>CM065686.1:58356876-58394376 GCA_017654935.2 Phymorhynchus buccinoides | reverse complement strand
GGGTGGGGTCGTGGATGAAGGATTGTCATTTGGGAATGGGTAGAAGGGTGGGAGTAAAGTGGGGCGGATGAGGGAAGGGGCTCTCGCGCGTGCACACACACACACACACACACACACACACACACACACACACACACACACACACACACACACACACACACACACACACACACACGCACACGTGTACAGAGAGAGAGAGAGATAGACAGTTTTACATCAGTTTAAAGAGGCAATGCTATGGCATAGCAGGCACCTTTCTAGGATGGGTTAACCAGTGACATAATTATAAGCCTTTTACTACTTGCCTTATATGCAAATTCCTTGATGTTGACTAACCCTACTTTTAAGTTGCGATGGAGGAAGCCAAGGGTCTTACTGACTTTGCTGCACACATTTGAGATGTGGGTGTCCCATCTAAGGTCTTGTGATATTGTAAAGCCCAGACATTTATTTTCATCTCTACCCAATCCAGGTCCTGGCCATATAGTTGGTAGTTCTTTATCAGCGGAATTGTCTTCCTGATCACATGGAGGCTCTTGCATTTGTCGGGATGGAAGGACATCATCCATTTGTTTTCCCATGATGCTATTTCATTTATGTCTAGTTGGAGATCCTTGAGGTCTCTGGGAGGGTCCACAGCTCGGTGACAGAGTCGTCCACAAAGAGAAAGGAAGTTGGAAGATAGTTGCCTCGAAACACCATTGATGCCAACAGGAAAAGGGCCGGCCCAAGCACAGAACCTTGGGGGACTCCTGATTCTACAGGGATAGCTTCGGATGCAGCTCAATCAACAACTATTTTTTCCTGCCTGCCTGCAAGGAAGCTCTCAATTAATCTATTGACTGAACTTCTGATCCCATAGTGGCGAAATTATTCATAAGGAGATAGTGGTAAATCTTATCAAAGGCCTTTTCAAAATCCACGACTAGGACATTGGTCCTTCCAGATAAAATTTAAAAAAGCGACAAAAATGTGCTTGATAGTGGTGGTGAGAAATACTGGGTCACCAATTCACTCACACACACACACACCACAACTCACATACACACACACACACAACTCACACACACACGCATGCACGCACGTACGCACACGCACACGCACACGCACACGCACACGCACGTGCACACACACACACACACACACACAACACACACACACACACACACACACACACACACACACACACACACACACAGAGGCGCGCGAAGGTCGAGAGGGTATACAGTCATATATTGTAAAGACAAACAATTTATCATGTGTGTGTGTGTGTGTGTGTGTGTGTGTGTGTGGTGTGTGTGTGTGTGTGCGTGCGTGCGCGTGCGTGCGTGCGTGCGTGTGCGTGCGTGCGCGTGCGTGTGTGTGTGTGTCACTGACTGAGTCAGTTGTGTCTGACTATAACTTTCGCATATCAGATAAAGCAACTGCTATTCTACTTCTACAGGGCTGGACTGAAATTTGTTTTCAGTGGTGGTAGGTGATAGAAGCTGTGAAGCAGTGACCGACACCTAGGCATCTATAAAAAAAAAAAAAAAAAGACAAACAATTTATCATGTGTGTATGTGTGTGTCACTGACTGAGTCAGTTGTGTCTGACTATGACTTTCACATAGCAGATAAAGCGACTGCTATTCTACTTAGAACTACAGGGCTGGACTGAAATTTGTTTTCAGTGGTGGTAGGTGATAGAAGCTATAAAACAGTGACAGACACCTAGGCATCCATTGTTCCAGAAGGCGTAAAATATATTTTTTTCTCTCTCTCTAGGCATCCATAAAATAAGTATAAAAAAAGGACCTAGAATACTACCTTGAGGAACACTACTGCTAACATGTGCAGCCTACAGACTGATTTCACATATTTGTTTTTAAATAAATAGATCTAGTGCAGGCCAAACAATGTCTTAGCATGTACTATTTGACTTCTGAGTAGTGGGTGCACTATCTCAGGTTGTTGGGGTGATGGCTTATGTACACTTTCTTATTTCAAGCACTGGGAGAGGGGTGGAAGTAAAGTACCCCAGGAGAAATATCAGTATGCAGTACACTTTCTTGTTACAAACTTGCTGTTTGCATACCCTTTGAAAATCCAAAATAAACCATTTTGTTTTTCAAAGCGTGAATAGCAAATTTCTCCTTTACATCCTGCAGTCCTAAAGATTACAGGCACATGGGAGGGAACATGAGAATCAGTGAATAATTGACATCATTGGTAGTACAACATACTGGGAATGAGATTGAATCATACAAATTATTTTTAAATTTTGTCTGAAATTGAGAGGATGTGGGGATACCCGGATAGTGTTGGTTAAAATAATGTGAATATGTCTTACTTTGTTGTGTCAGTGTATTTGTATTTAATGCTGTTATAAAGTAAAGTACACCTGTGCATGCCCATTAATTTTGAATAAAATCATACCAGCCCCGAAAGTCTCAAAACCTTTTCGTACGAACCTCCCCCCTTCCTCATTCTTTTTTTTTTTTAATTGAAGAGTGTTTACTAGGCAAACGTGTTTTGAATAGGCAAACGTGTAAGTATGTAATTTTTTTGGCGTGGTTTCATGATCACAATAGCAGGCAAATGTATTTCACTTTTACCAAAACCGTTTTGAAAAAAAAAATGTAATGAAGCCTACCTAACTGCCCCCTTCCCTCCCCTTTTTGGGGGGAAGATTTACTAAACTATCCTGGGATAAACACTGATTTTAAGCACTGAGAGAAAGAGCATCATCACCCTAAGCTAAGTGACCCAGCCAGTCAGGATCCTTTCAGCGGACACCCAACGTGATGCTGAATGGAGCAGCTACCTTCACTCTAAGCTAAGTGACCCAGCCAGTCAGGTCCCGATCAGCGGACACCCAACATTATGAACATAATAGAACAGGAACCGCCTAAGCTAATGAAAAAAGTTATGTTCTGTGGCTTTTTCGTGCAAGACAGTATGAGTTTGCTCAGTTGCAGGGTTTGTGATCGAATAAATAATCACTTAAATCACAACAGTGACAACTGAGCCAAACAAATAAGATCGTGATCTGTGATGAGAAATACACAGTGTTGTGTAAAAGTAGAGCTGATTAATTTTTAAAAAATCAGTGACAAAATTGTGTCACACAGTGTTGTGTAAAAGTAGAGCTGATTAATTTTTTTTAAATCACTGACAAAATTGTGTGTCAGAGATTCAATGCGAGATCTGCAAGCTGCACGCACATCTTTGGTTGTTCCTTGCCCATTACTTGTCGTCAGGCAAACATTCAGCCCCATCGGCTCAGAAGTGAGTAGATCACTTTTCGCAACTCCGCGCGCTAGAGATAAACAAGCGCATTCACTCTTGCAAACCGGCTTCGATAAAACGGCCAATAGGCAAACAACTATAAAAAGAAGAACAAAAAGAACAGAAGGAGAGAGAGAGAGAGAGAGAGAGAGAGAGAGAGAGAGAGAGAGAGAGAGAGAGAGAGAGAGAGAGAGAGAGAGACGAGAGAGAGAGAGAGAGAGAGAGAGAGAGAGAGAGAGATTATTCCCAGGCGAATCTGGGTACAAAATTGCTTGTAAGAAATAAGCAGATGCAGAAACGCATCCACAATCCCATCCCCACGCTTATTTCTTATATAAGCGAATTGGGTTTCTGTACGGAACTTGTGGATTGCGAATCTAATGTGCACTGGCCCTAAGCTTCAAAGTCATTCACAAACTCCAACAACTAAGCTCAGCTATGATTTTCCATTACCGTAGAAAACCCATTTATTTGAACACTCTTGGGACAGGCATAGTTTTAAAAAAATGACCAAAATATGCTTTAAAAAGTTTATAATAACAAATGTATTTATTCTTTAGACGAATCATTGTTCACTGTAGTAACAGGATTTTTTATACTAACGCAGTAGTTTTCATACAATTCAATGTTAAAGGGGGTGTCATCAAGCCCCCAAAAAAGACGAAGTGACATTCACAGGTTTTCACTATTACCCAAGCAAATTAGCATCATTGAAAGATTGAAAGGCTACAAGAAGAAAAAGACTCCATGCATATAAGCAGAAAACAGGAGGCATACGTTTGTGCATACGTATTAGAAGACCAGTACACATAACAGTGATAGAGGTTGAAACTCAGTAGATTATGCTAGGTTTGGGTGTCCCACGTTTGTCAATTTTTGCTCGTTTCGCAAACGTAACGTTTACAAATATGGATACATTTTGATCATATTTGGCACACTTGGTCACAATCAAAGGTCTAGCTTTTGTCATGTCAAACTTTAGAAACATTTAATAGTTGGAAGTTATTGCATTAACAGTTATGAAAATAAAGAGGAAAATAGTGAACAATATTGGTAACGCATTAAAAAGTGTACCAAAACAGTAAGTTATGAAAAAAACCTGATTTGAAATCAGTTATTTGTACATTATGTTGAATTATCAGATCTAACATGTAAAACCTGAAGGAGGGAGACATGCAAAAATAATGTATAATATCTGGAGCTTTTTTAAATATTAATTTTAAAGAAATTATGTTTACATAAAAATCCAGTTCCATTGATGCAAATTCAGCATTGTGTGTAGAATACTGCATGCGCTTAGCAAAATTTAAAGTCTGTGACTGAAGAATTACATCAGATATAAAAATAATAAATACTCTGGTTTTTTAACTATGCCTACCCCCTTACAGAAATGTGAGTCACCAGTGAAAGACAATTCCATTTTTTCATTAGGCACTAGGGTTACCTTTCCTTGTAGAAAAGTTTTCCACTCAACTGCAGTTGCACAAAGATACTTTAATAGAGCGCTTTACTCAAAAACAGAACGCTTTATCTAGCCAACTGACCTGAACGATAGTTGCACAAAGATACTTTAATAGAGCGCTTTACTCGAAAACAGAACGCTTTGTCTAGCCAACTGACCTGAACAATAGTTGCACAGATATACTTTAATAGAGCGCTTTACTCGCAAACAGAACGTTTTATCTAGCCAACTGCCTCAACTACAGTTGCACAGAGATACCTTAATAGAGCGCTTTACTCGCAAACAGAACGCTTTATCTAGCTAACTTCACTCAACTACAGTTGCACAAAGATACTTTAAAAGAGCGCTTTTTTCGCAAACAGAACGCTTTAGTTAGGCAACTTTTCATGGTCAGTACACCGTACAAAGCCTTGTTAGACGGCCAAGAACAATAACTGTGTCTGTCTGGTTGACTGATCGTGATGCTGTGATGGTGGGTAGAGTCCCCTGGCTTTAGCCTTGACTGCCATGTCAACCATGAACAGTGAGTGACCTGTTACGTCGGTGAGAGAGAGAGAGAGAGAGAGAGAGAGAGAGAGAGAGAGAGAGAGAGAGAGAGAGAGAGAGAGAGAGAGAGAGAGAGAGGAGGGGTAGGAGAGGGGGGGGGGAGAGAGAGATATATTGAGAGAGAGAGAGATATATATTGAGAGAGAGAGAGAGAGAGAGAGTACGAATACGAAAACGAACGTTTTACTGAGGGTAAATTGGATAACCTGTAATAGTTTATTTGCACTATGCCCTCTCTCTCTCACACACCATGCAGAGAGAGAGAGACAACTCGACAACTCGACATTTTATTGTCCATAGCAATGAAGCCCTTAGGACAAGGGGGGATAATAGCAAAATACTATATCTGACAAACATGAAATATAATAGAAGTATTAGACGAAAACGACATGCGCTTACACACACACACACACACACACACACACACACACACACACACACACACACACACACACACACACACACACGCTTACTCAAGCATATACATGCACATAATTATGCAAAATTAAACATAGCAATCATGATGGAGGAACAGGGAGGGGGAGAGAGAGAGAGAGAGAGAGAGAGAGAGAGAGAGAGAGAGAGAGAGAGAGAGAGAGAGAGAGAGAGAGAGAGAGAGAGAGAGAGAGAGGGGGGGGGAGAGATTATTTGAATAGGCTTTTATTTTTTGCCCGTTTCAAATTGGGTTGACGGGGTAAAGAAAACAATCATGTGATTGACATTGAAACCACGGCAAATAGCAAACCACCGTTATAGTATGAAAGAAAACACTCATTGAATAGCTGAGCTCCGTACCCCTACTCTGAAGGACTCAAAGTTAGTGCATTTGAAATGCAGAATAGTTTGCTTTGATAAAACTTTTCTGTGTCCAATGTCTGCACCTGTGAACGGCAGAAACAAAACCAGTCAACGCCAACTTTGAGTAATGTTCCGTGCTAAAAAAAAAAAAAAAAAATTAATATAATTGTGCTGATTTACTTTTTCTCCCAATGGGGGAGGGACAGTGCCTTATGCAAAGACAGCTGTTTCGACCTAAGTGAATGTCTCATCAGTTTGCATGATCGGCCTGCAATTTGACTGTCCAGTGGATATCAACTTGAGCAGGAAGACATTCTACAAGAGAATGGTGTCTTCTTTGCACCAAATCGAAAATCCACAGTAAAAGCAAACCAGCACAAAGTTAAACCAGGAATAGAAAATCTTATGAAAATCTTATATAAAATTAACAAAATAAACAAAATAATAATGTTCTGAAATTTTAATTTCATGTTTATTAGGTTTTGAAAATAAAATTTCAGAACATTATTATTTTTTATTTTTTTTTTATAAGATTTTTTCTATTCCTGGTTTAACATTGTGCTAGTTTGCTTTTATTGTGGATTTTCGATTTGGACCGATTTGGACCGATTTCAAATTGCAGGCCGATCATGCAAACTGATGAGACATTCACTTAGGTCGAAACAGCTGTCTTTGCATAAGGCACTGTCCCTCCCCCATTGGGAGAAAAAGTAAATCAGCACAATTTATATATAATTTTGTTTTGTTTTTGGGAGCACTCAAAGTTGGCGTTGACTGGTTTTGTTTCTGGGGTTCACAGGTGCAGACATTGGACACAGAAAAGTTTTATCAAAGCAAACTGTGTGTGTGAGTGTGTGTGTGTGTGTGTGTGTGTGTGTGTGTGTGTGTGTGCGCGCGTGTGTGTGCGTGCGCGCGTGCGTGCGTATGTGTGTGTGTGTGTGTGTGTGTGTGTGAGAGAGAGAGAGAGAGAGAGAGAGAGAGAGAGAGAGAGAGAGGGGGGGGGGTAGGGTGTGTGAGGAAGAAGTACAAGAGAGAGATGGAGAATAGAGAGGGACAAATCGATGGCTTAGAGTCAAAACGGACTATCTTTAGATAGTCCATTGACTTATTATTGATGTTATTGCAAAACCTAAGAACCTGTATTAAACAATGACTGCAGAAATATAAAAAGGGGGTTTTGCTCTTTATATTTCAGCAGTCTTTTTTATATACAAGTTATTAGTTTTCGTACTATGTTCAATAATATGTCAATGGACTATCTAAAGATAGTCCGTTTTGACTCCAAGCCATCGAAATAGCCCTTCTGCCAGAGGGATTGTCAGTACCAACAGTACTAATTCAATAGCAAAAAATAATTCGATTTTGACTTTTTGTTTGTTTTTATTTTTCCCAGTTTGACAAAGGGGGATAATTATTTGTTTGCAAAACATACAATTATGTACGTCTTTTCTTCTTCCTTGTTTGTGTGTGGGGGGCTGGGTTTTTTAGTCTACATCTGCGTGCATGTATAGGCCATCCATATGGAACGCGTGAAGCAAATCGATCCAGAAGGTAGGGTAGAGCAAATCATGAACTAGTCCCCCAAACACCTTCCATTAGCCACCTCATAACGGTCAAAACCGCACAATAAGTTACTCGACTCAATTTGTTATCATATGCATGTTATCTTCTTCTTTGTTTAAAGAAGACATACGTGTCATGTCAAAAATTCACATTAGAAATTACTCCTTTAATTAAAGAATGAAATAGTGAGAGCCCTTACTCCTTTAATTGCTACGGACCACGCCGCTTTCCTTGGCCCTTGGCAGGAGGACTAAGAGAGAGAGTGAGAGATGAGGGGAGGGGGGAAGTGGTAAACAGGGGAACAAATCAAGACAGGGAGGGAGACACACAGAAACAGAGACGAAACAAAAACAACAGAGTGAGAGAAATGCACAGATTTTCATTCCAATTAAAAAAGTATTAATACACTCATTCCAAAGAGCTGGACGACGACGATGATGACGATGACGACGAAGAAGAAGATGAAGATGATGATGATCATGATGATCATGATGATGAAGAGCTACAATAACAGGGACGGATCAGGGGGGGGAGGGCTGAGTTCCCCTCTCCCACTCTGATCCGTTCATCATCATCATATAGTAAAAAGCCAACTGTCCGTGTGTGTGTGTGTGTGTGTGTGTGTGTGTGTCTGTGTGTTGTCTGTCTGTCTGAAACACGAAACGGGCCTTATAACTCCGCCGTTTTTCGACCGATTCGCTTCAAATTTGCTGTGAGCCCTAACGGGACGATGGCAACGGCAACCGAGGCGGCCGTGTCATTTGCGCGCTTTGGCAAATGCGCGAAACGCGCATCCGACGGCCTCTCGGCGCCCGTAGCTCTGGTGTTTCTGGGTCGATTGCCTTCGAATTTGGCAGGTAGATGACCAGGGACGGTGACTATCGTTGTGCCAAACCGGAAGCGAATCGGTTCAGAAACGCGCGCGCTATACGACTCCGCTGTTTCTTAACCGAATCGCTTCAAATTTGCTGTACTCAGCGTTACCAGTACTTGGCGTTACCGTTACTAGGCATTACCGCTACTAGGCGTTACCGCTACTAGGCGTTACTGGTACTCGACGTTGCGCTAGTATACCTTATACAAGGATGAAAAGTTTGAAAAATGGTTTGATGTTTTGTTTAATAATCATTAAATTGCACCCAAACAATTCTGGGGGCTTTACCATATGGGCCTCGACGAGAGCATTACCCCTTAACCCCAGACCTATGCAGCTCCCTGGAATCCCATCCACCCACCCCCACCCCATTTTTTCACAAACATTAAATTTTGCTCCGGCCCTGCTGCAATAAGGCAATCCTTTAACGTGTTAACGAATAACCTGATATACCAGGGCTATTTGGCCAATGGCTATAGACCAGTTGTCGTCATAGCCGCCATCTTAGGATAAATCTAACTAATGAACTAGTTTGAAACGACGCCATATTTCTTTCAAGTTGGCCGCTGGACCTCTTTTAAGCGAATCCGGGACATTTAGCCAACGGCCATTTAGCCAACGGACACTTAACCAACGGCCATGTAGCCAATGGACACTTAGCCAACGGACATTTCGCCAATGGACACTTGGCCAACGGACATTTAGCCAACATTTGCAGGGGGGGACATTTAGCCAACATTGAAAAAAAAAAATGAAGTTAATGTAAAGATCACAATGTAGTGTCTCATACAGTGGAACCTCCCTTATAAGACCTTCAAAAATCATCCAAAATGAGGTCTTAAATGGGAGAGTTGTATAAGGGAGGAAATGCTAATACTTACAAAGCAGGGCGATGTCTCGGAGAAGTAGGTCTTAAAAGGGAGGGAGTCTTATAATGGGGGGTCTTATAAGGGAGGTTCGACTGTTGCAAATCACTCAACGCACTCTCTCTCTCTCTCTCGCTTTCTCTCTCTCTCTCTCTCTCTCTCTCTCTCTCTCTCTCTCTCTCTCTCTCTCTCTCTCTCTCTCTCTCTCTCTCTCTCTCTCTCTCACACACACACACACACACACACACACCACACACACACACACACACACACACACACACACACACACACACACACACCACAGCACACACACACACACATACACGCATACACACATGTATGCATATTTATGCGAACACGCGTGCACACGCACACGCACGCACGCACGCACGCACGCACGCACACGCACGCACACACGCGCGCACACACACACACACACACACACACACACACACACACACACACACACACACACACACACACACAATTTTAGAATATGAGACATTACATTGTGATCATTACATTAACTTAATATATTTTTTTAATTTGTGCTAAATGTCCCCCCTGCAAATGTTGGCTAAATGTCCGTTGGCTAAGTGTCCGTTGGCTAAATGGCCGTTGACTAAGTGTCCGTTGGCTAAATGGCCGTTGGCTAAATGGCCGTTGACTAAGTGTCCGTTGGCTAAATGGCCGGATACCCTTTTAAACCATTGCTTGTAGAAGGAAAGTGACGACTATTGATACCAAACAAAAATACCATATTTGCCAAACAATGAAAGCGATAAAGAAATGCCCTAAGGTGCTGATGGAACCCAGAGATGCACCAACCCATATGCCCTACCAACACAAGAGCAGCCCTACCCCAGCCTTGGAATTCCGTGCTATGCTATGTAGGTGTAAGCATGCACGGGGCACTCTATTAAAGGCATAACAACCGATCCCAGGGATTGGGTCTCGCTAGTCAGAAAATTTCTGCGAGAAAAGCTTCTGTTTTGATGTTTAATTTGTGTTATAAACAATATCTAAAGGATGGTTTGGGAGTTTCTTGGTTGGATCAAATTAAAACATTTTTAGACTCACTTGGTATGACATATCTTTGGACAAACCCGACTGTCTCATTAATACAGTTCAAACACATTGTGAAACAAAGATTAAAAGACCAGTTCCTACAATTTTGGCATAATGAGGTTAACACCAACAGTGTTTGTTATAACTACCGTTTATACAAAGAAAATCATTTATTGGAAAATTACCTATTATTGCTTCCTAAAATTCTAAGACAATCTATGTTGAAGCTTAGAACAACCAACAATAAATTACCGGTTCAAAAGCAGCGGTTTTTTAATGTTGCTAGAAATGAGCGGAATTGTTTATTTTGTAATAGAGGCGAAATTGGCGACGAATTCCATTACGTATTGCAATGCCCATACGGACCAGTAAAAGGAAAAAGAAAAGAATTGTTTTCAAAGTTTCATAATCACCACCCAAATGTCCACAAATTTAAATCGTTACTAAGTAATGCAAACCCCAAAATATTGAGAAAGCTGGCAAGGTTTTTTTTATTTTATTTTACATATTTTCTAGTGGTGATGCATTTGTTGTTAGCACTGGTAATTTCTTTTTTTTGTATATGTTAATATCATATCAATTGCCTTATGTTCTGCACGTTTGTTTCATTGAATGTTTATGGGGGCTGGAAGTTGAAAATAAAACTTGAAAAAAACTTGAAAACTTGAGGATCGCACAACAGGGAAAAAAGAAAGGTTGAAGTGTTGCTATCGCGAATAGTGATTCAAATGATGGTTCGCGCTTCATGTGAAAGCTTTATATATGCTGACTGTGTGTTTAGGCATGCAAGGCACATACCTGCTCTCAACACAGCACACTAAAACTTCAGATTTGCACAATTACTACCAACCAAACCCGACCAATTTATACGTCTCATCACTTGATTGCAATAGAAACCATGAATCTGTCCTGTAACATGGGAACTACTGCACATCCGAGGATGGTGTCGTGGCATTTATTATGGTTATTGTTAAATAACACATCCGAGGATGGTGTCGTGGCATTTATTATGGTTATTGTTAAATATCTGTTGAAACATAGAACGAACATTAATAACTTTAAACTTAAACCATGGTAGTTGTAACGGAAATTATGTAATACAAATTATTGAAGACAGAGAGAGAAATTGTGGGGAGAAAAAAGTGTGAGAGAGAGAAGAAGAAGAGACAGAGAGATAAAAGTAAGCCCTAGTTACCGTTGTGAATAAAAGAACATTAATTGCAGAAAACTCAAGACATGTATCCAAACGAAATGTATGAAAATGATACCATGTGTACTAAATTGCGAATCATATACCATAATCAATACATGATTGTACATAGCTCACTATAATTCAGTACTTAAAAAATATCTTTCTTTTCAAAGCTTTTGCGATTGTATTACCGACACATGTCAGAGAAACAAAAGCTTCAAGTGTTGACCAATGGTTTGGCTTGTTGCATATTTCCAAAGTGCGTAAGACAACTCTGTACAAATCAATCACAATGTTTTATGAGCAAAATGCATGTAATCAGTTTTGTTAAACAAAATCAATAGTAAAAAAACTTTCCATCTTCTATTTTTTATTTTCAGACTTTGGTAAATGATGAATCCTGATTGTCAAACTTTATATCACTGCAAAATCAAAACCAGTGAAATATTTCAATTCTGTTTTCTATAGGGTTTTTTTAAAAGAATTTTATCTTAATCCTATCAAATCAAGACCTCAATGTATAGAAAAAATATTCAGCCATGTCAAGTTTTCTCGTGCACTGACATCTTTTCCTAAAACTTAGCTCGTGATTTCAGAATCTTTAACATTTTTTCTTCCTGAGTTCGCCCCCTTTGTTCTGTGAGCACAGCCCACACATAGAGAACAGGACAGAGGGCAGAGTGGAGCGGTAAGACAAACACCACCATGGCCTCCTGGACCCTGTGTACAGCAGCGATACCAGCTGTGCTCAGCATCACAACCAAACCCAACGTCAGCCAACAAGCAGTGATTGTAACAGCCATCTTTGTGATCAAGTGGGTTGAAAAATACAGAGACCTTTTGGTGGGGTCTAACTGAATTCTGTAAGCTGGTAACTGTTTTTGAATGACACAAATAAAGAATACAAGTGGTAAGCAAACAACGAAATTCACGATGCAAACAACAGAAAACCACTTGAACGACTTGCGATCTCCATACCGAGTAAAGATGGCCAGACGACACAGACCAGACTGGCCATGGACACCCCAGTGTGACAAACCAGGAAGAAACGGTATTACTGACAACACAATTCCCACACACCATGCCACAGAGAACGTTAAGTCTGTTATATGGTAACTAACTTGTTTAGTTTTACTTGAAAAACGAAGGATGCTGAAATGATTCAAATTAATCAACACAATGACTAAGACAGCCATTTTATGGGACACAAACCACAGAAAACCACTCACTCTGCAAAGTACACTATTGACCCAGTCCCTTTCTGTGATAACGTATTTTCCATGCAGAATTCCATCTCCAACAATTGTTATTCCAACATGCACTCCCATACATGTATTTGCAAACTGTAAGTGCCCAATGGCCTTCCAAAACTCCTTGCCAAACAGTTTAATTAGTGTAAACGAAGCACAAAAACAAGCTACATTTCCTACTATGGCAAATATGCTAATTAGTAAGAAAAATATTCTATGTAATTCTGATGGCAACAGCTTTTCACATGCCTGCAAAATGGTGAAAGGTGAATGACACTGCATTTTTACTAAATGTTGGTGGAATAAACTCTGACAGCAAAATCTGTAATCAGATGAAAATATGTTTTTTAAGTGCAGTGACTCTAACAAGGAATCCCATGGGAAAGTGTCAATAGGATTCCACTGTAAGTCAACCTCAGACAAATGAGGTGCATTTTCAAAACCAAGAGATCCGAAAGTCTCTATACCAGAACGAGAAAGATTAACGTACTCCAACTGATAGAAGTATACAGACAACATAATGTTGACTATATTGGGATGCGTTTGGGACAGACTGACACGTCTTATGGGATAGTTGACATGTTTCCTCAACGTATTTGTACTGTGACTTAAAGGATTGTTTGTCAGGATCAGTATTTTTAGATGTGGTAACTGAAGAACATGAGCAATATTCAGAGTCTTTATGTAGTTTGTGGAAATGTCAATGTATTGCAGATTTGTATGAATTATGCTAGATATATTAAACAAGGAGCAGTTAGACAGAATCAGTACTACTAAATAAATATGCATCCTGAAATCTGTCAAAGTCATTCCTGTCCCTGTAACGTCTGAATATCGAAGTTGAGGAAAAAGATGAGGGAAAAATTTACTGTTGCACATAAACCAGTGACCTTCACACAGACAGCCTTGGGGACAGGAGGCCAGGTCACACATCAGTTCATCATCCCGCTGTGGACACTGACCCCAGCCATCACACAGATGATCTCCATGCACACACACTCTGGAATCTTGACACTGATAGAACCCAGGACAGGTCGCCCTCTCACAGTCCTGTTCGTCTTCTCCATAAACTCCACACAGTCAGACATTCCGTTGCACCGAGTGTAGACAGGCAGACAGTAGAGCCACTCTGATGTACAACGATAATGACTGTCTGGACATGGCTCGTCGTCTCCTATCAGCTGCCGAGTGAAGTAGCCAGTGCCATCCAAGTTGATGTAAAGGCCTTTGTTTTGGGGATTGAAGGTGAGGTTCTCTTGTTTCCAGTTAATGCAAATATGCGATAGACGTTCATCTGAGTTATCAAAGCAGTCAGAGTATCCATTACAACGCTGACTGTCCAACACACACTGTCCATTTCCACACAGAAACCCAGGACACTGGGGATGTTCACAGAAGGACTCATCACTGAGGTCCAGACAGTCTTTGTTGAAGTCACACACCACAGTGTAGTGCACTGTCTTTTCATCGTCACATTCAAACATGACCATTCCACTGGCCAACTCCCTGGGAGTAAACACAGTGACATTATGTTTGTCACGTAGGCCTGTGTCCATCAACAGTGTGTCACGTGTTCTTTGAAGACAACTGTCACTGCTGCAGTCACCCAACATGAATTGATGCATGATATGTTTGTCAGTGCCAACTGACACCATCTGCCGAGTGTTGCTGAACAGAAATGAGCTTGAAAGTGAGTCGCAAATGGAAACAGCGGGGGGGGAAATGCTGCCATCTTGTGATTTGAATTCACATAAAATGCTACTGTAATATGACATTTTGTCTAGTTTTAGAAACGATAGCACATAAAAAACGAAAGTGGATCTTGGTGATGGATCTCCCTTCCTCACATAAGAAAAATGGTCTATAGTGTAAGCCACAGTTTTATCAACCCAGTAAGCGTTGAAACGATAAATGAACGGTAGATAGCGATGTCCTCCCAACAAACCAAAAGCTGCATTAAAATATTCATAACGTTTAAAAATATAAACAGCATCTTTCTTTTCTTTTAGTGTTTTTACAGTAGCAAGTGTTTTGTTTCTGATATCACAATAAGGTCTAGGGGAAGCTGTTGGCAATTTATTTTCAACCTCAATCAGCTGATAGCATTTGTTGTGAGAAGCCACCATCCCCTGACATCCAGGACTACTGAAGGGACAGTGTTCTGTTTCATCCTGCCCTCCTTCACACTCTGTCTTCTGGTTGCACTGCAGGATGTCTTGGTGTTTAGGATAGTGCACACTGGAACAGTTGAACAAACCACCAGGGAGTTTCTCCAGTCTGGCGTCCCCAGGAGAAACAGCAAATCGGGTCATAATGAAGTAAGGTCTATGAGGACATATGTAAGGCACATACTCAAATTGTATCATGATACGGGAGTGATAGAAAATATGAGTTGCAGTTTGAAATGCTAACTTCATAAAGACACACAAGATTACTTCTTTTCCTCTTCTGCATAAAAAATTCAAATGATAATTTGCATGCCTTATGCGGAAACGGTCTAGTAGGGTGTTTTGAATACTTATTGCTACAGTCGATTTAGATTTAGATGCTACCTTTAATTCATGCAGCTGCGATGTGTAGCTTGTGCATACTCTGCACGCTATGGGCACTGCAATGTATCCTGTGTTCTCTGTAAGATGCTTCACGGTGATACCAGGCGTGTCAATGGTATCAATATTGATGCTGATCATTGGGCTGTTAACACTTTCAATCCACAATGATTCTTCACACTCATAAATTGTTTGTTCAAGTGAACTACTTCCACACTCAATTGAATAATCCCCACACCAAGCCCCGGTTTTATAACATTTTATTTTGGATCTCCAGTGACTGGTATCACATTCATATTCTAAACGGTTCATATAAACTCTGAGAAAAACATAGCTGCCCTTCAGATGCATTTTGCAGAAAGACGTGGAATGGTGACACACACCATACACCACTCCCTGTTGAGCTGGAGGCTGTGGTAAATCATTCTGGCAGTCTGACACATTGACCTGCAGGAAATCACTGTGTGTGTAGTTCTGATTCAGGAGGAAATCTACTCCTGGGCAGATGCTGCTCATGTTGTCTGAATGGGGATCAACACTTTAAGATTAGGAATATACGTGTTCATCTAAATAAAATTATCTCTCTCTGCCTCACCACTCTCCCTCCCTCCCTCCCCCTCTCTCTCTCTCTCTCTCTCTCTCTCTCTCTCTCTCTCTCTCTCTCTCTCTCTCTCTCTCTCTCTCTCTCTCTCGATTCTCTCAAAATGTAAATGCTTGCACATGCATTAATGAACAATATGTGCATCAGAATATCAACTCTTTGTGCAGAAATGTCACTAATTAAGCCGGAATTAATGTGTCAAGCATTAAGACAGAATATATAAGGGCATGTTTCAAGTGACGATCGTAAACTTCTTAGCGTTTGACAGGCATTTGTTTCCATTGTGCACGTGTTAGCTGTATCAAGCTGTTAGCACATAAGGCCTGCTTGACCTCTTTTGAACCAAGCAAAACGAAAGAACTCACGGACAATTTTGTTCATCTATGAACTCCCCTCCCCCAACCCGTTGAACATTGTCATCCTTTTGCACTTCCATGCTACGATGTATATGCACTGCATGTGCATGTTAAGTAACCGTGTTAGAGTCAGTTATCTAAACACAGATGCTTGAAATAAAAAATGTCCCAACAAGATATGTCACCCCTTCCTCCTGGCATCGTGGAGTTGATTGATTGGCGACTAGCCCAGTTCCAACAGGGGTTTGTGACTCATTATACCAGTGTGAGAAATAGCATGGATGAACAATTCTAATATCTTGACGGCACAATGACTCATGTTTTAAATAGATGTTTTGAAAGATCATGTTTCAAATAATAAAGACGACATTTTGAAGTTCAGGGGAGACAAAGAGATGACTCTGGACAGACTTCAGACTCTGGAGAGACAACTTATAGTACATAGAGCAGAGTACAAAAGCTTGTAAATTAAAATGCATCAACATGGAAGAACTAGAATAAGAGGATGACCAAACAACAACTCAGTAAATTATGAACATTCTGAACGCCCATTCCTCCACCCCCAATTGCAGACAAGAAGATATATCCAGAGCTTACCATGTGGGCAAGCAGGGCTCATGGAGGAAAGACCCACATCCAATCATTGTTCACTTTGGGTGTTGGTCAAACAACATGGCAGTGATGGAAGCACGAAAACTCAGGGAAAACCTTAGGGACAGTGGCATTAAAGTGACAGCTGATCTCACAGCACACAAAGGGTAAACAATCGCTTTCCATCGTAAGCAGGGCAAACTAGTCTTCTTTCACCATGGAAGGTTGCAAGTGAGAGAAAGGCAATGATCATCGCAATTCAATGAAGACAAATACAAAAGGCCAATAAATTCCAACCAAGATGAGGATGAAGATTGGCGTTCTGTTTCAGACAGGAGAAACTAGAGATATGACAAAAGCATGAGAGACTACACTGGATCGAACTCTAGGTAGTTGGCATGAACCAGCGTGTCAATGTCCCTAATCATTCCAAAACGAAAACCTTCAGACAAGACTGGACCAAAGAGTCTCTCAGAGAGACCATGAATCATCTTTCCACCAGCGTTTGTCTTCTCTCCAGCAAATAAGCCCACAAGATAGTTTTGAAGGACATATTGCAGAGGAGCGTGACTCTGTCAAAGTGTGAAAATAACTCGAAGAACCAAAAGAACAGATATCAAAAGAATGAAAAGATTAGCAATATTTCCATTGTGCCAGGTGTCCAGTCGTACAGTAATGCCCTGAAAAACAGAAAAAAATGTTTTTTTCTGAAAGACAATGGAAAGAAAATGGACACGACTCTCAAAGATAAAACTTCCCAAACACAGGGAATAATGTTCATGACAAAATACTGGTTCAGACTTCTGCTACAAGACTGTGACTGACGGCACTGCATATAATGAACTGGACAAGCACAGGCTAGTTGTAGTAGGAGCATAAAAATTAGGAAAGAGCGGGACTCACTGTCTCTCACCCTCTATGCAAATATTTTGTAGGGCCCCCTCTTAATTGTAGCTTTTTCTCCTGTGTCTGTTTGAGAAAGATGTCTTTGATGTTTTAAAAAGATCTGCCCACAAGACGTGTGACCTTGACTCTTTACCAACCCCTTTGATGTATGAATGTCTAGATGTTGTTGCGCCCATCATGACTCAGATTATAAACGACTCTTTACTGACTGGTGTTTTCCCTGACCTGTGCAAAACTGCATTTGTTAAACCCTTGATAAAAAAAAGAAGAAGCAAACAATCTGGTCAATCCCCTTCAGTCTGCCTATCGACCTGCTCACAGGACTGAAATGGCTCTGACTAAAGTTCTTAAAGATCTCCTCTTAGCTCTTGACAATGGAAAATTGTCAGTCTTGACTCTCCTAGATCTTCGGCTGCATTTGATACAATAGATCCCACCATTCTTGTCTCTCGGCTGGAACATGTTTTTGGAACCCATTCTACAGCTCTACAGTGGTTCTCCTCATATCTAACAAATCACTTTCAGTCTGTTTTGATCAACAGCTGCTGTTCAGATCCTAAGCAAATTTCTTGTGGTGTGCCTCAGGGGTCTGTATTGAGGTCAGTTCTCTTTGTCCTGTACACTGCTCCTCTCTCTGGTGTTTCCGCTAGTCACTCTGTTATTGACCATTCTTTTGCTGATGATACCCAGCTTCAAAAATCGGCAGAAACGACTCAATTTGACAGCGTTATTCGGGCTATGGAATCCTGCATTCATGATGTCAAATCCTGGATGACCTGCAATAATTTAAAATTTAATGATGACAAGACGGAAGCTCTGATTGTTTCCTCTCATCGTATGTCTGCAACTACCTCTCTTACAGTTGGCAAGTCAAGTCAACTTTATTCCAAAAAACCCTGGGGGCACAAGAAATTGAATATAAAACTCATTCATATTTGCGGCATTAAACATTACAAATAATAGTTCTTAAAACTTCATAACAGTACACATCAATATACATGGGCTCCCCCAAAAACATTTAAAAAAATTTTTTTTAACAGTACTCATCACCATATAAACAGGCACATAATATCCATCTTGCACAGATACACCACCATACACATACACACATATGCATGCACACACACACAGTTGCTGGAATTTCACATGTGAATCAATTTTAGAAAAACAAACAAACAAAACCGCTTATCTCCATTAACAAATATTAACATATGAAACAAGACAAGAAACAATTAGGACATAAACTCAGACATGGAGATGCCATTCGTGTACCAAGAGGTGTGAATAATAATAGAAAAAATAACAGAGTGGGGTTCGTGATATCAACTAAGGTTCGGAACTCTTTTAAAATAGCTTTTATGAAACAAGCTAAACGACTGAGAGTTCTTTTATTTTTTGACTGAAATAAGGAATTAAACTTTATTATGTTTGTGTTTTTTAACTCTTAGTCTCATAAGCTATCCACAAAAAGTTAAGGATCACTTGCAAACTAATTCATAACTTTCCAAATAAGAAAGCCAATGCGTTGAATTTTGGCCAACATTTAATTCAATGCTTTAGTGATAACGATACACAATTGCCTTCAATTTCGAGCAATCGTTTGGTCTGTACATTTGATCAAAGTGGGTACGTATCGAAATTTGATTTCCCAAAGTCATTGAAATCACAAGACAGGGCATTCTGATGCTCCCAAAAGTTCAGTAATGCGTGTATCCGCCATGGCTGTTCTGGCACTCGACGCAGCGAGTCCTCATGGAGTTGACCAGGGTGGTGAAGATCCTCTGTGGAAGCGCCTGCCACTCAGCCTGCAGCATCTGGTAGAGGTGCTGGGCATCCCTGGGAGGGGGGTGGTTGCTCCTCACTTTGCGATCCAGCTCATCCCAGAGGTTCTCAATCGGGTTGAGATCGGGACTGCATGCTGGCCACTCCATTCTGTTGACTCCAGACTGCTGCAGGAAGTCGTTGACCACCCTTGCCCTGTGGGGGCGAGCGTTGTCATCCTGGTAGACAGCCGGCGGTCCCATCTGCTGCAGTGTAGGCACAGCCAGCGGTCGAAGGATCTCATCCCGGTATCGGAGGCCAGTCAGGTTACCCTGTACATGATACAAGGGTGTTCTGTGGTGAAGGCTGAAGGCCCCCCAGACCATTACAGAACCTCCACCAAAGGCCACCTTTTCTTGGACAGTGGCGTCAATAAAGCGTTCCCCTGGGCGCCTCCAGACCCTCAGTCGGCCGTCGTTGTGGTTCAGGGTGAAGCGTGATTCATCACTGAACAGGACCTGGGACCATTGCTGACGTGTCCACCTCACGTGACGTCTGCAGAAGGCGCGGCGTGCTGCCCTATGGGCTGGAGTTAAGCGTGGCCGTACAGCTGGGCGACGAGAACGGAGGTTAAACCCATGAAGGCGGTTCCGTATGGTCTGCTGGCTGATGTTGATGTTAGTAGCCACCCTCAGCTGCCTTCGAATGATGCTGGAAGAGGCTGTTCTTGTCTGCAGGGCTTGTCGTTCAATGAGACGATCTTCACGTGGAGTTGTCTTCTTCGGTCGACCAGATCTGCGTCTTTCATGGACCCTCCCAGTGGCTGTGAAGCGTTGAATCAGTCTGACAATGACCGAGATGGACACCTGAAGTCGCCTGGCCACTTCTCGCTTGGGAACACCATCTTGGAACCATGCAACAGCTCGTCCCCTATCCAACTCGCTCAATTTTCGTCGTGGAGGCATTGTCAAATCAGGCCTAATACTGGTGGTATGTCTTCTTATAAAGCCACAAGAGACAGCATCTCACACATAAACAGCAGTGCTTGCACGTGCATAATGGTTTTTCCATCTGGCTTGTGCAATGTGTTCATGCAGAACGATCCAAAACAAGGTCCTTTTTCGCAAGTTTCCGCTTTTTCTTTTGCTGCCAAGCTCAGTAATAGAGAATCACGTGCAATGTTTCCACTAACACAACATCGCCCACTTACAGCTGAACAAGAATTCATAACAATTTGGCTTGACTGAGAAATAAATAACAGGAGCGAACGGAGTTTATTGCGCACCTGTTTTCTCATAGTGATCCTTAACTTTTTGTGAGTAGTGTATAAGGCTGCCTAGTGTTTCAACTCTGTCACAGGTCACTTTATATAATGAGTGAATATTATTTAATATTTTTTGGGGGTCATTCTCTAGGCTAGTTTTTTTCCTGTTACAAAATGGATACTAAGTTTTGTCTATTAAGTTTTTCATGCTACTGTGTTAATCCTTTCTCTTTCTCAGTTTCAAGTTTCCACAACTTCCTATACGAAATCTGTTTCTTCTTGTTGTACATTAGGCGTTTTGGCAGTTTGTTAAATTGTGGATTTTGTCCTAAAAATTACGCCATTTCAACTTAGTTTTCATTGGTCTAGGGTAGCTCCAATCAGAAGCGTTACCTCTGAACTGCAAAGCCATATTTAAGGCTTAGTCTGTCAAAAATTGTCGTCTGCTTATTTTGCTGTCCGTTGCGCAGAGGGAAGCTTTCGAATCTTTCTCCCTCTGTGCTATATACAAGGTTATATTTCGTTCCACTAACCGGTCAAGAAGAAAGAAATAGTTTCACCCCAAACTCGATATTTGTGGGGTGAAACGCTGTATCGCTGTGACAAGAAGGAAGAAGCCTTGATGTCCACCTAACTGATGGCCGGCAAGAAGGGGCCATTGCTGTGTTCCTGAACAGAGGCCTAGCTGTCTGGCAGACCATTTCCCAGGAAGCTGTGACGTGCGCCATTGGTCAGGGGCGGCTAGGTGTGTCTTGGTAGTTAATTTCGGCACTCGGTTAGGATTTTGGGGTTAAGTTTAATTGTCACAGGAAGCACAGAGGCTAATGAGTTTTTCTTGGTGATAGGGTGTGATAGGAGTAAGGTGTGTCAGAGTAGGCATAGAAGAAAAAAAAACAATGACAGGAGTCATTTCCTAGGGACAAAGGTTGGTTAAAAAAACTTACTAGTTGTGTTTAGGGAAATTGTCAGTTATGGGGAGAAAATGTTGTATAAAAATTAATGTAGTCGGTTTGCCGAACCGAATTTTCAGGTTGACGCTGTGATATGTGCATAGTTAAGTTTAAGGTGTGAATGTGTAAACATATTATTTTAAATATTTCTAAATTAAATGAATGAATGTGTAAACACATGACACCACAACAACGCCACAGTAGGCAGGGGACAGATTTTGTGGGGTGGAATAAGTCGACTCGATTTAAAAGACAGTAGCCGAGTCGTCATTGTAGGTTTCTATATGTCCTAGTGTGGGGTGGGGGATGTGTTGTAGGCCAAGTAAAGATTTCATGTTGTGTTGTTCGTTACTAATTCACGAGCCAAGTCCAACCATGAATTGTCTTCCCCTTACACGCATTAAACGGGCGTATATTGGGTATTGTAGTAATTGTTGCAAGTTAGGCCAGAGGTTGGTACACACCAGGCTACACACCTAAAACAAATTAAACCTGTTAGGAATAAGCAGAGCTGCTGAGTCATTGTCGGCACAGGTTTAAATAATAGAATGAAGTGTTAATGTGTAACCAGAGAGAGATAGGCCTAGAGATTTTAAATGGTACACTTTAGTTGGTGTTGTTTTAATGCAATTGGTTTTGCTCCGTTATATGTTACCGGAGGGCAGAGATAGGATTTGAGTTGTTAGCTCGTAACTTGTGCTGCACGAGAATTGTGGGTTCGTGTCATTTGGAGACAGACTGTGTTTCTGTGATTGGGAACGGACAAGCTAGAAGCTGTTAGGCTAGTTATTTTTAGGTCACGTCTGTGCGTTAGTGCATTTACGTGTAGTTAAGTGAACAGTAATTGGGATGTGTTTATTTAAATGATACAGTGGTGTACGGCTATGTGGAAATAACGGGGGAGTTTCGAAGATTAGTTTAATAGGGACATAGGGTTAAAATAGTTTTATTTTTGTTTTAAACAGGCTCTCAGTTGTGGGACGCCAGCTGCTTAGTATGTAAAGGGTCGCGAGTCTGAGAGGTGGAGTGACGCCGTTGGTGCTGTCCTTAGTTCGTGGAAGAACTACACTGCGAGGAGTGTGAAGAAGTCGTCGCACTGCAGACCTGTTTCTTTTCTTTAATTAACTTAAGGCAAAGTGCAGTTGTGCCGGTCATTAAACCAGACTAACTTTAAGTTGTCGCCATAGCAATAACTTGTGTGAGGGATTTGATAAATGATGGGATGGGGGTGTTCTGTTAGTAAGTTATTGCCCTTGTATAGTGACAGGCAAAGTAGCTTGTTCACTGCAAGGACTATAACCAGCTGGATTTGACGTTTGCTTGAACGAGCCCCATTTTGTTGTGGTCGTTTACCAGTGAGGTTGTTGTTTTGGTGCTGAAGTTGGGGTCAGCCATTTGCAGTGTTGGTTTTTAGTGCACACATTTTGGTGTACTTTTAGGGATATTTTGGGCGTTTGGTACTTGTTCACTCTTGTGGGGTGGATGAGTGATTACTAGTGTTAAGCACTCCTCTTTGTTTTGTTATATTAGGTTATTTACTCTGGGCGAAGGGAGATTCTTTTTTTTTCCAGTTAGGATTTAATTATAAATTATAACAGTTGGTGGGAGTTTTAGTTGGAAAGACAGATCATTAGTTTCAACACCTTTGTGTGTGATCTGGTCTTTAACTATACTTCAACCATCTGTTCTTTCTAAATATATTTGACTGTAATTGTAATAGTTGGTGGAAGTTCTAGTTGGAAAGACAGATCATTAGTTTTTAACACCTTTGTGTGTGATCTGGTCTTTAACTATACTTCAACCATCTGTTCTTTCTAAATATATTTAATTATAATTAATAGTTGACAGGGGTTTAGCTGGGTAGGTGGGTCACTGCATTAGTTTGGTGATTTGTTTGGCACCATTGCATGTGATCTGGCCTTGAGCTATTCCTGGGTCATCTATTTTGTTTTGATCATTGAGAAAGTAAGTTAAAGGGAGAGAAGTCAGGTTTTTTTAAGTAATAATTTTGTAAGCCTTTAGCTGTCGTTTCCCTTTTTCTTTTCTTTTTTTATTCAACGTTTATTTTTTGGAATGGGTTATTAAGTGGAGGTTGTATTATATTTTTATTGGGACATTATTATTGGTGTGTAATATTTGTAACGGGACATTGTTTATTTAGTATGTTAAATTGTCTGCGGTTTGTTTACTTGGCGGTTTGATTGTGTGAAAGAGATATTATTGATTTGGTTTCAAATAAATTGCTTTGTTGCTTTTACGCCTACTTGAAATCACTGTGTCTGTGTTGTTGGGTTGTTAGCTAGAGTGGGTTTGTTTTATTTTCATTGTTCACACCCTGCTGATCCGTGACAAACTCCCAGTTCATAGAAGGAATTGGCAAAAAGAGGCTTGCAGTGGGTAGGTATGTTTATACTATTATAACTTTTATTCTAATTGATGCATTTGAATGAAAATGTAAGATTTGATTGTGTGGATATATGATTGTTTTGCAAGTTGAGTATCATTTCTTGCCAGTTGTTGGCATATGTTGATGTTAATTGTTTATTTTTGCTTTAATTATTTTTTGTGTAAACAATAAAAAAAAACATTGAACAAAACATTGTGAGTGTTGTCTTGCTTTATGCTAGTAAAACACACAACACTGATGAACAAACAACAGAGTGTTGTCTTGCTTTATGCTAGTAAAACACACAACACTGATGAACAAACAACAGCAAAAGCAACAAAATAATCCACTGACCTTGTTTATTTTGTGTAGTAATTAACAATTCATTAACGGTTTACACAGGTACACAATCTTGAGTTTCTGAATCAGTTTCAAACCAAATATCACAGATTGCAGATCCACTTCATAACGATCAAAGTTCAATTGAATCGTGTTTAGCACACTAAATTTCTGCTACAAACACCGGATCGCTGTTTATTTGATTTATATGATTCCAGACAAGTCATTTTTTTAGCACTGTTGACACAGTCATTTCACTTCCAAAGTCCTATTAAGTTCCTTCTTTGTGTTCTGGATCCATTCAGTCTATAAATTTGCCAAAGAACGATTCATAAAACGATGCAGCTTCGGCCATTTTTGTCCAGAAGTCGAACAAAACAAATTCGGTGAAAATCGATGCAAAACGTTGTGAGATCGGCCATGAGGTGGTTGTGAAACAGACAGGAAGGAAGTTCGACATTTTAGGAAGCTATTCTGTGCATGCGCGAAAGTTAAAGCATCGTCTGCTTTTCCTGTGAAACTGGTTTCAGTTGTAGGTAACTAGGCGCGTTTTCAAGCGGTTTATGAACCAGCAGTAATGGCGGACAGGCAGAAGAGTTAAACAATAATTTGGCAAATAACGTTTTCTAGCATCCTGGAACGTTTAACATTCAAAAACATAATGAAATTCATCTCCTAGAGCTTGGTGGTCACACTTAGAACAAAATCTTTCACTATATGGGATATTTTGTTAACAAACAACTAACCACCATCAAAATGGAACAAACCGATTATTACCAAACAACAACGCACTCAACACAGCACCTTGGAACCTGTAAACTATCATTGACTTCTTCCAACATTCACAAAGAATAATACCTTCGACACACTACCTTGAAGTCTACCACAACACAAAATCTATCACACCCATTCTAACGAACTCACCAAACGAAGCCAAAAATTATGATTCTGTACAAGGAATCCAACAACTGTATTCATAGAAATAACAAGAGAGTAAACCCATAGGTACGTACCTGCATCAACAGCAGCTTACAAAAACCATCATTGAGTTGCCCAGGTCCACATCTCAAAGCTAACAGCTCAGGACCAAAAAAGACGAAGTGTCCAGTTCAAGACAAACATGGCAACTGAACTCGAACTGAACGAAATCGGTCAATACACATCTGCGCGTCACGTGATACGCATACTTGCGCTGAGGTCCCAAACCAGAAATATGTCATCACCAAAACGCCAAAAACACTGCGTAACAGGGTGCACACCCTTAACGCTGAGACATGTCTGCCACTCGGCGACATTTAAGCCCCATGTAGCACATTTTGTGCTAGGATGTCTTTTACTTTTAGTATTAGACCCCCTCCTTTACCGGGATGTACACCCTTAATTAGTGGGGTGTACACCCTTAACTCGGAGGCATGTCTGCCGCTCGGCGACATTAAATCCCACGTGGCATAATTTCATAATCTGTACTGCAATGTTTTCTACTCTTCTTTTTACCCCCCCCCCCCCCACCCCCCCCCCACACACACAACATTTGGAGTGATTCTATACAGTATTTCATGAGATACAGGAGGGTGAAGAAAAACGGAAACATCCCTGCCGCTCGGCAACATTGTATTTCCGAGGGATAATTTATAGACGAATGTGTTATACTCTTAGTGCCACATCCTCACACAAAAGTTGAAGGGATTCTGTCTTCTAGTTCACGAGATATATCTTGGACAATAAATATATAGCACAAAGAAGGAAATTTCGGTTTTCAAGGTCACACTTCAAGGTCAAGGTCAGCATGGCGATAATTTATGCTCGGGTGTTTTCTACTCTTGGTTATACAGTACCACACACCATCTGAAGCGCTTCTGTGAAGTTGTCACAGGTCACTTTGCGATTAATGTAGTTTGTATCAGCATTTTTGCTGCAATTTAGTTATGCCTGGTTTGTTTGAAGTACTAGGTTGGAAGAAGGGAGATTTTCTTAGGGTTTTGTGTAATTGTGGTTTTTGGTCATCGAAACAACTACATGTATTTTCATTGGCCCAGCGTTTTCATTGGTTTTGGCTAAAACAACAAAAACGCAATGTGCGTGCAGAGAATTCTCTTTACTCACGATTCATTGTCAAGCGCAGAGAGTTTATCTCGAATATTGGACTCTCTGTCCAAGAGAATTTTCTAACCGGTTTTCGCTAGAGGCTTTGGCCTTGCTAACGGTATGCTGTCTCTACTCCGACATTCGATTTCGAAGGGGTAGAGAATTGTCTTCACTAACGAGCTGAGGGACTTGTCGGCTGTTGACCAGACCAAGGGGGTGTCGTCCAGTTTCTGCTGTGAATGGGACTTCTGCCCGTTGCGGTGTTCTACGTTCTGAACGGCCCTCGCGATGGGAACAGCACTGTGGTTCCAGAGGCCGAGCTAACCGGAACCTGAGAACGCGGAAGGGGGTGAAGCTACGCCACAAAGGGAAGCAACCCGGACCTCCAGGACTAAAGACCCTTTTAGTTTATCATCATATAGTAAAAAGCCAACTGTCCGTCCGTGTGTATGTGTGTCTGAAACACAAAACGGGCCTTATAACTCCGCCGTTTTTCGACCGAATCGCTTCAAATTTGCTGTGAGCCCTAACGGGGCGATGGCAACGGCATCCGAGGCGGCCGTGTCATTTGCGCGGTTCGGCAAATGCGCGAAACGCGCATCCGCCGGCCTCTCGGCGCCCGTATTTCCGGTGTTTCTGGACCGATTGCCTTCGAATTTGGCAGGAAGATGACCAAGGACAGTAACTATCCGTGTCCCAAACCGGAAGCGAATCAGTTCAGAAACGCGCGCGCTATACCACTCCACCGTTTCTTAACCGAATCGCTTCAAATTTGCTGTACTCAGCGTTACCAATACTTGACGTTACCGTTACTAGGCGTTACTGGTACTCGACGTTGCGCTAGTTTTTATTAAATGTGGTGCATCGCGTGCGGCTGATGTCGTGAAAATAGACTGTGGTCGCCACAGGACAAGAGTAGGACAGAGATCTGTTTAGTGGGTTATTTCCCTTTGACAGTGGGAAGGTGATATAACCGTCCACTGTGGAGGAGAATTATATCCGGAAGTGTGAATTAATAAACTGTCTTTCATTGAATTTAATTAATTCACTGTAGAAGGAGGATTTAACCACAATAATTAATTGTTAAAGACTGACCTTCATTTAATATAATTCATTCACTGTGTGGGGGAGAACTGTAACCAGAGGAGTGTGTTTTTATAACCAGACATCATTTATTACTGATTTGTTTGTTGTGGGGTGAATTACCTCGAAGGTGGGAAGCAAGGCTAACCATTTTCAGTTGTGAGATTGATTGGTGTACACGGTTGGGCAAAACCCTTGTGGTATTTCCCACGTGTTGAACATTCATTTTTTGGTGAATGGCTGATTAATTAATATGGATTGATTGGTGTATTGTTGTGGTGCACACGATTAATTAATATGGATTGTTTTGTGACAAAACCCTTGTGGTATTTTCCCACTTGTTGGACTTTCATCTTTGGTAGATGACTAGTTAGTTTCTAAGAGTAATTGATTGCTCTCTTAGTTCAGGACAATCATTCTTTTTGGTAAATTAGTGTTTGACTATTTAGGACAACTGGGTTGTTTTCATTTCTTGTTCACTCACTTATTGGAATGAATAATTAATTGATGGGGAGTGGATATTAATATTATTACTTGGGATTACATTTACTTTTGGTGAAGTTGATGATTTAAATTAAAGTTTGTTGTTGCGGTTGGCGAGTGTTTTAGTTGGAAAGAGCAAATCACTGCAACGGTTAGATACTTCATTTAACATAGTTGCAGGTGATTTGATCTTGGAATATTACCTCACTATCTGTTTCATCTAATCATGGTTAGATATATTATAGCAGTTGGCAGGAGTTTAGTTAGGTGAGCAGATCACTGCAGAAGATTTGGTGTTTATTTAACATCATTGTAAGTGATTGTGTTCAAAACTATCCTTGTGCCATCTGTTGTGTTTTGTGTAAGGAAGCAAGGAAGGGAAGTCAATATAAGAAGGAAGTGTAAAGTTGGGTTATTGGTTTTGCTTAATTTAATTATATTAAATATTAATTTGGATTAAGATATTATCTTAGAGTTTATATTTATTGGTGCACCTGGTTGCTAGGATTTGTTTAATTGATTAGTAAAGGGAGATAACTTTTACATCCACCGTTTTAATTAATTGTTTGGGTTGCGGCAATTCGTTGCGTGTATGAAAGATAATAAGCTTAATTTTTAATAAATTGTTTTTCAAGTTGACGCCTACTCCAAATTATTGTGTTTGTGTTGTTTGGGAGATAGATGGAGAGTGGGTTTACTTTATTTTATTGAGCACACCCTTCTGGTTCATGACAGAAGTACAAATGTGGAAAATATGTTTCAAAACAAGTGCTGTTTTCACTAGACTAGAAACGTATTCAGTTGAACGAACGCGTATGACAATAATACACAAAAGAAAACACAAGCTTACTGTTTCAGGTCTCATAAATCAAAGTACAAACGCACAGAGACTTATTCAGTTCAACCAACGCTTATAAGAAAATACCCACTTACTGTTTCAGATCTCATAAATCAAGCTACAAACACAGAGGTAGCAAAGCAATTCTTTCAATGCTCACTGTGATTTATTGTGACAACAGATCGATTTGTGCATGGGATGATAATGTGCTTTTACATACCTGTGTGTGTGTGTGTGTGTGTGTGTGTGGGTGGTGGGTGGGTGGGTGGGTGGGTGTGCTTGCGTGTGTGTGCGTGTGTGTGCGTGTGCGTGTGTGTGTGTGTGTGTGTGCGTGCGTGCGTGCGCAGATGCTTACATTATATATACTGCTCACAAAACGTAGGGGATATTGTGTGTTGTAAGACCACCATGGGTTCAAAAACGAAATTGTAAGTTCTATTCAATTTGAAAAAAAAAATATGTTATTCCTTGAACATAAAATCGAAGACTAAAATTAATTTTGCAACATCATGTGATTGCCAGAGAAGACGGACATCAATGGGTGCAATGTCCAAAAGTCACAAACATAGTCATACAACAGTCCAAAATGCGTTGGACCACGGTTACCTGCAAGGCATAGCGGGGTATTTGATTTTTTAAAAAGTCGACGGATCTTGTAGACCGTGGGAAGGTCTGGGTTTCGTGGATGTGAAGGTGATCTTCACGAAATGCGCTCAGTGGAGACGCGAATTGTCATTTTGGAGGTTAAAATCTGCCCTATGCTGGCGGGTTTTTATCAATTTCAGCTTGCACCATTATAACGGTCGTAAGAGGATCTAGGGACGCCGGGAAAAAAACATTAATCCTCCAGAAAATCTTCAGGAGACTGTTCCAGAGCACGACAAAGCATTGCATTGAATGCCTGGTAGAAAACAGCGGCTCAACAATCTGTCAACTGCATAAAGTGTTTTGTGATTTCGAATAACACACCCACTGATGTCTATCGCCTCTGGCAGTCACGCGACATTCTAAAATTGATTTTTGTCTTCGAGTTTACGTCCGAGAAAGGCTGAACTATCATTTGCACATGAAATGAAACTTATGGTATGGTTCTGAACCCATGGTGATATTGCCAAGTCAATATCCCCTACTTTTTGTAAGCAGCATATGTGTGTACCCGTGCACACGCATGTGTGTGTGTGTGTGCAAACATGTGTGTGTGTGTGTGTGTGTGTGTGTGTGTGTGTGTGTGCGTGCGTGCGTGTGCGTGTGCGTGCGTGCGTGTGCGTTTGTGTGTGCGTGTGCATGTGTGCGTGTGTGCAAACATGTGTGTGTGTGTGTGTGTGTGTGTGTGTGTGTGTGTGTGTGTGTGTGTGTGTGTGTGTAGTTTCGTTTTGTTTCGCTTCGATTAATGTATGTTTACGAAGATGTGTTTTAAGACAATTCTGTACTTGTATTTCATTATTTTTTAAATGAAAGGAAGCTATTAGACCAAATACATTTTGACAAAACTCTTCAATTCTAGTTAGAATAAACAAGATTTGGGGTGATCAAATTAAATGTAGCAATGAGACGACGACAATAACATTCCAAACACAATATAGACTGTTTGAGGAAAATGGAAAGATTAAATTATTAAATTAAAAACCTTCTATACAATTCTCATATAGGACTGGGCACCTATTGCTTTATAAAGGTAGTTAGTCAATACTTGGCACCTTAAATGCCACTTTGAATCAGAATCGTTCAATTGTTATATTATTTCGGATAAGCTTACTTGTACAATGCTGTACTGTGCAATGCAACTGGAATCAAAATAAAACTGAACTAAAAACAACCCAAAAAACAGAGATATTTTTCCAACTGTTTAGTAGCGTTTCATGGCTCTGGTGTGGCCAATCCCGATAGTACAGCAGCCCCCATGGACAAACCCAAACCGGCACAACCCAAACCTTTCTTCAGGGGAGCAAGTGGTGAATTTAGAATGATAATGTTTAAATCAGTCTGTTTAGTCTTGTGCTTGCCAGCCGTCATTCAGACATTCATGCATTGTACATTGGCACAGTATAAGCTTTAAGCTTGTTGTTGCCGTTATGCTTTCTTAATATGTGTGTAAATTGTGCTTTTTGTTATATAACAATCATTTAAACCAATTTAGAATGAGCAATGTCTAGTCTCTGGAGTGCCTGAAGTATACCAAGCTGAGGATATTTGCAGTAGTTGAACAATAAGTAAACTCCTGGGCCTGTATTCACATTGAGATAGCATGAGACTTAGCATGATGCTAACTTAGAAGCTCTTCCAATGTCCTATAGGATTTAATAGGACTTTTGGAAGAGCTTCTAAGTTAGCATGATGCTAAGTCTCATGCTATCTCAATGTGAATACAGGCCCTGGGCAATAAGTAGAGTGGTGTGAATATCTCATCCTGTGAGAATAAAAAATGTACTGTCCCCATTTTCTCTCAAACGTTTCCCAGCACCCTCATCCTGCACGTGGATTCTATGAAGATGGTCGTTAAACCCCCTGCTGCCTACACGTCTCGTCTTAATTTACTCTGGTCATAGGGCCTGCTGCATACGACCTTGGCGTCATAGAAAGAGGGACTTACACTGGTCTTCAAGTTATGGTATTTAACAAAGCATAAATGTGCACTGACTGCTTAATGAGGTGCATGAAAAACTGTTCTCCCGCCTCTTGTCAAACTTATACAGGTGAATTATTCATCTGCAAACTTCCCTTGCTCGTAGGCCAGGTTTAGAGCGGGAAGGGTATCAGGGGAACGGCTTGGTGTTTGCCTCAGTTTTAGAGTATTACTGAAACCATGGAATATTACCTATTGATTTGTGCCGCTGTTTTCAATAAACGCTACTTTGTTTTGTTAACCCATTAATGCCTGAATTTGTTTTTTGGGACAACAATTATGAAAATATGTTGTAATTGCTATAGCTTGAAGGTGGTCATGTGTATTAACTCTTTTGGATCTTTCAGCTGCTTTTGATACTATTGACCACCATATACTCCTTAAGAGGCTTCAAATCACCTATGGAATATCAAGCACTGCTCTGTCATGGTTCTCGTCTTACCTTTCTGGTCGAACTCAGTCTGTCTCCATCAATGACTCATCTTCTGCAATGGTTGGCCTCACATGTGGGGTTCCTCAAGGCTCAGTACTTGGACCAGTCCTCTTCATCATGTACACTAAACCCCTGTCCGAGTTGATCACTTCTCATTCAGTTGATTCTCAGTCTTTTGCTGATGATACACAACTCCACAAGCCTGTATCCCCATCTACCATTCTTCCTTCTATATCTTCACTTGAATTCTGCATTCGCAACATCAAATCATGGATGCTACAAAACAAACTGAAGCTGAATGACGACAAAACGGAGGCCTTGTTCATCCACTCTCCATCTAGAAAACTTTCGTACCCAAAGCCTGATTCCATCTCTGTCTGTGACACTCAAATACCTTTTTCTCCTTCTGCTAGAAATCTTGGCTTCCACATCTCTCAAGATATGAGTGTTGACTCACAAGTTCAAACTATCTGTCGGTCAGCATACTGTGAGCTGCGTCGCATTGGTACGATTCGCCATCTCCTGTCTATAGATACTACTAAAATACTAGTCTGCGCTTTTGTTCTCTCTAAACTAGATTATTGTAATTCACTCTTGTATGGCTGCCCCCAACACCTCATTGACAAGCTTCAAAAAGTCCAGAACTCTGCTGCCAGACTTGTCCTCAAGGTCTCTAAGTATCATCATGTTCAACCACTCCTGATATCCCTCCATTGGCTTTCCATCAAAGCACGTATTGACTACAAAATTTCCACTCTATGTCATTCTTATTTCTCTGGAAATGCCCCTAGCTACATTTCTGACATGCTTTCTGTCTATACTCCATCAAGGCAATTGCGGTCATCTTCAGATTCCAAAATTCTCTGTGTTCCTAGTACACGAACAAAAATGTTTGGTGAGCGCTCCTTTTCCTTTTCGGCCCCATCAGTTTGGAACTCCTTACCACGCGAAATCCGCCATATCCAGTCCTTGCAATGTTTCAAATCAGCTCTCAAGACCCACCTGTTCAAGCTACATCACAACCTTTAGGCCACATTACTTCTGGACTCTATTCTCACACACACACTCCCCTCCCCCCATACTAGTTTCACTGTGTGTTGACTGCAATGTGCACGTCAGCTTTGTTGCGAGAGAGAGAGAGAGAGAGAGAAGAGAGAGAGAGAGAGAGAGAGAGAGAGAGAGAGAGAGAGAGAGAGAGAGAGAGAGAGAGAGAGAGAGAGAGAGTGTGTGTGTGTGTGTGTTGATGCTTTGTTCAACTGATTGTATTTTGTATTGTGTTATTTGGGTGGGGTGAGTGGTGGTGATGGTAACGGTGTGTGTGTGTGTGTGTGTGTGTGTGTGTGTGTGTGTGTGTGTGTGTGTGTGTGTGTGTGTGTGTGTGTGTGTGTGTGTGTGTGTGTATGTGCCGGTACGTGCATGTGTGGGTGGGGTGTGTATGTGTATGCCTATTTGCATGTGCGTGAGCGATTATTTCGTGTTGTTGTTGAATTTGTTGCTTCTTAATTTTTGTTGTTGTTAAGCGCATAGAGCTCCACATTGGTGGAGGAATGCGCTATATAAATGATTCACTATTATTATTATTATTATTATTATTATTATTATTATGGTAAATATGTATTTGCAATGATGCTGTGGTGAGTAATAGTCCTGTCCCAAAAATGGGACGCTAGGCACGAGAGGGTAGGGTTTTTTCCCATACATAACAATAATCTCCAGCACAACTTATGGCTTGCTTTTATTAGTTTCATGAATGTTTTGACATTGAACCATGGAAGATAACACAGTGTGATGAAAGATAATATTTAAAAAATATGATCATACAAAGGAACCTTTAGTACTAACAAATTATCTGAAAAACATTAAATGAAACTGATCTGCTAACAAGTCTCTTGCTGCTTGCAAAATAAAATGAGAAGGGGAGACGGTAGGATGGAGGAGAAAAACATCTTTACATCTAGCAAAGGCTAATTCTTATTTCTGGTGAGCATGGTTCTGGTGTCCTGAACATCACTGAGTCACTGAGTGTGGAAAACAGCAAAGCACTTGTCATGCAGTCCCACTCCACACTTTTGGCATCTCCTTGTGGTTTTCATGCCACAGGCAGCAGAGCAAAGCTGGGTAGGCCAAGGCTCCACAAGGTGGTTGATTCCATCAAATCGGACAGCAGTGGGCACTCTCTTGTCCAGGGCAGGGCTTCTTTCCTTGGCACTTGGACGTCCAGCTCCTTTGGTCTTTGGTGCGCAGGTCAGGTAGGTCAGAGCAACAGAGTGACGCACTGCCAGCAAGTTGAGAGGATTTTCATGGCTGGCTGTACATGTGCCAAGCCTGCTGCACGCTCACATCAAGGCAGTAGGCAAAGATGGGCCGCCACCACTTTTTGGACCGGATGGTTGTACGGTACTGATCAACGTTTTGATCCGTGCAGTCAACGCCCCCCATCGTCTGGTTGTAGTGCTTGATGACGTAAGGCTGAGGTATCTCAATCCGTCGTCTTTCAGCTCGAGACCATCGCTTTGCTACTTGAACTGGATTTGACACCGACCTTGTTTGAGACATGGTTGCCTACGCTGTTGTCATTCCACCTGACGACAGTGAGTCCATTTCTGGCATCAGTTGCGAAGTCAAAGCTGCCACGCTTCATCTTTTCCATTTCCTTTACTGACTTCAAAGGACAATTCTCCAGTTGATTTGCACCACAGCTTGTGCCCTTGCCCTCAGCTGGCACCCATTCAGGTTGTCAACAGTTCCTCCTTCGTTCTCATCCGCACTATCCTCGTCCGTCAGATCATCATTTGGTGGTGGCTCTATGTATACTCTAGCTGTTTCAAATGCTGGTTCATCATGTATCATGCTTATTACTTCATGCACCGTGAAATGCCTGAAACAAACACAAGAACTACATGAGTCATGTTACAATAAAAACCCTACCCTCTCGTGTCTAGCATCCCATTTTTTGGACGCACCTTTCAGCACGTGGAATACATGATCTATGTTCTCAAAACAAAAACTGAGAAACACGATTTTAGATTATGAACCAAACAACATTTTTTTCTTATTTGACATTATTAAAAAGTTGCATGCTGTATAAACTATGGTCTTACATTTTGATGATTGTTTTCTTGAAAATGTTGCTGTAAGATGTTCCAATGGAAGTCATCCACCAGAATTGTGTCTAATTGGAGAGGTAGCCTCCCTTTACTTATGGAAACAAGCATATGCTCAAAAACAGTCAGACTCACTTTTGAGAGGCTTATAAATAAACCGTCCCAAAAATGGGACGCTAGGGTTTTAATAGAGGATCTAAGTCTGCTGTTGAAAGAGATCCGAGGTCACTCACTTCGTTGTCATAATAGCATGATATCATGAACATTTTGGCAACTGAACGCAAAATATCTATAGTCTACATCTCTATCTCTTTGTCCCCAGGTTTCAATCATATGTCTGCCTCTCTGTCTGCCTATCTGTCTCCGTAACGCTGACACTTAGTTTAATGTGTGAGGTGGTGTTTTATGAATAAGCTGCAAGTGCATAAAGATATCTGTTACAGCAGCAATAGTTATGGTTTACTTCACAATCTGCTTTTTTGTGTATGTGGTGTGTTTTTTAAGTTTTCAATAGCTTTGACAATTTTGTTTCTGCAAATATACAGAAACGCCTTTACAAGTCATATTAGATCTTAATAGCTTGGTAAAGGGATGTCAAGGTCTGTTAATCTATTCTAAGCTACCTGAGGAACTTTACACCAGTGTTACTGGACATAGAAAACTTGGTGTTAGCCAGAAACAAGCCAGTGATTACTGTGTGTCATTGGGAGGACGGCTGGCTTTTCCTACCTGTTTAAATAAGTGGTTCATTGAAAATTTTGATGGGTTTGGAGTTGGGCGAACGTGCCAGGTAAATTATAATGCTAACTATATTAATTTTCGTTTCTATAAGAACTATGACTGTACTCTGCCTTTTTTCATTGGACTGTCCATGTCTACATCAGAACATCCTATGTACCGATACAGTTGGATAGCTGAAGACAACACTGTCCTTCATCATACATTCAAAAGGTATATGAAATGTTATCTTAACATAGAAGATTGTTTGCTTGTAAGAATCTGTGCAAACAATGATTATTTGACCTGGTCACAGACTACTACACCAGAATGCATTTATGCACCCTATTTTGGTAACAGAGCTGGGGTAATGTGTGTAATCAATGGTAGTGTGCCAGACCAGAGGTCTCCTCATTCCAACTCTGCTTCCCTCCCAATATCCTCAGAGTGGCCATCGTCTTTAGTTACATGTCGTGGTGGCCACGTGACCTACATCTCCTTTCTGTGTGATCCTGGTGTTTTTACAGAGTTTTGCCAAACTGAAAGATCTTGTGCATTTCCTGATCATAGTTTACACATCAATGAGAACCCAGATTCAGCCCATCAGCATTCCCCTCTCATTCCTTTGTTTTCCTGCAGTGATAGCCAGCACAAATTGTCCTTCAGTCTGGTGTGTAACTTTGTAGCTGAATGCAATGACAACAGTGATGAGTCCTTCTGTCACCATCCACCTTGTGAGAATAAAATCATGTGTGATAATGGTCAATGCTTACAAAACGTTGAACACTGGTGTGACAAAATGCCTCACTGCTGGGACGAATCTGATGAGGAAAAGTGTTATCATACCAACACTCTTTACCACACTGGTGAATTTTATCCATCCCCAGTTCTGATCAGTTTTGAAGGTATTTATTTCACCTCAGCACCAATGAAACCCAACGAGTCCTGTCCTGACAGCCATTACCGTTGTCCTGGTGAGTTCAATGACTGCCTGCCTGTCTACACACTGTGCAATGGAATGTATGACTGTATTGATCGCATGGATGAACAGGGATGTGCGAAAATGGCATGCCAAAGATATTTTCGATGCAGGAACTCTAAGATTTGTTTGCAATCAGATCACGTTTGTGACGGTTTTTCTCATTGCCCAAAGCAAGATGACGAATTATTCTGTAACATGACCTGTCCTTCCAATTGCCAGTGTCAGGAACACATATTCCAGTGTGGTCAGCCATTTAGCGCAGCACCATTCCCTCAGATCCGTTACCTGGATGCCACAGGTTCTGGCATGATATTGTCTGATGTCAGCCACAACACCTATCTTATCTTCTTGGTCCTTGCCTTGTGTTCAATAACTCATATACCGTGTGTGACATTGCAGAATTTAAAGTTCCTCGACTTAAGTGGTAATCAACTGAAGCAGGTCAGCTTGGTATCCTTCCTTAATCTGCAGCGGTTAGAAACATTGTCACTGTCTGGGAACCCTCTCACTGCACTGGCTAGGGACCACGCCTCTGGTGTCCAGTTAAGCACACTGTTATAT
>CM065686.1:58344376-58351876 GCA_017654935.2 Phymorhynchus buccinoides | reverse complement strand
CATGAAATACTACTTAAAAAAACTGGCATTATGTCTAAGAGACGAAAACACTGTCTCTTTCTTTGCATCCCATCTTACAAATAGAACACAGTTTGTCTTTAGTAATGGCATAAACTCGTGCACTGAGATCATAAAGACTGGTGTACCCCAAGGATCTGTCTTAGGGCCTCTTCTTTTCTGCCTATTCAGCAAGTGTATGAGTATGGTTGCATGCATGTATGTACGCGCGAGTATTAACATTTTTGCATGTGTGAATGCAAGTTTTATAAACCCATGTTTCAGCCTATCTTTGTATCATCATATCAACTGTTTTGCTACCTTTGTGTTCAGCTCTGTATGTGTAATAGTATGCCTTGTCATGTTTGTGTTCTGTGTTAGTATATATATATATATATATATATATATATATATATATATATAATATATATATATATATATATCAGAACAAAAAAAGAAGGAAAACTAACAAGAAAGAATGTAGACTATTCCCAATATTTCGGCTTTTGGCCTTGGACGCGGGACAGACAGTAGAACAAACTTGACGTAACAAATACAACCCGTAACTTTTCTTGACGTCATTGTTGTGACCCACATTCTGTGTGTATAATTAGATTGTGTTGCAGTGTGTGTGTGTGTGTGTGTGTGTGTGTGTGTGTGTGTGTGTGTGTGTGTGTGTGTGTGTGTGTGTGTGTGTGTGTGTGTGTGTGTGTGTGTGTGTGTGTGTGTGTGTGTTTTGATAATTCGTTTGGACTATTGAGTCCACATAATAAAAAAAATGAAATAAAAAAAAAAAGGAATCCCCCAGTACAGTCTCCTATCTCTCTCTCTCTCTCTCTCTCTCTCTCTCTCTCTCTCTCTCTCTCTCTCTCTCTCTCTCTCTCTCTCTCTCTCTCTCTCTCTCTCTCTCTCTCTCTCTCTCTCTCTCTCTCACTCTCTCTCTCTCCCTCTCTCTCACTCTCACTCTCTCTCTCTCATATCCATGTCCGCTCTGTCCATCTCTGTAGTTATCACTTCCAAACTATGTAGAACTAACGCCAGATGTCATAAGACCCTTTAGTTAAGAGAGTGAGCATGTATCATGGGTAAAGCATCTTCATTATAAACAAATTCAGCATCTCCACTATGATAATGCCAAGAGAGTGGGTGTGTAACCTGGGCCAAGCGTCTCCACTATAAACAAATAAAGCATCTCCCCTAGGAACAGGTCAAGAGAGTGGATCCTGGGTAAAGCATCTCCACTATAAACAAATAACACAGCTCGATGGAGAAATAACTGCCCTCTCAGACAATTCATTAGAGAGAGTTCAGACCCAGCGGAGCCATGGTCTTCAGCTTGTCCATCCAGAACTTTTCACGACGGAGTCTGGACTCCTTGCTCTGGACAAAGACCTGTTCGAGGATGATGCATCTGACATTCTCACAGGAATGTCCGGCCAAGTTGAAGTGCTCTGCCACCAGAGTCCCAGTGTTGTGCTTTACATATATATAAAGGACATATTGGAAGAATAGGCGTTGCCTAAAATCTATATCCTTGGAAAATAAAGTTTAAGTTTTCAACTCTCTCTCTCTCTCTCTCTCTCTCTCTCTCTCTCTCTCTCTCTCTCTCTCTCTCTCTCTCTCTCTCTCTCTCTCTCTTCTCTCTCTCTTTCTTTCTTTCTCTCTCTCTCTCTCACTCACAATCTATCTATCTATCTATCTATTTCTCTCTCTTTTTGTTTTGTTTCTAACAATTGCATTCATTTCTTTATCAAAACATTCAACCCATTTCTGTTTTGTTCATTCATTTCTCTAGCAACGAAGTGTGCACAGTGTGCAGCCTTCGCAATCTGGCCTGACCGTAATTCATTCGAACTTCATTAACGAAGGACATAACGTCGGAGAATTATCATTTACGCATGCAGCCTGCTATCTCATCACCGGATTTAAACCACTAACTGACGCCAGGCCTCAGGTCAGGTACAGGAAAAAGCTGGTCTCCAAACATGCAAGACCTGGAGAAAGGAATAACGTCGTTAACATTAACTTTCTCTGTTAACTTAAACTTTGTAAAGTATCCTTGGCTTATGAAAAAAAAATCGTTTTAGTAAATGTTCAACATTGTGAGTTCAAAAGTCTAGTCTGTGCTGAACGGAACATAAAAAGCACACAGATATACAGACAGACCAAGGGGCACGTACGCTCTGTTTGTTGATGCACCCTAGATGGAATGCACCAAGTAGAAACATAACAGAGTTTAATATTTTGTGTAATGTCAATAAGCAGTTGTGACATGCTAATTTGTGGAATCAGATTTAAACTGATATATATCAAAGCACTGAACACCCTACAGCATCATACGTCTGGAAGTGCATAGTAGTGCTGTGCTGCTTTACAATATCACCAGAGGCACTGCTTTACAATACCACAAGAGGCACTGCTTTACAATATCACCAGAGGCATTGCTTTACAATATCACCAGAGGCACTGCTTTACAATACCACAAGAGGCACTGTTTTACAATATCACCAGAGGCATTGCTTTACAATATCACAAGAGGCACTGTTTTACAATATCACCAGAGGCATTGCTTTACAATATCACAAGAGGCACTGTTTTACAATATCACCAGAGTCACTGCTTTACAATATCACCAGAGGCACTGCTTTATGATATCTCCAGAGGCACTGCTTTACAAACATCCTCAGAGGCACTGCTTTACAACATCACTAGAGACACTGCTTTACAATATCACCAGAGGCATTGCTTTACAATATCATCAGAGGCACTGCTTTATGATATCTCCAGAGACACTGCTTTATGATATCACCAGAGGCACTGCTTTACAAACATCCTCAGAGGCACTGCTTTATGATATCTCCAGAGGCACTGCTTTATGATATCACCAGAGGCACTGCTTTACAAACATCCTCAGAGGCACTGCTTTATGATATCTCCAGAGGCACTGCTTTACAAACATCCTCAGAGGCACTGCTTTACAATATCACCAGAGATACTGTTTCTACAATATCACCAGAGGCATTGCTTTATGATATCACCAGAGGCACTGCTTTACAAACATCCTCAGAGGCACTGCTTTATGATATCTCCAGAGGCACTGCTTTACAAACATCCTCAGAGGCACTGCTTTACAATATCACCAGAGGTACTGTTTCTACAATATCACCAGAGGCACTGCTTTACAATATCACCAGAGGCACTGTTTTACAATATCACCAGAGGCACTGCTTTATGATATCACCAGAGGCACTGCTTTACAAACATCCTCAGAGGCACTGCTTTATGATATCTCCAGAGGCACTGCTTTACAAACATCCTCAGAGGCACTGCTTTACAATATCACCAGAGGTACTGTTTCTACAATATCACCAGAGGCATTGCTTTATGATATCACCAGAGGCACTGCTTTACAAACATCCTCAGAGGCACTGCTTTATGATATCACCAGAGGCACTGCTTTACAAACATCCTCAGAGGCACTGCTTTATGATATCACCAGAGGCACTGCTTTACAAACATCCTCAGAGGCACTGCTTTACAATATCACCAGAGGTACTGTTTTACAATATCACCAGAGGCATTGCTTTATGATATCACCAGAGGCACTGCTTTACAAACATCCTCAGAGGCACTGCTTTATGATATCTCCAGAGGCACTGCTTTACAAACATCCTCAGAGGCACTGCTTTACAATATCACCAGAGATACTGTTTCTACAATATCACCAGAGGCATTGCTTTATGATATCACCAGAGGCACTGCTTTACAAACATCCTCAGAGGCATTGCTTTATGATATCTCCAGAGGCACTGCTTTACAAACATCCTCAGAGGCACTGCTTTACAATATCACCAGACGTACTGTTTCTACAATATCACCAGAGACACTGCTTTACAAACATCCTCAGAGGCATTGCTTTACAAACATCCTCAAAGGCACTGCTTTACAAACATCCTCAGAGGCACTGCTTTATAAACATTCTCAGAGGTATTGTTTCTACAGTATCACCAGAGGCACTGCTTTATGCTATCACCAGAGGCACTGCTTTACAAACATCCTCAAAGGCACTGCTTTACAAACATCCTCAAAGGCACTGCTTTACAAACATCCTCAGAGGCACTGTGGCGAAGGTGGGGAAAAATTAGATGGATGTTCTTCTCCCCCTACTCCATTGTTCTCTGTGTTAATGAATTTAACACAGAATTAAATAACACCCACGTAAAATTGTCTTCGTCATTTTGTTACTACTATCACAACGCCGAGTACCGGTAACGCCTAGTAACGGTAACGCCAAGTACTGGTAACGCTGAGTACAGCAAATTTGAAGCGATTCGGTTAAGAAACGGCGGAGTTATAAGGACCCGTTTCCCGTGGGCGCTGCTCTGAGAGTGACGCGCTCTCCCTAGCAACAGTAACGCCAAGTACTGGTAACGCTGAGTACAGCAAATTTGAAGCGATTCAGTTAAGAAACGGCGGAGTTATAGGGCCCCGTTTCCCCTTGGCGCTGCTCTGAGAGTGACGCTCTCTCCCGATTCTCTTCAAATTTACTGCCAGGCTTTGCCCCGACCATAGCAAGCCTGACAGCAAATTTGAAGCGATTCGGTTAAGAAACGGCGGAGTTATAAGGTCCCGTTTCCCGTTGGTGCTGCTCTGAGAGTGACGCTCTCTCCCGAGTAACGGTAACGCGTAGCAACGGTAACGCCAAGTACTGGTAACGCTGAGTACACTGCGGCAAATTTGAAGCGATTCGGTTAAGAAAAGGCGGAGTTATAAGGCCCCGTTTCCCGTTGGCGCTGCTCTGAGAGTGACGCGCTCTCCCGATTCTCTTCAAATTTGCTGCCAGGCTTTGCCCCGACCACAGCAAGCCTGACAGCAAATTTGAAGCGATTCGGTTAAGAAACGGCGGAGTTATAAGGCCCCGTTTCCCGTTGGTGCTGCTCTGAGAGTGACGCTCTCTCCCTAGTAACGGTAACGCCTAGCAACGGTAACGCCAAGTACTGGTAACGCTGAGTACAGCAAATTTGAAGCGATTCGGTTAAGAAAAGGCGGAGTTATAAGGCCCCGTTTCCCGTTGGCGCTGCTCTGAGAGTGACGCGCTCTCCCGATTCTCTTCAAATTTGCTGCCAGGCTTTGCCCCGACCACAGCAAGCCTGACAGCAAATTTGAAGCAATTCGGTCGAAAAACGGCGGAGTCATAAGGCCCGTTTTGTGTTTCAGACACACACACACACACACACACACACACACACACACACACACACACACACACACACACACACACACACACACACACACTTGCCTTTTTACTATATGATAGTAGATGCAGTAGTGACTAAGTATTATACTGATTATGTGTATTAGTAACTAAAGATGGATTCTCAATGTTGTATTTTATTTATCTTAACTTATTCTGAATTCAAATCAAAGTTTTGATAATAAGATTGGTAACATGTAAACAACAAGAGGCAAAGCCATCAAAGCTAGCTAAGATATCACACACAAGTTGTATGTGTGTGCGTGTGTGCGTGCGTGCGTGCGGTCGTGTGCGTATGTGCGTGCGTATGTGTATGAGCGTGTGTGTGCCCATGCGCGTCTATGAGCCTGTACTGATGACGACGGGCTGTGCCTTCATCAGTAAGTATACACCCGTGTGTCTTCAGAGGCCACACTCGGGAGACACCGGGTACTGTAATCATGGGCGCGTCTCAAACACTTAACACGGGTAGTAACATGTAAATGACAATAAACTGCCAATACCTGAAAACGTGACTTTCTTCTTTGGGCCATATCTTTCATACCGTTGGACTTATAATGTTCAAATGTGGCATGCACATGCAATGAGTTTTGGTAGTTCTGAATATTGAAAACCAAACAGGGTCAAGGTCAAGGTCAAGGTCACCATAGTTATACTTTGCCTGAAAGGCCATCTTTAACCGGTCATCCACCACCACACATTTTCTACACGTCTTGAAGCTTCTTGTCGTTTTTCCTTCGTGCAACCGTATCAGCTCAGTCACGGGGTGTGAACCCCAAAGCTGTATCTCAAGAACTGTTGCATGGAATCGCTTCAAATGTACTGTGGTTGTGCATTATGGTACGCAAAAGGTCCCATACAAAATAATAACCATGCTGACCTTGATCTTGAAAGTTTGACCTTGAAAACGTATATTTCTTCTTGTGGACATATCTTTCACATCGCTGGACTGTGAAATTTATAGTCACAGAACATAGAACATTTACTGTTCAAATTTGGTGTGCAGATGCATTGGCTTAAGGTCCTTCTGAATATTGGTATAAGACATGTCACGGTCAAGGTCACAATGGTTGTAGTCTGTCGATATGACCATCTGTAACAGGTCATTTACAACCACACATTTGTATATATTTATTATTTGTTATTGGGTTTTTTTTTTTTGCAATTGCTCAGTTTCTTGTCACTGGAGCGCAGATGCGTCATGCTGCTGTCATGTGCCCAGGTTCACCCGCTTGGGAACTTATCTGCCGCTCGGCGATCCGTTTGCTTACTACTAAGTCATCAAGGCTCTGCAGTGCTATTCTTCAAAAGTCCTCACTGCCTTCTTGGTCACACACAAGTCATCTGGTTCTGTTAATTGAAGATACTTCGGGCTTACGTTCTGCCCAGTGGAGGTTAACTTTGAGGTTGTCTTTGTTGCTCTCCTTGAGACGACCCTGCTTAAGACTGCCATGTACGTGTCAGCTCACATTAGAATAATTAACGAGCACTTCTGGCAGTCTGGATATTCTGGACTCCTCCATGCGAGCCATCAAAGCTGGGGTGCTAAACAAATCAATGAATGATTGTGTTTTCCTCGTTCAGGATGTCATCCTGGATGTCATGTATCCTGACATGTTCCTGTACCTGACACCAAGTCACACACGGCACTGCAGCGGTTCCTGCTTCACGGTGTGTTCAGTCAGTGAGCTGTATCGATCCCATGTCGTTCCTTTCTATCTGCAACCGCTGCAGGTATTCTGGGCATTTATTCCGCTGCTTGAATCGTTTCTATACTGGACTGACTATCAGGCTGGCATTTCTGTTGCAACTTCCATATCGTTTCTATCTTTAGCTACTATAGGACCTACTACTGTTTTATTCTGGGCAGTTCCATCGCCGTACGTATACATATTATTTCTGTCTTTACCTTATCTTTGTGGGGCTCATTTTAACCTCCGACGAGAAGGTTTTCTTTTATTAGGCAATCTGCCTGTTTTTATGTCAATGCGTAACAGTTTTACCTAATGATCAATACAGATTTACTATGGACGTCTGTGATGGTTGGCGAGTTCACAAGTGAGTCTCCGATGCATGTTATGTAGTTAGGGCTCTTAAGTCCGACTTTTGGCCATTTTGGTACCTACTGGACGAAAGGATGAAACTTTTTCCATCTTTAAGTTGTCTACTTCAACTTTAGGGTCGGTCCCACGCAAACTTGCAACGGCTTAGCCGGTACCTAGTACCTATTAACCCCCCTTACGAATCAC
>CM065686.1:58319376-58321876 GCA_017654935.2 Phymorhynchus buccinoides | reverse complement strand
CAACACGGTGAGTTGTAAACTGTATTATGAGCGGCCTAACACTGTGTTGCCATGGGGAAATAGAGATATTTTGTGAATAGTGTTAACGTGTACAGAGACCTTAAAGAACCACCAGCCCTTAGTTTTATGAAGTTCTACTAAAGCTTACAAGTGGGAAACTAAACGTTGTTACTTTCTAAATTAAGTAAACCGATTTAGTAGAACTTCATAAAATTAGAAAGAAGACAAACAAGTATTGTAGGACCCAATTCTCCCAAATAGGAGCATTGTTTGATCTGGGTATTTTGTGCGGGTTGTTATCAAAAGATATTAAATTAAAGATTTCGCCTTGGCTTAAGGCTGTGTCAGACCAATTGACATAGGCTAGAACACCAAGGCTACATCAAAATGTTGTTATGCTCTGCATAGTTATTGCGGGGGATTGTCTTTAGCCATGACAAGCTCCTAGCATAACATCATCATCATTCTCCAAAATCCCCCGAAGACGGACGGAGTGTGGCTGCCCACGTGGCGGGGTAATTAAAAACGGTCACGTATGTTATCGATGGCTTGGAGTCAAAACGGACTATCTTTAGGTAGTCTATTGACGTGTTATTGGATTTTTTTACAAAAACTAATAACTTCTATCAAGCAATGACTACAGAAATATAAAAAGGGGGTTTTGCTTTTTATATTTCAACTGTATTTTTTTTTATACAAGTTATTAGTTTTCATAATAAGTTCAATAATATGTCAATGGACTATCTAAAGATAGTCCGTTTTGACTCCAAGCCATCGTTATGTTCTCATCCCTAGCTGATGCATTTGTACCATAGTGTTCAAGTGCTTCGGCTGTTGGGATGATCCCTAGAGTCTTTTAGCCAGGGTACGTTAACAACAATAAAAGACTTCTTCTTCTTCTTCTTCTTCTTCTGCGTTGCCAGTCCATAAGGTCATAATGGGTACGCATGTGTCCGTTTTCCAGATTTCACTGGTATCCTCGCTGCATTCAGCCGACACATTCCGATTTCGGAGGAGCTCAAAGGAGAAAACTATATGGAATATTTTTTATGAAAAAGGGCAGGAGAATGGGCCAAAGGTGAGAAAGATAGTAGATGACACAAAGCAAGGGAAAAGGCAGAGTCAAAGAGAGTGGCAGTTTAAAGGAAGTTAAAGCACAGAACTTCCAGAGTAGATGGGGGAACTATTTGTACAGAAGACACCCCCCTTCAGAATAGTAGTTGCCTCCTGTGATACCTGGCAGTCATTGTCGGATACCACTCTACCTCCGCCCCAACCCCCTCCTCTCTCCCTTTTCTGTTACCACTCAATTGCGCATCTTTGAAAAGTACTCCACTGCGCTTGTCCAGGTGTGTACAGTCCCATGCCAAATGGCTTCGTACGAATGGCAGTCAAGTGAGCAAATCAGGGGTGGGTGGGGGTTGGGGGGGGGGGGGCGGGGGGGGTGGTGGGGTTGGCACATACACACCACATTTTAACATAGTCATTGTTTACCCACATAGTTATGACCATATCTGCATTTAAGCCGGCGACAGACTATGCGACTGCCTCATATGACTCGATCAGGTCGTGACGTAGATCAAATTTTGTTTCCCGCACAGAAGAGGTCACAAGCCGTCTGACTCGATCAGACTCGATCAGTGAAATTTAGAACCCGCCCTATTCGGCCCTGTCACCTGACTGGGCCCGACTGAGTCAGACTGATCAAGAAGAATGGTATGCAAATGAGGTGAAACGTCACGATCTGATTGAGTCACATGAGGCAGTCACATAGTCTGTCGCCGGCTTTAGGTACACTGTAGTACACTAACTTAAAAAATAGGCCTACTGTTCACAAATGCCAATAACCACGATTAAGGGTACATACAATTCAATTACTACACACACCTCTTTGCGTTATGTACACGCAAATCTGGTTTGGTTGTTTTTCCAATAAAACCTAAAATAAAAGAATAATGTTAGAACGACAGTCAAATCTGCGTCCGTAGCAACATCGAGACTCTCGCGCGACGTCACGATGCATGAAATTGATCGTGTGCACTGTTTAGATCTGGACAGAAGATCGTTTTTGAAATGAATGAAGCAGGCAAAATTATCAGCACTGAGGTTAAACAAGGTCATTGTAAGACACTGAGGTTAAACAAGGTCATTGTAAGACTAAGAGAAAAGTGCCGCGGGTGAAGTGAACTATCTAAATAAAGGAGAGAGCCGTGTCTACAGTATGTTCTGCTTTGAAGAAGTTTTGAGCCCTACATTCAGTGGAAAATCATCGTCGCGATATTGGTGTGTGAAAACTACCAGTGTGTGTGGAAGCAAGTAAGTTTGCCAAACTTGTAAAAACGAATAGACGTCAATTTTCAGCTTATTTCTGGGCTTTCATTATTGTAAGGGTTTCTGCTGTGTTTGCTATAAGGCAGTTTTACATAAGCATGGTGCTAACTGGCATGTTTTGAAGAATGCCATGGTGATTCCGCCATGTCGGGAAAAAATCCAAAAGGAT
>CM065686.1:58306876-58311876 GCA_017654935.2 Phymorhynchus buccinoides | reverse complement strand
GCAAAGGGGGGGGGGTCCAGAAACCCTCGAAACCCCCCTCAGATCCGCCCCTGGGACGGATGGACAGATGAGTGAGTGAACATAATGAGAAGTTAGGGCAATGGGGGGGTTCCGGAAACCCTCGAAAAAAACCTTCAGATCCGCCCCTGGGACGGATGGACAGATGAATGAATGAACATAATGAGAAGTTGGGGCAAAGGGGGGGGCGTCCAGAAACCCTCGAAACCCCCCTCAGATCCGCCCCTGGGACGGATGGACAGATGAGTGAGTGAACATAATGAGAAGATACCCGAGCAAACATGCAAGCGAATAACATGTCCAAGCAAACCAATAAATAAATAAATAAACAAGTGCAACTCCGAGCGGCTGCAAAGTCCCCTGGCAGCATCGCCGAGCTACTCCGACATCGGAATGGCGTAAATTTGACCTTAATGTAAACCTAAGTACATCAGTGGATAGCTTGCATCTTGTGCAACAAGTATACCAAATTTGACGATAATAGACTGAATAGTTTTTTATATATAGCCTTGGGGTTCGGACCCGTGATTTGAGCGCGCGCGATGATGCGCACACGCGTGACAACTGTGTTATAGACCATTCATCAAGAAATGCTGTGAAAAAAACTGCATTAAAATAGATGCAAAACTTCGCCGGATATTAGCGATTATGTGTTTCGGGGTTTGAACCCCGTAACTGGCGCGACCTTGACCTTAATGTATAACTAAATACATCAGTGGATAGCTTGCATCTTGGCAAACTAGTACATGTGTATACCAAATTTGATGATGATAGACTGAATAGTTTTTGAGAAAAACGGACGAATAGCCGGACGGACGGAGGCACGCCGGACGGACACCGGACGGACGGACGGACCAGACAAAAACAATAGCTCCCCGAACCTTCGGCTCGGGGACTAATAAAATAAATACATTTTCAATGAATTGCAATGCAACACCCAAGTGGCTCAGACTCAGCTCCCCACAGATGATTCCATTCAACACCCTGGGCTTAAGGCCTCGTCACGAGTGTCAGATACTAATTAGCCGCAATCAGGACTGGGGGGGGGGGGGGGGGGGGGGGGGGGGGGGGGGTGGGGGGGGGGGGGGGGGGGGGGGGGGGGGGGGGGATAAGTAAGGGGAGGGTGAAGGAGAAAGAGAATTGGGGGAAGAAGATATGGTTGAGCAATAAGAAGAGAGAGGGGGGGGGGGGGTAAGAAGTAAAAGAAAGATGGGGATGGACGGAGGGGAGATGGGGAGGGAGAAGCGTCGAGGGCAAGGTGTAAATGTTCTTTTCATACGCATATGAAGCATTACGGGGTTTTATGTGTGTGGGGTGGTGTCTCTCTCTCTCTCTCTCCTCTCTCTCTCTCTCTCTCTCTCTCCTCTCTCTCTCTCCTCTCTCTCTCTCTATCTCTCTCTCTCTCTCTCTCTCTCTCTCTCTCTCTCTCTCTCTCTCTCTCTCTCTCTCTCTCTCTCTCTCTCTCTCTCAAGGACAGATTGTAAGAATAGGCAACGCCTAAAATCTTTATCCTTGTCAAATAAAGTTTTCCAGTGTCCAGTGTCCAGTGTCTCTCCTCTCTCTCTCTCTCTCTCTCTCTCTCTCTCTCTCTCTCTCTCTCTCTCTCTCTCTCTCTCTCTCTCCTTCTCTCTCTCTCTCTCTCTCTCTCTCTCTCTCTCTCTCTCTCTCTCTCTCTCTCTCTCTCTCTCTCTCTCTCTCTCTCTCTCTCTCTCTCTCTCTCTCTCTCTCTCTCTCTCTCTCTCTCTCTCTCTCTCTCTCTCTCTCTCTCTCTCTCTTAGCTTCATATATTTTCTATTCCCTTCGTATACGGAAACGTATGGATGAGTATTTGGAGGGTTACCCATGTTTCTAGTCTAGTGTTATTTTGAATTGTTGTACCTTGACCCTGTTTCTATGGGCTAATGGCCTAAAGGAATTAAAACTTTGTTCAATTGTTGTTCTGTCTCTCTCTCTCTCTCTCTCTCTCTCTCTCTCTCTCTCTCTCTCTCTCTCTCTCTCTCTCTCTCTCTCTCTCTCTCTCTCTCTCTCTCTCTCTCTCTCTCTCTCTCTCTCTCTCTGTATCTGGGTGGTCAATAGGTGGGTGCATGCATGAGGCTTATAAACATTTGTATTTGTTTCCAGCTTTTATGTGAGTTAATTTGAATCGAAAAATATTAGGTATTAGGTACTTTATAGTCACATAGGCGTCTCTGTGAAATTCGGGTTGCTCCCACCTGGAGAGCACGTCGCTGCCAGAGGCGTGCCATCCATTTGGGTTTTTTTCAAAATCAAAATAAAAACAATACTTCCCCTCTACAGTCCAACGCGTAAATGATACATTTTTTTATTTTGATCTTGATGGTTTTTTGCGCCTTTTGTTGCCTGCTTTTTGCTCCTTTTGCTATATTTGATGTTTGCTGCTTAATTGTTTGTCTGTGTTGATAAAGGCGCATTCGCCGACATATCCAGTAGTTTTGTTTTGTCTCTTGTGAATCAAATAACGTCACTTTGCACTTGTCGTGTAGGTGTTCCATTCTTACAGAAAGTAACAACTGCTATATTGATATTCAAAATTGGATGGTTCAAAATAAACTTCAATTAAATGGTGAAAAAACCGAAGCAATGCTTGTAGGGACAAAAAACAAACTAGCCTCTGTTTCCATAGAGTCAATCCAACTGGGTAACAATATCATTCCCCTCTCAGACTCAGTCAAAAACTTAGGTGTCACTTTGGACAATACTCTTTCCATGCAGAGTTTCCTGACTCAGACCTGTCAGTCTTGCTACTATCAAATTCGTTGCATTGGCTATATTCGTAAATACCTCTCAGATGAAGCCACAGCAAAGCTTGTTACTTCCCTCATCCTATCTCGTATTGACTACTGTAATGCTCTCCTTTCTGGCCTATCAGTCTCTTCTCTATCTTGTCTCCAGCGCATTCAAAACACAGCTGCTCGTCTTGTCCTTAGGAAGAAAAAGTTCGATCATGTTAGCCCTCTTCTGCGTTCTTTGCACTGGCTTCCTGTCGCAGACAGAATTGAGTATAAATTAAACACACTTTGCTATAAATCTATTCATAAAGCTGCTCCATCTTACCTCTGCGACAATATTTCCATCTATACGCCAGCTCGCACTTTACGTTCAGTTTCTGACCCTCTTTCTCTCCAGATCCCTAGGTATAAGCTTTCAACTGTTGGTCGGCGCTCTTTTGCTGTCTCAGGACCGACCTCCTGGAACAAACTTCCTCTCTCCCTCCGTCAGCGACCGACTCTCTCTGCTTTCAAAGCTAACCTCAAAACCCACCTGTTCCCCCGTCATTAAAGCTCCTCTCTCTTTATCTTCTCTCTCTTGCCATTAGGTCTGTTTCTGCTATATTCCATTTATGTTATCCGTGTGTGTTCGCTTTGTATTGCGTTTGTGTTTGAATGCGCTTTGAATGCTAACGTGTGTGTGCGCTTTGATTTGATTTCTATCAAGATTCAGCGCCGTATAAATACTGTATGTTGTTGTTGTTGTTGTTTGTGTGTTGTACGTTGTTTCTATAGGCAATTTTTTTTCCTTTTCTTTTATATGATCCCTGTTTGTTTCTAGTTGTCTGCCGCTCTTTCGACGCGTCAGGTTGACTGTGGTGGAATAAAAGCAGCACGTGACTTCCGTGCCGTGACAGGGCAGACGACGAGAGTTAGGTGACATTGACAGGGGAGATCACAACATGCTTCAACCGACACTGTGTGTGCTGCAACTTGGCGTCGTGAATACGATGCCATTCCAAATAAATTCTTTGACATTCTTGAAATTCAAAGCAAAACAAAACATCATGAGAAAGAGGAGAACGAATCTAAACCTCACTGATACGTGTGACATTTGAAACAATGAAACTGTTTCACAGGAAACAATCAAGAAAAGATCACAGTCAAACAAATTGTACACAAAATTATGATCCTTCTGTAATATATATCATAGGAAGACTAGGCCCCTACGGAAATCAAACGCGTCAACAAGAACATTTCAAATCATTATTTTTTTCATCCTTTTTTTTTGGGATGAACTTGGGTTTGTATTGTTGTGGCAACTACGCTAGGCGAATAGGTGCCATACATAACTTTGGTAAAAGGGAGTTAATTATGAGAAGTTCCTTCCCCTTATTCATTTCATTAATTTGAAACCTATCATATTTCATAAACCCTGAGGTCTAATTGTTGAGTTTGTTTGTTTGTTTATTTGTTGTTGATGTCGTTTTGTTGTTGTTGATGTTGATGTCGTTTTGTTGTTGTTGATGTTGTTGGCTTAAATATCGATTTTAATCACGAATGTCACACATTAATATACTGACGAGATAGGGCAAAACGAATACTTATATTTCATGTTGTTGTTGTTGTTGTTGCTGCTGTTGTTGTTGCTTATTTTGTGTCTCAGCCACAACAAGAAATGGGACACTTGTAACTTGAAATATGGCGGCCAAGCAGAGACTGGAATTGAAGTAGGGAGGGGGTGGGTTCCTAATAAACGATGAATATCATATATTATTATTATCATATGTGATGTTATGAGTGTATATTATATGTTTATATTATAAACGCCTAGGGCATTAAATTGATTAGGCGTGCTAAATGTTCTAATCATAATAATAATACAAGGCAAACCACCCGAACGCCCGCATTTAAAAGCCCGTACATATTTCGAATTTTATTCCATTCTTTTTTCTTATACAACCAGCCGTAGACTGAAGTGCAGAACGATATAAATGACATGTAAGAAAGAACAGCGACATGAGTAAGTAAAACAAAGAGAAGCAAGAATTTCTAAAGGTACACCAAAAAACAAAAGAAAAAAGAATAAACAACTGAAAGTAAGGACCCCAAAAACATGAAAGAGATTGGGGGTGGGTAGGGTTAAAAAACAAAGTTGTTGAACCCACTAAGAAGAAAAGGGAAAAATAATACATGCAAGGATAAGTCAAAGAAAATCTGAGGAGAAGGACAGTAATTGAAGAAAGAAAGGAG
>CM065686.1:58297502-58301376 GCA_017654935.2 Phymorhynchus buccinoides | reverse complement strand
TTTAGTGCGTGTGTTCGGTGCGTGCGTGCGTGCGTTGCGTGCTGTGCGTTGCGTGCGTGCGTTGCGTGTGAGTGTGAATGAGATGAGATTGAGAGAGAGAGAGAGATGAGTGGAGAGAGAGAGAGTACTTAATAGGTGATTTTAATGTTTGCAAGTTCATTTGTGTTCACATTGCTTTGGGGTTTTTTTTTAATATTTGGACATTCATTGTTTTTGTTTTATAAACATTGTTGTTGCAAGGCAGTACAAGTTTTTATAGTTAATCGACAGTAAATTGCGTTCCCAGTGAGTGTGTGTGTGTGGTGTGTGTGTGTGTGTGTGTGTGTGTGTGTGGTGTGTTGTTGTGTGTTACCGTGTGTGGTGTTAAAAAATCGTGTGATGTGTGTGTCGTTTGTATATGCGCGCGTCTTAGTTGCGCGATCTATACTTAGATGTATGTGTGTGCGATTGTAGTGTTCTGTTTCTCTTTCCTTTCGTTCTTTCCCCCCATTACTACTTTAGTTCCCTTGTTGTGCTGTCTTATATGATTGTTCGTCTCTGGTCTCTTGTTCGCACTTTCTTCTCGTTATCACCTCACCCTCTTCCCTACCGCACTCTTAAAACGTCCACTACCACAATTCTTTCCCTACTAGCTCCTCCTGTTTCTTCCTTACTCTTCTTCTGTCTTTCTTTTTTTCTGTCGTTCTGTCTTTCTTCTTGTGTTGTCTGTCTTTGTTTGTTTGTGTCTTCTTTTCTTCTTCTTCTTCTTTTTCTTCTCTTCATTCTTCTTACTTTCTTTCTTTTTGTTTCTGTCTTCTGTCTTCTTCTTCTGTCTCGTATCGTCTTTGGTTTTGTTTGTGTCTTCTTTTTCGTCTTATTCTTCTTTTCTTCTTTTTTCTTCTTCTTCTTCTCTTCTCTTCTCTTCTTTCTTTCTTTCTTTCTTCTCTTGTGTTTCTGTCTTTTCTTTTCTTCTGTTTGTCTGTTTCTTTGTGTTTGTGTTGTGTCTTCGTCTTCTGTCTTCTTCTTTCTTTACTTGATGTCCGTCTCTCCCTTAAACGAAAAAAAAGTCGTCTCTCTCTTTCACTCTATTTATGTCGTTTAATTATATAACTCCCGTATTTCCCTCTCACTTTACTCTCCTTCTCCTCTTCTCTCTTTTTCTTTATCTCCCCATCCCCCCCCTCTCTCCCTTCTACACAGTCTCTTCTCTCTCCCCTATCCTCCCCCCCTCTCTCTCTGTCTCCCAAACTGTGCACAAGTTTATATTTCCTATTCTTAACCAACTGAAAACATCATTATTTGCCTGTGTCTTGTATAAGTGTCGGCGAAATATATGTCTGTCTGCATCGAAATAACGAAACCTGTTTGAATCGAAATGTGAATTGAGTCGCATTGATGTTTCCTACTATTTGCGGTATCTTCGTCAATCGTTCATCCCTTCGTAAGGGGCGAATAGCCAGCAAATATACTTGTTCTGCGTTCGTGTTCTCTCGTCTTTCTCACTTCCCTTTCCACCTCATTTCTTCTTTCATTCCTTTCACACCCCACCCCCTTATCCCTTTTCTCGCATCCCAACTGATGCAGGGTTTTGTTGGTGGTGCAATTCTATTGACAGCAAATCACACATGTCCTTCCTCTTAACTAGTCACACCTGGTCGAAGGCGGACGAGATAGAGAGTTTGGATAGTCATTGGAGCAATAGCGGCGATAGTAAAAGATGATCGGTGATGGATGAGAATGTGACACCACCGCCCCCAAAAAATATTCAGATGGATCGACTCGACTATGCAAGTCATCCTCACGACATCATCGTCATCACAGCGAAGGGGAGGAGGTTTAATGAATGCTGGGATGGTAGCATGAACAGAGATCTGGTGATTTGGTGACAACAGCCCCCCAAAACGAAATCGTGTCTGACTCAAAGCAGTCATCATCATAGTGGTCATTACTCATCTAAACTGTGGCGTGATGTGACTTCATCCTTTAACAGTGAATCGTCGTCATCATCAATCAGTTTGCATTGGTGTGGTGTGGTGAAGTAAGGTGACGCTGAATGGAGGGATGTATGTACCTGAAAGAGTTGGACCCGACCGTTTGGAACTCTCGTCCGCAACACTGCTGGAAAAGGTTAGTCTTGTAGCTGAGATTTCTTGTCACTGTGTGCCTTTTTGGGTCTGTTGTTCTGTCTGTGGTTTTTGTGTTGTTACGTATGCGTTTTTGTACGCCCCTCCTGCTCCTTTCCCCCCAGAAGCGTGTATATATATATATTTATATATATACGTCATTATTTTGTGTTGTTTACGTATGACTCTCTTTACCAGTGTGTGTCATTCCTGAAAGAAGAAGAAGAGAGGACACCCTCTCGAAAGCTTGTAATTAAAATAGGAACCACCACTGATTTGTTGGAGTTTTTTTTTCATTTTGTGTTATATATAAAAGTATATAAATAGCAGAACAAAAAAAGAGAGTGAAAACTAACAAGAATAAGAATGTAGACTTAATTCCCAATATTTCGGCTTTTTGGCCATGGACGCGGGACAGACAGTAGAACAAACTTGACGTAACAAATACAACACGTAACTTTTCTTAACGTCATTGTTGTGACCCACAATCTGTGTGTATAATTAGATTGTGTTGCAGTGTGTGTGTGTGGTGTGTGTTGTGTGTGTGTGTGTGTGTGTGTGTGTGTGTGTGCTTGATAATTCATTTGGACTATTGAGTCCACATAATATTAAAAAAATAATTCCACAGTACGTCTCCTCTCTCTCTCTCTCTCTCTCTCTCTCTCCTCTCTCTCTCTTCCTCTCTCTCACCTCTCTCTCTCAATTCCATGTACGATCAGTCCATACTTGTGTAGTTATCACTTCCAAAACTATGTAGAACTAACGCCAGGTGTCTTAAGACCCTTTAGTTAAGAGAAGTGGGCATGTGTCATGGGTAAAGCATCTTCATTATAAACAAATTCAGCATCTCAACTATGATATATGCCAAGAGAGTGGAGTGTTTTACCTGGGGCAAGCGGCTCCCACTATAAAACAAATATAAAGCATCTCCCCTAGGAACATGTCAAGAGAGTGGATCCTGGGTAAAGCGTCTCCACTATAAACAAATAAACACAGCTTGAATGGAGAAATAAACTGCCCTCTCAGACAATTCGTTGGAGAGAGTTCAGACCCAGCGGAGACATGGTCTTCAGCTTGTCTATCCAGAACTTTTCACGACGGAGTCTTGACTCCTTGCTCTGGACAAAGACCTATTCGAGGATGATGCATCGGACATTCTCACATGAATGTCCGGCCAAAGTTGAAGTGTTCTGCCACCAGAGTCCCAATGTTGTGCCTGATATGGGACCGGTGTAGAGTGAATCTCACGCTAACCGAGTTCTTTGTCTCTCCAACATACTGGGCGTTTCTACATAGTTCGCAGAACAGCAGGTAGATGACGTTAGTCGATCCACAGCATATAGGTTTTTTGTGTATGTGTGTGTGTGTGTGGTGGTGTGTGGTGTGTGTGTGTGTGTGTGTGTGTGTGTGTGTGTTGTGTGTGTGTGTGTGTGTGGTTTGGTAAAGGGGGGGGGGGGGGGGGGGGGGGGGGGGGGGGCTAGCGTACGTACGTGCGGGGTTGTGCGCGCGCGCGTGCGTGTATGCGCGTGTAACGCACCTGTCTGTCTGTGTCTTTCTAAATGTACCTGTATCTTTGTCTATCCCTTCATTGTATGCCTATTTATTTATTTCATTTATTTATTTATTTATTAATTTATTTATCTATGTACCTATCAGTGTATGTGTCTTGCCGTCTCTGCCTTGAAATATGTCTGTCTGTCTGCATCGTTCATGCTACCTCTGTCTCTGTCCGACTTTCTCCCCATCTTAGTGTTTGTATGTCTGGTCTCACT
>CM065686.1:58282502-58290002 GCA_017654935.2 Phymorhynchus buccinoides | reverse complement strand
TGAATCGATTCGCTTCCAATTTGGTACACGGATAGTCACCGTCCCGGGTCAGAAATACCGGAGATACAGGCGCCGAGAGGCCGGTGGATACGTGTTTCGCGCATTTGCCAAACCGCGCAAATGACACGGCCGCCTCGGTTGCTGTTGCCATTAGGACTCACAGCAAATTTGAAGCGATTCGGCTCACAGCAAATTTGAAGCGATTCGGTCGAAAAACGGCGGGAGTTATAAGGCCCGTTTTGTGTTTCACACACACAGACACACAGACACACACAGACACAACCTTGCCTTTTTATTATATGATGAACTCACCAGGATTTCTTCTTGTTCATTTTCGTCCTCCGCCTTCAAGCCGGCTGGCAGGTGGTAGAGTGGTTATGATACCCCCCCCCCCCCCCCCCACACCCACACACACACACACACGCGCGCGCGCGCGCGCGCGCGCGCTCACTCGTACACACGCACGCATGCACTCACTCACGAGCTCACGCACGCACACACACATGTGCGCGCGCATAACAGTTATGATTCTTTTAATGAATTTTTAACTTGCAATAGAACCAGTACATTTGCAGTCTGCTCGGTATTTGGGTACAGTAATTCAATCAGTGTACCTTCAGTACCGACCAAACCGTCCAAAAGTTTGCATGGGCCGACTCAAAAGCAAAGAAATTGACTAATAATCCTCATGTTTTCATGAATTTTCCTCTTGCAATAGAACCAGACATTCACAGTCTGCTCAGTACTTGGGCACAGAACTGCAATTCAATCATTGTACCTTCAGTACTGGTTAAATCGTCAAAAATGTTACATGTGCCGATTGCAAAGAAAACACTAGACCAGTAGTCGTCATGAAATGTCCACTTAAAACAGAACCAGTACATTTGCAGTCGTCTCGGTACTTGGGCACAATACTGCAGGGTCGGACCAAGTGATTCGTAAGGGGGGTTAATAGGTACTAGGTACCGGCTAAGCCGTTGCAAGTTTGCGTGGGACCGACCCTAAAGTTGAAGTAGACAACTTAAAGATGGAAAAAGTTTCATCCTTTCGTCCAGTAGGTACCAAAATGGCCAAAAGTCGGACTTAAGAGCCCTAACTACATAACATGCATCGGAGACTCACTTGTGAACTCGCCAACCATCACAGACGTCCATAGTAAATCTGTATTGATCATTAGGTAAAACTGTTACGCATTGACATAAAAACAGGCAGATTGCCTAATAAAAGAAAACCTTCTCGTCGGAGGTTAAAATGAGCCCCACAAAGATAAGGTAAAGACAGAAATAATATGTATACGTACGGCGATGGAACTGCCCAGAATAAAACAGTAGTAGGTCCTATAGTAGCTAAAGATAGAAACGATATGGAAGTTGCAACAGAAATGCCAGCCTGATAGTCAGTCCAGTATAGAAACGATTCAAGCAGCGGAATAAATGCCCAGAATACCTGCAGCGGTTGCAGATAGAAAGGAACGACATGGGATCGATACAGCTCACTGACTGAACACACCGTGAAGCAGGAACCGCTGCAGTGCCGTGTGTGACTTGGTGTCAGGTACAGGAACATGTCAGGATACATGACATCCAGGATGACATCCTGAACGAGGAAAACACAATCATTCATTGATTTGTTTAGCACCCCAGCTTTGATGGCTCGCATGGAGGAGTCCAGAATATCCAGACTGCCAGAAGTGCTCGTTAATTATTCTAATGTGAGCTGACACGTACATGGCAGTCTTAAGCAGGGTCGTCTCAAGGAGAGCAACAAAGACAACCTCAAAGTTAACCTCCACTGGGCAGAACGTAAGCCCGAAGTATCTTCAATTAACAGAACCAGATGACTTGTGTGTGACCAAGAAGGCAGTGAGGACTTTTGAAGAATAGCACTGCAGAGCCTTGATGACTTAGTAGTAAGCAAACGGATCGCCGAGCGGCAGATAAGTTCCCAAGCGGGTGAACCTGGGCACATGACAGCAGCATGACGCATCTGCGCTCCAGTGACAAGAAACTGAGCAATTGCAAAAAAAAACCCAATAACAAATAATAAATATATACAAATGTGTGGTTGTAAATGACCTGTTACAGATGGTCATATCGACAGACTACAACCATTGTGACCTTGACCGTGACATGTCTTATACCAATATTCAGAAGGACCTTAAGCCAATGCATCTGCACACCAAATTTGAACAGTAAATGTTCTATGTTCTGTGACTATAAATTTCACAGTCCAGCGATGTGAAAGATATGTCCACAAGAAGAAATATACGTTTTCAAGGTCAAACTTCAAGATCAAGGTCAGCATGGTTATTATTTTTGTATGGGACCTTTTGCGTACCATAATGCACAACCACAGTACATTTGAAGCGATTCCATGCAACAGTTCTTGAGATACAGCTTTGGGGTTCACACCCCGTGACTGAGCTGATACGGTTGCACGAAGGAAAAACGACAAGAAGCTTCAAGACGTGTAGAAAATGTGTGGTGGTGGATGACCGGTTAAAGATGGCCTTTCAGGCAAAGTATAACTATGGTGACCTTGACCTTGACCTTGACCCTGTTTGGTTTTCAATATTCAGAACTACCAAAACTCATTGCATGTGCATGCCACATTTGAACATTATAAGTCCAACGGTATGAAAGATATGGCCCAAAGAAGAAAGTCACGTTTTCAGGTATTGGCAGTTTATTGTCATTTACATGTTACTACCCGTGTTAAGTGTTTGAGACGCGCCCATGATTACAGTACCCGGTGTCTCCCGAGTGTGGCCTCTGAAGACACACGGGTGTATACTTACTGATGAAGGCACAGCCCGTCGTCATCAGTACAGGCTCATAGACGCGCATGGGCACACACACGCTCATACACATACGCACGCACATACGCACACGACCGCACGCACGCACGCACACACGCACACACATACAACTTGTGTGTGATATCTTAGCTAGCTTTGATGGCTTTGCCTCTTGTTGTTTACATGTTACCAATCTTATTATCAAAACTTTGATTTGAATTCAGAATAAGTTAAGATAAATAAAATACAACATTGAGAATCCATCTTTAGTTACTAATACACATAATCAGTATAATACTTAGTCACTACTGCATCTACTATCATATAGTAAAAAGGCAAGTGTGTGTGTGTGTGTGTGTGTGTGTGTGTGTGTGTGTGTGTGTGTGTGTGTGTGTGTGTGTGTGTGTGTGTGTGTCTGAAACACAAAAACGGGCCTTATGACTCCGCCGTTTTTCGACCGAATTGCTTCAAATTTGCTGTCAGGCTTGCTGTGGTCGGGGCAAAGCCTGGCAGCAAATTTGAAGAGAATCGGGAGAGCGCGTCACTCTCAGAGCAGCGCCAACGGGAAACGGGGCCTTATAACTCCGCCTTTTCTTAACCGAATCGCTTCAAATTTGCTGTACTCAGCGTTACCAGTACTTGGCGTTACCGTTGCTAGGCGTTACCGTTACTCGGGAGAGAGCGTCACTCTCAGAGCAGCACCAACGGGAAACGGGACCTTATAACTCCGCCGTTTCTTAACCGAATCGCTTCAAATTTGCTGTCAGGCTTGCTGTGGTCGGGGCAAAGCCTGGCAGCAAATTTGAAGAGAATCGGGAGAGCGCGTCACTCTCAGAGCAGCGCCAACGGGAAACGGGGCCTTATAACTCCGCCTTTTCTTAACCGAATCGCTTCAAATTTGCTGTACTCAGCGTTACCAGTACTTGGCGTTACCGTTGCTAGGCGTTACCGTTACTAGGGAGAGAGCGTCACTCTCAGAGCAGCACCAACGGGAAACGGGACCTTATAACTCCGCCGTTTCTTAACCGAATCGCTTCAAATTTGCTGTCAGGCTTGCTATGGTCGGGGCAAAGCCTGGCAGTAAATTTGAAGAGAATCGGGGAGAGAGCGTCACTCTCAGAGCAGCGCCAAGGGGAAACGGGGCCCTATAACTCCGCCGTTTCTTAACTGAATCGCTTCAAATTTGCTGTACTCAGCGTTACCAGTACTTGGCGTTACTGTTGCTAGGGAGAGCGCGTCACTCTCAGAGCAGCGCCCACGGGAAACGGGTCCTTATAACTCCGCCGTTTCTTAACCGAATCGCTTCAAATTTGCTGTACTCAGCGTTACCAGTACTTGGCGTTACCGTTACTACTAGGCGTTACCGGTACTCGGCGTTGTGATAGTAGTAACAAAATGACGAAGACAATTTTACGTGGGTGTTATTTAATTCTGTGTTAAATTCATTAACACAGAGAACAATGGAGTAGGGGGAGAAGAACATCCATCTAATTTTTCCCCACCTTCGCCACAGTGCCTCTGAGGATGTTTGTAAAGCAGTGCCTTTGAGGATGTTTGTAAAGCAGTGCCTTTGAGGATGTTTGTAAAGCAGTGCCTCTGGTGATAGCATAAAGCAGTGCCTCTGGTGATACTGTAGAAACAATACCTCTGAGAATGTTTATAAAGCAGTGCCTCTGAGGATGTTTGTAAAGCAGTGCCTTTGAGGATGTTTGTAAAGCAATGCCTCTGAGGATGTTTGTAAAGCAGTGTCTCTGGTGATATTGTAGAAACAGTACGTCTGGTGATATTGTAAAGCAGTGCCTCTGAGGATGTTTGTAAAGCAGTGCCTCTGGAGATATCATAAAGCAATGCCTCTGAGGATGTTTGTAAAGCAGTGCCTCTGGTGATATCATAAAGCAATGCCTCTGGTGATATTGTAGAAACAGTATCTCTGGTGATATTGTAAAGCAGTGCCTCTGAGGATGTTTGTAAAGCAGTGCCTCTGGAGATATCATAAAGCAGTGCCTCTGAGGATGTTTGTAAAGCAGTGCCTCTGGTGATATCATAAAGCAATGCCTCTGGTGATATTGTAGAAACAGTACCTCTGGTGATATTGTAAAGCAGTGCCTCTGAGGATGTTTGTAAAGCAGTGCCTCTGGAGATATCATAAAGCAGTGCCTCTGAGGATGTTTGTAAAGCAGTGCCTCTGGAGATATCATAAAGCAGTGCCTCTGAGGATGTTTGTAAAGCAGTGCCTCTGGTGATATCATAAAGCAATGCCTCTGGTGATATTGTAGAAACAGTACCTCTGGTGATATTGTAAAGCAGTGCCTCTGAGGATGTTTGTAAAGCAGTGCCTCTGGAGATATCATAAAGCAGTGCCTCTGAGGATGTTTGTAAAGCAGTGCCTCTGGTGATATCATAAAGCAGTGCCTCTGGTGATATTGTAAAGCAGTGCCTCTGAGGATATTGTAAAGCAGTGTCTCTGGTGATATTGTAGAAACAGTACCTCTGGTGATATTGTAAAGCAGTGCCTCTGAGGATGTTTGTAAAGCAGTGCCTCTGGAGATATCATAAAGCAGTGCCTCTGAGGATGTTTGTAAAGCAGTGCCTCTGGTGATATCATAAAGCAATGCCTCTGGTGATATTGTAGAAACAGTATCTCTGGTGATATTGTAAAGCAGTGCCTCTGAGGATGTTTGTAAAGCAGTGCCTCTGGTGATATCATAAAGCAGTGCCTCTGAGGATGTTTGTAAAGCAGTGCCTCTGGTGATATCATAAAGCAGTGCCTCTGGAGATATCATAAAGCAGTGCCTCTGAGGATGTTTGTAAAGCAGTGCCTCTGGTGATATCATAAAGCAGTGTCTCTGGAGATATCATAAAGCAGTGCCTCTGATGATATTGTAAAGCAATGCCTCTGGTGATATTGTAAAGCAGTGTCTCTAGTGATGTTGTAAAGCAGTGCCTCTGAGGATGTTTGTAAAGCAGTGCCTCTGGAGATATCATAAAGCAGTGCCTCTGGTGATATTGTAAAGCAGTGACTCTGGTGATATTGTAAAGCAGTGCCTCTTGTGATATTGTAAAGCAGTGCCTCTGGTGATATTGTAAAACAGTGCCTCTTGTGATATTGTAAAGCAATGCCTCTGGTGATATTGTAAAACAGTGCCTCTTGTGGTATTGTAAAGCAGTGCCTCTGGTGATATTGTAAAGCAATGCCTCTGGTGATATTGTAAAGCAGTGCCTCTTGTGGTATTGTAAAGCAGTGCCTCTGGTGATATTGTAAAGCAGCACAGCACTACTATGCACTTCCAGACGTATGATGCTGTAGGGTGTTCAGTGCTTTGATATATATCAGTTTAAATCTGATTCCACAAATTAGCATGTCACAACTGCTTATTGACATTACACAAAATATTAAACTCTGTTATGTTTCTACTTGGTGCATTCCATCTAGGGTGCATCAACAAACAGAGCGTACGTGCCCCTTGGTCTGTCTGTATATCTGTGTGCTTTTTATGTTCCGTTCAGCACAGACTAGACTTTTGAACTCACAATGTTGAACATTTACTAAAACGATTTTTTTTTCATAAGCCAAGGATACTTTACAAAGTTTAAGTTAACAGAGAAAGTTAATGTTAACGACGTTATTCCTTTCTCCAGGTCTTGCATGTTTGGAGACCAGCTTTTTCCTGTACCTGACCTGAGGCCTGGCGTCAGTTAGTGGTTTAAATCCGGTGATGAGATAGCAGGCTGCATGCGTAAATGATAATTCTCCGACGTTATGTCCTTCGTTAATGAAGTTCGAATGAATTACGGTCAGGCCAGATTGCGAAGGCTGCACACTGTGCACACTTCGTTGCTAGAGAAATGAATGAACAAAACAGAAATGGGTTGAATGTTTTGATAAAGAAATGAATGCAATTGTTAGAAACAAAACAAAAAGAGAGAGAAATAGATAGATAGATAGATAGATTGTGAGTGAGAGAGAGAGAGAGAGAAGAGAAGAGAGAGAGAGAGAGAGAGAGAGAGAGAGAGAGAGAGAGGAGAGAGAGAGAGAGAGAGAGAGAGAGAGAGAGAGTTGAAAACTTAAACTTTATTTTCCAAGGATATAGATTTTAGGCAACGCCTATTCTTCCAATATGTCCTTTATATATATGTAAAGCACAACACTGGGACTCTGGTGGCAGAGCACTTCAACTTGGCCGGACATTCCTGTGAGAATGTCAGATGCATCATCCTCGAACAGGTCTTTGTCCAGAGCAAGGAGTCCAGACTCCGTCGTGAAAAGTTCTGGATGGACAAGCTGAAGACCATGGCTCCGCTGGGTCTGAACTCTCTCTAATGAATTGTCTGAGAGGGCAGTTATTTCTCCATCGAGCTGTGTTATTTGTTTATAGTGGAGATGCTTTACCCAGGATCCACTCTCTTGACCTGTTCCTAGGGGAGATGCTTTATTTGTTTATAGTGGAGGCGCTTGGCCCAGGTTACACACCCACTCTCTTGGCATTATCATAGTGGAGATGCTGAATTTGTTTATAATGAAGATGCTTTACCCATGATACATGCCCACTCTCTTAACTAAAGGGTCTTAAGACATCTGGCGTTAGTTCTACATAGTTTGGAAGTGATAACTACAGAGATGGACAGAGCGGACATGGATATGAGAGAGAGAGAGTGAGAGTGACGAGAGAGGGAGAGAGAGAGAGGAGAGAGAGAGAGTGAGA
>CM065686.1:58240002-58277502 GCA_017654935.2 Phymorhynchus buccinoides | reverse complement strand
CCACAAGAGATAAGCAGGAATAAGGTAAAGTTAAAGATAATCATAATACCCACAGAATAGTACCTGCCTTTAAACTCCTGTCTGGTAACTGGCAGTGGAATGCAGACACCTGACTGACTGTAAAACTCCCAGTGTTTTGTCATCGGGAGCAACGGGAAAACCGCTAAAACCCAACCAACCAACCAAGTCAAGAGACAAGCCACAGAGGCTGAGGTTTTCTCAAATCGCAGAGTGCTGAAGGGAAAGCGAAGAACGATGAATCGATCCAGTGTTATGAGACAGATGATCAGAGCAGACACTTCACTGGACAGGAGAGACAAGAAACCAGCCACCTGACAAGTGACACTGTGTTTCCACAAGTCGTCAAAATAGAGATACTGACCACGAAACCTTTCATCAGCAGCTCCAATAAGGACCACGTACAACCCCATCAGGAAATCACCCATGGTGAGTGTGATGACAAATATAGTGAAACCAGACACAGAGCGTGTGTTGGTGAAAAACAAACGTGTACAAAACGAGAACAGATTACCTGACAGAGACAGAAAGCCCATCATCCACAGAAACACACGGTAAGTCCATGACTGCAGTAAATCGTCACAGGAGGAAACCTCATCTTTGGGAGCATGACAGGAACTGTCATCAAAGCTAGTGGGAAGGATTTGATTGCAGCAAAGTTTATAGTTGTCTGCGTGTATTGACACTAAATGTCGAAGATTTGTAAAAATGTCAGCTGGAAATGTTTTCACTGGGCTGCCTTCCAAGTGCAATTCAGCAAGTCGAGATAAGGTCGGAAAACTGCTGAGAAAAGTGTGAATGGATGTGGAAGTCAAATTCAGTTTCTTTACACGGGGAAAGAAAGAGAGCATTTGAGGATCAAACACTGTGATTTTGGTAAATGACATGTCTACATATAACAGTGTGCTTAACTGGACACCAGAGGCGTGGTCCCTAGCCAGTGCAGTGAGAGGGTTCCCAGACAGTGACAATGTTTCTAACCGCTGCAGATTAAGGAAGGATACCAAGCTGACCTGCTTCAGTTGATTACCACTTAAGTCGAGGAACTTTAAATTCTGCAATGTCACACACGGTATATGAGTTATTGAACACAAGGCAAGGACCAAGAAGATAAGATAGGTGTTGTGGCTGACATCAGACAATATCATGCCAGAACCTGTGGCATCCAGGTAACGGATCTGAGGGAATGGTGCTGCGCTAAATGGCTGACCACACTGGAATATGTGTTCCTGACACTGGCAATTGGAAGGACAGGTCATGTTACAGAATAATTCGTCATCTTGCTTTGGGCAATGAGAAAAACCGTCACAAACGTGATCTGATTGCAAACAAATCTTAGAGTTCCTGCATCGAAAATATCTTTGGCATGCCATTTTCGCACATCCCTGTTCATCCATGCGATCAATACAGTCATACATTCCATTGCACAGTGTGTAGACAGGCAGGCAGTCATTGAACTCACCAGGACAACGGTAATGGCTGTCAGGACAGGACTCGTTGGGTTTCATTGGTGCTGAGGTGAAATAAATACCTTCAAAACTGATCAGAACTGGGGATGGATAAAATTCACCAGTGTGGTAAAGAGTGTTGGTATGATAACACTTTTCCTCATCAGATTCGTCCCAGCAGTGAGGCATTTTGTCACACCAGTGTTCAACGTTTTGTAAGCATTGACCATTATCACACATGATTTTATTCTCACAAGGTGGATGGTGACAGAAGGACTCATCACTGTTGTCATTGCATTCAGCTACAAAGTTACACACCAGACTGAAGGACAATTTGTGCTGGCTATCACTGCAGGAAAACAAAGGAATGAGAGGGGAATGCTGATGGGCCGAATCTGGGTTTTCATTAATGTGTAAGCTATGATCAGGAAATGCACAAGATCTTTCAGTTTGGCAAAACTCTGTAAAAACACCAGGATCACACAGAAAGGAGATGTAGGTCACGTGGCCACCACGACATGTAACTAAAGACGATGGCCACTCTGAGGATATTGGGAGGGAAGCAGAGTTGGAATGAGGAGACCTCTGGTCTGGCACACTACCATTGATTACACACATTACCCCAGCTCTGTTACCAAAATAGGGTGCATAAATGCATTCTGGTGTAGTAGTCTGTGACCAGGTCAAATAATCATTGTTTGCACAGATTCTTACAAGCAAACAATCTTCTATGTTAAGATAACATTTCATATACCTTTTGAATGTATGATGAAGGACAGTGTTGTCTTCAGCTATCCAACTGTATCGGTACATAGGATGTTCTGATGTAGACATGGACAGTCCAATGAAAAAAGGCAGAGTACAGTCATAGTTCTTATAGAAACGAAAATTAATATAGTTAGCATTATAATTTACCTGGCACGTTCGCCCAACTCCAAACCCATCAAAATTTTCAATGAACCACTTATTTAAACAGGTAGGAAAAGCCAGCCGTCCTCCCAATGACACACAGTAATCACTGGCTTGTTTCTGGCTAACACCAAGTTTTCTATGTCCAGTAACACTGGTGTAAAGTTCCTCAGGTAGCTTAGAATAGATTAACAGACCTTGACATCCCTTTACCAAGCTATTAAGATCTAATATGACTTGTAAAGGCGTTTCTGTATATTTGCAGAAACAAAATTGTCAAAGCTATTGAAAACTTAAAAAACACACCACATACACAAAAAAGCAGATTGTGAAGTAAACCATAACTATTGCTGCTGTAACAGATATCTTTATGCACTTGCAGCTTATTCATAAAACACCACCTCACACATTAAACTAAGTGTCAGCGTTACGGAGACAGATAGGCAGACAGAGAGGCAGACATATGATTGAAACCTGGGGACAAAGAGATAGAGATGTAGACTATAGATATTTTGCGTTCAGTTGCCAAAATGTTCATGATATCATGCTATTATGACAACGAAGTGAGTGACCTCGGATCTCTTTCAACAGCAGACTTAGATCCTCTATTAAAACCCTAGCGTCCCATTTTTGGGACGGTTTATTTATAAGCCTCTCAAAAGTGAGTCTGACTGTTTTTGAGCATATGCTTGTTTCCATAAGTAAAGGGAGGCTACCTCTCCAATTAGACACAATTCTGGTGGATGACTTCCATTGGAACATCTTACAGCAACATTTTCAAGAAAACAATCATCAAAATGTAAGACCATAGTTTATACAGCATGCAACTTTTTAATAATGTCAAATAAGAAAAAAATGTTGTTTGGTTCATAATCTAAAATCGTGTTTCTCAGTTTTTGTTTTGAGAACATAGATCATGTATTCCACGTGCTGAAAGGTGCGTCCAAAAAATGGGATGCTAGACACGAGAGGGTAGGGTTTTTATTGTAACATGACTCATGTAGTTCTTGTGTTTGTTTCAGGCATTTCACGGTGCATGAAGTAATAAGCATGATACATGATGAACCAGCATTTGAAACAGCTAGAGTATACATAGAGCCACCACCAAATGATGATCTGACGGACGAGGATAGTGCGGATGAGAACGAAGGAGGAACTGTTGACAACCTGAATGGGTGCCAGCTGAGGGCAAGGGCACAAGCTGTGGTGCAAATCAACTGGAGAATTGTCCTTTGAAGTCAGTAAAGGAAATGGAAAAGATGAAGCGTGGCAGCTTTGACTTCGCAACTGATGCCAGAAATGGACTCACTGTCGTCAGGTGGAATGACAACAGCGTAGGCAACCATGTCTCAAACAAGGTCGGTGTCAAATCCAGTTCAAGTAGCAAAGCGATGGTCTCGAGCTGAAAGACGACGGATTGAGATACCTCAGCCTTACGTCATCAAGCACTACAACCAGACGATGGGGGGCGTTGACTGCACGGATCAAAACGTTGATCAGTACCGTACAACCATCCGGTCCAAAAAGTGGTGGCGGCCCATCTTTGCCTACTGCCTTGATGTGAGCGTGCAGCAGGCTTGGCACATGTACAGCCAGCCATGAAAATCCTCTCAACTTGCTGGCAGTGCGTCACTCTGTTGCTCTGACCTACCTGACCTGCGCACCAAAGACCAAAGGAGCTGGACGTCCAAGTGCCAAGGAAAGAAGCCCTGCCCTGGACAAGAGAGTGCCCACTGCTGTCCGATTTGATGGAATCAACCACCTTGTGGAGCCTTGGCCTACCCAGCTTTGCTCTGCTGCCTGTGGCATGAAAACCACAAGGAGATGCCAAAAGTGTGGAGTGGGACTGCATGACAAGTGCTTTGCTGTTTTCCACACTCAGTGACTCAGTGATGTTCAGGACACCAGAACCATGCTCACCAGAAATAAGAATTAGCCTTTGCTAGATGTAAAGATGTTTTTCTCCTCCATCCTACCGTCTCCCCTTCTCATTTTATTTTGCAAGCAGCAAGAGACTTGTTAGCAGATCAGTTTCATTTAATGTTTTTCAGATAATTTGTTAGTACTAAAGGTTCCTTTGTATGATCATATTTTTTAAATATTATCTTTCATCACACTGTGTTATCTTCCATGGTTCAATGTCAAAACATTCATGAAACTAATAAAAGCAAGCCATAAGTTGTGCTGGAGATTATTGTTATGTATGGGAAAAAACCCTACCCTCTCGTGCCTAGCGTCCCATTTTTGGGACAGGACTATTACTCACCACAGCATCATTGCAAATACATATTTACCATAATAATAATAATAATAATAATAATAATAATAATAGTGAATCATTTATATAGCGCATTCCTCCACCAATGTGGAGCTCTATGCGCTTAACAACAACAAAAATTAAGAAGCAACAAATTCAACAACAACACGAAATAATCGCTCACGCACATGCAAATAGGCATACACATACACACCCCACCCACACATACACGTACCGGCACATACACACACACACACACACACACACACACACACACACACACACACACACACACACACACACACACACACACACACACACACACACCGTTACCATCATCACCACCACTCACCCCACCCAAATAACACAATACAAAATACAATCAGTTGAACAAAGCATCAACACACACACACACACTCTCTCTCTCTCTCTCTCTCTCTCTCTCTCTCTCTCTCTCTCTCTCTCTCTCTCTCTCTCTCTCTCTCTCTCTTTCTCTCTCTCTCTCTCTCTCGCAACAAAGCTGACGTGCACATTGCAGTCAACACACAGTGAAACTAGTATGGGGGGAGGGGAGTGTGTGTGTGAGAATAGAGTCCAGAAGTAATGTGGCCTAAAGGTTGTGATGTAGCTTGAACAGGTGGGTCTTGAGAGCTGATTTGAAACATTGCAAGGACTGGATATGGCGGATTTCGCGTGGTAAGGAGTTCCAAACTGATGGGGCCGAAAAGGAAAAGGAGCGCTCACCAAACATTTTTGTTCGTGTACTAGGAACACAGAGAATTTTGGAATCTGAAGATGACCGCAATTGCCTTGATGGAGTATAGACAGAAAGCATGTCAGAAATGTAGCTAGGGGCATTTCCAGAGAAATAAGAATGACATAGAGTGGAAATTTTGTAGTCAATACGTGCTTTGATGGAAAGCCAATGAAGGGATATCAGGAGTGGTTGAACATGATGATACTTAGAGACCTTGAGGACAAGTCTGGCAGCAGAGTTCTGGACTTTTTGAAGCTTGTCAATGAGGTGTTGGGGGCAGCCATACAAGAGTGAATTACAATAATCTAGTTTAGAGAGAACAAAAGCGCAGACTAGTATTTTAGTAGTATCTATAGACAGGAGATGGCGAATCGTACCAATGCGACGCAGCTCACAGTATGCTGACCGACAGATAGTTTGAACTTGTGAGTCAACACTCATATCTTGAGAGATGTGGAAGCCAAGATTTCTAGCAGAAGGAGAAAAAGGTATTTGAGTGTCACAGACAGAGATGGAATCAGGCTTTGGGTACGGAAGTTTTCTAGATGGAGAGTGGATGAACAAGGCCTCCGTTTTGTCGTCATTCAGCTTCAGTTTGTTTTGTAGCATCCATGATTTGATGTTGCGAATGCAGAATTCAAGTGAAGATATAGAAGGAAGAATGGTAGATGGGGATACAGGCTTGTGGAGTTGTGTATCATCAGCAAAAGACTGAGAATCAACTGAATGAGAAGTGATCAACTCGGACAGGGGTTTAGTGTACATGATGAAGAGGACTGGTCCAAGTACTGAGCCTTGAGGAACCCCACATGTGAGGCCAACCATTGCAGAAGATGAGTCATTGATGGAGACAGACTGAGTTCGACCAGAAAGGTAAGACGAGAACCATGACAGAGCAGTGCTTGATATTCCATAGGTGATTTGAAGCCTCTTAAGGAGTATATGGTGGTCAATAGTATCAAAAGCAGCTGAAAGATCCAAAAGAGTTAATACACATGACCACCTTCAAGCTATAGCAATTACAACATATTTTCATAATTGTTGTCCCAAAAAACAAATTCAGGCATTAATGGGTTAACAAAACAAAGTAGCGTTTATTGAAAACAGCGGCACAAATCAATAGGTAATATTCCATGGTTTCAGTAATACTCTAAAACTGAGGCAAACACCAAGCCGTTCCCCTGATACCCTTCCCGCTCTAAACCTGGCCTACGAGCAAGGGAAGTTTGCAGATGAATAATTCACCTGTATAAGTTTGACAAGAGGCGGGAGAACAGTTTTTCATGCACCTCATTAAGCAGTCAGTGCACATTTATGCTTTGTTAAATACCATAACTTGAAGACCAGTGTAAGTCCCTCTTTCTATGACGCCAAGGTCGTATGCAGCAGGCCCTATGACCAGAGTAAATTAAGACGAGACGTGTAGGCAGCAGGGGGTTTAACGACCATCTTCATAGAATCCACGTGCAGGATGAGGGTGCTGGGAAACGTTTGAGAGAAAATGGGGACAGTACATTTTTTATTCTCACAGGATGAGATATTCACACCACTCTACTTATTGCCCAGGGCCTGTATTCACATTGAGATAGCATGAGACTTAGCATCATGCTAACTTAGAAGCTCTTCCAAAAGTCCTATTAAATCCTATAGGACATTGGAAGAGCTTCTAAGTTAGCATCATGCTAAGTCTCATGCTATCTCAATGTGAATACAGGCCCAGGAGTTTACTTATTGTTCAACTACTGCAAATATCCTCAGCTTGGTATACTTCAGGCACTCCAGAGACTAGACATTGCTCATTCTAAATTGGTTTAAATGATTGTTATATAACAAAAAGCACAATTTACACACATATTAAGAAAGCATAACGGCAACAACAAGCTTAAAGCTTATACTGTGCCAATGTACAATGCATGAATGTCTGAATGGCGGCTGGCAAGCACAAGACTAAACAGACTGATTTAAACATTATCATTCTAAATTCACCACTTGCTCCCCTGAAGAAAGGTTTGGGTTGTGCCGGTTTGGGTTTGTCCATGGGGGCTGCTGTACTATCGGGATTGGCCACACCAGAGCCATGAAACGCTACTAAACAGTTGGAAAAATATCTCTGTTTTTTGGGTTGTTTTTAGTTCAGTTTTATTTTGATTCCAGTTGCATTGCACAGTACAGCATTGTACAAGTAAGCTTATCCGAAATAATATAACAATTGAACGATTCTGATTCAAAGTGGCATTTAAGGTGCCAAGTATTGACTAACTACCTTTATAAAGCAATAGGTGCCCAGTCCTATATGAGAATTGTATAGAAGGTTTTTAATTTAATAATTTAATCTTTCCATTTTCCTCAAACAGTCTATATTGTGTTTGGAATGTTATTGTCGTCGTCTCATTGCTACATTTAATTTGATCACCCCAAATCTTGTTTATTCTAACTAGAATTGAAGAGTTTTGTCAAAATGTATTTGGTCTAATAGCTTCCTTTCATTTAAAAAATAATGAAATACAAGTACAGAATTGTCTTAAAACACATCTTCGTAAACATACATTAATCGAAGCGAAACAAAACGAAACTACACACACACACACACACACACACACACACACACACACACACACACACACACACACACATGTTTGCACACACGCACACATGCACACGCACACACAAACGCACACGCACGCACGCACGCACGCACACGCACACGCACGCACGCACACACACACACACACACACACACACACACACACATGTTTGCACACACACACACACATGCGTGTGCACGGGTACACACATATGCTGCTTACAAAAAGTAGGGGATATTGACTTGGCAATATCACCATGGGTTCAGAACCATACCATAAGTTTCATTTCATGTGCAAATGATAGTTCAGCCTTTCTCGGACGTAAACTCGAAGACAAAAATCAATTTTAAAATGTCACGTGACTGCCAGAGGCGATAAACATCAGTGGGTGTGTTATTCGAAATCACAAAACACCTTTATGCAGTTGACAGATTGTTGAGCCGCTGTTTTCTACCAGGCATTCAAGGCAATGCTTTGTCATGCTCTGGAACAGTCTCCTGAAGATTTTCTGGAGGATTAATGTTTTTTCCCGGCGTCCCTAGATCCTCTTACGACCGTTACAATGGTGCAAGCTGAAATTGAAAAACGCCAGCGTTGGGCAGATTTTAACCTCCAAAATGACAATTCGCGTCTCCACTGAGCACATTTTGTGCAAGATCACCTTCACATCCACGAAACCCAGACCTTCCCACGGTCTACAAGATCCGTCGACTTTTTAAAAAATCAAATACCCCGCTATGCCTTGCAGGTAACCGTGGTCCAACGCATTTTGGACTGTTTTATGACTATGTTTGTGACTTTTGGACATTGCACCCATTGATGTCCGTCTTCTCTGGCAATCACATGATGTTTCAAAATTAATTTTAGTCTTCGATTTTATGTTCAAGGAATAACATATTTTTTCTTTCAAATTGAATAGAACTTACAATTTCGTTTTTGAACCCATGGTGGTCTTACAACACACAATATCCCCTACGTTTTGTGAGCAGTATATATAATGTAAGCATCTGCGCACGCACGCACGCACACACACACACACGCACACACGCACACGCACACACACGCACACACACGCAAGCACACCCACCCACCCACCCACCCACCCCCACACACACACACACACACACACACACAGGTATGTAAAAGCACATTATCATCCCATGCACAAATCGATCTGTTGTCACAATAAATCACAGTGAGCATTGAAAGAATTGCTTTGCTACCTCTGTGTTTGTAGCTTGATTTATGAGATCTGAAACAGTAAGTGGGTATTTTCTTATAAGCGTTGGTTGAACTGAATAAGTCTCTGTGCGTTTGTACTTTGATTTATGAGACCTGAAACAGTAAGCTTGTGTTTTCTTTTGTGTATTATTGTCATACGCGTTCGTTCAACTGAATACGTTTCTAGTCTAGTGAAAACAGCACTTGTTTTGAAACATATTTTCCACATTTGTACTTCTGTCATGAACCAGAAGGGTGTGCTCAATAAAATAAAGTAAACCCACTCTCCATCTATCTCCCAAACAACACAAACACAATAATTTGGAGTAGGCGTCAACTTGAAAAACAATTTATTAAAAATTAAGCTTATTATCTTTCATACACGCAACGAATTGCCGCAACCAAAACAATTAATTAAAACGGTGGATGTAAAAGTTATCTCCCTTTACTAATCAATTAAACAAATCCTAGCAACCAGGTGCACCAATAAATATAAACTCTAAGATAATATCTTAATCCAAATTAATATTTAATATAATTAAATTAAGCAAAACCAATAACCCAACTTTACACTTCCTTCTTATATTGACTTCCCTTCCTTGCTTCCTTACACAAAACACAACAGATGGCACAAGGATAGTTTTGAACACAATCACTTACAATGATGTTAAATAAACACCAAATCTTCTGCAGTGATCTGCTCACCTAACTAAACTCCTGCCAACTGCTATAATATATATAACCATGATTAGATGAAACAGATAGTGAGGTAATATTCCAAGATCAAATCACCTGCAACTATGTTAAATGAAGTATCTAACCGTTGCAGTGATTTGCTCTTTCCAACTAAAACACTCGCCAACCGCAACAACAAACTTTAATTTAAATCATCAACTTCACCAAAAGTAAATGTAATCCCAAGTAATAATATTAATATCCACTCCCCATCAATTAATTATTCATTCCAATAAGTGAGTGAACAAGAAATGAAAACAACCCAGTTGTCCTAAATAGTCAAACACTAATTTACCAAAAAGAATGATTGTCCTGAACTAAGAGAGCAATCAATTACTCTTAGAAACTAACTAGTCATCTACCAAAGATGAAAGTCCAACAAGTGGGAAAATACCACAAGGGTTTCGCACAACCGTGTGCACAAAACAATCCATATTAATTAATCAGCCATTCACCAGAAATGAATGTTCAACACGTGGGAAATACCACAAGGGTTTCGCCCAACCGTGTACACCAATCAATCCATATTAATTAATCAGCCATTCACCAAAAAATGAATGTTCAACACGTGGGAAATACCACAAGGGTTTCGCCCAGCCGTGTACACCAATCAATCTCACAACTGAAAATGGTTAGCCTTGCTTCCCACCTTCGAGGTAATTCACCCCACAACAAACAAATCAGTAATAAATGATGTCTGGTTATAAAAACACACTCCTCTGGTTACAGTTCTCCCCCACACAGTGAATGAATTATATTAAATGAAGGTCAGTCTTTAACAATTAATTATTGTGGTTAAATCCTCCTTCTACAGTGAATTAATTAAATTCAATGAAAGACAGTTTATTAATTCACACTTCCGGATATAATTCTCCTCCACAGTGGACGGTTATATCACCTTCCCACTGTCAAAGGGAAATAACCCACTAAACAGATCTCTGTCCTACTCTTGTCCTGTGGCGACCACAGTCTATTTTCACGACATCAGCCGCACGCGATGCACCACATTTAATAAAAACTAGCGCAACGTCGAGTACCAGTAACGCCTAGTAACGGTAACGTCAAGTATTGGTAACGCTGAGTACAGCAAATTTGAAGCGATTCGGTTAAGAAACGGTGGAGTGGTATAGCGCGCGCGTTTCTGAACCGATTCGCTTCCGGTTTGGCACACGGATAGTCACTGTCCCCGGTCATCTTCCTGCCAAATTCGAAGGCAATCGGTCCAGAAACACCGGAGATACGGGCGCCGAGAGGCCGGCGGATGCGCGTTTCGCGCATTTGCCGAACCGCGCAAATGACACGGCCGCCTCGGATGCCGTTGCCATCGCCCCGTTAGGGCTCACAGCAAATTTGAAGCGATTCGGTCGAAAAACGGCGGAGTTATAAGGCCCGTTTTGTGTTTCAGACACACACACACACACACACGGACGGACAGTTGGCTTTTTACTATATGATGATAAACTAAAAGGGTCTTTAGTCCTGGAGGTCCGGGTTGCTTCCCTTTGTGGCGTAGCTTCACCCCCTTCCGCGTTCTCAGGTTCCGGTTAGCTCGGCCTCTGGAACCACAGTGCTGTTCCCATCGCGAGGGCCGTTCAGAACGTAGAACACCGCAACGGGCAGAAGTCCCATTCACAGCAGAAACTGGACGACACCCCCTTGGTCTGGTCAACAGCCGACAAGTCCCTCAGCTCGTTAGTGAAGGCAGTTCTCTACCCCATCGAAATCGAATGTCGGAGTAGAGACAGCATACCGTTAGCAAGGCCAAAGCCTCTAGCGAAAACCGGTTAGAAAATTCTCTTGGACAGAGAGTCCAATATTCGAGATAAACTCTCTGCGCTTGACAATGAATCGTGAGTAAAGAGAATTCTCTGCACGCACATTGCGTTTTTGTTGTTTTAGCCAAAACCAATGAAAACGCTGGGCCAATGAAAATACATGTAGTTGTTTCGATGACCAAAAACCACAATTACACAAAACCCTAAGAAAATCTCCCTTCTTCCAACCTAGTACTTCAAACAAACCAGGCATAACTAAATTGCAGCAAAAATGCTGATACAAACTACATTAATCGCAAAGTGACCTGTGACAACTTCACAGAAGCGCTTCAGATGGTGTGTGGTACTGTATAACCAAGAGTAGAAAACACCCGAGCATAAATTATCGCCATGCTGACCTTGACCTTGAAGTGTGACCTTGAAAACCGAAATTTCCTTCTTTGTGCTATATATTTATTGTCCAAGATATATCTCGTGAACTAGAAGACAGAATCCCTTCAAATTTTGTGTGAGGATGTGACACTAAGAGTATAACACATTCGTATATAAATTATCCCTCGGAAATACAATGTCGCCGAGCGGCAGACATGTTTCCGTTTTTCTTCACCCTCCTGTATCTCATGAAATACTGTATAGAATCACTCCAAATGTTGTGTGTGTGGGGGGGGGGGGGGGGGGGGGGTGTAAAAAGAAGAGTAGAAAACATTGCAGTACAGATTATGAAATTATGCCACGTGGGATTTAATGTCGCCGAGCGGTAGACATGCCTCCGAGTTAAGGGTGTACACCCCACTCATTAAGGGTGTACATCCCGGTAAAGGAGGGGGTCTAATACTAAAAGTAAAAGACATCCTAGCACAAAATGTGCTACATGGGGCTTAAATGTCGCCGAGTGGCAGACATGTCTCAGCGTTAAGGGTGTGCACCCTGTTACGCAGTGTTTTGGGCGTTTTGGTGATGACATATTTCTGGTTTGGGACCTCAGCGCAAGTATGCGTATCACGTGACGCGCAGATGTGTATTTTGACCGATTTCGTTCAGTTCGAGTTCAGTTGCCATGTTTGTCTTGAACTGGACACTTCGTCTTTTTTGGTCCTGAGCTGTTAGCTTTGAGATGTGGACCTGGGCAACTCAATGATGGTTTTTGTAAGCTGCTGTTGATGCAGGTACGTACCTATGGGTTTACTCTCTTGTTATTTCTATGAATACAGTTGTTGGATTCCTTGTACAGAATCATAATTTTTGGCTTCGTTTGGTGAGTTCGTTAGAATGGGTGTGATAGATTTTGTGTTGTGGTAGACTTCAAGGTAGTGTGTCGAAGGTATTATTCTTTGTGAATGTTGGAAGAAGTCAATGATAGTTTACAGGTTCCAAGGTGCTGTGTTGAGTGCGTTGTTGTTTGGTAATAATCGGTTTGTTCCATTTTGATGGTGGTTAGTTGTTTGTTAACAAAATATCCCATATAGTGAAAGATTTTGTTCTAAGTGTGACCACCAAGCTCTAGGAGATGAATTTCATTATGTTTTTGAATGTCAAACGTTTCAGGATGCTAGAAAACGTTATTTGCCAAATTATTGTTTAACTCTTCTGCCTGTCCGCCATTACTGCTGGTTCATAAACCGCTTGAAAACGCGCCTAGTTACCTACAACTGAAACCAGTTTCACAGGAAAAGCAGACGATGCTTTAACTTTCGCGCATGCGCAGAATAGCTTCCTAAAATGTCGAACTTCCTTCCTGTCTGTTTCACAACCACCTCATGGCCGATCTCACAACGTTTTGCATCGATTTTCACCGAATTTGTTTTGTTCGACTTCTGGACAAAAATGGCCGAAGCTGCATCGTTTTATGAATCGTTCTTTGGCAAATTTATAGACTGAATGGATCCAGAACACAAAGAAGGAACTTAATAGGACTTTGGAAGTGAAATGACTGTGTCAACAGTGCTAAAAAAATGACTTGTCTGGAATCATATAAATCAAATAAACAGCGATCCGGTGTTTGTAGCAGAAATTTAGTGTGCTAAACACGATTCAATTGAACTTTGATCGTTATGAAGTGGATCTGCAATCTGTGATATTTGGTTTGAAACTGATTCAGAAACTCAAGATTGTGTACCTGTGTAAACCGTTAATGAATTGTTAATTACTACACAAAATAAACAAGGTCAGTGGATTATTTTGTTGCTTTTGCTGTTGTTTGTTCATCAGTGTTGTGTGTTTTACTAGCATAAAGCAAGACAACACTCTGTTGTTTGTTCATCAGTGTTGTGTGTTTTACTAGCATAAAGCAAGACAACACTCACAATGTTTTGTTCAATGTTTTTTTTTATTGTTTACACAAAAAATAATTAAAGCAAAAATAAACAATTAACATCAACATATGCCAACAACTGGCAAGAAATGATACTCAACTTGCAAAACAATCATATATCCACACAATCAAATCTTACATTTTCATTCAAATGCATCAATTAGAATAAAAGTTATAATAGTATAAACATACCTACCCACTGCAAGCCTCTTTTTGCCAATTCCTTCTATGAACTGGGAGTTTGTCACGGATCAGCAGGGTGTGAACAATGAAAATAAAACAAACCCACTCTAGCTAACAACCCAACAACACAGACACAGTGATTTCAAGTAGGCGTAAAAGCAACAAAGCAATTTATTTAAAACCAAATCAATAATATCTCTTTCACACAATCAAACCGCCAAGTAAACAAACCCCAGGCAATTTAACACACTAAATAAACAATGTCCCGTTACAAATATTACACACCAATAATAACGTCCCAATAAAAATATAATACAACCTCCACTTAATAACCCATTCCAAAAAAATAAACGTTGAATAAAAAAAGAAAAGAAAAAGGGAAACGACAGCTAAAGGCTTACAAAATTATTACTTAAAAAAACCTGACTTCTCTCCCTTTAACTTACTTTCTCAATGATCAAAACAAAATAGATGACCCAGGAATAGCTCAAGGCCAGATCACATGCAATGGTGCCAAACAAATCACCAAACTAATGCAGTGACCCACCTACCCAGCTAAACCCCTGTCAACTATTAATTATAATTAAATATATTTAGAAAGAACAGATGGTTGAAGTATAGTTAAAGACCAGATCACACACAAAGGTGTTAAAACTAATGATCTGTCTTTCCAACTAGAACTTCCACCAACTATTACAATTACAATCAAATATATTTAGAAAGAACAGATGGTTGAAGTATAGTTAAAGACCAGATCACACACAAAGGTGTTGAAACTAATGATCTGTCTTTCCAACTCAAACATCCACCAACTGTTATAATTTATAATTAAATCCTAACTGGAAAAAAAAAGAATCTCCCTTCGCCCAAAGTAAATAAACCTAATATAACTAAACAAAGAGGAGTGCTTAACACTAGTAATCACTCATCCACCCCACAAGAGTGAACAAGTACCAAACGCCCAAAATATCCCTAAAAGTACACCAAAATGTGTGCACTAAAAACCAACACTGCAAATGGCTGACCCCAACTTCAGCACCAAAACAACAACCTCACTGGTAAACGACCACAACAAAATGGGGCTCGTTCAAGCAAACGTCAAATCCAGCTGGTTATAGTCCTTGCAGTGAACAAGCTACTTTGCCTGTCACTATACAAGGGCAATAACTTACTAACAGAACACCCCCATCCCATCATTTATCAAATCCCTCACACAAGTTATTGCTATGGCGACAACTTAAAGTTAGTCTGGTTTAATGACCGGCACAACTGCACTTTGCCTTAAGTTAATTAAAGAAAAGAAACAGGTCTGCAGTGCGACGACTTCTTCACACTCCTCGCAGTGTAGTTCTTCCACGAACTAAGGACAGCACCAACGGCGTCACTCCACCTCTCAGACTCGCGACCCTTTACATACTAAGCAGCTGGCGTCCCACAACTGAGAGCCTGTTTAAAACAAAAATAAAACTATTTTAACCCTATGTCCCTATTAAACTAATCTTCGAAACTCCCCCGTTATTTCCACATAGCCGTACACCACTGTATCATTTAAATAAACACATCCCAATTACTGTTCACTTAACTACACGTAAATGCACTAATGCACAGACGTGACCTAAAAATAACTAGCCTAACAGCTTCTAGCTTGTCCCTTCCCAATCATAGAAACACAGTCTGTCTCCAAATGACACGAACCCACAATTCTCGTGCAGCACAAGTTACGAGCTAACAACTCAAATCCTATCTCTGCCCTCCGGTAACATATAACGGAGCAAAACCAATTGCATTAAAACAACACCAACTAAAGTGTACCATTTAAAATCTCTAGGCCTATCTCTCTCTGGTTACACATTAACACTTCATTCTATTATTTAAACCTGTGCCGACAATGACTCAGCAGCTCTGCTTATTCCTAACAGGTTTAATTTGTTTTAGGTGTGTAGCCTGGTGTGTACCAACCTCTGGCCTAACTTGCAACAATTACTACAATACCCAATATACGCCCGTTTAATGCGTGTAAGGGGAAGACAATTCATGGTTGGACTTGGCTCGTGAATTAGTAACGAACAACACAACATGAAATCTTTACTTGGCCTACAACACATCCCCCACCCCACACTAGGACATATAGAAACCTACAATGACGACTCGGCTACTGTCTTTTAAATCGAGTCGACTTATTCCACCCCACAAAATCTGTCCCCTGCCTACTGTGGCGTTGTTGTGGTGTCATGTGTTTACACATTCATTCATTTAATTTAGAAATATTTAAAATAATATGTTTACACATTCACACCTTAAACTTAACTATGCACATATCACAGCGTCAACCTGAAAATTCGGTTCGGCAAACCGACTACATTAATTTTTATACAACATTTTCTCCCCATAACTGACAATTTCCCTAAACACAACTAGTAAGTTTTTTAACCAACCTTTGTCCCTAGGAAATGACTCCTGTCATTGTTTTTTTTTCTTCTATGCCTACTCTGACACACCTTACTCCTATCACACCCTATCACCAAGAAAAACTCATTAGCCTCTGTGCTTCCTGTGACAATTAAACTTAACCCAAAATCCTAACCGAGTGCCGAAATTAACTACCAAGACACACCTAGCCGCCCCTGACCAATGGCGCACGTCACAGCTTCCTGGGAAATGGTCTGCCAGACAGCTAGGCCTCTGTTCAGGAACACAGCAATGGCCCCTTCTTGCCGGCCATCAGTTAGGTGGACATCAAGGCTTCTTCCTTCTTGTCACAGCGATACAGCGTTTCACCCCACAAATATCGAGTTTGGGGTGAAACTATTTCTTTCTTCTTGACCGGTTAGTGGAACGAAATATAACCTTGTATATAGCACAGAGGGAGAAAGATTCGAAAGCTTCCCTCTGCGCAACGGACAACAAAATAAGCAGACGACAATTTTTGACAGACTAAGCCTTAAATATGGCTTTGCAGTTCAGAGGTAACGCTTCTGATTGGAGCTACCCTAGACCAATGAAAACTAAGTTGAAATGGCGTAATTTTTAGGACAAAATCCACAATTTAACAAACTGCCAAAACGCCTAATGTACAACAGAAGAAACAGATTTCGTATAGGAAGTTGTGGAAACTTGAAACTGAGAAAGAGAAAGGATTAACACAGTAGCATGAAAAACTTAATAGACAAAACTTAGTATCCATTTTGTAACAGGAAAAAAACTAGCCTAGAGAATGACCCCCAAAAAATATTAAATAATATTCACTCATTATATAAAGTGACCTGTGACAGAGTTGAAACACTAGGCAGCCTTATACACTACTCACAAAAAGTTAAGGATCACTATGAGAAAACAGGTGCGCAATAAACTCCGTTCGCTCCTGTTATTTATTTCTCAGTCAAGCCAAATTGTTATGAATTCTTGTTCAGCTGTAAGTGGGCGATGTTGTGTTAGTGGAAACATTGCACGTGATTCTCTATTACTGAGCTTGGCAGCAAAAGAAAAAGCGGAAACTTGCGAAAAAGGACCTTGTTTTGGATCGTTCTGCATGAACACATTGCACAAGCCAGATGGAAAAACCATTATGCACGTGCAAGCACTGCTGTTTATGTGTGGCTTTATAAGAAGACATACCACCAGTATTAGGCCTGATTTCACAATGCCTCCACGACGAAAATTGAGCGAGTTGGATAGGGGACGAGCTGTTGCATGGTTCCAAGATGGTGTTCCCAAGCGAGAAGTGGCCAGGCGACTTCAGGTGTCCATCTCGGTCATTGTCAGACTGATTCAACGCTTCACAGCCACTGGGAGGGTCCATGAAAGACGCAGATCTGGTCGACCGAAGAAGACAACTCCACGTGAAGATCGTCTCATTGAACGACAAGCCCTGCAGACAAGAACAGCCTCTTCCAGCATCATTCGAAGGCAGCTGAGGGTGGCTACTAACATCAACATCAGCCAGCAGACCATACGGAACCGCCTTCATGGGTTTAACCTCCGTTCTCGTCGCCCAGCTGTACGGCCACGCTTAACTCCAGCCCATAGGGCAGCACGCCGCGCCTTCTGCAGACGTCACGTGAGGTGGACACGTCAGCAATGGTCCCAGGTCCTGTTCAGTGATGAATCACGCTTCACCCTGAACCACAACGACGGCCGACTGAGGGTCTGGAGGCGCCCAGGGGAACGCTTTATTGACGCCACTGTCCAAGAAAAGGTGGCCTTTGGTGGAGGTTCTGTAATGGTCTGGGGGGCCTTCAGCCTTCACCACAGAACACCCTTGTATCATGTACAGGGTAACCTGACTGGCCTCCGATACCGGGATGAGATCCTTCGACCGCTGGCTGTGCCTACACTGCAGCAGATGGGACCGCCGGCTGTCTACCAGGATGACAACGCTCGCCCCCACAGGGCAAGGGTGGTCAACGACTTCCTGCAGCAGTCTGGAGTCAACAGAATGGAGTGGCCAGCATGCAGTCCCGATCTCAACCCGATTGAGAACCTCTGGGATGAGCTGGATTGCAAAGTGAGGAGCAACCACCCCCCTCCCAGGGATGCCCAGCACCTCTACCAGATGCTGCAGGCTGAGTGGCAGGCGCTTCCACAGAGGATCTTCACCACCCTGGTCAACTCCATGAGGACTCGCTGCGTCGAGTGCCAGAACAGCCATGGCGGATACACGCATTACTGAACTTTTGGGAGCATCAGAATGCCCTGTCTTGTGATTTCAATGACTTTGGGAAATCAAATTTCGATACGTACCCACTTTGATCAAATGTACAGACCAAACGATTGCTCGAAATTGAAGGCAATTGTGTATCGTTATCACTAAAGCATTGAATTAAATGTTGGCCAAAATTCAACGCATTGGCTTTCTTATTTGGAAAGTTATGAATTAGTTTGCAAGTGATCCTTAACTTTTTGTGGATAGCTTATGAGACTAAGAGTTAAAAAACACAAACATAATAAAGTTTAATTCCTTATTTCAGTCAAAAAATAAAAGAACTCTCAGTCGTTTAGCTTGTTTCATAAAAGCTATTTTAAAAGAGTTCCGAACCTTAGTTGATATCACGAACCCCACTCTGTTATTTTTGTCTATTATTATTCACACCTCTTGGTACACGAATGGCATCTCCATGTCTGAGTTTATGTCCTAATTGTTTCTTGTCTTGTTTCATATGTTAATATTTGTTAATGGAGATAAGTTAATTAGCGTTTTTTGTTTTTCTAAAATTGATTCACATGTGAAATTCCAGCAACTGTGTGTGTGTGCATGCATATGTGTGTATGTGTATGGTGGTGTATCTGTGCAAGATGATATTATGTGCCTGTTTATATGGTGATGAGTACTGTTAAAAAAAATTTTTTTAAATGTTTTTGGGGGAGCCCATGTATATTGATGTGTACTGTTATGAAGTTTTAAGAACTATTATTTGTAATGTTTAATGCCGCAAATATGAATGAGTTTTATATTCAATTTCTTGTGCCCCCAGGGTTTTTTTTGGAATAAAGTTGACTTGACTTGCCAACTGTAAGAGAGGTAGTTGCAGACATACGATGAGAGGAAACAATCAGAGCTTCCGTCTTGTCATCATTAAATTTTAAATTATTGCAGGTCATCCAGGATTTGACATCATGAATGCAGGATTCCATAGACCGAATAACGCTGTCAAGTTGGGTAGGTTCTGCCGATTTTTGAAGCTGGGTATCATCAGCAAAAGAATGGTCAATAACAGAGTGACTAGCGGAAACACCAGAGAGAGGAGCAGTGTACAGGACAAAGAGAACTGACCTCAATACAGACCCCTGAGGCACACCACAAGAAATTTGCTTAGGATCTGAACAGCAGCTGTTGATCAAAACAGACTGAAAGTGATTTGTTAGATATGAATAGAACCACTGTAGAGCTGTAGAATGGGTTCCAAAAACATGTTCCAGCCGAGAGAGAAGAATGGTGGGATCTATTGTATCAAATGCAGCCGAAGATCTAGGAGAGTCAAGACTGACAATTTTCCATTGTCAAGAGCTAAGAGGAGATCGTTAAGAACTTTAGTCAGAGCCGTTTCAGTCCTGTGAGCAGGTCGATAGGCAGACTGAAGGGGATTGACCAGATTGTTTGCTTCTTCTTTTTTTTATCAAGGGTTTAACAAATGCAGTTTTGCACAGGTCAGGGAAAACACCAGTCAGTAAAGAGTCGTTTATAATCTGAGTCATGATGGGCGCAACAACATCTAGACATTCATACATCAAAGGGGTTGGTAAAGAGTCAAGGTCACACGTCTTGTGGGCAGATCTTTTTAAAACATCAAAGACATCTTTCTCAAACAGACACAGGAGAAAAAGCTACAATTAAGAGGGGGCCCTACAAAATATTTGCATAGAGGGTGAGAGACAGTGAGTCCCGCTCTTTCCTAATTTTTATGCTCCTACTACAACTAGCCTGTGCTTGTCCAGTTCATTATATGCAGTGCCGTCAGTCACAGTCTTGTAGCAGAAGTCTGAACCAGTATTTTGTCATGAACATTATTCCCTGTGTTTGGGAAGTTTTATCTTTGAGAGTCGTGTCCATTTTCTTTCCATTGTCTTTCAGAAAAAAACATTTTTTTCTGTTTTTCAGGGCATTACTGTACGACTGGACACCTGGCACAATGGAAATATTGCTAATCTTTTCATTCTTTTGATATCTGTTCTTTTGGTTCTTCGAGTTATTTTCACACTTTGACAGAGTCACGCTCCTCTGCAATATGTCCTTCAAAACTATCTTGTGGGCTTATTTGCTGGAGAGAAGACAAACGCTGGTGGAAAGATGATTCATGGTCTCTCTGAGAGACTCTTTGGTCCAGTCTTGTCTGAAGGTTTTCGTTTTGGAATGATTAGGGACATTGACACGCTGGTTCATGCCAACTACCTAGAGTTCGATCCAGTGTAGTCTCTCATGCTTTTGTCATATCTCTAGTTTCTCCTGTCTGAAACAGAACGCCAATCTTCATCCTCATCTTGGTTGGAATTTATTGGCCTTTTGTATTTGTCTTCATTGAATTGCGATGATCATTGCCTTTCTCTCACTTGCAACCTTCCATGGTGAAAGAAGACTAGTTTGCCCTGCTTACGATGGAAAGCGATTGTTTACCCTTTGTGTGCTGTGAGATCAGCTGTCACTTTAATGCCACTGTCCCTAAGGTTTTCCCTGAGTTTTCGTGCTTCCATCACTGCCATGTTGTTTGACCAACACCCAAAGTGAACAATGATTGGATGTGGGTCTTTCCTCCATGAGCCCTGCTTGCCCACATGGTAAGCTCTGGATATATCTTCTTGTCTGCAATTGGGGGTGGAGGAATGGGCGTTCAGAATGTTCATAATTTACTGAGTTGTTGTTTGGTCATCCTCTTATTCTAGTTCTTCCATGTTGATGCATTTTAATTTACAAGCTTTTGTACTCTGCTCTATGTACTATAAGTTGTCTCTCCAGAGTCTGAAGTCTGTCCAGAGTCATCTCTTTGTCTCCCCTGAACTTCAAAATGTCGTCTTTATTATTTGAAACATGATCTTTCAAAACATCTATTTAAAACATGAGTCATTGTGCCGTCAAGATATTAGAATTGTTCATCCATGCTATTTCTCACACTGGTATAATGAGTCACAAACCCCTGTTGGAACTGGGCTAGTCGCCAATCAATCAACTCCACGATGCCAGGAGGAAGGGGTGACATATCTTGTTGGGACATTTTTTATTTCAAGCATCTGTGTTTAGATAACTGACTCTAACACGGTTACTTAACATGCACATGCAGTGCATATACATCGTAGCATGGAAGTGCAAAAGGATGACAATGTTCAACGGGTTGGGGGAGGGGAGTTCATAGATGAACAAAATTGTCCGTGAGTTCTTTCGTTTTGCTTGGTTCAAAAGAGGTCAAGCAGGCCTTATGTGCTAACAGCTTGATACAGCTAACACGTGCACAATGGAAACAAATGCCTGTCAAACGCTAAGAAGTTTACGATCGTCACTTGAAACATGCCCTTATATATTCTGTCTTAATGCTTGACACATTAATTCCGGCTTAATTAGTGACATTTCTGCACAAAGAGTTGATATTCTGATGCACATATTGTTCATTAATGCATGTGCAAGCATTTACATTTTGAGAGAATCGAGAGAGAGAGAGAGAGAGAGAGAGAGAGAGAGAGAGAGAGAGAGAGAGAGAGAGAGAGAGAGAGAGAGAGAGAGGAGGGGAGGGAGGGAGGGAGAGTGGTGAGGCAGAGAGAGATAATTTTATTTAGATGAACACGTATATTCCTAATCTTAAAGTGTTGATCCCCATTCAGACAACATGAGCAGCATCTGCCCAGGAGTAGATTTCCTCCTGAATCAGAACTACACACACAGTGATTTCCTGCAGGTCAATGTGTCAGACTGCCAGAATGATTTACCACAGCCTCCAGCTCAACAGGGAGTGGTGTATGGTGTGTGTCACCATTCCACGTCTTTCTGCAAAATGCATCTGAAGGGCAGCTATGTTTTTCTCAGAGTTTATATGAACCGTTTAGAATATGAATGTGATACCAGTCACTGGAGATCCAAAATAAAATGTTATAAAACCGGGGCTTGGTGTGGGGATTATTCAATTGAGTGTGGAAGTAGTTCACTTGAACAAACAATTTATGAGTGTGAAGAATCATTGTGGATTGAAAGTGTTAACAGCCCAATGATCAGCATCAATATTGATACCATTGACACGCCTGGTATCACCGTGAAGCATCTTACAGAGAACACAGGATACATTGCAGTGCCCATAGCGTGCAGAGTATGCACAAGCTACACATCGCAGCTGCATGAATTAAAGGTAGCATCTAAATCTAAATCGACTGTAGCAATAAGTATTCAAAACACCCTACTAGACCGTTTCCGCATAAGGCATGCAAATTATCATTTGAATTTTTTATGCAGAAGAGGAAAGGAAGTAATCTTGTGTGTCTTTATGAAGTTAGCATTTCAAACTGCAACTCATATTTTCTATCACTCCCGTATCATGATACAATTTGAGTATGTGCCTTACATATGTCCTCATAGACCTTACTTCATTATGACCCGATTTGCTGTTTCTCCTGGGGACGCCAGACTGGAGAAACTCCCTGGTGGTTTGTTCAACTGTTCCAGTGTGCACTATCCTAAACACCAAGACATCCTGCAGTGCAACCAGAAGACAGAGTGTGAAGGAGGGCAGGATGAAACAGAACACTGTCCCTTCAGTAGTCCTGGATGTCAGGGGATGGTGGCTTCTCACAACAAATGCTATCAGCTGATTGAGGTTGAAAATAAATTGCCAACAGCTTCCCCTAGACCTTATTGTGATATCAGAAACAAAACACTTGCTACTGTAAAAACACTAAAAGAAAAGAAAGATGCTGTTTATATTTTTAAACGTTATGAATATTTTAATGCAGCTTTTGGTTTGTTGGGAGGACATCGCTATCTACCGTTCATTTATCGTTTCAACGCTTACTGGGTTGATAAAACTGTGGCTTACACTATAGACCATTTTTCTTATGTGAGGAAGGGAGATCCATCACCAAGATCCACTTTCGTTTTTTATGTGCTATCGTTTCTAAAACTAGACAAAATGTCATATTACAGTAGCATTTTATGTGAATTCAAATCACAAGATGGCAGCATTTCCCCCCCCGCTGTTTCCATTTGCGACTCACTTTCAAGCTCATTTCTGTTCAGCAACACTCGGCAGATGGTGTCAGTTGGCACTGACAAACATATCATGCATCAATTCATGTTGGGTGACTGCAGCAGTGACAGTTGTCTTCAAAGAACACGTGACACACTGTTGATGGACACAGGCCTACGTGACAAACATAATGTCACTGTGTTTACTCCCAGGGAGTTGGCCAGTGGAATGGTCATGTTTGAATGTGACGATGAAAAGACAGTGCACTACACTGTGGTGTGTGACTTCAACAAAGACTGTCTGGACCTCAGTGATGAGTCCTTCTGTGAACATCCCCAGTGTCCTGGGTTTCTGTGTGGAAATGGACAGTGTGTGTTGGACAGTCAGCGTTGTAATGGATACTCTGACTGCTTTGATAACTCAGATGAACGTCTATCGCATATTTGCATTAACTGGAAACAAGAGAACCTCACCTTCAATCCCCAAAACAAAGGCCTTTACATCAACTTGGATGGCACTGGCTACTTCACTCGGCAGCTGATAGGAGACGACGAGCCATGTCCAGACAGTCATTATCGTTGTACATCAGAGTGGCTCTACTGTCTGCCTGTCTACACTCGGTGCAACGGAATGTCTGACTGTGTTTATGGAGAAGACGAACAGGACTGTGAGAGGGCGACCTGTCCTGGGTTCTATCAGTGTCAAGATTCCAGAGTGTGTGTGCATGGAGATCATCTGTGTGATGGCTGGGGTCAGTGTCCACAGCGGGATGATGAACTGATGTGTGACATGGCCTCCTGTCCCCAAGGCTGTCTGTGTGAAGGTCACTGGTTTATGTGCAACAGTAAATTTTTCCCTCATCTTTTTCCTCAACTTCGATATTCAGACGTTACAGGGACAGGAATGACTTTGACAGATTTCAGGATGCATATTTATTTAGTAGTACTGATTCTGTCTAACTGCTCCTTGTTTAATATATCTAGCATAATTCATACAAATCTGCAATACATTGACATTTCCACAAACTACATAAAGACTCTGAATATTGCTCATGTTCTTCAGTTACCACATCTAAAAATACTGATCCTGACAAACAATCCTTTAAGTCACAGTACAAATACGTTGAGGAAACATGTCAACTATCCCATAAGACGTGTCAGTCTGTCCCAAACGCATCCCAATATAGTCAACATTATGTTGTCTGTATACTTCTATCAGTTGGAGTACGTTAATCTTTCTCGTTCTGGTATAGAGACTTTCGGATCTCTTGGTTTTGAAAATGCACCTCATTTGTCTGAGGTTGACTTACAGTGGAATCCTATTGACACTTTCCCATGGGATTCCTTGTTAGAGTCACTGCACTTAAAAAACATATTTTCATCTGATTACAGATTTTGCTGTCAGAGTTTATTCCACCAACATTTAGTAAAAATGCAGTGTCATTCACCTTTCACCATTTTGCAGGCATGTGAAAAGCTGTTGCCATCAGAATTACATAGAATATTTTTCTTACTAATTAGCATATTTGCCATAGTAGGAAATGTAGCTTGTTTTTGTGCTTCGTTTACACTAATTAAACTGTTTGGCAAGGAGTTTTGGAAGGCCATTGGGCACTTACAGTTTGCAAATACATGTATGGGAGTGCATGTTGGAATAACAATTGTTGGAGATGGAATTCTGCATGGAAAATACGTTATCACAGAAAGGGACTGGGTCAATAGTGTACTTTGCAGAGTGAGTGGTTTTCTGTGGTTTGTGTCCCATAAAATGGCTGTCTTAGTCATTGTGTTGATTAATTTGAATCATTTCAGCATCCTTCGTTTTTCAAGTAAAACTAAACAAGTTAGTTACCATATAACAGACTTAACGTTCTCTGTGGCATGGTGTGTGGGAATTGTGTTGTCAGTAATACCGTTTCTTCCTGGTTTGTCACACTGGGGTGTCCATGGCCAGTCTGGTCTGTGTCGTCTGGCCATCTTTACTCGGTATGGAGATCGCAAGTCGTTCAAGTGGTTTTCTGTTGTTTGCATCGTGAATTTCGTTGTTTGCTTACCACTTGTATTCTTTATTTGTGTCATTCAAAAACAGTTACCAGCTTACAGAATTCAGTTAGACCCCACCAAAAGGTCTCTGTATTTTTCAACCCACTTGATCACAAAGATGGCTGTTACAATCACTGCTTGTTGGCTGACGTTGGGTTTGGTTGTGATGCTGAGCACAGCTGGTATCGCTGCTGTACACAGGGTCCAGGAGGCCATGGTGGTGTTTGTCTTACCGCTCCACTCTGCCCTCTGTCCTGTTCTCTATGTGTGGGCTGTGCTCACAGAACAAAGGGGGCGAACTCAGGAAGAAAAAATGTTAAAGATTCTGAAATCACGAGCTAAGTTTTAGGAAAAGATGTCAGTGCACGAGAAAACTTGACATGGCTGAATATTTTTTCTATACATTGAGGTCTTGATTTGATAGGATTAAGATAAAATTCTTTTAAAAAAACCCTATAGAAAACAGAATTGAAATATTTCACTGGTTTTGATTTTGCAGTGATATAAAGTTTGACAATCAGGATTCATCATTTACCAAAGTCTGAAAATAAAAAATAGAAGATGGAAAGTTTTTTTACTATTGATTTTGTTTAACAAAACTGATTACATGCATTTTGCTCATAAAACATTGTGATTGATTTGTACAGAGTTGTCTTACGCACTTTGGAAATATGCAACAAGCCAAACCATTGGTCAACACTTGAAGCTTTTGTTTCTCTGACATGTGTCGGTAATACAATCGCAAAAGCTTTGAAAAGAAAGATATTTTTTAAGTACTGAATTATAGTGAGCTATGTACAATCATGTATTGATTATGGTATATGATTCGCAATTTAGTACACATGGTATCATTTTCATACATTTCGTTTGGATACATGTCTTGAGTTTTCTGCAATTAATGTTCTTTTATTCACAACGGTAACTAGGGCTTACTTTTATCTCTCTGTCTCTTCTTCTTCTTCTTCTCTCTCTCACACTTTTTTCTCCCCACAATTTCTCTCTCTGTCTTCAATAATTTGTATTACATAATTTCCGTTACAACTACCATGGTTTAAGTTTAAAGTTATTAATGTTCGTTCTATGTTTCAACAGATATTTAACAATAACCATAATAAATGCCACGACACCATCCTCGGATGTGTTATTTAACAATAACCATAATAAATGCCACGACACCATCCTCGGATGTGCAGTAGTTCCCATGTTACAGGACAGATTCATGGTTTCTATTGCAATCAAGTGATGAGACGTATAAATTGGTCGGGTTTGGTTGGTAGTAATTGTGCAAATCTGAAGTTTTAGTGTGCTGTGTTGAGAGCAGGTATGTGCCTTGCATGCCTAAACACACAGTCAGCATATATAAAGCTTTCACATGAAGCGCGAACCATCATTTGAATCACTATTCGCGATAGCAACACTTCAACCTTTCTTTTTTCCCTGTTGTGCGATCCTCAAGTTTTCAAGTTTTTTTCAAGTTTTATTTTCAACTTCCAGCCCCCATAAACATTCAATGAAACAAACGTGCAGAACATAAGGCAATTGATATGATATTAACATATACAAAAAAAGAAATTACCAGTGCTAACAACAAATGCATCACCACTAGAAAAGATGTAAAATAAAATTAAAAAAAACCTTGCCAGCTTTCTCAATATTTTTGGGTTTGCATTACTCAGTAACGATTTAAATTTGTGGACATTTGGGTGGTGATTATAAAACTTTGAAAACAATTCTTTTCTTTTTCCTTTTACTGGTCCGTATGGGCATTGCAATACGTAATGGAATTCGTCGCCAATTTCGTCTCTATTACAAAATAAACAATTCCGCTCATTTCTAGCAACATTAAAAAACCGCTGCTTTTGAACCGGTAGTTTATTGTTGGTTGTTCTAAGCTTCAACATAGATTGTCTTAGAATTTTAGGAAGCAATAATAGGTAATTTTCCAATAAATGATTTTCTTTGTATAAACGGTAGTTATAACAAACACTGTTGGTGTTAACCTCATTATGCCAAAATTGTAGGAACTGGTCTTTTAATCTTTGTTTCACAATGTGTTTGAACTGTATTAATGAGACAGTCGGGTTTGTCCAAAGATATGTCATACCAAGTGAGTCTAAAAATGTTTTAATTTGATCCAACCAAGAAACTCCCAAACCATCCTTTAGATATTGTTTATAACACAAATTAAACATCAAAACAGAAGCTTTTCTCGCAGAAATTTTCTGACTAGCGAGACCCAATCCCTGGGATCGGTTGTTATGCCTTTAATAGAGTGCCCCGTGCATGCTTACACCTACATAGCATAGCACGGAATTCCAAGGCTGGGGTAGGGCTGCTCTTGTGTTGGTAGGGCATATGGGTTGGTGCATCTCTGGGTTCCATCAGCACCTTAGGGCATTTCTTTATCGCTTTCATTGTTTGGCAAATATGGTATTTTTGTTTGGTATCAATAGTCGTCACTTTCCTTCTACAAGCAATGGTTTAAAAGGGTATCCGGCCATTTAGCCAACGGACACTTAGTCAACGGCCATTTAGCCAACGGACATTTAGCCAACGGACACTTAGCCAACGGACATTTAGCCAACGGACACTTAGCCAACGGACATTTAGCCAACATTTGCAGGGGGGACATTTAGCACAAATTAAAAAAATATATTAAGTTAATGTAATGATCACAATGTAATGTCTCATATTCTAAAATTGGTGTGTGTGTGTGTGTGTGTGTGTGTGTGTGTGTGTGTGTGTGTGTGTGTGTGTGTGTGCGCGCGTGTGCGCGCGTGTGCGTGCGTGCGTGCGTGCGTGCGTGCGTGCGTGTGCGTGTGCACGCGTGTTCGCATAAATATGCATACATGTGTGTATGCGTGTATGTGTGTGTGTGTGCTGTGGTGTGTGTGTGTGTGTGTGTGTGTGTGTGTGTGTGTGTGTGTGTGTGTGTGTGTGTGTGTGTGTGTGTGTGTGTGTGTGAGAGAGAGACAGAGAGAGAGAGAGAGAGAGAGAGAGAGAGAGAGAGAGAGAGAGAGAGAGAGAGAGAGAGAGAGAGAGAGAGAGAGAGAAAGCGAGAGAGAGAGAGAGAGAGTGCGTTGAGTGATTTGCAACAGTCGAACCTCCCTTATAAGACCCCCCATTATAAGACTCCCTCCCTTTTTAAGACCTACTTCTCCGAGACATCGCCCTGCTTTGTAAGTATTAGCATTTCCTCCCTTATACAACTCTCCCATTTAAGACCTCATTTTGGATGATTTTTGAAGGTCTTATAAGGGAGGTTCCACTGTATGAGACACTACATTGTGATCTTTACATTAACTTCATTTTTTTTTTTCAATGTTGGCTAAATGTCCCCCCTGCAAATGTTGGCTAAATGTCCGTTGGCCAAGTGTCCATTGGCGAAATGTCCGTTGGCTAAGTGTCCATTGGCTACATGGCCGTTGGCTAAGTGTCCGTTGGCTAAATGTCCGTTGGCTAAATGTCCCGGATTCGCTTAAAAGAGGTCCAGCGGCCAACTTGAAAGAAATATGGCGTCGTTTCAAACTAGTTCATTAGTTAGATTTATCCTAAGATGGCGGCTATGACGACAACTGGTCTATAGCCATTGGCCAAATAGCCCTGGTATATCAGGTTATTCGTTAACACGTTAAAGGATTGCCTTATTGCAGCAGGGCCGGAGCAAAATTTAATGTTTGTGAAAAAATGGGGTGGGGGTGGGTGGATGGGATTCCAGGGAGCTGCATAGGTCTGGGGTTAAGGGGTAATGCTCTCGTCGAGGCCCATATGGTAAAGCCCCCAGAATTGTTTGGGTGCAATTTAATGATTATTAAACAAAACATCAAACCATTTTTCAAACTTTTCATCCTTGTATAAGGTATACTAGCGCAACGTCGAGTACCAGTAACGCCTAGTAACGGTAACGCCTAGTAACGGTAACGCCTAGTAACGGTAACGCCAAGTACTGGTAACGCTGAGTACAGCAAATTTGAAGCGATTCGGTTAAGAAACAGCGGAGTCGTATAGCGCGCGCGTTTCTGAACCGATTCGCTTCCGGTTTGGCACAACGATAGTCACCGTCCCTGGTCATCTACCTGCCAAATTCGAAGGCAATCGGCCCAGAAACACCGGAGATACGGGCGCCGAGAGGCCGTCGGATGCGCGTTTCGCGCATTTGCCAAACCGCGCAAATGACACGGCCGCCTCGGTTGCCGTTGCCATCGTCCCGTTAGGGCTCACAGCAAATTTGAAGCGAATCGGTCGAAAAACGGCGGAGTTATAAGGCCCCGTTTCGTGTTTCAGACAGACAGACACACACACAGACACACACACACACACACACACACACACGGACAGTTGGCTTTTTACTATATGATGATGATGAACGGATCAGAGTGGGAGAGGGGAACTCAGCCCTCCCCCCCCTGATCCGTCCCTGTTATTGTAGCTCTTCATCATCATGATCATCATGATCATCATCATCTTCATCTTCTTCTTCGTCGTCATCGTCATCATCGTCGTCGTCCAGCTCTTTGGAATGAGTGTATTAATACTTTTTTAATTGGAATGAAAATCTGTGCATTTCTCTCACTCTGTTGTTTTTGTTTCGTCTCTGTTTCTGTGTGTCTCCCTCCCTGTCTTGATTTGTTCCCCTGTTTACCACTTCCCCCCTCCCCTCATCTCTCACTCTCTCTCTTAGTCCTCCTGCCAAGGGCCAAGGAAAGCGGCGTGGTCCGTAGCAATTAAAGGAGTAAGGGCTCTCACTATTTCATTCTTTAATTAAAGGAGTAATTTCTAATGTGAATTTTTGACATGACACGTATGTCTTCTTTAAACAAAGAAGAAGATAACATGCATATGATAACAAATTGAGTCGAGTAACTTATTGTGCGGTTTTGACCGTTATGAGGTGGCTAATGGAAGGTGTTTGGGGGACTAGTTCATGATTTGCTCTACCCTACCTTCTGGATCGATTTGCTTCACGCGTTCCATATGGATGGCCTATACATGCACGCAGATGTAGACTAAAAAACCCAGCCCCCCACACACAAACAAGGAAGAAGAAAAGACGTACATAATTGTATGTTTTGCAAACAAATAATTATCCCCCTTTGTCAAACTGGGGAAAATAAAAACAAACAAAAAGTCAAAATCGAATTATTTTTTGCTATTGAATTAGTACTGTTGGTACTGACAATCCCTCTGGCAGAAGGGCTATTTGTCCCTCTCTATTCTCCATCTCTCTCTTGTATTTATATGTCGATTCCTGAAGATAGTCCCCCCCCCCCCGATTTGTCCCTCTCTCTCTCTCTCTCTCTCTCTCTCTCACACACACACACACACACACACACACACACACACACACACATACGCACACGCACGCACACACACACACACACACACACACACACACACACACACACACACACACACACACACACACACACACAGTTTGCTTTGATAAAACTTTTCTGTGTCCAATGTCTGCACCTGTGAACTGAACCCCAGAAACAAAACTAGTCAACGCCAACTTTGAGTGCTCAAAAAAAATAAAAAAATATATATAAATTGTGCTGATTTACTTTTTCTCCCAATGGGGGAGGGACAGTGCCTTATGCAAAGACAGCTGTTTCGACCTAAGTGAATGTCTCATCAGTTTGCATGATCGGCCTGCAATTTGAAATCGGTCCAAATCGGTCCAAATCGAAAATCCACAATAAAAGCAAACTAGCACAATGTTAAACCAGGAATAGAAAAAATCTTATTAAAAAAAAATAAAATAATGTTCTGAAATTTTATTTTCAAAACCTAATAAACATGAAATTAAAATTTCAGAACATTATTTTTTTGTTTATTTTGTTCATTTTATATAAGATTTTCATGATTTTTTCTATTCCTGGTTTAACTTTGTGCTGGTTTGCTTTTATTGTGGATTTTCGATTTGGTGCAAAGAAGACACCATTCTCTTGTAGAATGTCTTCCTGCTCAAGTTGATATCCACTGGACAGTCAAATTGCAGGCCGATCATGCAAACTGATGAGACCTTCACTTAGGTCGAAACAGCTGTCTTTGCATAAGGCACTGTCCCTCCCCCATTGGGAGAAAAAGTAAATCAGCACAATTATATTAATTTTTTTAATTTTTTTTTAGCACGGAACATTACTCAAAGTTGGCGTTGACTGGTTTTGTTTCTGCCGTTCACAGGTGCAGACATTGGACACAGAAAAGGTTTTATCAAAGCAAACTATTCTGCATTTCAAATGCACTAACTTTTGAGTCCTTCAGAGTAGGGGTACGGAGCTCAGCTATTCAATGAGTGTTTTCTTTCATACTATAACGGTGGTTTGCTATTTGCCGTGGTTTCAATGTCAATCACATGATTGTTTTCTTTACCTCGTCAACCCCAATTTGAAACGGGGCAAAAAATAAAAGCCTATTCAAATAATCTCTCTCTCTCTCTCTCTCTCTCTCTCTCTCTCTCTCTCTCTCTCTCTCTCTCTCTCTCTCTCTCTCTCCCCCCTCCCTGTTCCTCCATCATGATTGCTATGTTTAATTTTGCATAATTATGTGCATGTATATGCTTGAGTAAGCGTGTGTGTGTGTGTGTGTGTGTGTGTGTGTGTGTGTGTGTACGTGTGTGTACGTGTGTGTGTGTGTAAGCGCATGTCGTTTTCGTCTAATACTTCTATTATATTTCATGTTTGTCAGATATATTATTTTGCTATTATCCCCCCTTGTCCTAAGGGCTTCATTGCTATGGACAATAAAATGTCGAGTTGTCGAGTTGTCTCTCTCTCTCTGCATGGTGTGTGAGAGAGAGAGAGAGGGCATAGTGCAAATAAACTATTACAGGTTATCCAATTTACCCTCAGTAAAACGTTCGTTTTCTTATTCGTACTCTCTCTCTCTCTCTCTCTCTCTCTCTCTCTCTCTCTCTCTCTCTCTCTCTCTCAATATATCTATCTCTCTCTCTCAATATATCTCTATCTCTCTCTCTCAAATATATCTCTCTCCCCCCCCCCCCCCTCTCTCTCTCTCTCTCTCTCTCTCTCTCTCACCGACGTAACAGGTCACTCACTGTTCATGGTTGACATGGCAGTCAAGGCTAAAGCCAGGGGACTCTACCCACCATCACAGCATCACGATCAGTCAACCAGACAGACACAGTTATTGTTCTTGGCCGTCTAACAAGGCTTTGTACGGTGTACTGACCATGAAAAGTTGCCTAACTAAAGCGTTCTGTTTGCGAAAAAAGCGCTCTTTTAAAGTATCTTTGTGCAACTGTAGTTGAGTGAAGTTAGCTAGATAAAGCGTTCTGTTTGCGAGTAAAGCGCTCTATTAAGGTATCTCTGTGCAACTGTAGTTGAGTGTAGTTGGCTAGATAAAGCGTTCTGTTTGCGAGTAAAGCGCTCTATTAAGGTATCTGTGCAACTATAGTTGAGGTCAGTTGGCTAGATAAAACGTTCTGTTTGCGAGTAAAGCGCTCTATTAAAGTATATCTGTGCAACTATTGTTCAGGTCAGTTGGCCAGACAAAGCGTTCTGTTTTCGAGTAAAGCGCTCTATTAAAGTATCTTTGTGCAACTATCGTTCAGGTCAGTTGGCTAGATAAAGCGTTCTGTTTTTGAGTAAAGCGCTCTATTAAAGTATCTTTGTGCAACTGCAGTTGAGTGGAAAACTTTTATACAAGGAAAGGTAACCCTAGTGCCTAATGAAAAAATGGAATTGTCTTTCACTGGTGACTCAAATTTCTGTAAGGGGGTAGGCATAGTTAAAAAACCAGAGTATTTATTATTTTTATATCTGATGTAATTCTTCAGTCACAGACTTTAAATTTTGCTAAGCGCATGCAGTATTCTACACACAATGCTGATTTGCATCAATGGAACTGGATTTTTATGTAAACATAATTTCTTTAAAATTAATATTTAAAAAAGCTCCAGATATTATACATTATTTTTGCATGTCTCCCTCCTTCAGGTTTTACATGTTAGATCTGATAATTCAACATAATGTACAAATAACTGATTTCAAATCAGTTTTTTTCATAACTTACTGTTTTGGTACACTTTTTAATGCGTTACCAATATTGTTCACTATTTTCCTCTTTATTTTCATAACTGTTAATGCAATAACTTCCAACTATTAAATGTTTCTAAAGTTTGACATGACAAAAGCTAGACCTTTGATTGTGACCAAGTGTGCCAAATATGATCAAAATGTGTCCATATTTGTAAACGTTACGTTTGCGAAACGAGCAAAAATTGACAGACGTGGGACACCCAAACCCAAGCATAATCTACTGAGTTTCAACCTCTATCACTGTTATGTGTACTGGTCTTCTAATACGTATGCACAAACGTATGCCTCCTGTTTTCTGCTTATATGCATGGAGTCTTTTTCTTCTTGTAGCCTTTCAATCTTTCAATGATGCTAATTTGCTTGGGTAATAGTGAAAACCTGTGAATGTCACTTCGTCTTTTTTTGGGGCTTGATGACACCCCCTTTAACATTGAATTGTATGAAAACTACTGCGTTAGTATAAAAAATCATTTTACTACAGTGAACAATGATTCGTCTAAAGAATAAATACATTTGTTATTATAAACTTTTTAAAGCATATTTTGGTCATTTTTTTAAACTATGCCTGTCCCCAGAGTGTTCAAATAAATGGGTTTTCTACGGTAATGGAAAATCATAGCTGAGCTTAGTTGTTGGAGTTTGTGAATGACTTTGAAGCTTAGGGCCAGTGCACATTAGATTCGCAATCCACAAGTTCCGTACAGAAACCCAATTCGCTTATATAAGAAATAAGCGTGAGGATGGGATTGTGGATGCGTTTCTGCATCTGCTTATTTCTTACAAGCAATTTTGTACCCAGATTCGCCTGGGAATAATCTCTCTCTCTCTCTCTCTCTCTCTCTCTCTCTCTCTCTCTCTCTCTCTCTCTCTCTCTCTCTCTCTCTCTCTCTCTCTCTCTCTCTCTCTCTCTCTTCTCTCTCTCCTTCTGTTCTTTTTGTTCTTCTTTTTATAGTTGTTTGCCTATTGGCCGTTTTATCGAAGCCGGTTTGCAAGAGTGAATGCGCTTGTTTATCTCTAGCGCGCGGAGTTGCGAAAAGTGATCTACTCACTTCCGAGCCGATGGGGCTGAATGTTTGCCTGACGACAAGTAATGGGCAAGGAACAACCAAAGATGTGCGTGCAGCTTGCAGATCTCGCATTGAATCTCTGACACACAATTTTGTCAGTGATTTAGAAAAAAATTAATCAGCTCTACTTTTACACAACACTGTGTGACACACAATTTTGTCACTGATTTTTTAAAAATTAATCAGCTCTACTTTTACACAACACTGTGTATTTCTCATCACAGATCACGATCTTATTTGTTTGGCTCAGTTGTCACTGTTGTGATTTAAGTGATTATTTATTCGATCACAAACCTGCAACTGAGCAAACTCATACTGTCTTGCACGAAAAAGCCACAGAACATAACTTTTTTCATTAGCTTAGGCGGTTCCTGTTCTATTATGTTCATAATGTTGGGTGTCCGCTGATCGGGACCTGACTGGCTGGGTCACTTAGCTTAGAGTGAAGGTAGCTGCTCCATTCAGCATCACGTTGGGTGTCCGCTGAAAGGATCCTGACTGGCTGGGTCACTTAGCTTAGGGTGATGATGCTCTTTCTCTCAGTGCTTAAAATCAGTGTTTATCCCAGGATAGTTTAGTAAATCTTCCCCCCAAAAAGGGGAGGGAAGGGGGCAGTTAGGTAGGCTTCATTACATTTTTTTTTTCAAAACGGGTTTGGTAAAAGTGAAATACATTTGCCTGCTATTGTGATCATGAAACCACGCAAAAAAAATTACATACTTACACGTTTGCCTATTCAAAACACGTTTGCCTAGTAAACACTCTTCAATTTTAAAAAAAAAGAATGAGGAAGGGGGGAGGTTCGTACGAAAAGGTTTTGAGACTTTCGGGGCTGGTATGATTTTATTCAAAATTAATGGGCATGCACAGGTGTACTTTACTTTATAACAGCATTAAATACAAATACACTGACACAACAAAGTAAGACATATTCACATTATTTTAACCAACACTATCCGGGTATCCCCACAAATCCTCTCAATTTCAGACAAAATTTAAAAATAATTTGTATGATTCAATTTCATTCCCAGTATGTTGTACTACCAATGATGTAAATTATTCACTGATTCTCATGTTCCCTCCCATGTGCCTGTAATCTTTAGGACTGCAGGATGTAAAGGAGAAATTTGCTATTCACGCTTTTAAAAACAAAATGGTTTATTTGGGATTTTCAAAGGGTATGCAAACAGCAAGTTTGTAACAAGAAAGTGTACTGCATACTGATATTTCTCCTGGGGCTTTAAATGGTGTGCAAATTATGAAATGTGTAGTAAGAAAATGTACTTTACTTCCACCCCTCTCCCAGTGCTTGAAATAAGAAAGTGTACATAAGCCATCACCCCAACAACCTGAGATAGTGCACCCACTACTCAGAAGTCAAATAGTACATGCTAAGACATTGTTTGGCCTGCACTAGATCTATTTATTTAAAAACAAATATGTGAAATCAGTCTGTAGGCTGCACATGTTAGCAGTAGTGTTCCTCAAGGTAGTATTCTAGGTCCTTTTTTTATACTTATTTTATGGATGCCTAGAGAGAGAGAAAAATAGATATTTTACGCCTTCTGGAACAATGGATGCCTAGGTGTCTGTCACTGTTTTATAGCTTCTATCACCTACCACCACTGAAAACAAATTTCAGTCCAGCCCTGTAGTTCTTAGTAGAATAGCAGTCGCTTTATCTGCTATGTGAAAGTCATAGTCAGACACAACTGACTCAGTCAGTGACACACACATACACACATGATAAATTGTTTGTCTTTTTAAAAAATTTGTATAGATGCCTAGGTGTCGGTCACTGCTTCACAGCTTCTATCACCTACCACCACTGAAAACAAATTTCAGTCCAGCCCTGTAGAAGTAGAATAGCAGTCGCTTTATCTGATATGCGAAAGTTATAGTCAGACACAACTGACTCAGTCAGTGACACACACACACGCACGCGCACGCACGCGCGCGCACACACGCACGCACACGCACACGCACACACACCACACACACACACACACACACACACACACACACACACACATGATAAATTGTTTGTCGCGCGCCTCTGTGTGTGTGTGTGTGTGTGTGTGTGTGTGTGTGCGCGTGTGTGTGTGCGTGTGCGTGTGCGTGTGCGTGTGTGTACGTGCGTACATGCGTGTGTGTGTGAGTTGTGTTGTGTGTGTATGTGAGTTGTGGTGTGTGTGTGTGAGTGAGTTGGTGACCCAGTATTTCTCACCACCACTATCAAGCACATTTTTGTCGCTTTTTTTAAATTTTTATCTGGAAGGACCAACGTCCTAGTCGTGGATTTTGAAAAGGCCTTTGATAAGATTTACCACTATCTCCTTATGAATAATTTCGCCACTATGGGATCAGAAGTTCAGTCAATAGATTAATTGAGAGCTTCCTTGCAGGCAGGCAGGAAAAAATAGTTGTTGATTGAGCTGCATCCGAAGCTATCCCTGTAGAATCAGGAGTCCCC
>CM065686.1:58225002-58227502 GCA_017654935.2 Phymorhynchus buccinoides | reverse complement strand
GTGACACGTGACGTGGGGGGTCTTTAAGAAATTTTTTTTTATAGACTGAAAAAATATAAACAGCATAATCCTCATAGTATTTTTGTGTGCAGTCTTAGTCAATACGGCGTATCAATTTTTTGGAATACGTTCTAATGAAATCGTTTCAAACACTTGATATTCCTTTCATCAACATGCCACCAGTCTGCCAAGTGTTTAAGAAAACTTGAAGACAAAGACGAAGAAACAGGTTGTTGGTCAAAAACAAAAACAACCACACAAAGAAAATTGTTCAGTAGGCGTGTGAGTAAAGAGACTGTGTGGTTTTTTTTTAAAGGTATTATTAGGTATTAGGTACTTTATAGTCACAGAGGCGTATCTGTGAAATTCGGGTTGCTCCCACCTGGAGAGCGCGTCGCAGCCAGAGGCGCGCCACCCCATTTAAAAAAAAAAATAAAAAAATTTGGCATGCGATTTTTGTCACTGATGAGGGAGGGGGGGGGGGAGTAAATTTTGACCAAATAACAACTTTTTCGTTGCCACTGGGTTTAACGTATGCTAAGTGCATGGGCACACGGGACCTCGGTTTATCGTCTCATCCGAAAGACTCCACGTTCAGACCGTTAAGGCCTAGTGCAGAATGAGAGGAAAAAATCCCCCCTGTACCCAGGTTCGAACTCGGGTTTACTTGACACGAAGCGAACGCGATACCACTGTGCCACTCTACATCGTTGTGTGCACGTGTGCATGTACGTGCGCGCGCGTGTCTGTCTAAGTGCCGTTTACTTACGTAGGAAGTAGGGTCTTGACCCTTTAAAATTTGAAACGGGGTGAAAATGCCCCTTAAAGACACTGACCCACCACGACCACGGTGCAGAGTGGCACAGTGGTAGCGCGTTCGCTTCGTGTCAAGTAAACCCGAGTTCGAACCTGGGTACAGGGGATTTTTTCCTCTCATTCTGCACTAGGCCTTAACGGTCTGAACGTGGAGTCTTTCGGATGAGACGATAAACCGAGGTCACGTGTGCCCATGCACTTAGCATACGCTAAACCCAGTGGCAACGAAAAAGTTGTCATTTGGTAAACATTTACCCCCCCCCCCCCCCCCCCCTCATCAGTGACAAAATCGCATGCAAATTTTTTTTTTTTTAAATTTGGGTGGCGCGCCTCTGGCTGCGACGCTCTCTCCAGGTGGGAGCAATCCGAATTTCACAGAGAAGCCTCTGTGACTATAAAGTACCTAATACTAATAAAAATATTACGATTAAGTCCCTTGTTTTTTTCTGGGTAGCTGTGACCCATATACAAATGCCCCCAACTTGAAATTGAGGCTGCTCTTTAAAATGATGTCTCGTTTTCAATTTGGGGGCATTTGTATGGGAGTAAAACCTGGTCAAAACAAGATTTCCTACCAGCTATAAGAGGGAAAACCCGTGAAACCCGTGATTTTGTCACTTGGATAAAAATACTAGTGGCGGTACCATAGCCGGTGAGGTTTAACCGAGGCGTTGTTACCGCTACACCTATCTATATTGTTAAAAAATCGGGACTTTACTGGTGTTGCACTGCCTCCGGGCATTGCCTCCAGTATTGTTCCCACCATCTTTGTATCTACAAATGTCCCATATGTGTCTGTTCCAGACCGAGAGGACGTAAAACACCATTTTTCATTCATTCATTCACCCGAGATTTTGACACGTGATCTGGTGGATCTTTAAAGCTGTAAACAGGGGCTGAGCGTACCCCTTAAGAGTGAGGAAAATCAGAAGCCCTGTCATAACTAGTTGTACACCTCGGGATGAAGTGTTCATAATGATGTTAATGAGCTTCTCTTTAATTTATTTTTCTGTGAAACTGGTGTGAAACTGACTATTGCTCTTTTATAAAAAAAATATTGTAATTTAAAATATTTTTTTAACACTACCCCCGTACATAAACATTTCAAGATGATTATGATGATGATGATCATCATCCTCAATGATTTTGGTGAGTGATCTTCTCAGTGTCTATGAAACATGGGTGCGTAAGGATAGTTACTAAAACAAGCAAACTATGACTATGAAGGTAAAGCTAATTTGAATCGTACTAATTCCTTCTTTAAAGATAGATAGAGAGAGAGAGAGAGAGAGAGAGAGAGAGAGAGAGAGAGAGAGAGAGAGAGAGAGAGAGAGAGAGAGAGAGAGAGAGAGAGAGAGAGAGAGAGAGAGAGAGAGAGAGAGAGAGAGAGAGAGAGAGAGAGAGTTCAAACTTCAAACACTTTATTTTACAAGGATGAGAATTGAGGCTGGGACGAGAGAGAGAGAGAGAGAGAGAGAGAGAGAGAGAGAGAGAGAGAGAGAGAGAGAGAGAGAGAGAGAGAGAGAGAGAGAGAGAGAGAGACTCAGAGAGAAAAGAGAGAGAGAGAGAGAGAGAGAGAGAGAGAGAGAGAGAGAGAGAGAGAGAGAGAGAGAAATGAAATGAAATTTGTTTTATTGAATTCAGGCCTCTGCCCATTTTCATGGAGCACAGTTACAAAAATACA
>CM065686.1:58200002-58215002 GCA_017654935.2 Phymorhynchus buccinoides | reverse complement strand
CCCTCCCACCCCCCCACCCCCCCACACCCCACACGCCCCCCCCCCCCCACCCACACAACACCACACACCATTACACACACCACAAGCGCATTCCACCATTTTGTTTTCTTTTGTCCTATGCACCAAACTATTGTATGCACGCAATAACATAGTAGTTTCCTGTTCGATATTGTTTTTAACCATTAGACTCCCACCACCCACTCCACCCACCCCCACCACCCACCACCTCATCCTTTCCCTTCCATTATCCCCACAACCCCAAGTCCTTTACAGCAAAAAAAAAATAATCAAATAACCGCAAACCACAACATGAGGAGGAAAACATACCCACAACAAGCCCCAATCCCCATGTTTATAGACTGTTTGAGACTTGTGCTCCCATAAACCGTCCTGCGATATAGACTGCTCAGAGAGGATCGGAGACAGGTTTCTTTTTTAATGTGGAGAAATTGCTGTAGTTTTTAGTAAGGAAAACCACGAACACACATTTCTTTTTAATATTATTATTATCTATATATTTGTTTACTATCATCAAACACCGCTCTCACCATTCTATAATGGCTATAAGACATTCTTCGCGACACAGAAGAGAGGAGACAGAGAACAGAAAGAGACGGAGACGCGATGAGAGGAGATGTGACCACTGGAGGAACCAGGATATGGCCGAGAGAGAGAGATGAGAGAGGAGGGAAGAGAGAGAGAGAAGAGAGAGGAGAGAGAAAGAGAGAGAGGCCGAAGAGAGAGATCAGGTAGAGAGAGAGAGAGATGCGGGAGGAGAATGGGGAGAACCGATGATAGGTGAGAGAGGGGGAGAGAGATGATGAGAGAGGAGAGAGAGAGAAGCGACACCGAGCGAAAAGACTTGAGATAGAGCGATGAGACCGCGATGAGAGAATGGAAGAGACGAGAGCGAGAGAGAGATTATTAAGACTAAACTAAACAGTAAATAGCCCAAACAAACCATGCACAAAAAGACCGAAAAAAAAAGAAAAAAAACTTGACCACCAACAACATTTTTGTTTTAATATGATAAAAAAGAAAGAAAAAAAAACGTGGAGCGGGGGAAAATCGAACGAAAAACATCTAGTGACTCTATGGCAACAACGAAGAAAAGAGTGCGACGGTGATGGAAATCGTGGTAAACGTACTCCGGTCTGAAACAGACACATATGGAACATTAAGTAGATACAAATATGGTGGGAACGATACTGGAAGCAATGCCCGAAGGCAGTGCAACACCAGGAAAGTCACGAATTTTTTAGCAATACAGATATTATATACAGTCTGAATTGAGTTTTAAAAAAAGAGTGAAAACAAACACATAGAAAGTGAAAGAAATAGAAAACGAGTTCATCATAGTCCACAACAAAGGTAGGTAACTCGTTCTCTTTCCTAGTGTAGTATTGGGGATTAGAAATCTACTAGGGAGAAGACGGGGTAAAAAGCGCATGGGCGGGGAAGAAGCCCACCCCCAATTATCTCATGAAATAAAGAAAAAAATTGTTCAGTCAAATTTGCCCATGAGACGAATGCTAGACATTAACGCTCGTCTCATGGGCGAAAATGTGACTGAAATTTGCTTCATTTCATGAGATAATTGGGGTGGGCTTCTTACCCGCCCATGCGCTTTTTACCCCGTCTTCTTCCCCTATTTTTTACATTTCATATTATGTAAGGGTGTATTTTCTTTTGCTTTTAAAGGTGGACCCTGACGGATGAGTTTTTGCAAAAAAAACACGTCGAGATCACCAGAAAGACACCCTTTTCAATGATCGGATCGGAACACTCACTTTGCTTTGGTTTCCTATAAATCAAACCGTCAAAACGGCGATTCCTCCTTGGCGGAGATGCCGGAGAGAGGAGAGAGTAGCTATTTTGGATGGGGTGCGGTGGAGGCCAAACCCGTTGTGGTTGAAGCTTTTTTCTTTTTTTGTATATGCACTAAAAAGAACACTATTTGAGCTATTTCCTTTGTTGTGAAGCGAAACTCCTTTAGATAAACTGTATAAAATTAAAAAAATTAAAAAATTTAAAAACGCGTGTATTGCGAAAAGTTCGTGCAAACGAGTTGGTCTAAACTCAGGCGGCCATTAAAAAAGATACACCACACGCCTTCTCTTTCAGTGAAATAATTGGACTTCCAGCATCTCCGCGAAGGAGGAATAGTCGATTTGACGGTTTGATATCCAGGAAACCAGAGCAAAGGAGTGTTGCGATCTCTGTAAAGGGTGTTTTCCTGGTGATCTCGACGTGTTTCTTACAAAAACACATCCGTCAGGGTGGCCCTTTAAAAATGAAGTTTCTGTGGAAGAAAGTCAGATGTAAATGAATAAAAAAACAACGTCCACAACGAAGGTAGGTAACTCGTTCTCTTTCTGGGTGTAGCCTTTGCGACTATCTACCTATCTTCTAAATCAATGATGTTTTGAATTTTATATTATTCATTTGCTTAAAAATGAAGGTTCGGGCGAAGAAAGCCAGATGTAAATGATTTCATTATTGAAGCAAACAACACGCAACACAGGGGCGAGTAATCAGGTACTCAAACACATGCACATACACATAATGGGAATGCATGTAATCGCACCTGTTAACATAGATCTGTTTGTGTCAGTCAGTCAGTCTCTCTCTCTCTCTCTCTCTCTCTCTCTCTCTCTCTCTCTCTCTCTCTCTCTCTCTCTCTCTCTCTCTCTCTACTTTCTCTCTCTCTCTCTCTTCTTCTTTTCATTTATTGTTTTTTTCTTCACGTTTCTAGCAATGTAATTGTCTTTCTTTTATCCAAGGACAGATTGTCAGAATAGGCATCGCCTAAAATCTTTATCCTTGTTAAATACAAATTTTCAGTGTTCAGTGTTCAGTGTTCTATCTCTCTCTCTCTCTCTCTCTCTCTCTCTCTATGTCTCTCTCTCTCTCTCTCTCTCTCTACCCTCTTCTCTCTCTCTCTCTCTCTATCTCTCTCTCTCTCCTCCTCTCTCTCTCTCTCTCTCTCTCTCTTGACATTCAAAGATTCAAAGATTCTTGACTCCTTTGACCCCTTTGGGGCATGCAGGACTTGAAACAAATCAGGCAAATACAAATGGAACAATTGAAAACAGTTGCAAAAGATAACTCCAATATCATTAGCACACTGAATACAATGTCACACAACTTTACTAAACCTTAGAAATTTAGCTAATTTTAATAACACCTTTTTACCACCACAGAGCAAACGACAATAGTTGCAACATTTAAATTTTCTGGAGATAAACTGACTTCTAATATCATCGTATTTGGGACATTTCAATACAAAATGAAACTCGTCACCAAGGTCATTATGGTCGCAGTCTCTACATAATCGTTCTTCACGGGGTATTCCAAATCTTCTGCCAATTCCTATCACGAGTTTATGATTACCACACCGCAAACCGTATAAGAGGAACAAAAAAAAAAAAAAAAAATTTTAATATAATATAAACATACGGCAAAATTTTTAAAATAATATATCTTTCACGGCAGAAATGGTTTTTAAAAAAAAGATGTTACTAAACATTTCTGCCGTGAAAGATAGATAAAAGTTGCCTGATGTTTACATATATATCATCATATACCTGGTTTCGGGTTGCAACCCCATGTGGTAATCATAAACTCGTGATAGGAATTGGCAGAAGATTGAATACCCGTGTAAGAACGATTATGTAGAGAATGCGCCATAAGACCTTGGTGACGAGGTTTCATTTGTATGAAATGTCCTAAACAATACGATGATATTAGAAAGTCAGTTTATCGCCAGAAAAATTAAATGTGCAACTATTGTCGTTTCCTCTGTGGTGGGAAAAAAAAGGAACATTGAAATTAGCGAAATTCTAAGGCTTAGTAAAGTTGTGTGACATTGTATTCAGTGTGCTAAATGATATTGGAGTTATCTTTTGCAACTGTTTCAATTGTTCCATTTGTATTTGCTGATTTGTTTCAAGTCCGCAAGCCCCAAACGGGGCAAAGGAGTCACAGAAATCTTTGAATCTTGAATTCAGAGAGAGAGAGAAGAGAGGAGAGAAGAGAGAGAGAGAGAGAGAGAGAGAACGAGAGAGAAGAGGGGGAGGGGGAGAGAGAGAAGATAGAGAGCGAGAGAGAAGAGAGGAGAGAGAGAGAGAAGAGGAACACTGAAAAAATGAACACTGAACCAATTTGTATTTAACAAGGTAAAAGATTTTAGGGCGATGCCTATTCTGCCAATCTGTCCTTGGATAAAGAAAGAAAGACAATTACATTGCTGAAACGTGAAGAAAAAAACAAAAAGGAAAAGAAGAGAGAGAGAGAGAGAGGAGAGGAGGGAGAGAGGAGAGAGAGAGACGATAAGAGAGAGAGAGAGAGAGAGAGGAGAGAGAGAGAGAGAGAGAGAGAGAGAGAGAGACTGGACTGACTGACACCAAACCGACATGTTAACACCCCCCCGGTGCGATTACATGCATCCCATTATGTGTATGTGCATGTGTGAGTACTGATACTCGCCCCTGTGTGGGGGGGCGTGTGTTTGCTTCCTAATATAATGACTCATTTTACATTCTGTCTTCTTCGGCGAACCTTCATTTTAAGAAAAGCAATAATATTAAATTCAAAACTATCATTGCTTTAGAAGATAGGTAGATAGTCGCAAGGCTACACCAAGAAAGAGACCGAGTTACCTACCTTTCGTTGGGACGTTGTTTTTTATTCATTTACATAATGACTTGCTTACAGAAAAGTCATGTTTAAAGGGCACACCCTGACGGATGTGGTTTTCGTAAGAAACACGTCGAGATCACCAGGAAAACACCTTTACAGAGATCGCAACACTCCTTTGCTCTGGTTTCCGGATATCAACGTCAAATCGACTATTCCTCTTCGCGGAGATGCTGGAAAGTCCAATTTATTTCACGGAAAAGAGAAGGCGTGTGGTATCTTTTTTAATGAGGCCCGCCTGAGTTAGACCAACTAGTTTGCACGAACTTTTCGCAATACACGCGTTTTTATTTTTTAATATTTTATTTTATAAGTTTATCTAACGGAGTTTCGCTCAAACAAGGAAATATCTCAAAAGTGTTCTTTTTATTGCACTACAAAAAAAGAAAAAGCTTCAACCACAATGAGTGGCCTTCACCCACCCCATCTAAAATGGCTACTCTCTCTGGCATCTCTGCCGAGGAGGAATCGCCGTTTTTACGGTTTTATTTATAGGAAACCAAAGCAAAGTGAATGTTCCGATCCTTGAAAAAGCCTGTCTTTCTGGTGATCTCGACATGTTTTTTTTTACAAAAACTTATCCATCAGGTCACCTTAAGCAAAGAATAACCCTTAACATAATATAAAATGTAAAAGATAGGGGAAACGGGGTAAAAAGCGCATGGGCGTGTAAGAGCCCACCCCAATTATCTCATGAAATGGAAGCAAATTTCAGTCACATTTTGCCAATGATACGAGCGTTAATTTTTAGCATTCGTCTCATGGGCAAATTTTAACTGAAAGTTCTTTATTTCCTATGAGATAATTGGGGAGACCGGTGGCGAATTCCTACCGCCCGCATGCGCTTTTTACACCGTTCTTCCACTACGTAGATTTACTAATCACCAAGGCTACACTACGCGAAAGAGAAGCCATTGTTTACCTACCTTCGTTGTGGACTATGCCCATGAATCTCCTTTTATAATTTATTTCACCTATGTATGTGTTTGTTTTTCACTCTTTCTTTCTAAAACTCAATTCAGACTTCGTATACACATCTGTATTGCTAAAAAAAAAAACACGGGACTTCTTCCCTCGAGTGTTCGCCACTTGCCTTCCTTCGTATTGCCCTCCAGGATAGTTCCCACCATTCTTTTTAATATCTACTAATGTCCCATTTGTCGTCCTTGTATTTAGCACTGAGCGGACGTTAAACAGATTTCCATCACTCTTTTTCTTCGTTGTTGCCATAAGTCACTAGATGTTTTTTCTTCGATTTTCGCCCGTTTTCTTTCATTTTTTATCATATTAAAACAAAAATGTTGTGGTGGTCAAGTTTTTTTCTTTTTCGGTCTTTTTGTGCTGTTTTTTTGGCTATTTACTGTTTTAGTTGAGTCTTTTAATGAACTCTCTCTCTCTCTCTCTCCATCTAGCTCTCTCTCTCTGTCATCTCTCGCTCTCTCTCTCCTCCTCGCTCTCTCTCTCTGCTCTCTCTCTCTCTCACATCTCTCTCTCGTCTCTCTCTCTCTCTCTCTCTCTCTGTTTTTTAAAGTACTGTGTACCTTCTGACATGAAGGCTTTAATTAGGCCTATTGTCAATTTTAAAAATGTTTCTGAAGCCCCTCTCTCTTCTCTCTCTCTCTCCTCTCCCTCCCTCCCTCTCTCCCTCACTCTCTCTCTCTCTCTCTCTCTCATAATCTCTCTCTCCTCTCATCTCTCTCTCTCTCTCTCTCTCTCTTGTGTCCGCGAAGAATGTCTTAGCCATTATAGAATGGTGAGGCGGTGTTGATGATAGTAAACAAATATATATAAATATTATATTAAAAAGAAATGTGTGTTCGTGGTTTTCCTTACTAAAAACTACAGCAATTTTCACATTAAAAAGAACCTGTCTCCGATCTCTCTGAGCAGTCTATATCGCAGGACGGTTTATGGAGCACAAGTCTTCAAACAGTCTAATAAACATGGGGATTGGGGCTTGTTGTGTATGTTTCCTGCTCATGTTGTTGCGGTTAGTTGATTATTTGTTTTGCTGTAAAGGACTGGGTGTTGTGGATATGGAAGGAAAGATGAGGTGGTGGGGTGGTGGGGGTGGGGGACGTGGGTGGGTGAGCTAAGGTCAAAACAATATCAACAGGAACATCTGTGTATGCGTGCATAAAATATGTTGGGAATAGACAAAGAAACAAAATGGTGGGATATGCGCGTGTTGGTGTATGTGTGTGTGTGTGGGGGGGGGGGGGTGCGTGTGTTGGGGGTTGGGGTGGTGTTTTTGTATTGTTGTGGGGGGTGGGGGGAGGGGGAGGGGGGTGCGCGCGCGCAGTGAATGTGTATGTGGGTGTCTTGTTTCCTGTCCCCACTGCATAGGCATAGTGGGTAAGGTACGTATCGTGTCGGTTTTCAGTTGTTACTGGTCTCCCGCCTGCATTCAGCCGACACATTCGATTTCGGAGGAGCAAGCTAACACAAATGGGTCCACTCATAAAATATTATAGCATTTATCACTTGCAACGAAGCACGAATGAATACTCTTACTCGTGTCTTCAATAGTATTATAGTTTTCAGTAAAGATGGAGGCTAGATTGCGAAAACAGACAAACCGATCTTCTTCTTCGGTCGCTCAGACAGTTCCCTGTCCATTATGAGCGCAGATGCGTAATGCTGCCATTATGCACCTAACTAAAAAATAGTTAGGCCCAGCAAGCTCGACTTCGGCTGGAGGAAATCTTTTTGAAAGTGTGTCGTAAAAAAAAAAGCAGGAGAATGGACCAATAAGGCAGAAAAGATAGTAGATGACAGGAAGTAACGTGAAAGGCAGAGTCAAAGATAGTGTCAGATTAGAGGAAGTTACAAGCACATGGACTTCCAGAAGGTGGGGAACTATTTATACCAAAATGACCCCCCGGTATCCCCACGGGGGAGGCAACAGATACACGTTGATTAGTCTCCAATTAAAGGAATACAATATTCATATAGGGGTAACAGTCAAAATACACGTTAACATTTCCACTCTTTTCCCATGGCAACACAGTAATATACAAGTGATGTTATGACCGTGGAACAATCACTTGGTGTTGCCATGGGGAAGGAAAGAAAAGAAAGAAAAATGTTGTTTAATTAGCGTTGTTATGTGAGATCAGACCTTAACGCCCGTCCGTTGCGTGATGCAGGTAACGCTGAGGTTGGATTGCAAACCCACCACCCCAGAGTGCAGAGCCAGAGTTGTAACCAGAGTTAATGCGCATTGCAACTTTTGAGGCAGAAAATAAATAAGAAATAATAAGGGGAAATTTAAGAAAAAATTAAGAAAAATTATTAGATGCCAAAAACAAAAATAAACGGGGCCTTCTTAATCTTTTGGGAATATGGTCCGTTGGAACGCATTGAGAAAAAACAATTAGGAAAAAAAAAAACAAATCTTATAGTAATAATAATAATAATAACCATGAGCATTTCTTGCTCTTAATCTTAGAGAGAGAGAGAGAGAGAGGATGCGAGCGAGAGTAGGAGGAGCAGAGAGAGAGAGACGCGAGAGACCGAGGACGAGAGAGAGGAAGAGAGAGTGAGAAGTTGGAGAGATGAGAGAGAGAAGAAGGGGCGAGTGAGTGAGAGAGAGTGGGGGGGAGAGAGGGGGAGAGAGAGAAGAGAGAAGAGAGAGGAGAGAGAGAGATAACGGACGGACGGACGGACTGACAGACATACAGGCAACGATAAAGAGACAGACAGAGAGACAAGGACAGAAAACAGTAAGAGAGAGAGAGGGAGAGAGAGAGTAGAGAGAGAGAGAGAGAGAGGGAGAGCTGGAGAGAGAGAGAGAGAGGTTAGGAGTAGAGCTGGAGGGATTGAGATTGACGATGAGAGAAGATGAGACTGAGAGAGAGAGAGACAGACAGACAGACAGACCGGAGCGAAGGAGAGAGAGAAAGAATGCCTTTTCTTTTATTCATCAAAGAGATGAGGAGGAGGAGAGAGGAGGTGGAGAGAAGACGAGAGAGAGGATGGAGCCGGAGAGGGAGAGAGAGAGAGACGAGAGAGAGAGGACAGACAGCCAGCCAGACAGACAGACAGACAGAAAGACAGGACAGACAGCAGGACAGAATAGTCAGAGAGAAGAAATAATCCTTTTTTTCTTTGCTTTCATAGGACGAAGGTGAGAAAGAGAGGAGCGAGAAAGAGAGAGGAGAGAACAGCTGAGAGGAGAGACCGGAGAGACAGTGACCGAGAGGGAGAGAAGAGATGAGAGCGAGGCGGGAGAGAGAGCGATGAGGAGAATGATGAGAGTTAGGAGACGGTGAGAGGAGAGATGGACGAGAAGAGATAGAGAGAGCACCGACCGAACCGACCCGACAGACAGACAGGACAGACAGACAGACAGAGAGACAGACAGACAGACAGACAGAGAGACCGACAGAACAGACATTAGTCAGAGAGGAGAAGAAAGAACGAATCCTTTTTCGGTGTGGCTTTTTGCGGTGTTTAATGGAGAGGCCACATGCTAATTTTACTGCATGAAATTCGTTTTTTTTTTTTTTTTTTTTTTTTTTTAAATATCAATCTTCTGCCTTCACTGGTTTTTTACCATGATCGTCACCTGCCTTACCTCTCTCCAGTCTCATGTCTCTGACTTTCTTTGTGTTTTTTCTGTCTCTGTCTCTTCTTTCTCTTGTCTCTTCTCTGTCGCTCTTCTACTGCTTTCCTTTGTCTCTCACTCTTCTCTCTTCTCTCTTCTGGTGTGGGGTGTTGGTCCCTCTCTCTCTATCTCTTACGCTCTCTCTCTCCTCTCCCCTCTCTCTCTCTTGGTCTTATGTGTCTCTCAGTGTATGTATGTCTGTCTCTCTCTGGGTCTCTCGCTCTCTCTGTGTCTCCTCTCTCTTCTCTCTCTCTCTCTCTCTCTATTCTCTCTCTCTGTCTCTCTCTCTGCTGTCTTTTCTGTTTTCTCCGTCTGTTCTGTCTTGTCTGTCTGTGGTGTCTTCTCTCTCTCTCCTCCCTCAGCATTCCTCTCTCTCCTCTACTCTCCTCTCTCTCTCTCTCTCTCTCTTCTCTCTTCCTCTCTCTCTCTGTCTTTCTGTGTCTCCGGCTCTGTCTGTCTGTCTGCTGTCTGTCGGTCTGTCTCTCGTCTCTCTCCTCTCTCTCTACTCTCTTCTCTCTCTCTCTCTCTCTTCTCTCTCTCTCTCGTCTCTCTCTCCCCCCCCCTTCACGCACATTTGCACATAGGACACTCATATCACACCAAATACTTTCTCCCCCAAATCTCCCTGTTGTGTTTTGCTGGATATAATTATAATTATTTCATTATCATGAATGTAGTGCGCGCATGTTTTTACTTGCATATTCATGCAAGCGAGCTATTGAGTACGTTGTGTGCGCGTGTGCGCATGAGAAAGACAGAAACAGACAGACAGGACTAAAACCCAGATAGTCCAAAATAGAAAAACGGATCAGAAAACCAAGGCCGGATCTAGGGGGGGGGGGGGGCGGGGGGGCGGCTGGTTTCCGCCCCCCCCCCCCCTCCCCCCCCCTCCCCTCTGCCCCAAGTGGTAGACTTAGTCAAGGGTGGAAAAGTAAGATAAATGACTCGATGTTTGCCTTAACCCTTTCACCGCCAGCCATCTTTGAGCCAAAAATGTCCGTTTAACTTACTTGGCTACAGAAAATACTTCGTCTGCAATATTGTGGGATTTCTCTGTGATACATTTATAATGGGGTCAATCGTTACTTGCCCAAGTTTTGGGAACACAATATCATTGAATAACACAGACCCAGATTTCAAGAGGTTTTAAATAACATGGTTGTTAAATGATTGTGGTGCAAGAATGCAACATTGGCGGTGAAAGGGTTAATAATCACTAAATGGCAACATTTTCCGAGGGCTTCACAAAAGGGCACTGCCCCTTCACCCGGAACCTATGTAGCTCCCCGGACCCCCGGCGGAAACCCCCTCTTACGAATGACTTGATCCAGCCCGGCGGAAAACATAGTAATGTATGTCTATTATGAACGTTTAACCCTTTCACCGCCAGCCATCTTTGAGCCAAAACTTCCCCGTTAAACTTACTTGGCTACAGACACGATTTCGTCTGCAATATTGTGGGAATTTTCTGACACATTTACATTAGGAATAGACTGAGTTTTAATGCTATGTGTTGTTAAATCATTGTGGTGCTAAAAATTTAATGCGACATTGGCGAGTGAAAGGGTGCCTTTTTTTCTCAGAGTGTTATATCTACTTAGATAGAGTATTATATCATACATCCATGCAGCATATGTTTTAGGTAGGGACAGAACTTCGGAATCAGACGCTGCCAGAAACACCAGGAACGGTTCCAGAATGAAAGGGAGACGACTGCGTGTTTTTTGACATCGCCCAGGGTCAGTTAGCTCCCATGCTTGACAGTGGCCATTCGATTTAAGATGCAGCGCACAAGCTGGTGTGTGTGTGTGTGGGGTGTGGGATATGGGGGGGGGCGGGGGGGGGTTTTGAATTTGAATGTGCAAGTGTATTTTTGAAGTTCCTAAAAATGGTCATTTTTCACGATGACAATTATTCATTAAGCTGACAAGATGTATTACAATAATCCGTTGTTCATCTATCTGCCTTTGTAACGAACCAAGGTTCGGGCGATTATCAACAGAGCGGCTTAGTTGCTGTTTTGACCGCAGGTGGCCATAGCGCTCGAGTAGGGCGCCAATCCTCTCCATATTCTGAGTTGGGGGATAAAGAGAGAGAGAGAGAGAGAGACGAGAGAGAGAGAGAGAGAGAGAGAGAGAGAGAAGAGAGAGAGAGAGAGAGTCCCTCCCTATCCTCTCTTCTCTACCCCCAACTAAAGATCTCACGAGACAAGCCCTGATTGAGGTGGTGCCACCTGGCGGTCACATTGGCGAGCTAGGTGACCATTTAAAGTGTTAGGTTACATAGTTATACTGTTGAAAAAAACAAAACACAAATGCATTGAGTACTGTATATCCGCTTCTAGTTAAAATGTCGTAGCAAACTGATTTGTCAGCTGTTAATGATAATGACGTCGTCTTTCGATTATTCCTTTCGGTTTTTGCCCTTGTTGATTGATTGTGGTTTTATGATAAAGAAACATGATAGAATCTTGTATGACCAATAGACACAAAGGCATCGCACAGAGAGCACGTGAGAAAGCCTGACAGGTAGACAGGCATGATAGACAAGAAACGATTATAGTCGAAACATACAAGTAGAGACGAGATAGTCCTTTCTTCTTTCGTTTAAAGTGTTACACATTGACAGAAGTTACACAGCTAACTATTATTATAATACGACAGAAACACAAGGAAACAAACACCACACACAAGACAATAGGAACTGCAGTTCGGAAATAATTAAGGGGAGTAATTTCATGGGGGTGGGAGTGATCTTGACTAGTCAATCCCGGTCAATACAGGGAAGCTACTCTACCATCAGGTACATCGCCAGCTCTCGCTTGGTGGGTTTTGAGGGTAGACTTACAATCACTTCGACCAACCGTGGTCTATGTAATATATATTTACATCACATTTGCAAGGTCTATCGGTTGCGGATTACTGGCCGCCTCTTCATTTTTTTCTTTTAAAAAAAATTTGCAAGTCGTCTGACTGGCATCCTGGCGGTTTCAAGCTTCGGACGCAATTGCCGCAATGGTTACCATTTTGCTACGGTGCTTTTTGTGAACGAGTAAGTCGAGGTAATTAACTCAATTTTTCACGAAGTGCTCTCCCTAGGGTTTTTTTTCTTCCGAAAATCGGTCTATTAGACGATGTGAGACAGACAGAAAGACAAACAGACTCACAAGATAGACACAGACACATCACAAAATTAACGCAGTCAAAATAACGACCTAGCCTACATGGTGCAAAAACTAATGCCATAGCAAGAAAGTTTCTCTTCTTCGTGGGTTTTTTTAGGCAGCAGTTCTGGAAAAGCATCAAACGCATTATCTCAGAGTCAGACACACGTGGAAGAGGAGATGGTAGGGGAGAGAGAAGATGCCTTATCTTTACACAAGGTACCCTCCCCTGCCTGTGATGCGCGCGCCATCTGTGGCTTTGTCAGAGGCCGTGAGATGTCCTACCTGATGTCTCCACTTCAAACGGAGTGCGCTGATCAGTTAAGGGGAAGAGAATAGTTAGGGGGTGTGTCTGTGGTGTGTGTGTGTGTGTGTGTGTGTGGTGTGTGTGTGTGGGCTGGTGTTTGTCTGTGTTCTGTCGTTGTGGGTGTGTGTGTGTGTGTGTTGTGTCTTGTTGGTGTGTGGCGAACTACCTCTGTGCGTGTGCCGTCGTGTGCGTGAGTGTGCGTGTTGTACGTGTGTGTGTGTGTGTGTGTGTGTGTGTGTGTGTGCGTGTGTGGTGTGGTGTATGTGTGTGTGTGTGTGTCGTCTGTCGCTGTCTTGTGTGTGTTGTGTGTGTGTGATCTGTCTGTCTGTGGGTGTTTGTTCTTTTTCCGTTTCAGGTGTGGTGTGTCTGTCTGTCTGTGTTCGATGAGAGAGAGAGAGAGAGAGAGAGACGAACGAGAGAGAGAGAGAGAGAGAGAGAGAGAGAAGGAGGGGTGCGTGCGTGTTCTGTGTAATGTGTTGTGTGCGTGAGCGTATCGGTTGTGCGTGTGTGTATGTGTATGTGTTCTGGTCGTCTATCTGTTGAATTTCTGTGTAATAAGTAGTCGTGCTGCGCACGCATCGTGGTACCATGTCAGGCTCGTCGTGCGCGCGTGGGCATTGCGTACGTAACGTATCTGCCTTAGTGCTTATGTGCGTCGCACGGCGTGTGGGGAGCAGGGAGGGGTTAGGGACGAGGCGGGGGAGATTTCGTCAGGGGTCACTGAAGCGTCCCAAAGTGTTTTACTCTATCGTTTTGACTGCGGGGGAGAGGTTACCCTTTCGCCGCCAGCCTTTTCCAGCAAAAAAATGTTATTAAACTTACCTGGGCGAGAGAAACAAAATCCATCTGCAGTAGTGGAGATCTTCCGTGAAATATATAACCAAAGTCTATCCTTATTCCCAAAAAACTAAGACAATAGGGTCTTCGGATAACGGACCTGTTTCATACCTTTAGTGCCAAGGATGTTTAACCATTGTGGTGAATAAATGCGACATTGGCGGAGAAAGTGTTAAGAAGGGTGATTAAAAAACAAAAATGTTACAGTTTAGGTTGGTGGAGGTGTTTTTTTGCTGGAGAAAGATTAATACGAAGGTACTCTATCTACGAGTGGATACATCTGTTAAGTCTTCGCGCCCTTGTTGTAGTTATGTGCACATTAGGCCTAAAATGACACTGTTTCTGTGTGTGTGGTTTTATTGCAAAGTCTTTATTTTATTACTCGTCATGACATTACAAACACAAACTTGAAGCCATTCAAACCACTGGTTCAGGAGATGCAGCTCGGACTATGAAGGAAGGAAATTCGGGTTTGTGAGTCTTCCTTGGCGGAGGTTTGGCACTTGCGGTTAGGTTCAAATTCCAGGACTGAATAGTTGTGGACATGCTGATCAAGAATCATATTATATGGTTATGAAAGACCCTAGGCATATTATTGTAGGTCATGGTATCCGCGAGCGAACGAGGACAACAATGGACGCGAAAGGACGTAACATACGTCTCTGAGTGAGAGAAATTGATTGGTATCCAAACAAACCAAAACAATAGAAAGAGAAGATATTGTAAGAGATTTGAAAACGTGCATTAATTAAATCATTATTGTGTATGTAATATCAAAACTCCGAGGGTGCCAAACTTATCAGCATAAAAAAATCACTGGGTTTAAAAGACATTTAATTTTGGAGCCCAAACGTTTCAAATTTATTGTATCGTCCAATGAACCACGCGTAATCACTACAACGCGTGAGCTACACGGACATAAGGGACCATGGAATTGAGATTTTAAGGTAACAAAAGGTTAATAAACTTCGGAGCAGGGTTAATGAAGAAAAAAGAAGGAGGAGGAGAGAGAAGAAGAAGAAGAAGAAGAAGAAGAAGAAGAAGAAGAAGAAGAAGAAGAAGGAGGAGGAGGAGGAGGAAGGAAGAGGAGGAGGAAGGAGAAGAGAAGAAGAAGAAGAAGAAGAAGAAGAAAAAGAGAAGAAGAAGAAGAGAGAAGAAGAAGAAGAAGAAGGAGAAGAAGAAGAAGAAGGAAGAGGAAAGAGCAAGAAGAAGAAAAGAAGAGAGAAGAAGAAGAAGAAGAAGAAGAAGGAGGAGGAGGAGGAGGAGGAGGAGGAGGAGGGAGGAGCGAGGAGGAGAAGAAGAAGAAGAAGAAGAAAAGAAGAAGAAGAGAAGGAGGAGGAGAGGGAGGGAGGAGAGGAGGAGGAGGAGGAGAAGAAGAGAGAAGAA
>CM065686.1:58185843-58198343 GCA_017654935.2 Phymorhynchus buccinoides | reverse complement strand
TTTTTTTAATGTTTTTTTTTTTTTTTTTTTTTTTTTTTTTTTTTTTTTTTTTTGCCATCATTTATCTGCATTTATTTGAGTATCCTTGTCTTTTGATTCGAAAAAAATAAATATTGCTAGATAGAAATTCGTTAGAATATTAAAATGATGCATTTTTTTATTGTGTCTTATGTCCATAGAGACGAGATGGCAAGGAAGAGGGGAAAAGCGGAAGGAAAAGAGGAAAAAAAAACTCTAAGGATATTAATTTTATTGAGAAGTTTGCCTTGTTAATGCTTGTTGACATGCGTGCAATGTACCACCAGAAAAAAGTGCGCATACAGCAGGCATATTAAATACTCCACGCCTGCCGCACACACACACACACACACAGAAGAGAGAGAGAGAGAGAGGCCGGCCGCGCACACACACACACACACACACAGGAGAGAGAGGAGGGGAGAGAGAGCCGAAGAGCGAGGAGAGGAGACGAGAGGAGAGATGACGAGTTGAGGGAGGGATGAGGGACGGAGAGAGAGAGAGGAAGGAGAGAGAGAAGGGGAGAGAGGAGATGAGAGAGGAGAAGAGACTGAGAGATGAGTGAGTAGTGAGATGAGGAGGGAGAGAGCGAGAGGAAAGAGGAGACTGAGAGAGCAGGAGAGAAGATGAGAGAGAGGGAGAGAGAGTGAGAGGGATAGATGAGAGAGAGAGGAAGGAGAACCGGTGAGTGACGAGAGAGGAGGATGTGAGAAGGTCCGGTGGGAGTGATGAAGAGGGAGAGAGAGAGACGAGGAAGGAGAGAGGAGATGACTAAGAATGAGAGAGAGGGTGAGAGAGACGAGATGCGACGACTGCAGAGCGAAACGTGAGGTGGCGCGATGGAGCTGGAGAGATTGGAGAGATGAGATAGAAGCCCCCCTTGAGAGAGAGAGATGATGGACGAGGACAGGATGACTTTCGGGAAATGGAGAGAGACGCGGAGAGCAGGGGAGCGGAAGGGCGCGAGGGAGACTGAGAGCGTGGCGAGAGAGAGAAGAGGATAGGCGAGGATGAGTGAACGAGGGAGATGGGGAGATCAGATTAGGGAGACGAGAGAGCGACGAAGGCTGAGCGGCACCTGAGCCTGAGTAGGGGATTTACGAGGGGTGCGGGGCGAGGAGGAGAGATAGAGGAGCGAGATGAGAGCAAGGAGGATGGAGGAGGAGCCTGAGAGAGGAGAGGGGAGGAGGCTGAGAGGAGAAAGAGTGAGCGAGGAGAGATGGGAGAGAGGGAGAGAAGGAGAGGAGAGCGGAGCGGAGCGAGAGCGGGAGGAGGGGAGAGATGGAGACCGAGAGAGATGGAGAGGAGAGCCGAGGATGAGAGGAGAGAGAGAGAGAGTGTGATGAGAGAGAGAGAGAGAGAGAGACATGGAGAGAGGGAGAGAGAGGTGGAGAGAGAGAGCGAGTCTAGATGGAGGAGATGGAGGAGAGAGGGAGGAAGCTTTGAGAGAGATCGGAGTGAGCGATGGTAGAGAGATGAGAGGATCGAGACCGAGAGAGAGGGAGAGAGAGAGGGGCGGAGAGAGAGAGGGAGAGGGCTTGTGAGGACGAGAGCGGAGATTTGAAGCGAGAAGAGGAGAGGAGAGGTGGAGAGTTGAGAGAGGGGCCTAGGAGGAGAGAGGAGAGATGAGAGAGGGGGAGGAACCATCAACACCATCAGCCTCGGAAAAAGTGATCTGAAGTCCTGATGTCTAAAGGAACTAAAGTATAATGAGCGATTGCCTGAATAGCGAGAGAGATAGAACAGATATGACAGAGAGAGAGCGGGGAGAGAGGGAGAATTCCCAGGAGATCGAGCGCCTGAGAGAGGTAAAGAAGTTTGAGAGTTAATAGAGAGAAGAGAGGATATAGGGAGGGAGGAGAAGAGAGACGGAGAGAGGGAGAGGAGTGGGGAAAGGGGAGAGTGGAGAGAGAATGGAGGGGAGAGAGGATGGCTGGCTGATTGATGAGAGAGATGAGAGAGAGGATCAGGAGATGTGAGAGAGGAGAGAGGAGAGAGGAGAGAAGAGAGAGAGAGAGAGATGAGACGGGAGATGAGAGGGAGGAGGGATGAGGAGAATGGAGGAGAGGGGGAGGCGAGACTCTCGAAGTGGAGAGAGAGGAGAGAGATGGAGACGAGGAGAGAGGTGGGATTGCGAGAGGAGAGCGAGATTTAGAGAAGAGAGAGAGTCGAGTGGGAGAGACAGAGAGGAGACGCAGAGATTACGGGAGAGAAGAGAGGACAGAGGAGAGACTGAGAGAGAGAGACGGAGACATGAGAGAAACTGAGAGAGAGGCAGAGACAGATAAGAAACCGAGACAAGGAGAGAGAGAGAGAGAGACTGGAAAAGAGGAAGACAGAGAGACTTTGTAGAGAAGAGTCTCCCCGAGATTCGAGAGAGCCAGAGGGAGAGAGAGAGAAGAGAGAGACCCAGTTACCCTCTTTCTGGAACGTCCTTCTCTCAGAGAGAACGAGAGGAGACATGTCCTTCTGTGAGGGAGAGAGGAGGAGGAGAAGTCCTAGGGGGAGAGAGGAGAGGGCGGGAGAGAAGAGATGACAGAGGAGGAGGGGAGAGAGAGACAGAGGACAGACTCTCCGAGAGGGTAGACAGGAGAAGTCCTTCTAGAGAGATAGAGACAGACAGTCAGAGTCCTTCTCTCCGAATAGAGAGAGAGGAGAGAGAGGGAGGAGAGAGAGTTTCCCTCTTTCTGAGAGAGGAGACCTGGACAGAGGAGAGAGCTTTCTGAGATGTCCTTCTAAGAGAGAGGACAGAAGGAGACATGTCCTTCTCTACAAGAGAGAGGAACGAAGGTGGAGGAGGGAAAAGGAGCGAGACAGGGAGAGTGGAGAGACGAGCGAGGAGAGTGACCAGAGACAGAGGATCAGAGAGGGGTCCTTGGATCCGCAGAGACCAAGAGAACAGAGCAGAAAGAACAGAGAGAGACCAGACGAGAGGACATGAGAGGATGAGAGTTAGACTCTTTCTGACATGAAGAGAAGGGGAGATGGGAAGAGCGGGAGATCAGATGTCCTTCTCTCCGTTACCCTCTTTCTGTCAAGGTAGAGGAGCAGGTAGAAGAGGAGGGGAGGAGAGGGAGAGATGACAGTTACGAGCTTTCGGAGACGTCCAGAGGAGAGTTTCCCTCTTGAGGAGAGAGAGAACTCAGAGTAGCCCCCCCACAGAGAGCGAGGGAGAGGGAGGATTCCCTCTTTCTGACAGAGAGAGAGACAAAGAAAGAGACTTTCTGAGAGAGAGAGAGACCGAAGTTTCCCTCTTTCTGAGAGAGATGCTTCTCTCCCCTCTCCGTTCCCCTCTTTCTGTGAGAGAGACTGAGAGAGCGAGGGCAGGAAAGAGGAGAGAGGAGAGGAAGAGGAAGGAAGAAGGAAGGTAAGGAAGAGGTCTCAGGAGAAAAAGGAAGAGAAGAAGTCCTTCGATAAGAAGACAGAGGACAGAGAGAAAGGAAGAGCGAGAGAGGAGGGATGAGTCGAGAGGGATGAGCTCCGGGAGGGAGGAGATGAGATGTCCTTCTGAACGAGAGAGGAGAGCAGAGATGAGGAGAGAGGAGAGGAGGAGAGAGGATGATGGAGGGAGGGAAGTTACCCTCTTTCTGGAGTGTCCTTGACGGAGGAGAGAAGATGGGGGCAAGTCCTACGATCCGAGAAGGAGGAGGAGAGAAGGGAGACGCTCCGAGAACAGAGAGGTGAGAATGAGGAAGGACAGAGGGAGACGAAGCGAAGCAAGAGGAGGGAGAGAGAGACAGCAGGCGAGCGAGCAGGGTAACGCCGAAGGGAGCTGGAAGGGGAGATTCAGACAGGAGCGGTCAGAGGAGACAGTCAGAGAGGAGAGATGAGGAGGAGCAGAGAGAGGAGAGAGAGGGAAGAAGGAGACCTCTTTCTGACGGGAGAGAATCTGAGACAGCATGAGTGATCTAGAAAGAAGTCTTTCTCTCAGGTTCCCCTCTTTCTGTCATGTCCTTCTCTTGCAGCATGTATGTATAACCCTCGCATAAGACAGAAACAGACAGGGAGAAAACCTCAGAAAGCAAATCAGAGAACAATAACGAAGAATGGTCTTCGTTTTTCTAGCCACTTGACTCTTTGAAGCAGGAGAGAGTGACAGGGAAACACAACGAACTTCTGCTGTCGCGTGAGGACTCTTCTTCTATCTTCTTCTTCTTCTTTTCGATCGCTCAGACAGCTTCCTGTCATACGAGCGCAGATGCGTTCATGCTGCAATGTCATGCGCCTAGGTAAGCAGACTGCGAAACTAAGAAATGGTTAGGCCACAGCATTGCTCAAGTCTTCGGCTGAGAGAAAATATGTAGAATATAGCGAGTTTTTCTTAGAGAAAAAAAAGGCAGCGAGAATGGACCAAGTAATGACGCGAGAGGAGTAGAGAGATGACAGTTAAAGCAGAAAGGGAAAAGGAAGACTGAAGACCAGAGTCAAGAGAGAGTGACGTAGATTAGAGGAATCTAAGAAGCACAGAACGTCCAGAGGTGGGGGAGCTATTTGTGAGGAACGGATCCCCCCGCCAATCCCCACGGAGAGAGGGGGAATGAAACAAAGAGAGAGATTTCAGGCTTCAGAAAGTTTATTTTAGAAGGATGAGAGTTTAGGCTGAGCTTATTCTGATTACATTCTGTCCTTGGTACTAAGCATGCAGCATATATGAGTTACCCTAGAACTAAGCACAAGACATAATGAGAGGGAGTAGGGATAAGGAGATCAGGGAGAGGGAAGAGACAGAGATGGCGATAATGAGGGAGATTGGAGGCGGACAGAGGCATTAGACAGGCGGAGGCAGGCGAGGGTTAGGCGTAAAACAAAGACATATACGTTAGCAGAGATCAGAGAGAGAGGAGAGAGAGCCTGAGGGCAAGAAGAGAGGAGAGAGACGAGAGAGGAAGAGAGAGAGAGAGGACCAGAGAAGGAAGAAGGAGAGACAGAATGTGAGAGACAGAGACAGAGACCGAGACAGACAGAGAGGGAGAGAGTTAAGAAGAGACAGATGAGACAGATTTGAGGGGAAAAGAGAGACAGATGAGAGAAAGAGAGAGAGGGACAGAGACATAGACCAGAGACAGGATAGACAGATAAAGGACGAGAGACAGAGAGATAGAAGACAGGCAGAAGAAGAGAGATATTCTAAGAGGAAGAGGAGACAGAGACGAGAGAGATGCAGGAGCTAGAGACAGGAGGCAGAGAGGGAGCGAGAGGAAGAGAGACATGAGGTGAGATACTTGAGAGAGAGATGGCCAATGGACCCCCGAGAGGAGACGAGAGGATATGAGAGAGATCGGTGGGGGGGGGGGGGGGGGGGTGTCAGAGAGGAGAGACAGAGTACTGTATGTCTTGAGACCGAGGGAGGTCATAGATATATTAAGAATAGGAAAGATGGGACAGCAGGGAGATAGAGGGGACAGAAGGGATCACAGAGACATAGAGAAGAGAAGAAGAGAAAGAAGTAGAGACAGAGGAACAGCAGAGGCCGAGAGGAAAGGAGGAGAGGGAGAGACATGCCAGAGCAGAGCCCAAGAGACAGGAGGCCCACCAGAAGACAAGGGAGAGGACAGCAAAGGACGACGGGATATGACGAGATCGGAGAGGTGACCAGAGACGATGAGATGAAAGAGGACGAGGGGAGATAAGGAGACAGAGAGGAGAGAGGAGAGAGAGAGAGAGAGGAGAGAGAGAGAGGAGAGACAGAAAGACAGAGACAGAGAAACAGAGACAGACAGACAGAGAGAGAGAGAGAAAGAGGAGGAGAGAGAGAAAAAGAGATGAGAGAGAAAGAGAGGAGAGAGAGAGAGGGGAGAGAGGCGAGAGAGGGATGACGATGAGTAGAGAGGCGAGCGAGAGAGAGACGAGATGACCAACCCGAGAGAGAGGAGAGAGAGAGAAAGAACACTGAATGCTGAACACTGAAATATTGTATTGCGTGTTTGCCCATGTGCCACAATATATAGGGGAAAAGGGATACAATACACAATGAAAATAACCATGAGAGAGAGAGAGAAAGACTCGGAGAGAGAGAGAGAGAGAGGAGAAGAGAGAGAGACTGAGAGGACAGGCGACGAGAGAGAGAGAGAGAGGGAGACGATGGGAGTGAGAGGCGGGAGAGAGGACGTGAGAATTGGGAGGTGAGAGAGAAAGGGAGAGATGAGATGAGAGAGAGGAGAGAGACCGCGAGAGACAGAGAGACAGACGGAGGATAGAGGAGATAGAGAGGAAGAGAGAGAGGAGAGGAAGAGAGAGAAGGGAGATGAGAGAGATGACGGAGAGAGGGAGACAGAGGACGAGAGAAGTCGAGATGTGGGAGAGAGGAGAGAGAGAGCGACAGGGGAGGAGAGAGAGAGTGGAAAGACTGAGACTGGAGATCGAGCGGATGGAAGAGACGTGGAGGAGAGAGTGCTGAGTGAGTTGGCGAGATGAGAGAGGAGGAGAGAGAGAGACAGACACGAGAGAGACAGAGAGAGGGAGAGAGCGACGTTGAGATGAGAGCGAGAGAGAGGAGAGAGAAGAGAGGAGGAGAGAGACGGAGAGGAGAGGGAGAGAGAGGGAGCTGAGGGATGAGAGAGAGAGAGAGAGGTGCGATAGAGACAGGAGAAGGGATGGAGCTAGAGAGAGGATCGAAGTTGACGGGAGAGAGCGGAGACACGCTTATGATAGATGAGATGAGAGAGAGAGGAGAGAGCGGAAAGGGAGTGAGAGGTGCGGAGAGGCTCGAGGAGAGAGAGAGAGAGAGAGAGGGAGGACAGGGATTGGGAAGGAGAGGCCGAGGAAGTGGGAGAGAGATAGCGAGATGAGTCGAGGAGAGAGGGCCGAGTGAGACGAGACGAGGAGAGAGATGAGGAGAGATACCGAGAGAGAGAGAGAGACAGAGAGAATGGAGGAGAGCGGACAGGGAATGAGAGAGAGAAGAGAGAGAGGAGAGGAGAAGAAGGGAGAGAGAGAAGAGAGAGGAGGAAGTGGAATGGAGAAGAGAAGGGGATGATCGAGACGGAGACAGAGATTGAGAGAAGGGGGAGAGGAAAGAGGACGCGTGACGAAGAGAGGTGAGTGAAGAGAGAGAGAGAGATACAGACACCGAGAGAGACAGAGAAGGAGAGAGAGAGCGAGAGAGAGAGACAGAGAGATGGAGAAAGAGAGAGAGAGAGGGAGACAGACAGAGAGACAGAGAGAGACGAGACAGACAGACAGACACAGAGAGAAAGACAGAGAGACAGACAGACAGAGACGAGAGAGAGAGACGAGAGAAGAGAATGAGAGAGGAGACGAATGTTTGAGCAACGAGTTTGCGGAGGAGCCAGACGTAGAGAAGGGGAGGAGGAGACAGAGAGAGAAAATTCAAATAACCATGAGAGAAGAGGGAGAGAGAGGACAGAGAGTTGAGGAGAGAGATCAAAAAACGAGAGAGGACAGAAGAGAAGAGACGTAGACAGCAAGATGAGAGATGAGCCGAGATGAGATAGGGCGCAGCTGACCGAAGGACGAGAGAACGAAAGGGCGAGACAGATAGGGAATAAGCAGGGAAATAAGAGAGAGAGGGACAAGAAGAGAGAGGGGACGAGTAGGAGAAGGACAAGATAAGACGAGGAGGGAAGAAAGAGAATGAGGAGAAAGAGAGAGAAACGAGTAGAGTTAAGAGGGGAGAGCCGAGATAATGATGGGAGAGGAGACACGAGAGCTGAGAATGTAGAGAGAAGGAGCCGAAGAGATAGAGTGAGGACGAGAGCGGGAAGGAATATGATCAGAGAGATGAAGATAAGACTTTCCGACCGCAGCCATTTTTGAACAGAGAAGAACGTATCATGCCTCATTTCGAGCAATACGATCAAAAGAAGAGACCAGGAGGATGAGATAAGAGAAGAGAGGACCGAAACGCGGACGAGAGAGAGAGGGAGTCGTGATGAGAAGGGGAGATGAGAAATAGAGAGCAGGAGAAGCAGAACGTAGAGGAGGGAGGAAAAAGAACAAACGAGACCAGAGAAGCGAGACTCTAGACTTCGGACGAGAGATACGGGATCAGAGGAAGGGAGGAGAGGAGAGAGGAGAGAGAGCGCAGAGAAATACAAGAACGTGGAAAGCGATGGCGAGGGAGAAGAGCGAGAGAAAAGGAGGGAGCACGAGAGAGACGTTTATGTGTTTTTTGCTTGAAGGGATTTTTTTTCTTCACGTTTGTAGTCAAATTTTTAAGAGTTTTGTTTTGTTTTATCCAAGGACAGACTGTAAGAATAGGCATTGCCTAAAATCTTCATCCTGGTTAAGACAAACGTTTTGTTTGAGTGTTCAAAGGGTTCAGAGCATGTTTTCTAGTGATGTCAGCCAGAAGACACAGACACCGTGCAAACCCCCGTCACGGGAGACAATTCAATGTCGACTCAGCGCGACGTTGGATGTCCAGAGGACGACTTAAGATACACAGATTTCAGGGACTCGTTGGTGTTGGTTAGTGGCATTAGAGACGTGGTTCCCAACACAGCTGTCAACGCAGCCTATCTTCATTTAGTCCATGATTGTGTTTGATAAAGGGAAGTGAAGAATACATTTGAGAAGTATTACGCAGCAGCAACGAGAACGTGAGCGTTCGGGGTTTTGTTCACCATCTTATTATAGAAACTGTGACAGAATTTGATTTTTTCGCTCTCATAATTCTAAGTATTGTTCAGGATTTTCTTGAAGCTGTGCTATATTGTTGTGTGGGCTTAATAATGATGTTGTAAATGTACACACGAATTTAGGGTTATAAGCCAGGTGGCTCTCTTGAATTAAAAGTTGATTTGCATACATACATGTCTCTCGAACCTTGGTTGCCGTGTTCAGGGTAGTGTGCTGGGTACATTGGGTAGGACTTCTTTTGGTTTTCCTCCTTTTTTAAGGGAGTTTCTGGGTTTGCCCCGCTGCACCTGCCCTGCGTACTTAAAGGCACGACCGGACTATAAATGAGGGGAGGCGCCTTTTAATTCCTGATCGCTTCTCGGTCTTTTGGCTAAGACAGTGATTCAGGAACATACATTTTTGTTTATACCCTGGTTGGTTTGTTCAGCCCGTCTTACATCGGCGAAAGCCGATACACGACGTTAAACTGAACTTCCATCCAGAACCAGGACCGCGCCGCATTTTGAATCCCAGCTGGCGAGAGAGACGGTTCGCCCTTCTTTGTTCCCTGTAGTGCGAGCCACCGCGAGGCAGAGCTTTTCTGACGAGAAATACCCGATCCCTGGGATCGGTTGTTTTCCCTTTAACTAGGCGACTAGGTGTCGTAGGTGACCTTGATATTAAGGGAGATAAAGAGGGGAGGTGATAAGCGTAAAAATGGCTACAGGTCTGCCAGAAAAACGAGTGGACAGTGGCGAGCAATGCATTATTCAATATCTGGTTTTTTAGCCTGTATCCGCAAGTGACTGTGCTTTGGACTCAAGACTGAACCAAGCACTAAGAACTTTCAATCCGTTATATTTCCTTCATTGAAAGTAAACAAATTTGACCCGAGAGTGAACGAGAGACTTACTAATAAAGCTGAAACGAATAGAATCACCGAATCGCCCAATTGATTTGTTTGCCGGCCTTGCCAGCGTTTGTAACTTCCGCATCGGATGAATGCTGGGATACGTAATGACAGGATGCACGGAACCGAATTTTGTGATAATTAAGATTCTTGGGGATCAGAAAAGCTGTTGTTTTCCAACCGTGTACGACTATGGCGTCCATATACCGTGGAAGACGTCTGAAGGAACGGTGTGGCATTCTTAAAATGGATATGTTCTGAACATGTCTGCGCATGTGCGAAGAGTTAGGGATAGGTTTAGGGTTATGGTTAGGGTTAGGGATAGGGTTAGGGATAGGTTTAGGCTCAATTTAGTGTCGAGTACACAAAATATAAAATTTGATGGTACGTCATGATCGATTTCGCACATGCGCAGACATGTTGAGAACTAATCCATTTTGAGAATGCCACAACGGTATTCACGAATGCGTATTAAACAGTTAACACGGGTGTTAACATGCGAATGAGTATTAAGCAGCTCAGCTGCAATGGCAGTTTCTTCTATTTTCCATGTTACTACCCGTGTTTATTTGTGTAAGACGGGTTCATGATTACTGTACCTGCGGTTGAAGGTTCCAGGTTTACTGAATTCCAAAAAAGCCAGCCCCTTGCAAGGTTTACGAATATAGGAAAATGTTCCGAGTATAATGATAATATGGATCCATACGGGGATGAGAGAAAACGTAATGAACAAAGCAAGCACACGTACATAAGGCAAACGGCGTATGCAAATTATTATATATCACACACACACACCCTCAGACGCGCACAGGCACACACACACGCACACACGCATAGAGATGCAGAGACACACACACGCACACACATAGACACGCACGTACACATGCACGCATACACACACACAAGGACACAGCACTACAACACACGCAACGAGAGAACACACTCACACACCACGTACGACGCACACATACATGAGTACGAACACAGACACACATTCACGTACACGAGTAGACGCACACACACGTACACGCACACAGACGCGCGCCGCAGGTACACATACACAGACACACGCAGCATGCACACACGACACACACACACACACACACACACACACACACACACACATACACACACACACACACATACCACACACAGCACGCATATGCACAGACAGTCGGAGTGAGAGGGAAAGAAATAAAGAATGAAACTAAAGACAAAACAATAGTCCCCGACCCTTCGGCTCAGGAGGAGAGAAGACGAGAGAGAGAGAGAGAGGAAGAGAGAGAGAGAGACAGATGCCTAGAGAGAGAAGTGGATCGAGAGGAAGGAGAGATTGGAGATGAAGTGAACGCGACTGAGACTGGAGAGAAGGAGAGAGAAGGAGGAGAGAGAGAGGGAGAGAGAGTAGAGAGAGATGGAGAGAGAGAGAGAGCAGAGAGAGAGAGAGAGAGAGAGAACAGTGAGAGAGATGGACGAGGAAGAGACGCGGATAGAGAGAGGTGGCCGGCGAAGAGTGGTGACAGCGATGAGAGGAGAGAGAGAGAGGGAGTCGAGAAGCAGGGAGAGGCGAGACGAGAAGAGAGACTGAAGAGAGAGACAGAGAGAGAGGAAGAGAAGAGAGGAGAGAAGAGAGGCTGAGAAACGGCACGAAGGAGAAAGGGAGAGTAGAAGAGACGAAACCGAGAGAGAGAGAGGGAGAGTGAGGGACGAAGAGAGAGGGAGAGAGAGCAGAGATGACGGAGAGACGTTAGAGAGGAGAGCAGGAATCAGAGGGAGGCCGGGCAAGAGGGAGACGAGAGAGGAGAGAGAGAGAGGCAGATGGAGATGAGGAACACAGGAAGACGAGAGGAGTAGAGGAGAGACGAGAGAGACTGAGCCGAGATTGGTCAGCCAAGAGAGAGTAGAGATGTTCTTGAGACGAGAGCGGACCCTGAGGAGAGAGAGATAGATAGATTAGAGAGAGAGACGAAATCGTAAAGAGGACAGAGCGGAGAGAGGAGAGAGACGAGCAGAGGAGACAGAGGAGAGAAGGAGATGATGTGAGAAGAGGAGAGGAGAGGTAGAGAGGACTCAGAGAGAGAAGAGGAGCGCTGAGATCGAGGAGAGATGAGACTGCTAGGATGCGGGGAGAGGGGAGAGAGTTCGAGGATCTGAAGGGGCCGCTTTGGGGGCGGACGAGTCAGGACATGGGGAGTAGGGGAGAGAGATGATAATAGGGCTCTCGAGAGAGCGACGACAGATGACATAGACAGAGGAGTCCATAGGTCAGGAAAATTGTTGTTAGGCCAATTGCCCATAACATTGGAGTGAAGTATGACAACAACAACAAAAAATTGACCATCACATATTTAACATTGAATTATAAAAACAGTACGCAAAAACTCCTTGCCTAACTTTCAAAGCTTTAAAAATTAAATAAAATAAAATAAAAACAGCCACTTTACTAACACCTCCATTTGTCTGTACAACAAAGTAATAACACTAATTTAAGCATTGAAGGATGATTATAATACTTTTTTGGAATAAGTTATCTTCGAAGAGACAAACAAACAAACAGTGAATGTCTGTCTCGGGAATATGATCACAAAATGGACAATATGCATTTCTATTTGGGTCAATTTTAAACCAGAGAGAGAGAGAGGGTCGAGAGATGTGAGAGACGAGAGGCAGGGGGAGTAAGAACGAGAGGAGGAGAGTAGGAAGAGAGAGAGAGGAGGTGAGGAGAGAGTGACGGAGACGAGACGAGGGTGAGACGAGGAGGAGAAAGAAGGGGATGGAGACAGCGAGGTAGAGAGAGGAAGAGAGAGAGAGAGAGGAGAGAGACGAGAGAGAGAGAGAGAGAACGTAGAGCAGGAGGGAGGAGAGGGAGGAGAGGGTGAGGAGGGAGGGGGGAGAGGGAGAGATGGCGGAGAGAGACGAGATAGTGAGAGCGACTCGAGCGAGAGGGAGGAGAGAGAGCGGGAGAGGATAGAGCTGAGACGGAGGAAGATTG
>CM065686.1:58165843-58178343 GCA_017654935.2 Phymorhynchus buccinoides | reverse complement strand
CAGAGATCGTCTTAGTGTCTCTCTTTATCTCTGTCTCTGAGTTTCTCTGAGGAGTGGTTAAACTCTCTCTATCTTCTCTCTCTCTCTCTCTCTGTCTCTCTCTGCGGGGACTCTCTCTCTCTCTGTGTCTCTGGTCTCTCTGTCTCTCTCTCTGTCTCCTCTCTCTCTCTGGTCTCTCTCTCTCTGTCTCTCTCTCTCTCTCTCTCTCTCCAATCTCTCACTCTTTCTCACTCTCTGTTCTCTCTCTCTCTCAGCAGCTCTCTGTCTAAGTCTGCTAAAGTGTCTGTCTCTGTCTCTGTGGCTCTGGCTCTGTTTGTCTCTGTGTCTCGTGTCTCTATGTCTCTGTGTCTCTGTCTCTGTGTCTCTGTATCTCGTGTGTCTCTGGATCTCTGTCTCCTCTCTCTCTCGTCTCGGTCTCTGTCCTGTCTCTCTCTCTCTCGTCTCTCTCTCTTTTCTCTGTCTCTCTCTCTCTCTCTCTCCTCTCTCTCTCTCTCTCAGCAGCTCTCTGTCTAAAGTCTGTTTAAAGTCTCTCTCTCTCTCTCTCTCTCTCTCTCTCTCTGTCTCTCTCTCTCTCGTTCTATATCTGAGTCTCTGTCTCGGTCTCTGTCTCTGTCTCTCTGTCTCTCTGGTATCTCTCTCTGTCTCCGTCTCTCTCTCTCTCTCAGCTCTCTCTGTCTCTCTGTCTGTGTCTCTAGCTCTCTCTCTCTCTCTCTGGCTCATCTCTCTCTCTCTACTCTCTCTCTGTCTCTCTCTCTCTCTCTCTCTACTCTCTCAGCAGCTCTCTGTCTAAGTCTGCTTAAAGTCTCTGTCTCTGTCTCTGTCTCTGTTGTCTCGATCATCTCTGTGTCTGCTTCAGTCTCTGTCTCACTCGCTATCTCTCTCCTCAGTGTCTCTCTCTCTCTCTGTCTCTCTCTCTCTCTCTTTTCTCTATCTCGTGTCTGCAGCTCTCTGTCAGATGTCTCTGTCTAATGTCTCTGTCTCTGTCTCTCTCTCTCTCTCTCTCCTCTCTCTCTCTCTCTCTCTCTCTCTCTCTCTCTCTCTCTCTCTCAGCAGGCAGCGTCTCTCTCTGTCTATGTCTCGTCTAATCGCTCTCTGTCTCTGTCTCTGCTCTCTACTCATCCTCTGTCTCTCTCTCTCTCCTCTCTCTCTCTCCTCTCTAATGTCTCTCTCTCTCTCTCTGTCAAGGTCCTCTCCTCTCTCTCTCCCTCTCTACGTCTCTCTCTCTCTCTCAGGAGCTCTCTGTCTATGTTCTGTTAATGTATCTCTCTCTCTCTCTCTTCTCTCTCTCTCTCTCTCTCTCTGCCTCCTCTCTCTCTCTCTCTGTGCTCTCTCTCTCTCTCAGCAGCTCTCTGTCTATGTCTGTTAATGTTTCTGTGCTCTCTGTCTATCGTCTCTCTCTCTCTCTTATCTCTCTGTCTCTCTGTCTCTCTGTCTCTCTGTCTATCTCTCTCTCTACTCTCTCTCTCTCTCTCTCTCTCTCTCTCTCTCTCTCTCTCTCTCTCTGTCTCTCTCTCTCTCTCTCTCAGCAGCTCTCTGTCTATGTCTGTTAATGTTTCTGTGTCTCTGTCTCTGTCTCTGTCTCTGTCTCTCTCTCTCTGTCCTCTGTCTCTCTGTCTCTCTCTCTCTATGTCTCTCTCTCTCTCTCTGTCTCTCTCTCTCTCTCTCTCTCTCTCTCTCTCTCTCTCTCTCTCTCTCTCTTCTCTCTCTCTCTCTCTCTCTCATTCTTTATGTTGGTCTACGTCTCGTGTTGATTCTGTCGTTGCTGCTGCTAGTATACATTTATTTTTATTAGTCCCCGAGCTGAAGGTTCGGGAAGCTATTGTTTTTGTCTGATCCGTCCGTCCGGTGTCCGTCCGTCCGTCCGGTCGTGCGTCCGTCCGGCTATCGTCCGTTTTTCTCAAAAAACTATTCAGTCTATCACCATCAAATTTGGTATACTAGTTTGCCAAGATGCAAGCTATCCACTGATGTATTTAGTTTTACATTAAGGTCAAGGTCGCGCCAGTTACGGGGTTCAAACCCCGAAACACATAATCGCTAATATCTCGCGAAGTATTGTATGTATTTTAATGTAGTTGTTTTCACAGCATTTCTTGATGAATGGTCTATAACACAGGTGTCATGAATTTTTCTGTGCGCGCGTGTGCGCATGATCGCGCGCGCTCAAATCACGGGTCCGAACCCCAAGGCTATATATAAAAAAAACTATTCAGTTACGTGCTGTTTTGATGCCTGTTTATGTAGTTACGTGCTGTTTTGATGCGTTTTTATGTATGTGTACAGCCGACACATTCCGATTTCGGAGTACCTCGGCGATGCTGCGAGGGGACTTTGCAGCCGCCCGGCGTTGTTCTTGTTAATGCTGTTTTTATGCACGCATTTTGTCTTCGCGTTCTTTGTCTGGGTTGTTTTTCTGTTAGCTTTTCCACTGTTTACTCTTCCTTTATTTGTCAGTTGTTTTGTGGTTGGGTGTGGTTTGTTTTTACCTCCACAAACATTCTTATCTTCACAGTCGTCATCGTCGTCTTCAGTGACGGTAGTCTCTGACCGAAAGGCCAACTGGGCCTGTATTCATATTGAGATAATAGTATGAGACTTATCATCGTGATATCTTCTTAGAAGTCCTTCTAAAGTGGTAGGATTTAATAGGACTTTAGAACGACTTCTAAGATATCACGATGATAAGTCTCATACTATCTCAATGTGAATACAGGCCATGATATATGCCTTAAGTTTATGACCGGTTCACCAGCTGAACGAGTCAGTTTCTTTGTAACGATAATTGCAACTAACGATAGCAATTGTTGATGTGTACTGTGTGGGTGAAGGGTCATAAAGGCGAACTTGGCACATTCGGTTTTTTTTAGAACGATGCTTTGTTTGTCTCACTTTGGCTCTGATCCACGCATTGCTAGATGATCGGTATCGTCATCAATTTTGGTGGAGGGGAGTTAATTAGAAAGAGAGTTTTCCCCCTTTGTTCAATTTCGTGATCTCCTCTCGTGGCCTCACTATTTCATTCTTCGATTAACGATAGCAATACTTATTAATATAATTATAGCGAATCATGATATTACAGGGCCCCACCATGTGTTTCGATAAGGGGGGGGGGGGGGGGGGTCTGCCGGGGATCCAGGGTTCCGGGTTCAGGGGGATAGTGTTCTTCAGGGGGCCCAGGGGGCAAAGACGTTTTAGCAGTTTAGCGATTATTAAAGCAAAGCTCGAGTCATGTTCTTACTTTTCATCCTTGTATAAGGTACATGCTTGCGGCAGAAGGGGGGGGGGGGGGTCCGGAAACCAGGACACACCCCCCCCCCCCCTAGATCCGTCCCTGCATTAACAGTGATATAGCACCAGGCCTGAGCCGTTGGGGCGAATTGGTGTGTGCATGTTGATGTTTTTGTAATTGCATAACAATAACAATCTAAATACAGATTCTGAAGTTCAGCAAACATTATGCGGCGACCCATGCTTTAAGTATCTATGCAGCTCTCTCATGTTGTTATTTTTTTACAGGAAAATGTAGGTTGTGTATATAAGGTATTGAATTTGTTAGTTTTCGTATGTAAATATAATTGAAGCATTTGTTTTCCATGAAATTAAGAATCGTCGAACTGGTATTACTTCCAATTTTATCTTGTATATAATGCAATGCAAGCTTTTCACGAAAACTGTTAAGCTTCAAAAACAATTGTGATTATGATAATTGTGAAACATAATTGTTTCAAATCTATGTACAAGCATGTCAGCTTTCACGAAAACGTGCGTAAATGTGTATTCATTAACAGCAACAATAATATTTTTACATATTGGTTTTACACATTCAAAGGAATGCAATCTTACTCAACGGGCATGGAATCAACACATAAATTAATTCTTGAAGGTGGTATGTAACTTTGATTAACTAAACAATCAACTTGTGCAAACTCCAGTTTCCATTGTAACATCAAAAGCATCTCCTCCTACAGGGAATAAAACTAACGTAAACATTTCTAGAGAAAGAACAATGGCGTCGATTGAAAACAAAACACTCATGCGCACAAGAGACTATACAATGTGCACGCATACGTACACTTATATATATTTTAAACAAGCAAGCGCACCACACACACAGACACACAGACACACACACACGTGCGCGCACCACATATACACACACACACACGCGCGCGCGCACACACACCACACGCACACACACACTATCTCTCTCTTTCTCTCTGTCTTACAAAACATAAACACACACATACACGCATATTCATGTACAACCCCCTTTTTTTTTTCTGGATAAAAAAAAAAAACAATAAAAACATATACATACAGAGAGGGTGAGAATATATATATATATATATCTATCTATATATATATTATATATATATATATATATATATAGTATATATATATATAATATACCTATATATATAGAGGCGTACGGAGCTAGCTATTCACTGAGATTTTATCCGTTCAGGGCTATACAGAATATATATATTATATAGTATGAAAGAAAAACCTCAGTGAATATGTATATATAGAGAGAGAGTTGAAAAAGAGAGACAGTTAGACAGAAAAGACAAGTCAGACAGGACACAAACACAACACAGAGAGGAGAGAGAGAGAGAGAGATGAGAGAGAGAGAGAGAGAGAGGGAATGGAGAGAGAGAGAGAGAGAGAGAGGGAGAGAGACCGAGAGAGACAGAGACACACACAGAGAAAGAGAGAGAGAGAGAGAAGAGAAGAGAGAGGGAGAGAGAACAGAAGGAGAAGACGATGGATGAGCGGGGTATGTTTTGTTTTGAGAATGAGTCGGACACGAGAGGAGAGAAGAGAGAGATGTACCGAGGAGAGAAGACGAGAGAGATGAGAGGAGCTGAGAAGATCGGAGAGAGAGAAGAGATAAAGCTAGAGCTTAGAGCAGAGGAGAGAGACCGAGAGAGACCAGAGAAGACGAGAGCGAGAAAAGACATTGCAGAAAAGAGAGGAGAGAGTGGAAGATGATGATAGAGGTAGAGACTGAATAGAAGGTGGAGGCCCTGAGAGAGAGGAGAGAGAGAGAGAGATGAGAAGAGAGAGGGTGCTCGATGTAATTGAGAGGGAGGATAGTTGGGAGAGACGAGGAGAAGAGAAAGAGAGAGAGAGAGAGAAGAGGAGAAGAGAGAGAGAGAGAGAGACAGGCAGATAGCAACAGAAAAGAATGTGAGAGAGAACAGAGAGAGAGAAGGGAGAGACGGAGGGAGAGAGGAGAGGATGAGAGAGAGAGACGAGGAGGAGAGAGACGTTTTTCCGAAGGAGGGAGGAAAGAGAGAGAGGAGAGAGACATAGATTAAAGTAGAGCGAGGAGAGACCGAGTAAGAGACACCAGCGAGAAGAGCGAAAGAATGCAGACAGAGAGAAGAGAGAGAGAGAGAGAGAGGAGAGAGAAGAGGAGTGAATGAACGATGAGCAACGATCATGAGCCTGGGGAGAGAGAGAGACCAAAGAGAACGAGAGAGAGGGAGGAGAAGAAGCCCACCCGAGAGAAGACAGAAAGACCGGAGGAGATTCGACGAGTGAGAAGAGAGAGAGACATCACAGGCAGATAGCAACAGAACAAGAGAGAGTGAGAGAGGGATGAGAACGAGAGGAACGAGAGAGAGAGAGAGCCACACCGCAGAATGCGAGAGAGACCTGGAGAGAGATCTTGGCGAGAGAGAGAGAGAGACGAGCAGAAGGAAAAAAAAAGAGTCAGACAGACAGAGACAGGAAAGAAGAGAGAGGAAAAAACGATGAGAGAGAGAGGCAGATGATCAGACAAAGACAGAAAGATGAGATATAGAGAGAACGAGACGGAAGAGAGAGAGAGAGAGAGTGGAGAGAAGAAGAAGAAGGAGAGACGAGAGGAGACAGAGCACTAGAAGTGGATCCGGAGGTGAGACTCGCTGACGTCGAAGGACGGAAGAGGACGGGATTCTTTTCGAGAGATTGAGGGGGATGAACGCGGAGGAAGGACTACGGACCCGAGTGAGCGACGAAGATGGGACCTAGATCTGGGGAGTTTGGAGAACGAGAGACGTGAGGGAGGACTCTGGCGGGGAGGACAGTCTAGCGAGAGTTTGGAGGGACCAGAGAGAGGGGAGATGAGTTGGGACCTGCCCACGATCGGGGGGGAGATATAGGAGGCCCGAGAGTGATGTTTCAATCGCGGGGAGATCGAGGAAGTGAGAAGCGCGTGAGATGATGGCTCCGAAGAGGGGTGTTAGTGCGGGGAGAGGCTCGGAGAGGTGAGGATATGGAGAGGAGATCGGATGATAGAGGAGATGAACAACGAGGGAAAGAGATAGGGGGATGAGAGAGAAAGCCAAACGAGGAGGAGAGCGACGAGAGAGAGAGAAGGAGAGAGAGAAAGAGGAGAGAGAATGAGAGAGAGAGAGAGAAAGAGAAGAAGAACGAACGAACGAAATGTTATTTAATCAGGGTAATGAGATAAGCTAATTAGATTACAGCTTTTTTTCACTCAGCCCTGAGGCAAACAACAAAGAAAATAAGGAAACAAAATACATTAAGAAAAAGAAAGGCATATAAGGCATAAAATCATCAAAAAACCAAAAAAAACATTATTTACAGATATATACATAACAGCAAGGGAAAGGGGGGATATGGGGGGATATGAGGAGAGAGAGGGAGAGATATGGATATGAGGAGAGAAGAGAGAGTGAGATAGAGGATAGAGAGAGAGAGAGAGAGAGAGAGAGAGAGAGAGAGAGAGAGGAGAAGAACGGAGCGAGAGAGAGAGAGAGAGAGAAGATTACTTTAGAGAGATGGAGAGAGAGAGAGAGAGACAGAGAGAGAGAGAGCGGTGATCTGTGAGAGGAGACGGAGGACGGGAGAGAGAGAGAGATGAGAGAGAGAGATGAGAGAGAGAGAGAGAGAGAACGAGAAGAGAGAGAGAGAGAGAGAGAACGAAGACAGAGAGAGCGAGAGTTAGAGAGAGTGAGAGAGAGAGAGACAGAGAGACAGAGAGAGAGAGGACAGAGACAGAGACAGAGACAGAGATACAGAGAGAGAATCCTGACAGATAGACAGGACAGGAAGACAGAGATGAGATGCAGAGAGGTCACGTCAGATCTGTTGTTTAATTGATAAAAACAAAAGGAAGACAACGAGGACAGAAAAAACGAGTTTAAGAAGACAGGCGTCGGGATGATAAAAACGTCTCCTCTCCACGTGTTTTTGTTTGCTTTCGGTCTGTCTCTCTCTATCTTTGTCTCTGTCCTCTCACCCATGTCCGTCTCTCTCTGTCGTGGTTAATTGTGTCCATCTTTCGTTTCTGCAATCTTTTTATGCAGTCTTTCTCTCTCTTTTCTTTTTTCCCCCTCCATCTGGTTTTCTTCTCTTCTTCTTCTTTTTCTCTTCTCTCTATTATTTTCTTTAGGTCTCCCTCTCTGCTCCCTTCATGTATTCCCTTCCTTCCTTCCTTCCTTCCTTCCTTCCTTCCTTCCTTCCTTCCTTCCTTCCTTCCTTCCTTCTTTCCTTCCTTCCTTTCCTTCCTTTCGTTCGTGCAAAATTCTGCCTCTTTGGGCTCTCTCCTTTCCGTGTCTCTGTATCTGTTTATCTCTGTATGTCTCTGTTTCTGTCGGTCTCTCTCTGTCCATCTCTTCTTTCCCTGTCTTTCTCCTGCCCTTATCCCTTTCTTATATATATATATCTCTCTCTCTCTCTCTCTCTCTCTCTCTCTCTCATCTCTCTCTCTCTCTCTCCTCTCTCTCTCTCTCTCTCACTCTCCTCATAGTAAAATAAAATGTTTGAAGTTTGAAGTCTATATCTCTCTCTCTTCTCTCTCTCTCTCTCTCTCTCTCTCTCTCTCTCTCTCTCTCTCTCTCGCTCTCTCTCTCTCTCTCTCTCTCTCTCTCTCTCTCTCTCTCTCTCTCTCTCTCTCTCTCTCTCTCCCTTTATGTTCAAATCTGTATGTGTAATATCATGCCTTGCCATGTTTGTATTCTATGTTCGTATATGTACCAAGGACAGATTGGAAGACTAGGCGTAGCCTACAATCTTTATCCTTGCAAAATAATAAGTTTTCAAGTTTCAAAGTTTTCAAAGTTTTCAAGTTTTCTCTATTCTCTCCTCTCTCTCTCTCTCTCTCTCTTCTCTCTCTCTCTTCTCTCTCTCTCAGTCTCTCTCTCTCCTCTCTCTCTCTCTCTCTCTCTCTCTCTCTCTCTCTCTCTCTCCCTCTCTCCACCTCTCCTCCTCTCTCTCTCTCTCTCTCTCTCTCTCCTCTCTCTCTCTCTCTCTGTCTCTTCTCTCTATCTATCTCTCTCTCTAAAGTTATTATTTATCTGTCTCTCTGTGTCTGTCTTTCTTTTCTTTCTTTCTCATGTCCAGTATCCCTTTCTATTATTCATCTCTCTCTCTCTCTCTCTCTCTCTCTCTCTCTCCTCTCTCTCTCTCTCCTCTCTCTCTCTCTCTCTATCTCTCACTCTCTCTCTCTCTCTTTTTTTTTCTCAACCTTCCGTCTCCACCTGCCTCATTTTCTCTTACGCTCTTTTCTATCCTCTCTGTCATTTTTCGCCTCTCATCTTTGCTTATTTTTGTCTATCACTCCTTCTCCTTCTCGTTTCCCAATCTTTTACCCCCACCCACCCCTACCCCCTCATTAAAGCCCCCCCCCCCCCACCCCCCTCTGTCTCTTTGTCTTTTTTAAAAAATTATCTTTTTTTCTGATGATTCATTTGTCTTTCTTGCCTGTCTCTCTTTCTCTCCATCTCTGGTATTGTTCCCTCTGTCTCTTTCTTTTCTTCTTTCTTTCTTTCATTCCTTCCTTCTTTGTTTCTTTTTCTTTCATTCATTCCTTCTTTCTTTATTTTCTTGTTTTTTTCTTTCTCTCTTTTTCTTTCTTCTTCTTTCTTTCTTTCCTTTCATTCCTTCTTCTTTTCCTTCCTTCCTTCCTTTGTTTCTTTCCTCCCTTCTCTCAGTTTTCATTTCTTTATTTCTTTTTTTTCTTCCTTAATTTTTTTCACCCTTCTTTGTCTTTTTTTTTTATCCTTCTCTTTCTTTATTTCTTTTGTCATTTCTTTCTTCCTTGCTTCTCTTTCTTTCTCTCTCCTCTCGCTTTCTTTCTTTCTTTCTCATTTCTTCCTTCCCTCCTTCCTTCCTTTCCTTTCTTTCACGCTTCTTCTTACTTTCATTCTTTCTTTCTTTGTCTCCTTCTTTCTTTCTTTCTTTCTTGTACTATGTTCTTCCGCCTCTCCGTTTCTCTGTCTGTTCTTGTCTCTGTCTCTTTGTCTGTCCCTCTCTCTCTCTTTCCCTCTCTTGTCCATCTCAGTGCCTTCGCTGTCTCTTTCGCTATGGCCCCCCCCCCTCCCACCTCTCACACCCCACCCCATCCCCCATTTTCTTGAAAACGCAGCATCCCACGAAAATGGAGGCATCTACATGGAAAGCTGCACTGTACCCTCCGCAATGTACAAAAAATATTTAACAAATCAATAATTTTGTGCATCTCCTTGCACATTTTGGCTCCTCCCTTTTTACCCCCTCCCCTCCTCCCCCTCTCTCGCTCTTCTTCTATTCTTCTCTTTCTTCTACTTTCTTTCTCTGTTCTCTCTCTCTCTCTCTCTCTCTCTCTCTAACTCTCTCTCTCTCTCTCTCTCTTTTCGCTTGACTATATCTCTCTTTCTCTCTCTCTCTCTCTCTCTCTCTCTCTCTCTCTCTCTCTCTCTCTCTCTCTCTCTCTCTCTCTCTCTGTCTCTCTTTCTCTCTTCTCTATCTCTCGTCTTCTCTTCTCTCTCTCTCTCTCTCTCTCTATCTTCTCTCTCTCTCTCTCTTCCTCTTCTCCTCTCTCTCTCTCGACTGACTCTTTCTCTCTCTCTCCCACCTCTCTGTCTTCCTCTCTGTCTCTCTCTCTCTCTCTCTCTCTCTCTCTCATCTCTCTCTCTCTCTCTCTCTCTGTCTCCTCCTCTCTCTCTCCCTCTCTCTCCTCTCTGTCTCTCTCTCTCTCTCTCTCTCCCTCTCTCTCTCTCTCGACTTACTCTTTCTCTTCTCTCCCTACAAAACTCTCGGTCTCTCTCTCTCTCTCTCTCTCTCTCTCTCTCTCTCTCTCTCTCTCTCTCTCTCTCTCTTTCTCCCTCCTCACTTTCTCTCTCCTCCCCACACTTTCTTGCCCTTCCCTCTTCCCATTCTCTCTCTCTACTCCCCCCCTCTCTCTCCCTGGCCCCCCCTCTCTCTCACGTTCCTGTTCTTGAACATTTTAAGCATTAAAAAAATATCCAGAGACAGCCAAAGATGCCCCCAAATTGCAGCTCGCCATCATGCACTTCGTATTAAAAAAAAAAATGTTTTGCCATTTTTATTTTATTTTGAACCAGAGGATGCGCCCTGTAATTTATCCAAGTTCACTAGAGATTGTTTTATTTTTCAAGTTGCTGGCGCGTTTTGCATTTTAATGTTTACGAGTTTTTTGCTTTGTTCTTTTAAGACTTTATTTCATTAATCTGTTTCTTTATTCATTGGCATGTGCTGGTTGTAGCATTAGTTATTCATGTTCTGTCTTAACCCCCCCCCTCCTCCCCTTTCTCCCCTATTTCCCCCACCCCATTACCTTTCTCCCATTTTTGGGGGGCAAGAAGTGAATAGTGATGTATATCTGCATGTCGCATCTGTTTCATGTTTCATTATCAAACTGATGATGACGATGGCGGTGATAATGATGATGATGATGATGTATGATGACAGTCGACGATGATGATGGTGATGATGATGATGATGTTTATGATGGTGGGTGGTGATGATGATGATGATGATGATGGTGATGATGATGGATTGACGATGGTGATGGTGATGGTGATGATGATGATGATGATGATGATGATGATGAGATGCTTCTGATGATGCTTCTGATGATGATGATGCTTCTGATTATGATGATGATGATGATGATGATGGCTTAAACAGCGTCACTCTATATTTAGTTCAAGTCCACTTATTTGGAAACAAAAACCCACTTCTATTTACGATACAAAACACGAATTCTTCTTAGATTTTATTCTGTCTTGATCGCTCCATAAATAGGCCGAATTAGCATATTATTTTTATATTTCGGGGACTTTTCTGGTGTTGCACTGCCTCCGGACATTGCCTCCAGGATCGTTCCCACCATCTTTATCTATATTTACTAATGTCTCATATGTGTCTGTTCCAGACTGGAGGACGCTAAACAGATGTTCATGCATCTTTGTAACGGTGTAGCAAAACAGTGATTTGGATCCACCGGTTTGCATAAAAATAAACCAGCTACTAAGTAGAGTAGCTAGGAGTGTCGTCACAGTTATCTTGTTTGTCTAATAATCCTTTTGGGCGAGATAGTGTGAATGTGCTCTGGGCAGAAATACCATTTCTTTGTAATAGTGTAACAAAATTCGATCCAAGGTTTGTATACAACAATTTGACGTTCTTGGGTTGGCCGTCGCATCTCAACCGACAAGAGTGGGGGTGACTATTTTTTTCGAATGTGCACGCGTTGCTTTAACAGAAGGAACAGTCACATAAGCTCTAAAAATAGATAAACACATGGCAGGGTGCTTGGCAGTCAAGGTCTTTGCGTTTGGTGGGAGCGTAGAGTAATGTCTTGGGCGAATGCATTCGCCCACGGTGCTAGAGGAGCTAAAACACATAAACAGATGTTTAAAGACCCACCACGTCACGTGTCAAAATCACGGTTTTCACGTATTTTTTCCCTCTTATCGCTGGTAATAAATCTTAAGAAATCGTCCAAACATAAGAGGGAATGTGACACGTGACGTGGGGGGTCTTTAAAGGAATGAAATAACTGTGTGGGAGAAAACCCGTCATGTATATTACAAGGACACGGAGATGCAATATGCTAGCAGCAGGCTAATAGACGATTTTCGGAGAAAAAAACAACTACGGGAGAGCGCTTCGTGAAAATTAGAGTGATTACCTCGACTTACTCGGTCAAAACTATAGCAACCATGGCGGCATGGCGTCGAAGCTTGAAACCGCAGGATGCCAGTCAGCGACTTGCAACCCTTTAAAAAAAAAGAAAAATGAGGGGTGGCCATGCTACAAAGTGATAGAACTTGCAAACTGTGACGTAAAAAATATGAATGACATCAAGTTTAGAATGACGCACTGCCGCTCTACATGCTGTGTGTCTCCTCAAACACACGAAGCGAGGGCTGGGGATTGATGATGGTAGAAGAGTAACTTCCCCTGTTTGACCGATTGAATTAGGCGATACCTTTCTCTCCACCAAACAACTGGGGGCCGTTTCACAAGGGCTAACGTTACGTAGCGTGAGCGCAAATCGGCAAAAACGGTACTAAGATTAGTAAGAAACACCTCTTTCGCCGACGTTTGCCAAAAACGTTTTGTGGCTACTCCCAAAGTATCTCTTGGCGAACTATCACGTGACTAGCATGGGGTGAATACATTTCTTGTTGTTGATTGGTCCATTAAAGTTTGGGTAAAGGTCAAGATAAATAATAATACAAAATTTGACCAATCAGACA
>CM065686.1:58153343-58155843 GCA_017654935.2 Phymorhynchus buccinoides | reverse complement strand
GCTTGTATTGCGACAATTTTGTGCAAACGATTTGTTCTAAATGCAGGCGGCCATTAAAAAAAGAGACGGCAGACGCGTTCTCTTTGGGTGAAGGAATTTGACTTCCGGCACATCCGCCAAGGAGGAATAGCCGATTTGACGGTTTGATTTCTAGGAAACCAGAGCAAAGTGAGTGTTGCAATCTCTGTAAAGGGTGTTTTCCTGGTGATCTGGACGTGTTGCTTACAAAAACGCATCCGTCACGGTGGCCCTTGAAGTCTAGGACCCCTAACGCCAAGGTCACAGGGTCGTTTCCCAGCATGGGCACATTTTAGTTTTTTTGGTCGTTATTCTTCTTTTGTAGTGCAAAGCGAGTGAGCCTTGAAGGCTTTGCCTTTCTTGTTATTTTGTTGACGTTATCCTGGCCCAGGACGTTAGTGACGATAATTATTTTTACCAGTCAGGGTAGCTATTCAGAAAATAATGGATTAGGTTGTGTGACATTCTCTGTGATACATTTTGAGGGGTTGTTTGTTTTTCCCACCCAATTGTGCTGACATTTACAAGTACTCTATGGACTCTATTGCCCGATTCTTCGACTGAATTCAGATATGAATAAGTCAACATAGCTCGAATGAATGCGTTAATACTATACCTATTTACTCAAAAGTAGATCTGCAACGCTTCTGATATAAAACTGAACCGGAAGTACCAATATGAAGTGCCCATGCAAGGATAATACAGTTTTTAGTCATCTCACAGAATACCCACAACTGTAAGTGACGTAGCAACACTATCCTACATAATATGTTTTTCTTTCTCTGGCCCAATTAAGTGCCCTTTGAGTTTAGTGATGAAACCTTTATTCACAGTTATTCACGTGTAGATAAATAAGATTGTGTCCAAGTCATTTAAGTCAAGTTTAAAGTTTTCTTGTTTTCATCCATGTTTTGCTGAAATGTGCAATGTGTATGACACTATTAGTACGTGCAATTAGCTAGATTTAATAACCTAATAATAATAACTAATAATAATAATATGAAATTGGCCACTTCCTAACACGAATTTGATATAACAAAATTGACCCAAACGGCCAAAATGTCAAATTGTATTTATTTTAGAAGTATATAACAGAATGTGTTGATATTCAACATCTTAACAGAACAGTAATTTGGCAAAACGTTTGGCACATATAATTACCAAGGTACAATGCGGAAGTGGCACAAGAGAGGGTGGGGAGGGTAGAGGGAGGAGGAATCCTCCCTTGTTTGCTCCAAGGGCAAGTATAAGCTTTCTCGATTCTCTCTTTTTTTGTGTGTGCTTGTGTTTTTACAGACATTTGTTTGCTTAATTTTTTTAAAGTATCAAATATGTATTGCACACTGAAACTCAAAGTTTGTGTGTCATTCAAATTACTAATAAGTTTGGCCAGTTCTCTAAACGGGTGCATGGAATCGGGTTGTCTATTTACTTTACGCATACAACTTCCACGAGTGTTTCTGTGCATTACTTTTGACACAATGGATGTTTTGCCATTCCTTTATGTGCCTGCAATTATTCTTTGAACAACAATATTTATGTAAACGCTGTTCATTTCTTCTTTGATAAGTTTAATTAAGAACGGTTTTTTCCCCTTTCCATATTCTACTGGGGCATTAAAATTTAACAATAAACAAGCATCAAGGAGTAAACAAATGACATAATTATGCAAAAGTAAAACAAAACAATTAATGCTTGAAGTAAATCAAGTAGCTTCGCGTGTGAGAGAAATGTAAATAAACAAATGGAAATGAAGAATGGATTGAGTAAATGATAAGAACAAATCTACTAATTGGCCATAAGAACAAAGCAATGGTTGGGGTGTTCTTTGTTCTCTCATATCCATCTACCTCTGTGTGTGTTTCCGATTATTTCTCCAAATGTTGGTTTGAACGACACAAAAAACAAATAGATTTTTTGGGTTCGGAATAAATCTTCATTCTCGCATTCTCAGAACTCATTTCGCATGCAAGAATCGGGAAGGAAGAAATGAGAGGGGGGGAGAAAGGGAGAGGGAGAGAGAGAGAGGGGGGAGAGAGAGAGAGGAGAGAGACGGAGAGAGAGAGAGGCAGAGAAACAGAGACAGCCAACATAACAAGAGACAGAGAGAGATAGAGCCAGACACACAAAGAGAGAGATGAGATAGAGAGAGAGGAGAGAGAGAGAGAGAGAGAGAGAGAGAGACAGAGAGAGAGAGAGAGAGAGAGAGAGAGAGAGAGAGAGAGAGAGAGTAGAGAGAGAGAGAGAGAGAGAGAGAGAGAGAGAGAAGAGAGAGAGAGAGAGAGAGAGAGAGAGAGAGAGAGAGAGAGAGAGAGAGAGAAGAGAAAAACGAAAACGAAAATATGACTTTTTATTAACCATGGAAACATGAGATAAGCAATAGATAAGCCCTGGAAAAATAGTCAAAAGAAAACTAAGAGAGAGAGAGAGAGAGAGAGAGAGAGAGAGAGAGAGAGAGAGAGAGAGAGAATGAGAGTCGACA
>CM065686.1:58135843-58138343 GCA_017654935.2 Phymorhynchus buccinoides | reverse complement strand
TGGGGATACCGGGGGTCTTTTGTATAAATAGTTCCCCCACCTTCTGGAAGTTCTGTGTTTGTAGCTTCCTCTAATCGGTCACTCTCTTTGACTCTGCCTTTTCCCTTTGCTCACTGTCATCTACTATCTTTCTGCTTTAACCGGTCCATTCTCCTGCCTTTTGTCACGAAACACTTTCAAAAATATTTCCTTCAGCCGAAGTCGGACTTGCTGGGCCTAACTATTTCTTAGTTAGGCGCATAACGGCAGCATGACGCATCTGCGCTCATAATTGACAGGAAACTGTCTGAGCGATCGAAGAATAATGATAAGAAGAGATAAGTACTCTGCTAAACTGACAACGACTGTAAACGTTAGGCACTTAGTTAACTCGTGGACGCTTGCATAGTCCATTGACAACAGTCTGCTCTTTATTTGAGAAGAGTCCTGATTTATATGTGTGAGTGGGTGTGTTTTTTCTCAGATGATTATTTTACGTGGTGACAGTCTGTAGACGGCTCTGTAAGGTCGACGAGGTCTAATTTTCATCTACAGCCGTAGTGTTCCTGATTGATGAAACACCTAGTCATTTAGTATTCAACTTACGTAAGTGAAGAACATAATGAGCGGCTTAGCTGACTGTTTTCACCGCCAGATGGCATAAAGCTCGAGTGGGGCTAATCCTCTCTATTTTCTTAGTTGGGGATAAAGAGAGAGAGGGGGGGGGGGAGAGGAGTCCCTCCCTCTCTCTATCTCTCCCCCCCCCCCCAAACTAAAGATATAACGAGATAAGCCCCTATTGAGTTGGTTGCCACCTGGCGGCCAAAATTGGCGAGCTAGGTTCACCATAGCGTATGCTATCTAAGCCATGTAACCCTAGATGAAGTCTACACATTCAGATCTTTCCTTATCTCCCCTGATCAAAAGAATTAGGTAGGTAGGTAGGTAGGTAGGTAGGTAGGTAGGTAGTTGAGGGACGGGCTGGATATCCAATAGGCCTCGCGGCCTTTACAACGTCCCCTTCAATCTTGGTTCATTGCATCGTATAGTAGCTTTGTATAAGTGTTTAATCACTATTTATGATGCTTTAAAACGTTTAGTATTAAATGCATCCTTATATTCAATAGGTAAACCATTCCAGACTGGTGCAATTCTGTTAGCAAGTGAGTTTGTCCTTAGGTTAGTGTTGCTGTGACCCATAAGAATGCTCTTGCGAGGGTTTCTAATTCTAGTCTTATCACAGGTGGTTAATTGATAGTTGGTACTTTATAGTCACGGATGCGTCTCTGTGAAGTTCGGATTGCTCCTACCTGGAGAGTGCGTCGCAGCCAGAGGCGCGCCACCCACTGGGTTTTTTTTGCATGCGATTTTTGTGTGACTGATGAGGAAGGAAGGGGGGGAGGGGTGACCAAAATGACAACTTTTTCGTCGCCACTGGGTTTAACGTGTGTTAAGTGCAAAGCACACGAGTGTGCAAAGTTTTCACAAAATGTGACAAGTACTATTAATGTTAATACTGCTATGGGCATTACATGTTTTGTAAGTTTTAATCAGGTCACCTCTCAAACGCCTGCCTTTCAAAGAGTGAAGATTAACGTACGTATCTCAGTCTCTCACAATAAGACAATTCTTTACATTCCTTGAATAATGCTGTCGCTCGTCTCTGCACTTTTTCAATAGCCACAGTCTGTCTTTTAAGGTAAGGACTAAGTTACCATCACCAACATGAGGTCGAACAAGGGCTTTATATAATTTTAGAAAAAATATGCTTATCCATATATGAAAACGTTCTTGGTAAAGATGCCGATCAACGCCCCCTGTCCAGTTTTGGTTCGTTGCGTTCTTTCTGTCGTGCCTTTATCTTCTACCAATATTGAATGCATAGTTGTAATTGTGTATATTGATGAAAATTAACGTTACATGTAGTAAACGATAGAGGTTCAGCTGCCCAATCTCCAGTAAGAAAGGCAAGACTGAAAAAAACCCCGGAAAGAACCGAGAAATGGAGGAGGGGGTGTTGATCTGCATCTTTACCAAGTTTTGTTTTATAATTCCTAACACTCTATTAGCTGTATTTATATATATGGACATCAAAAGATAACATGATATCAAAAGTTGCCCCCAGATCGTTTTCATTGAGGCACGACTCAACCTTTTGAGAAACGTATCCCAGTTGCATAATATTATGATACTCTAATACAGGATACGTGCATAACGTGTATGTAGAATGTCTACATCTTGTAAACTTTAAATGCTTGTAAATGAGGTAGAAGGGTATTTTTGTTCTTTGTCTATTATAATTAGTCATGTAATTGGTATGTCGATGGCAGTATGATTTTATTTCAAGTTGCAGTATTGTATCCAAACTTGATTGAGAATGTGAATGTGGTCTATGTTTCTTCTTAGAATTTTGATATTGTAACTATTTTACTCTTGTATAATAAATTGTGTGTGAGTGTGTGCGTGCGTGTGTGTGTGTGTGTGTGTGTGCGTGCGTGCGGATGTGTGTGTGTGTGTGTGT
>CM065686.1:58128343-58130843 GCA_017654935.2 Phymorhynchus buccinoides | reverse complement strand
TTTTTTTTAAACAGAATAAAAATCAAGAAAATTCGCCCTTTCACTGCATTTATGGCGTTTATTGATGTTCATCTAAACAACTCAATCAAAGCCAAGTGTATCTGAAAACGTTTATAACTGCATGCATGTGATCTTTAAAGATACACAGACGCGCCACGATTAAGTCCCTTTTTTTAATGGGTAGCTGTGACCCATATAGAAATGCCCCCATGTTCAACTTAAGGCTGCTCTTTAAAATGATGTATCGCTTTGAATTTGGGGGCATTTGTATCGTAGTGAGACCTGGTCAAAACAAGATTTCTTTCCAGCTATAAGAAGGAAAACACGTGAAACCCGTGATTTTGACACGTGATCTGGTGGGTCTTTAAGGAAAGGTCTCTCTACCTTTGCACATTTTCACATCAACTGGCAGTGCGAGTGTTGACCTTGAACTTTACAGTATGAAATCTGACTAGACTTTTCGGTTTTTTTAACTTTCGTTTCTTTTAATTTAGTGATCAGCAGAGACTAGAATGAGTTAACTGAAAGGGATGGACATAAACGATTGACCAAGTCAAAGGCCTTTTGTATTCCCAGACTCTGGCCCTATCCTAGTGTACGCCTTTGTTACTGTGAAGTTTTCAGTTTCTTTTCTATTTGCTCGTTTGGGGGTTTTGCAGTCCCTGTTTGTTCCGATACTTTAGAATTGAAAGTCCTCACTATGCATTTTGCGTGCATCTCTCTCTCTCTCTCTCTCTCTCTCTCTCTCTCTCTCTCTCTCTCTCTCTCTCTCTCTCTCTCTCTCTCTCTCTCTCTCTCTCTCTCTCTCTCTCTCTCTCTCTCTCTCTCTCTCTCTCTCTCTCTCTCTCTTCTCTCTCTCTCTCTCTCTCTCTCGCTCTCTCTCTCTCTCTCTCTCTCTCTCTTCTCTCTCTCTCTCTCTCTCTCTCTCTCTCTCTCTCTCTCTCTCTCTCTCTCTCTCTCTCTCTCTCTCTCTCTCTCTCTCTCTCTCCTCTCTCTCTCTCTCTCCCTCTGTGTCTATATTATGTACGTCCGTCTCTTTGTCATTGCCTATTTTTTACCCCCTTTCTTTCTCTACCCCCCTGCCCCAACTCCCCATCCCCCTCCCCCACCCACCCACCCACCCACCCACATCTGATTTCCTCTTTCTCTCCTTGACACCACCGTTCTTTCTCATATATCTGGCTTTAAAAACTTCGAGATAAAAAAACACCCAGCGAGTAAAGTAAAGTAAGGTCAAACCAAAGCACACAAAAACAAAAAAATGGCGTAAAGAAGGCCGGTTTTTAAGCTGTGAAGATATGCCGGATCACACAAAGATCAAAGGCCGAAGCTGTTTTTGTTTATTAGGGAATGAGAGAAAAGCTGGTTGAGGAATCAAAACACGGACCCCCTCCCCCCCCCCCCCTCTCCCTTCCTCCACACTTGAGACCCTATCACCTCGCGCACGCATTCAGCGCACACGTGGCTCCCACGCTCACGCACACGTAAAAAAATACGCGCTCACATGCTCATCCACATACCCTATTTAAAGACACACTGACGCACCGCGATTAAGTCCCTTGTTTTTTTCTGGGTAGCTGTGACCCACATGCAAATGTCCCCAAGTTCAAATTGAGGCTACTCTTTAAAATGATGTTTTGGTTTGGATTTGGGGGCATTTCTATGGGAATCAAACCTGGTCAAAACAAGATTTCTTACCAGCTATAAGAGGGAAAACCCGTTAAACCCGTGATGAAATTATTGATTTGATGCAGTTTGCAACTGGTGCGCATCTCAGTCTTGCCCCTGCAACATAAAGTCAAAAATTGATTGGAGAGTTGTATGTGATTATAATTAGAGGTGGGGGGGGAAACCGGTTTGAACCGAAAAACCGGTGCTAAACTTTCGCGGTTCGAAAAACCGGTTCGAGTGGCTGTGAACCGGTTTTTTAACTGCAAACTGAAAGTAAGTTTTTCTTAGAATAACGTATTCTTTTCGAAGAACAACACTGATTCTCAGCGCAGATTGGGTGTTTGTAAACCAAGACTAGCTGTTTCTAGTTTGTGGTGGTGTATGGCTTTGACTTTGACTGAGTGTTGAGTTGAGTGTATGTGTGTGTGTGTGTCATAACTTTCGTTATTGTGTGTGTGTATGTCTGCGCGTGCGTGCGTGTGTGTGTGAATATTCTGACAAATAAATATGTCTTTGCATAGGTGAAGCTAGTGATGCGAGTACTGGTTAAAAAAACCGGTTCGCTAAAACCGGTTCGAAGAGGAAAATCCGGTTTAAAACCGGTTCGGATTTTTGAACCGGTTCTCAACTCTAATTATAATACGCTTTCTATTCTGTTGTTTTTATTCATGTTGTTTTTGTTGGTAAGTTATTGTTTTATTTGTTTTTCTTCCCATTGTGCACTAACATTGATGTTGTGCTGTTTATTTCCATGCTTGTGGCAGCCAATACTATGTAACTGAAAAATGTTGGAGTACCTTGTATAAGCTCTAAGCTTGTTGTGCTCCAC
>CM065686.1:58105843-58108343 GCA_017654935.2 Phymorhynchus buccinoides | reverse complement strand
CTGTGTCGTTGTGTCTGTCTCTCTGTGTCTGTCTCTGTGTCGTTGTGTCTGTCTCTCGTTGTGTCTGTCTCTCTGTCGTTGTGTCTGTCTCTCTGTCGTTGTGTCTGTCTCTCTGTCGTTGTGTCTGTCTCTGTGTCGTTGTGTCTGTCTCTCTCTGTCGTTGTGTCTGTCTCTCTGTCGTTGTGTCTGTCTCTTGTGTCTGTCTCTGTGTCGTTGTGTCTCTGTGTCGTTGTGTCTGTCTCTGTGTCGTTGTGTCGTCTCTGTGTGTCTGTCTCTCTCTGTCGTTGTGTCTGTCTCTCTGTCGTTGTGTCTGTCTCTCTGTCGTTGTGTCTGTCTCTGTGTCGTTGTGTCTGTCTCTCTGTCGTTGTGTCTGTCTCTGTGTCGTTGTGTCTGTCTCTCTGTCGTTGTGTCTGTCTCTGTGTCGTTGTGTCTGTCTCTGTGTCGTTGTGTCTGTCTCTCTGTCGTTGTGTCTGTCTCTCTGTCGTTGTGTCTGTCTCTCTGTCGCCATGTCTGTCTCTCTGTCGTTGTGTCTGTCTCTCTGTCGTTGTGTCTGTCTCTCTGTCGTTGTGTCTGTCTCTCTGTCGTTGTGTCTGTCTCTGTGTCGTTGTGTCTGTCTCTGTGTCGTTGTGTCTGTCTCTCTGTGTCGTTGTGTCTGTCTCTCTGTCGTGTCTGTCTGTCTCTGTCGTTGTGTCTGTCTGTGTCGTTGTGTCTCTGTGTCGTTGTGTCTGTCTCTCTGTCGTTGTGTCTGTCTCTCTGTGTCTGTCTCTCTGTCGTTGTGTCTGTCTCTCTGTCGTTGTGTCTGTCTCTCTGTCGTTGTGTCTGTCTCTCTGTCGTTGTGTCTGTGTCTGTCTCTCTGTCGTTGTGTCTGTCTCTCTGTCGTTGTGTCTGTCTCTGTGTCGTTGTGTCTGTCTCTGTGTCGTTGTGTCTGTCTCTCTGTCGTTGTGTCTGTCTCTGTGTCGTTGTGTCTGTCTCTCTGTGTCGTTGTGTCTGTCTCTCTGTCGTTGTGTCTGTCTCTGTGTCGTTGTGTCTGTCTCTCTGTCGTTGTGTCTGTCTCTCTGTCGTTGTGTCTGTCTCTCTGTCGTTGTGTCTGTCTCTCTGTCGTTGTGTCTGTCTCTGTGTCGTTGTGTCTGTCTCTCTGTGTCGTTGTGTCTGTCTCTGTGTCGTTGTGTCTGTCTCTCTGTCGTTGTGTCTGTCTCTCTGTCGTTGTGTCTGTCTCTCTGTCGTTGTGTCTGTCTCTGTGTCGTTGTGTCTGTCTCTGTGTCGTTGTGTCTGTCTCTGTGTCGTTGTGTCTGTCTCTGTGTCGTTGTGTCTGTCTCTGTGTCGTTGTGTCTGTCTCTCTGTCGTTGTGTCTGTCTCTGTGTCGTTGTGTCTGTCTCTGTGTCGTTGTGTCTGTCTCTCTGTCGTTGTGTCTGTCTCTCTGTCGTTGTGTCTGTCTCTCTGTCGTTGTGTCTGTCTCTGTGTCGTTGTGTCTGTCTCTGTGTCGTTGTGTCTGTCTCTGTGTCGTTGTGTCTGTCTCTGTGTCGTTGTGTCTGTCTCTGTGTCGTTGTGTCTGTCTCTGTGTCGTTGTGTCTGTCTCTGTGTCGTTGTGTCTGTCTCTGTGTCGTTGTGTCTGTCTCTGTGTCGTTGTGTCTGTCTCTCTGTCGTTGTGTCTGTCTCTGTGTCGTTGTGTCTGTCTCTGTGTCGTTGTGTCTGTCTCTGTGTCGTTGTGTCTGTCTCTCTGTCGTTGTGTCTGTCTCTCTGTGTCTGTCTCTCTGTGTCTGTCTCTCTGTCGTTGTGTCTGTCTCTCTGTCGTTGTGTCTGTCTCTCTGTCGTTGTGTCTGTCTCTCTGTCGTTGTGTCTGTCTCTCTGTCGTTGTGTCTGTCTCTCTGTCGTTGTGTCTGTCTCTCTGTCGTTGTGTCTGTCTCTCTGTCGTTGTGTCTGTCTCTCTGTCGTTGTGTCTGTCTCTCTGTCGTTGTGTCTGTCTCTCTGTCGTTGTGTCTGTCTCTCTGTCGCCATGTCTGTCTCTCTGTCGTTGTGTCTGTCTCTCTGTCGTTGTGTCTGTCTCTCTGTCGTTGTGTCTGTCTCTGTGTCGTTGTGTCTGTCTCTGTCGTTGTGTCTGTCTCTGTCGTTGTGTCTGTCTCTCTGTCGTTGTGTCTGTCTCTCTGTCGTTGTGTCTGTCTCTGTGTCGTTGTGTCTGTCTCTCTGTCGTTGTGTCTGTCTCTCTGTCGTTGTGTCTGTCTCTCTGTGTCGTTGTGTCTGTCTCTCTGTCGTTGTGTCTGTCTCTGTGTCGTTGTGTCTGTCTCTCTGTCGTTGTGTCTGTCTCTCTGTCGTTGTGTCTGTCTCTGTGTCGTTGTGTCTGTCTCTGTGTCGTCATGTCTGTCTCTCTGTCGTTGTGTCTGTCTCTCTGTCGTTGTGTCTGTCTCTGTGTCGTTGTGTCTGTCTCTCTGTCGTTGTGTCTGTCTCTCTGTCGTTGTGTCTGTCTCTGTGTCGTTGTGTCTGTCTCTCTGTCGTTGTGTCTGTC
>CM065686.1:58098343-58100843 GCA_017654935.2 Phymorhynchus buccinoides | reverse complement strand
ATATACATGATAACACCTTCGCCAAGTATTGGAAGTATTGGCGTAATCGTGACAAGAATTGACTCGACCACCACACGGTGGTATCACGAAACATTGTTCTCGTCAAAGCAGCAGTCAAAGCAACACGTTTTCTACATCAAAATCCTGACAGAGCTTCACTCTTCGATCACATGACGACGTAAAAAAAACATTGTCGCCATCATCATCAAAAGCAGCAGCAGGAAAAGCAACAAACTTTGACATTACATCCAAATCGTAAAAGGGCTTGACTTCAAAATTATTATGACTAGTTCTAAACACCATCAACTTTGATATCCAAAATCGTAAAAAGGGCTTGACTTAATTAACTATGATCACTGCAATACAAAAGTCATAATGTAGTTCTAAATATCATCAACTTTGATATCCATAATCGTAAATACGTTCTTGACTTAATTAACTATGATGACTACATGATATAGTTCTAAACATCATCATCGTTGACATCCGTAATAGTAAAAGGGATTGACTTAATTGACTATGATGACTACATAATGTAGTTCTAAACATCATCAACTTCGACATCCAAAATCGTTAAAAACAAAGTACTTGACTTAATGAACTATGATGACTACATGATGTAGCTCTTAACATCAACAGTATCAGCATCTAAGCGCGTTGACTATTTCGTCGTCTTGATCGTCGTCAGAAAGCTGCAAGGAGTTTGGTGTCCTGGTTTGTTGACGACGCCATGATGTATCGCTCCTTCGACAGCACCGACTGGAATCTGGGCGGGATGGGGGACCGGCACACCCGTGACGACTTCCATCTTTGGCCCCCACCCCCTCCCCCACCTCCCCCGCCCCCTCCTCTTCCTCCTCCTCCGCCTTCCTCCATGGTACAGGTAAGACAGGTGTGATGTTTGGTGCGCGCGCGCGCGCGCGCGCGCGCGCGCGTGTGTGTGTGTGTGTGTGTGTGTGTGTGTGTGTGTGTGTGTGTGTGTGTGTGTGTGTGTGTGTGTGTGCGTGTGCGTGTGTGTGCGTGCGTGTGCGTGCGTGTGCGTGTGTGTATCGTGTGTGATGTGTTAGAGTAAGAGAGAATATGGGGAGAGTGGTGGAAAAATCTAACGGAAGGAGAGTGGGGGGAGGGAGGGGGGTGTAGCTGCGTTTGGGGCGTGTTGTTTGTCGTGTTCGTTTCAGTTGTTCGTGTTCATTTGTATGTGTAGTTTGGATCCTGTGTGTTCGTGTCCATGTAACTGAACGTTTTTGTGTGTGGTGATTGTTGTCTTTTGCTTAACCTTTGACCTCTTTGTCTCTATCTCGTCTACTACGATACGTCTTTGTTTAATAATGTCTCATACATGTAGTCTTCTCCCCCTTTCTCGCCCTCCCCTCTCCCCTCCCCCCACTCTCTCTCTGTGCGCGCATATTATTTTATTATATTTGTTTACCTGCCTATATTTAGGAATCCTTTTTTTTTTCATCTTTTTTTAGGGGGGGGGGGTGGGTGTATGTCTGTCTGTCTCTGTCTGTGTGTGCCTCTTCAGTCTCTCTATGTTTGTCATTCACACAGGTTTGTGTTCTTTATGACATATATTATGTTTTGTTTGCCATCTCGGACAATTATAGTTTATTGGTATACGAAATGTGTAGGGGGGGGGGGGGGGGTTGTTAGTGTGTATGTATATGTTTGTGTGTTGTTTTAACTTACTTTGGTTGTGATCGTGTTAGTGTTTTTGTGTTGGTGAAACACTGATTGTGACACTGTAATGTTTATATCGCAGACATTGACGCAGCACGTGCTATTGGAAAGTCCCTGATTTGTCCACATTGATTTGGGGTTAGCTTAGGTTAGGTACATTATAGTCACAGAGGCGTCTCTGTGAAATTCGGATTGCTCCCACCTGGAGAGCGCGTCGCAGCCAGAGGCGCGCCATCCTTTTTTTTTTCATGCGATTTTTGTGTGACTGATGAGGAAGGAAGGGAGGGGGGTAAATGTTGACCAAATGACAACTTTTTCGCTGCCACTGGGTTTGACGTGTCCTAACCGTCTTCAAAATTTAAAATACTTCAACAGTTTGCATGTAGGGGTGTGGTTAATATGGAAATGCTTGTAAGTTGTGGATGGTTCGTTGCTCATGTCTGATGAAGTATTTTGGGTTAGTTATGTGGTCTGGCTTTGTGTGGGATGTTTTGGGTTATTTTACAGCCATGCAATTATTTTAGTGTTGCTAGGAATATTTTATTTATTTTATGTTTTGTCGTTTTGTAGTTTGCATAATGTGTTTGGAGATGTAGGATTTTGTGAAATGTTTTGTTGTGTCGTATGTGTTTTATTGCCTTCTGTTTTCTATACTATTATACACTACGCAGTATACTTTCAGGCAAATTGCAGCGGAGAGTGTGTATGTTTTCTGTAAATTTATGTATATGTTACGCCCAATCCATGAAATTGCCCATTTCATGAAATGAGCAAAATGGTTTACCCAGTTCGTGAAATAGCCAATTTATGACTTGCAACT
>CM065686.1:58063343-58080843 GCA_017654935.2 Phymorhynchus buccinoides | reverse complement strand
ATGGACATTGATTTAGGAAGAGGAAGAGAGGCACACAGAACGAATAGAAAGAATGAGAGCAAGAGATAGATAGAGATAGAGAATGGACATTGATTTAGGAAGAGGAAGAGAGGCACACAGAACGAATAGAAAGAATGAGAGCAAGAGATAGATAGAGATAGAGAATGGACATTGATTTAGGAAGAGGAAGAGAGGCACACAGAACGAATAGAAAGAATGAGAGCAAGAGATAGATAGAGATAGAGAATGGACATTGATTTAGGAAGAGGAAGAGAGGCACACAGAACGAATAGAAAGAATGAGAGCAAGAGATAGATAGAGATAGAGAATGGACATTGATTTAGGAAGAGGAAGAGAGGCACACAGAACGAATAGAAAGAATGAGAGCAAGAGAGAGATAGAGATAGAGAATGGACATTGATTTAGGAAGAGGAAGAGAGGCACACAGAACGAATAGAAAGAATGAGAGCAAGAGAGAGATAGAGATAGATAATGGACATTGATTTAGGAAGAGGAAGAGAGGCACACAGAACGAATAGAAAGAATGAGAGCAAGAGAGAGATAGAGATAGATAATGGACATTGATTTAGGAAGAGGAAGAGAGGCACACAGAACGAATAGAAAGAATGAGAGCAAGAGAGAGATAGAGATAGAGAATGGACATTGATTTAGGAAGAGGAAGAGAGGCACACAGAACGAATAGAAAGAATGAGAGCAAGAGAGAGATAGAGATAGAGAATGGACATTGATTTAGGAAGAGGAAGAGAGGCACACAGAACGAATAGAAAGAATGAGAGCAAGAGAGAGATAGAGATAGAGAATGGACATTGATTTAGGAAGAGGAAGAGAGGCACACAGAACGAATAGAAAGAATGAGAGCAAGAGAGAGATAGAGATAGAGAATGGACATTGATTTAGGAAGAGGAAGAGAGGCACACAGAACGAATAGAAAGAATGAGAGCAAGAGAGAGATAGAGATAGAGAATGGACATTGATTTAGGAAGAGGAAGAGAGGCACACAGAACGAATAGAAAGAATGAGAGCAAGAGAGAGATAGAGATAGAGAATGGACATTGATTTAGGAAGAGGAAGAGAGGCACACAGAACGAATAGAAAGAATGAGAGCAAGAGAGAGATAGAGATAGAGAATGGACATTGATTTAGGAAGAGGAAGAGAGGCACACAGAACGAATAGAAAGAATGAGAGCAAGAGAGAGATAGAGATAGAGAATGGACATTGATTTAGGAAGAGGAAGAGAGGCACACAGAACGAATAGAAAGAATGAGAGCAAGAGAGAGATAGAGATAGAGAATGGACATTGATTTAGGAAGAGGAAGAGAGGCACACAGAACGAATAGAAAGAATGAGAGCAAGAGAGAGATAGAGATAGAGAATGGACATTGATTTAGGAAGAGGAAGAGAGGCACACAGAACGAATAGAAAGAATGAGAGCAAGAGAGAGATAGAGATAGAGAATGGACATTGATTTAGGAAGAGGAAGAGAGGCACACAGAACGAATAGAAAGAATGAGAGCAAGAGATAGATAGAGATAGAGAATGGACATTGATTTAGGAAGAGGAAGAGAGGCACACAGAACGAATAGAAAGAATGAGAGCAAGAGATAGATAGAGATAGAGAATGGACATTGATTTAGGAAGAGGAAGAGAGGCACACAGAACAAATAGAAAGAATGAGAGCAAGAGAGAGATAGAGATAGAGAATGGACATTGATTTAGGAAGAGGAAGAGAGGCACACAGAACGAATAGAAAGAATGAGAGCAAGAGATAGATAGAGATAGAGAATGGACATTGATTTAGGAAGAGGAAGAGAGGCACACAGAACGAATAGAAAGAATGAGAGCAAGAGAGAGATAGAGATAGAGAATGGACATTGATTTAGGAAGAGGAAGAGAGGCACTCAGAACGAATAGAAAGAATGAGAGCAAGAGAGAGATAGAGATAGAGAATGGACATTGATTTAGGAAGAGGAAGAGAGGCACACAGAACGAATAGAAAGAATGAGAGCAAGAGAGAGATAGAGATAGAGAATGGACATTGATTTAGGAAGAGGAAGAGAGGCACACAGAACAAATAGAAAGAATGAGAGCAAGAGAGAGATAGAGATAGAGAATGGACATTGATTTAGGAAGAGGAAGAGAGGCACACAGAACGAATAGAAAGAATGAGAGCAAGAGATAGATAGAGATAGAGAATGGACATTGATTTAGGAAGAGGAAGAGAGGCACACAGAACGAATAGAAAGAATGAGAGCAAGAGATAGATAGAGATAGAGAATGGACATTGATTTAGGAAGAGGAAGAGAGGCACACAGAACGAATAGAAAGAATGAGAGCAAGAGAGAGATAGAGATAGAGAATGGACATTGATTTAGGAAGAGGAAGAGAGGCACACAGAACAAATAGAAAGAATGAGAGCAAGAGAGAGATAGAGATAGAGAATGGACATTGATTTAGGAAGAGGAAGAGAGGCACACAGAACGAATAGAAAGAATGAGAGCAAGAGAGAGATAGAGATAGAGAATGGACATTGATTTAGGAAGAGGAAGAGAGGCACACAGAACGAATAGAAAGAATGAGAGCAAGAGAGATTGAGATAGAGATAGAGAATGGACATTGATTTAGGAAGAGGAAGAGAGGCACACAGAACGAATAGAAAGAATGAGAGCAAGAGATAGATAGAGATAGAGAATGGACATTGATTTAGGAAGAGGAAGAGAGGCACACAGAACGAATAGAAAGAATGAGAGCAAGAGAGAGATAGAGATAGAGAATGGACATTGATTTAGGAAGAGGAAGAGAGGCACACAGAACGAATAGAAAGAATGAGAGCAAGAGAGAGATAGAGATAGAGAAGAGAATGGACATTGATTTAGGAAGAGGAAGAGAGGACAGAGAGAATAGAAAGAATGAGAGCAAGAGATAGATAGAGATAGAGAATGGACATTGATTTAGGAAGAGGAAGAGAGGCACACAGAACGAATAGAAAGAATGAGAGCAAGAGATAGATAGAGATAGAGAATGGACATTGATTTAGGAAGAGGAAGAGAGGCACACAGCACGAATAGAAAGAATGAGAGCAAGAGATAGATAGAGATAGAGAATGGACATTGATTTAGGAAGAGGAAGAGAGGCACACAGAACGAATAGAAAGAATGAGAGCAAGAGAGAGATAGAGATAGAGAATGGACATTGATTTAGGAAGAGGAAGAGAGGCACACAGAACGAATAGAAAGAATGAGAGCAAGAGAGAGATAGAGATAGAGAATGGACATTGATTTAGGAAGAGGAAGAGAGGCACACAGAACGAATAGAAAGAATGAGAGCAAGAGATAGATAGAGATAGAGAATGGACATTGATTTAGGAAGAGGAAGAGAGGCACACAGAACGAATAGAAAGAATGAGAGCAAGAGAGAGATAGAGATAGAGAATGGACATTGATTTAGGAAGAGGAAGAGAGGCACACAGAACGAATAGAAAGAATGAGAGCAAGAGATAGATAGAGATAGAGAATGGACATTGATTTAGGAAGAGGAAGAGAGGCACACAGAACGAATAGAAAGAATGAGAGCAAGAGATAGATAGAGATAGAGAATGGACATTGATTTAGGAAGAGGAAGAGAGGCACACAGAACGAATAGAAAGAATGAGAGCAAGAGAGAGATAGAGATAGAGAATGGACATTGATTTAGGAAGAGGAAGAGAGGCACACAGAACGAATAGAAAGAATGAGAGCAAGAGATAGATAGAGATAGAGAATGGACATTGATTTAGGAAGAGGAAGAGAGGCACACAGAACGAATAGAAAGAATGAGAGCAAGAGAGAGATAGAGATAGAGAATGGACATTGATTTAGGAAGAGGAAGAGAGGCACACAGAACGAATAGAAAGAATGAGAGCAAGAGAGAGATAGAGATAGAGAATGGACATTGATTTAGGAAGAGGAAGAGAGGCACACAGAACGAATAGAAAGAATGAGAGCAAGAGAGAGATAGAGATAGAGAATGGACATTGATTTAGGAAGAGGAAGAGAGGCACGCAGAACGAATAGAAAGAATGAGAGCAAGAGAGAGATAGAGATAGAGAATGGACATTGATTTAGGAAGAGGAAGAGAGGCACACAGAACGAATAGAAAGAATGAGAGCAAGAGAGAGATAGAGATAGAGAATGGACATTGATTTAGGAAGAGGAAGAGAGGCACACAGAACGAATAGAAAGAATGAGAGCAAGAGAGAGATAGAGATAGAGAATGGACATTGATTTAGGAAGAGGAAGAGAGGCACACAGAACGAATAGAAAGAATGAGAGCAAGAGATAGATAGAGATAGAGAATGGACATTGATTTAGGAAGAGGAAGAGAGGCACACAGAACGAATAGAAAGAATGAGAGCAAGAGAGAGATAGAGATAGAGAATGGACATTGATTTAGGAAGAGGAAGAGAGGCACACAGAACGAATAGAAAGAATGAGAGCAAGAGAGAGATAGAGATAGAGAATGGACATTGATTTAGGAAGAGGAAGAGAGGCACGCAGAACGAATAGAAAGAATGAGAGCAAGAGAGAGATAGAGATAGAGAATGGACATTGATTTAGGAAGAGGAAGAGAGGCACACAGAACGAATAGAAAGAATGAGAGCAAGAGAGAGATAGAGATAGAGAATGGACATTGATTTAGGAAGAGGAAGAGAGGCACACAGAACGAATAGAAAGAATGAGAGCAAGAGAGAGATAGAGATAGAGAATGGACATTGATTTAGGAAGAGGAAGAGAGGCACACAGAACGAATAGAAAGAATGAGAGCAAGAGAGAGAAAAGGGACGTGTGCAAAAGAAAGAAGCCCAGAGGAAAATAGAGAAGGATTAAGCAAAAAGAGTGAGAGAGGAGGGAGGGAGGGAGAGGGAGAGAGGAGGAGGAGGAGGGGGAGAAACGGGGGGTAGAGGGAAAGGCAGATAAAGATAAAAGTTCAATTATTCTTAATGATTGAAGGTGACAGATGAATGGGGGTAAAAAAAAAGGAGTTGAAACTAGAGATAGATTTAAACCGCGAATAGAAAGAGAGTCAGGAAGAGACAGAGAGCTAGATGAAGAGAACGAGAATGTACAGGAAAGACAGGAAAGGGAAAGTGGAAAAATACAGAAACACTGAGGAAAAAGAGAGAAGGGTAAGGGAGAGAGAGAGAGAGAGAGAGAGAGAGAGAGAGAGAGAGAGAGAGAGAGAGAGAGAGAGAGAGAGAGAGAGAGGGGTGAGAGAGAGGGAGAGAGTGGGAGAGAGAGGGAGAAGGAGGCAGAAAAAGATAAAGATAAGGAGGAGAGGGGACTTAGTTCTGATTATTGAAGTTGAGAGGAACAGAGGAGCGGAAATCAAGAAGAGAGAGAGAGAGAGAGAGAGGGAGAGAGAGAGAGAGAGGGGGGGAGTGATGGGAGAGGTAATAAAAGAAATGGTGGAGGGGGGAGAGAGATAAGGCGAAAACTGAATTAATTTTGATTATTGAGGGTGAGAGGCAACGAAAGAGGGGTGGGGATGAGAGAGAGAGAGAGAGAGAGAGAGAGAGAGAGAGAGAGAGAGAGAGAGAGAGAGAGAGAGAGAGAGAGAGAGAGAGAGAGAGAGAGAGAGAGAGAGAGAGAGAGACAGAGAGACAGAGAGAGAGAGAGAGAGAGAGAGAGAGAGAGAGAGAGAGAGAGAGAGAGAGAGAGAGAGAGAGAGAGAGAGAGAGAGAGAGAGAGAGAGAGAGAGAGAGAGAGAGAGAGAGAGAGAGAGAGATATATATAGAGAGAGACATATACAGAGAGCGACAGAGAGATAGAAACACAGAGGAAAAACAGAGAAACAGAGAAGGAAAGAAAGAAAGAAAACGAAGAAAGGAGATAAAGCAGAGGGTCAAAAATCGACTGGCCCCCAAATGTGAGGCTTCTTTATCGACACATTCTGTCCATGCTCCTCAATGAAAAATTGCAGGAAATGGAGAAATTAAATAAAACACATAGGGCATGTATACAGCATCACCATCATCAGCATAAGGAAGAAAGAGAAACATCACCAAAACAAAGCACTTCCATCATCATGATGATAAATGCAGAGCGAGAGAGAGAGATATGGGTAAAAAGAAAACGATTCACAAAACTAGACGGCAAGGTAATGAAAACGTACTTCCAGAAAATATATAAAAATCTAAAACAACAATGCGCATTGTCGTAAAAACTCGATCTTATTGAGTGTACTCGAAGACGTGGAGACAAGACGCGTGTTGAGCCCACTATTGCCGAATCAACCGCTTTGCCGACCAACCACTTTTGTCGATCCCTTTCAACCAGTTTTGTCAATCCTTTTCAACCACGTTTGTCGATCCTTTACAACATTTATTGTCGATCCTTTCCAACCACTGTTGTTGATCCTTTCCAGCCATATTTGTCGATCCCTTTCAACCACTTTTGTCAATCCTTTCAACCACTTTTGTCGATACTTTCCAACCACTTTTGTCAATTCTTTCCAACCACTTTTGTCAATCCTTTCAACCACTTTTGTCGATCCTTTCAACCACTTTTGTCAATCCTTTCAACCACTTTTGTCAATCCTTTCAACCACTTTTGTCAATCCTTTCAACCACTTTTGTCAATCCTTTCAACCACTTTTGTCGATCCTTTCAACCACTTTTGTCGATCCTTTTCAACCACTTTTGTTGATCCTTTCCAACCACTTTTGTCGATCCTTTCCAACCGCTTTTGTCGATCCTTTCAACCACTTTTGTCGATCCTTTCCAACCACTTTTGTCGATCCTTTCCAACCACTTTTGTTGATCCTTTCCAACCACTTTTGTTGATCCTTTCCAACCACTTTTGTCGATCCTTTCCAACCACTTTTGTCGATCCTTTCAACCACTTTTGTCGATCCTTTCCAACCACTTTTGTTGATCCTTTCCAACCACTTTTGTCGATCCTTTCAACCACTTTTGTTGATCCTTTCCAACCACTTTTGTCGATCCTTTCCAACCACTTTTGTCGATCCTTTCCAACCACTTTTGTCGATCCTTTCCAACCACTTTTGTCGATCCTTTCAACCACTTTTGTCGATCCTTTCCAACCACTTTTGTTGATCCTTTCCAACCACTTTTGTCGATCCTTTCAACCACTTTTGTTGATCCTTTCCAACCACTTTTGTCGATCCTTTCCAACCACTTTTGTCGATCCTTTCCAACCACTTTTGTCGATCCTTTCCAACCACTTTTGTTGATCCTTTCCAACCACTTTTGTCGATCCTTTCCAACCACTTTTGTCGATCCTTTCCAACCACTTTTGTCGATCCTTTCCAACCACTTTTGTCGATCCTTTCCAACCACTTTTGTCGATCATGTGTGTGTGTGTGTGTGTGTGTGTGTGTGTGTGTGTGTGTGTGTGTGTGTGTGTGTGTGTGTGTGTGTGTGTGTGTGTGTGTGTGCCTCTGTGTGTGCCTCTGTGTGTACCTCTGTGTGTGTGTGTGTGTGTGTGTGTGTGTGTGTGTGTGTGTGTGTGTGTGTGCCTCTGTGTGTGTGTATGTGTGTGTGTGCGCGCGTGCCTTTATATGTCCGCGTGTGTGTTCTCTTCTTTTAAGGTAAGGGGGAATAGGAGGCGTTGTGGCCAATAGTGTTGGAACACAAAAGGTGAACAGGCATAACAGACATTATAATTCTGAGGACACAGGGGACATTTGGCAAGTTTTCGTTTGGATCGATTTAATCATTTAGGCTATGAAGATTAAAGTTTTAAAAAAAAGCATTAAATCTTACACAGACAGACAGATAAATAAACGCACAGACCACTTCCCAATTGCGATGTACCCCCTTTTTCTTTGAACTGGGTGTAGGAAACTGCATTAAAGAACAAAACCGACTGTAAAACTAAAATAGTGAAGCCTTCATGGAGGCAGGCTCGTGAGTGATTCAATATGTCGTATGGGCGCAAGAACAATGACTCCTTGTCTCCTCCTTCTCTCCCTCTATTTGCTTTTCTCTGTCTTTGTCTTTGTCTGTTTTTGTCAGCCATTGTATCTTTCTCTCTGTCTCTCTGTCTGTCTGTTTGCCTCTTGTATTAGTCTCACCTCCTCCCCCCCCCACCCCCCCCCACCCCCCCTCTCTCTTTCTCTCTGCCCAAAGTTCTTTCTAAAATGGTATCTCTCGTTTTATTAAGTGAAGTCATTTCTGTTAGTGTGTCTTTCTGTCTGTGCTCTCTCTTATCTCGTTCTTTCTCTCTCTCCTCGCTCTCGTCTCTTTCTCTCCTCGGATCTCACCTTCGTTTTTCGTCTCTCTCCTCTCTTTTCTTTCTCCTCTCTCTCTCTCTCTCTTTATCTCTCCTCTCGTCCTCTCTCTCTCTCTATCTCTGTCAGAGAGAAATGAGAGAGAGAGAGAGAGCGAGAAGAGAGAGGGAGATAGAGAGAGAGGAGAGAGAAGAAGAAAGAATGTGTGTGTTTGTGCGTGCGTGTGTGTGTGTGTGTGTTGTGTGTGTGTGTGTGCGCGCGTGCGTGTACGTGCGTGTATGTGTCCCGTGTGTGTGTATATGTGTGTATATGTGTGCGTGTGTGTGTGTGTGTGTGTGTGTGTGTGTGTGTGTGTGTGTGTGTGTGTGTGTGTGTGTGTGTGTGTGTGTGTGTGTGTGCGTGTGTGTGTGTGTGCGTGCGTGCGTGCGTGCGTGTGCGTGCCTGTGTGTGTGTGTGTGTGTGTGTGTGTGTGTGTGTGCGTGTGCGTGCGTGTGCGCGTGCGTGTGCGCGCGCGCGTATGTGTGTGCCTTTGTGTGTGCGCGTGCTCTGTCTCTTTGTTATTTTCTTGTTGTTGTCCTTTTCTCCCCTTTCAAGTTCTTCCTTAATGCTTCCCTTCAATTTTCATTTCTGCCTAATTTGTGTTATGACATGGGTTTGTTTCATTTATTTATTTATTTATTTGCGGGTTTTTTTGCGTTTTTAAAATATCTATTTATTCACTTATTTCCAAAACATTCATTTGCGTGTAATTTATTTCTTGTTGGCTTTGTTGCATTTGAGTTTTTTTTTCTTCTTTGGTGTTTATGTTACCTGTTTTTTCGTTAATCCAGCTACAAATATTTCTTGTCAATTCAACGATTTTAAAATTAGGATATTTTGTTGAAATCTCACTCATTATTATTGTGTTTATTGTTTCTATTTTGTTTTGCTTATTGTCATTTTGTTGTTTTTCTACTAGATAAGTGCTACTCTACACTGTGTTTTGAGTGTTCGATTGCCTGTTTCCATTAATGCGTCCATTTTGTTTTGTTGTATGTTTTGTAAATAAGTTTGAATGTGCTGTGTGTTTTCTTTGTATTAAAAACAATTAAATGCTGCAATTCGTTATCTAACGATGTTATTTATTTTTTATTTTTTTACATTGCTTATATTGTCAACAGCAATGGTTTTCTCAGGACTGTAACCACAGTAAACATCAAACACGTTACTAACATCCTACATATATTTACTTTGCAAACACACAACCTCAAAAAATGACAACAATATACAACAATGTAGTACATGACACCTTCATCATTGTACCCTATACTCAACAGCCCATAAACCAAGACAGTGCTGGAAACGTTGAGCCACTCTACTCTACTTATCAGGTCCAGGTTATAAAAAAAGAAAACAGTCAAAAAGGATAACAACTACATACTACCAAAGATATTCTAAAAGGGTAAGATGGATTACTTAAGAGCTCGGCGAACCGGGCTGATAGTGGGGCCAGTACACTTTTCACAGTGGAGGCTATCCAAAAACTCGGACTGGAACTTGAACGGAGAATTCAACCGGCCTATCGACGTGTAAAATGTGTCCTGTTGAAAAGGGACATAACCAGTGTTTCTGTCCTCACTACTCATATAGGGAAAAGAGACCGGATGCTTATATTCCCCTATACAGTCTTTGATACTACTAACAAAAGATGCATAACAAAGTTGATTGATTGTCTGGTTGGTTCATTCATTCACAGATTGATTAATTGATTCGTCTATATGTCTAATAAGACTTTCAATTATGCTGTTTATTTTGGATGTCTGTCGATCACTTTGTTTTGTCTTTCCATGTTTGAATCATTTATATGTTTATTATTTTTTCTCAGGTTATTTCATGTTTATCTGGTTCTAAATTTTATTTTGCTGGTCGTCATGCGAACCGTTTTGTGTTTCTTTTTCTGTATCTGTTACTGTCTAATTGTTATTGTTGGCTTCGTTGTTTATTGTAGTCAGCTTCACGTTGAAATCATAATCATATAAAAACTACGACTCATCGTCAATGTCGTATTGATCTGAGAAAACAAGCACAATGCAATAAATCAATAAATCAATAAATCAATAAATCAATAAATAAATAAATAAATAAATATCTTCATCTAAATTGTTGTTTGCTTTTATTTTATATACTGACAGGCAGAAGTTCTGCACAAACGCATTGTAAAAATCATCAAAAATGTAAATCAGATACAAAATTAATTTTACTTTGGGTAATCCTAAATCATGCTGTGTGTACAATTGCATGATTTAGGATTACCCAAAGTTAAATTAATTTTGTATCTGATTTACATTTTTGATGATTTTTGCAATGCGTGTGTGCAGAACTTCTGCCTGTTAGTATATATCTCTACTTTATAACATTTTAATTTGCATTTATGTCATGTTTTGTTTTATATCAGTTGCCTAATTATGATATCTAGTTTTAAAAATATGTGTACACATTAAGCACACAGTGGAAATGCTAAACGAAAACCTCTTGTGTAGTATAAGAGAAATTATTGATCAACTCCCCTCCGACCCTCCACCCCGATCCTCTTCCTTGGAGAAAGGTGGCAGAGTGGTTAAGACGTTCGCCTACCAATTGTAATGCGTGACTGCAGCGTGAGTGACCCGGGTTCGAATCCCGGCCTCGCCCTTTCTTTCTACTTTGACAGGAAAATCGAACTGATCGTCGAGTCCTTCGGATGGGGACTTAAAAACCCACCACGTCACGTGTCAAAATCACGGTTTTCACGTGATTTCCCTCTTATAGCTGGTAAGAAATCTTAAGAAACATTCCTAGCATAAGAGGGAATGTGACACGTGACGTGGGGGGTCTTTAAAGCTAGTCTAACCCGTGCGCTTTACGCACGTAAAAATCCCACGGCAGTTGAAGGTCGGTAGCAGCAGGGAGTAATCCCGCTGCCTGGTATGGCCAAATTGATAGCTAGGTTTTCCAAGTGTGCCCACACCCCCTCCTCACCCTGTGTCTCCCTCCCAAAAAAAATCCAAAAACATTGGGTAGGCGCTGCACGTGCGGGGACGCGCTCTCCGGGGAGAGAGAGCAGCCCGAATTTCGCAGAGATAAATCTCTGTGACTAGAATATACCAATTACCAATTACCAACATTCTCAATCACATATAGTATTGGCTATATGCTGAGATAGGCACGCTATATTTATCTACATGTGTAAATATAAAGGTTAATGTCATCTTTGTGTGGTAAAACGTCGCTTCCTGTCCTCAAAAAAGCTCAGATCATTATGTACTAATGCATTACAAATGTCGATCCTTGTCAAGGGGGTCAAACTTCGTGTTTGTTTATTTATTTATGTATTTATTTATGTATTTATTTATGTTTTTATTTATGTATTTCTTTATGTATTTCTTTATGTATTTATGTATGTATTTATTTATTTATTTATTTATTTATTTATCTATTTAGTTTTCTTTTTTGGGCACATACGCACCACATTTCAACACAGTCATTGTTTACCAACAGAGTTATGACCATATTTGCATTTAGGTACAATGTAGTACACTAAATTAAACATACAGTTCACAAATGCCAACAACCACGATTAGAACTCCAAATAATATAAGGGTGCATGCAATTCAATTACTATGCACACCTCTTTGCCTTCTGTACACGTTCAGTTTATTTATTTATTTATTTATTTATTTATTTATTATTTATTTATTTATTCGTGATTTTGATTATTATGTACTAATTAATTATGGGTATGCTGTCGCTATATTTGGTGTTGGTCATTTGTGCGCTGATTTGTGGTTTGTTCATTGCATTAATGATTGCGGATTAGCGTCGATTCTTGGATTGCTTATTATAGTATTGATTGTTGATCAAACTATTTCACGTCTTTTCTTGATCTGTTTTCCATAGTTTTCTTGCCTTTATGATTCATTGCGATTGTTTTTTTGCCAGTTAAATTAGCTAGTGATGCAAAGCAACCACATTTCCACCAGAGAAGCAGTCCTACCAGTAAGCAAGCAACTATTCCCTGTATTCTTTTCTTTTTTTTAAGTTTGCAAAAAAAGAATGACAAAGGCGTTTACATTTCGTTTTACAAAAATGCCATAAATTATTAAGATTGGAGATTGGTTTCAACCCTTTGGCTCTTATTTGGGGTGTGGGGCCTGAGGATTGCATGGTATATTTCTGTCAAAGCAACACATTTTAATGGTAATGATTTGGATTCTGGTGGAGTGTGAAAAGGGGGGGGGGGTGGGCTTGACGTAAATGTAGTTATCGTGATTTTGTTTCGGGTTGTTCCTTATGATAAGTGCGTTTTTTTTGTTGTTGTTTTTTTCTTTCAGATTTTTAACTTTTTTGTGAAGCGCTTAGAGCCCCGTAAGGAGAATAAGCGCTATATAAATTGTCATTATTATTATTATTATTATTATTATTATTATTATTATTATTATTATTATTATTATTATTATTATTGTTATTATTATTATTATTATTATTATTATTATTTATTATTATTATTATTATTATTATTATTATTAGTAGTAGTAGTAGTAGTATTGTTATTATTGTTATTATTATTATTATTTAGTTTTCTTTGAGAGAACGAACAGGTAGCTGTGCAAGATATGTTCCAACGTACTTAGCTTCCTTGATGACTGTGCTCTATGTCTGATCAACGCGATACAATTACGCTAGTATCTTTACAGATTGGAACATGTTTCCCTGCTACATTATAGTTACAGTACACTTGTTAACGATAGCTAGCTTTCAGAGGATTTTCAGATAAATGTGAGGAAGAAAAAGTGTATGAATTTCGATATCAACAACAATAACATAAATAGCAGCAGCAGTAGCAGCAGCAATGACAACAACAACAACAACAACAACAACAACAACAACAACAACAACAACAACAACAACAACAGAAACCATTGTTTTCAAGTTTGGGTACAAAACAAAATTTCACATTAATTTATTTTTGAAAACCTTTCCAAAGGGTAATTAACACGGTGCAAAAATATGAGTTGTCTTAAAAAAAAACATAAGTATACGCCTGTGTCGTATATAATAATGTCGCTCATAAAATTCTGCAGCTTATTCATGAAAAAGTGTCACTGAGCGACATTATTTTATAAAAAATTGAAGCGCGACAGGATTTCACAAGAAATGTCCATAAAATGGCGTCGCTACCTAAAAATAAAACCGTGTCGCAGCGACAGCATTTCACGTCATACTGTGAAATACTGCTGCCAAAACGCTACGACCATATTTCACAGAAAATATTAACTCTAGCAGCAACATTTCACCTGGAAATGTGTCGCAAGCGACAGTATTTACTGACTACAATATTTCAGTGTCCTGTCGCAAAAAACTGTCGCAAAATTTGGAGCGACAGTATTTTAAGGCATGAGACAATATTTTATAGGACATTTTTCGTGAACATTTGTCGCGCGACAGGTTTTTTTCAGAAAATAATATCGCTGCAACAGTATTTCACGTGAAATGCTATTGCTGCGACACGATCCCACGGCGACAGTATTATATACGACACCGGCAATGGTTGGTTTATTTATCAGCTTGACTGGTTGAAGTACACTTTTACTTATGTACATAACAATCTTAACACACTCTGTTCTTAAAATTAAAGACATGTTAGATTATTACTATTTCGTCACGGATAGCAAACATGCATAAGTGTTTTTAAATATTTTTTGTGTGATTGTATTTTATGATATCTAATTGTACTTTTTGTAGACTGCAATCAATAAAATCAATAGAGATAGAAATCAAAATAGAAATTGTTGAAAGTTTGCAAATAATTACAAAAGTATGTCAACATTTGTTTAATGTTTGCAAATAATTACAACAGTATGTCAAAGAATCAATGACTACATAAATATGGATATCATAATATTATAGAAAAGGATATAAATAACAAATGACCGATCAAATGAAGCTATCAGTTTATTGAATCAATCAATCAATTAACCAGCAAATCAACCTAAAAGACAAAACAAAACACAATAATGTATGCCAATGAATACATGCAAGAATGTCTCTTACGGGATAAATAACTAAGAAAATTATAAATTCTGCAAACAAACGGTCGATGGGATTATTAATTTTCTTATACAAATTGATATGAATATTGATCATGAATGCTAAATATATAAAAAGCTAAACATATAAAGCAAAGCAAACAAAAAACTGAAACTAAAATTAAATTAATAATCAATCTATCAATCAATCAGTCAATCAAACAATTATATATTAATAAGTACACTTCCTTATTTGACTCATTCTATCAAATTCTACACTTAAATTGGTTACGTTAGAAAGTGGCCGGACTTCATTCAAATAATCGATCAACGAATAAACTTCTTTACTTGACTCATTCGACTAAGCCATACATACAAATTGATTATTAATTTTAGAAAAGGGCTAATTTTCATACCAATTTTTATTAGCCCTAAAATTAAAATGGGATCACAACCTAACAGGAAAGTTTGAATGTGATCCACAAACAAACACAATCGGTTTATTTGAGATAGACAAAAAGAAAAGGAAAACGCATACCATAGGCCTACCCAGATACAAACTGTTCAACCACACATACACACCCAGCAGCGTTTCATTACGAAGGAAGGTCGAACTAATAAACTGATTATGCTCGAACATGTAGTCACACTTCTTTGCACCAGATGTTGTCATTGTTAATGTTGCGGTTTCTGTGTCTGTGTCTCATTATCGATCTGGGCTGCCATTGCGATGCTGTGCTGTGCATATCACAACAACTTTGCACGGTTGCCCCCAGTATTATTGGAATGAATTTCAATTAACTGCTGCTGGAACCAGGGAGGGAGAGAGAGAGAGAGAGAGAGAGAGAGAGAGAGAGAGAGAGAGAGAGAGAGAGAGAGAGAGAGAGAGAGAGAGAGAGAGAGAGAGAGAGAGAGAGAGAGAGAGAGAGAGAGAGAGAGAGAGAGGGGGGATAAATGAACAGGGAGGGGAGAGAGAAGACAGACAGACGGAGGATTGAAAGGGGAAGGGAGTTTAAGTGGGGGTAGGGGGGTCTGTAATTATAGGATTGAAGTTAGAATATTTCCTAAGCTTGTCTTCTGTTGTTGTTGTTGTTGTTGCTGCTGTTGTTGTTGCTGTTGTTGTTGCTGTTGTTGTTGTTGTTGTTGTTGTTGTTACGTTGTGTTGTGATTTGAAATGGAATGGTGTGGCTCTTCTCCGCTAAGTTGCGCTACGCAACCTTATGCTACGTCACGTTATATTACTCTATATTATAATTATAGTGTTATGTTACATGATTGTATGTTTTGGGTTCGGGGTTTTGTACACAAATTAAAAAGTGCTATATTATAGCATGATGCTATGTGGTGTTGTTATGTTGATTCGTGATGTTTTGAGTGTGTAGACATTAAGATTAACATTATAGCCCAGTCGACAAATAGGGCCATGTGAGGGCTGTCACCACGTTAAATTATGCCACGTAATGTTAAAAATGGATAACATTATAAGGCCAAAGCATTCCAAGTCTTAGATTAAAACTCTGTGTTCAAAATATGTCATGTACCCTGGCACTTTGATATGTTTATGATCTTATTCAATCATCGTGTTTATTTTACTTTCTAATGATTGATTATTCGTTTGCCTTTAATGTTCTTGTTATCAATGTAAAGCGCACTGAGCTCATGTGAGAAAGAGCGCTATATAAATTCCCATTATTATTATTATTATTATCATTATTATTATTCAGGACGCTAAGCTAAAGAACAACATATGTTTATCTAATGACATTTTTGTCTTGGTTTCACAAGATTTTGCTAGTTCTGTAAAACTACTGTACCGAGTTACACCTATATATTTATTTAATTGTCAATAATACCCATTCTCACTAACTTTTTTCCCTTTATTTTTTGTTGCTTTTCTCTTTTTTTCTGTCTTGAAAATCACCTTTTCTCTATGTGTTTTTGCATCATACGTTTCCGTTCCTTTTCTTCTGTGCTTGTCTTTTCAGGTGAAGGTTTTTTTCAATTGCTATTCTTATTTTCACACACTCCGGATCTTATTCTTTATGTTCTAGGGTCATTTATTTATTCTTTCTTTTATTTCTTGTATTTTTGGGAGGGATATCTTTAGCTTTATTTCGTTGTGCTGACGTGTTTATCCGTCCGGTTTTCTTTCCCTCTATTTTGTTACCTTCTGATGATAGCGAAGTTTTCACATTTCTCTTGTTTAGTTTTTATTTATTTCTTTTTGCTCAGTGTTTCTTTAGAGTCTCCTCTCTTACATGTCACACGCTTTGTTTTTCCATTCCATGTTGTCGTTTCTTGGCGTCATTTTCTGCCTAGTTTTACTCATTTTCTTTCAGTTTGTAAGCGATATCATTTTCTTTTTGCGTGGATATTTTGTTGTTGTTGTTTATTTTTCTGTCTGCCTGTCGATTACAGTGTATCTTTTATATCTGTATTTTTTTTTGTGGGTAATGTGAAGTGTATGAACATATACGAAGAAAAAACATCCAGCAAAAAATTATTGAAAAGAAGCAATAACACGACATAAATAAATAAGCCGCGATGAAAGGCCAAAAAATGAGCAAGCAGGAAGGACAAGTGTGACGAAAAGAAAATAGATATCACAAACCACGCAAAACAAAATGGAGAGAAAAAACAACAACGTAAAAATACCAGCAAAAACATGAATAATCAAGGTGAACAAACTATAGGAATGGACGATAGCAACAAAGTAGAAAAGACAAGGGAAAAAAAGAAAGGAAAAGAAAATATAATGGAAATAAATGATGAAGAAAGAAATGAAAGGAAACAAGATGAGACGAAAAGGAAAAGATGAGTAGATGAAAAAAAATAGATAAAGGAAAGGGGAGAAGAGTGGCGCGATGATAGAAAGAAGAAAAGAAAAGGACAGAAGAAAGTGAAGAAAGGGCAAATTACAAGGATGAAAATATTTATATAAAAAATTGAGAGAAAAGGGGCAGATAAAAACAATGAGTCAAAAGAAAGCGACAAGAAGAAAGAGAAAGAGAAGAGGGAGAGAAAAGCAAAAGAAAGAATGGCGTAGAATGAAAAAGATGAAGACAGAACCGAGAAATCTTAGCTCAAAAGAACAACAAGAAAAAGAAGACAAAGAAGAAGAGGAAGAAGAAGAAGAAGTTGTAGTAGTAGTAGTAGTAGTAGTAGTAGTAGTAGTAGTAGTAGTAGTAATAGTAGTAGTAGTAGTAGT
>CM065686.1:58053343-58058343 GCA_017654935.2 Phymorhynchus buccinoides | reverse complement strand
AGGAATCGCCGTTTTGACGGTTTAATGTCTAGGAAACCAGAGCAAAGTGAGAGTTACGATCCTTGAAAAGGCTGTCTTTCTGGTGATCTCGACGTGTTTCTTGAAAAAAACTCATCCGTCAGGGTCCCCCTTTAAACTAGCCGACCAAATTCGCTACCGTATGCATCAATGAAATCAGATTCACACGATTTTTAAAAAAAATACATCAACGTTAACATCAAATCTCTCCCTGTCCCTGTCTCTGTCTCTGTCTCTCTGTTTCTCTCTCTATCTCTGTCTCTGTGTCTCCGCTTCTTTCTCTTTCTTTAAACTAGCCGACCAAATGTGTTACTGCATGGTGGAAGTTCAGTTTAACGTCGCGCATCGGCTTTCGCCATGTACGACGGGCTGAACAAATCAACCACGGTGTAAACAAACATTTATGTTCCTGAATCACTGTCTTAGCCAAAAGGCCGAGAAGCGATCAGTAATTCGAGTTATTAAAAAAGTTACTGCATGCATCAATGAGGCGTTATATACTACTCCTTGTCGACACGAAAAGGGGGTAAGTTTAGGCCCGAACTGCCGATGCCCCCTGGTGCCGAGTCAGGAGTAGATAATGTTTTTGTGGTATATACTACTAGTTCCTGACAGGCAAGGGCGATAATCTTAAGTAGGGGGCGTTCGCATCTCAGGGCACGAGACAGGGGCAGATAATGTTTGGTATAAAGCCTCATTAAATCAGATTCACACGATTTTTTTAACCCTTTCACCGCCAGCCATATTTCAGCCAAACATTTCCATTAAATTTACCTGGGTAGAGAACAAAATCCATCTGCAGTACTGGGGATTGTTCTGTGACATATATAAAATAAGGTCTATCCTTACTTCTCAAAACTAAGACAATAGGTTATTTGGATAATAGACCCCAATTCGATGCCTTTTAGTGACATAGGTGTTAAATCACTGTGGTGTTAAAATGCGACTTTGGCGATGGAAGGGTTAAAATACATCAACGTTAACATCACATATCTCTCTGTCCCTGTCTCTGTCTGTCTCTCTATTTCTCTCTGTTTCCTTCTCTATCTCTTTGTCCATCATGCAACACATTAGAAGATGAACTACATGTATTGTATGATTGTCCAATATATAACGACTTGAGACGTAAATACTAGTACAAACATAATATAATGATGGTAACTATAAGACCCCCCTTACTAAACTGTTTGTTGCAAAGTGATAGTTGTTTAGTTACTACAACAAACAAACAACTACACGACAAGTGTAAAGTGACGTTATTTTATTCACAAGAGACAAAACAAAACTACTGGATATTTCGGCGAATGCGCCTTTATCAACACAGACAAACAATTAAACAGCAAACAGCAAATATAGCAAAAGGAGCAAAAGTAGGCAACAGAAGGAGCAAAAACCGTCAAGATCAAAATGAAAACAATACTTCCCCTCTACAGTCCAACGTGTAAATGATACAACAAAGTTGAAACCAAAGAGCAAGGCTGTGAACACAAATCAGGGGGAGGGTAAAAAAAAACACTTTGAAAAAGACAACAACGTTTTGAAGTGAGAGAGGATGGGGACAGTGAGTACGCAATCATGGTAGAAGTTGGAAACAAGGGTCAGTTGTGTGTAAGCGGTGGGGAGGGGGAGGTTTGGTGAAGAGAACAAATATCGTGCTAAAGTGAACACATGTAGCAGAAGCTAACATTACATTGCAATTGAAAAATGAAAAAGATATAGAGAGAGAAGGGGGGGGGGGGAGGGAGAGGGAAATAGGGGTGGATTCGCCGCCTAGCGCATCAAACCCATGTCTGACCCCAAAGTGGGTTGCCCCACCCTGGCACCGAGGGGTGAGGGGGAAAACGGAAGTTCTCCGAGAAATAAACCCCTAGTCAGACACACTTGTCTAAGACATGAAAAATGTAAACAAATTTAAAGGAATAAAGGATTAAGGGGAAATTCTCTGTGAGAAAAAAACACCTGCGCATGTGGTCAAAGACAAGTGCAACAGTTTGCGTACTCACTGTCCCCTCTCACATGCACACACAAACACATACACACTCTCTCTCTCTCTCTCTCTCTCTCTCTCTCTCTCTCTCTCTCTCTCTCTCTCTCTCTCTCTCTCTCTCTCTCTCTCTCTCTCTCTCTCTCTCTCTCTTCCTCTCTCACACACAACAACACACACTGGGACTAGAGGAATGCAAAAATATGCAATGGTATACTTTGGAAGAGAGAAAAGAAAACACAAAGGGGTGGGGGTGGGAGGAGGGTTTGGAAGGAAGGGGTGGGGAGGGGTGGGGAGGGGTGGGGAGGAGGTTATGGGAAGGAGGGGGTGGGTGGCTATTGGGCGGTAGCGAAGGATAGGAATCAAATTGATCATTATTGATTACAATCAAGTTTGTAAATTAATTGGGAATGCAGGGGTCCACGCCGGGGGAGGGGGCTTCGGGCAGTGAGGGGAACCTTCTTCGCGTAGCTGTGGCTATTGAACCCTACCACACTGCCCAGTATACAGGGGTCACTCCTTTACTTAGCTGTGGCTATTGAACCCTACCACACTGCCCAGTATACAGGGGTCACTCCTTCGCTTAGCTGTGGCTATTGAACCCTACCACACTGCCCAGTATACAGGGGTCACTCCTTCGCTTAGCTGTGGCTATCAGACCCCTGTCCCCCCAACCCAGACGGGACACACAGGGAAGTGGGGGAAATGAAAACTAGACATTCCATTATAAGCAAGTTTGTAAATTAATTAGGAATACAGAGGTCCACACCGGGGGAGGGGGCTTCGGGCAGTGGGGGGAACCTTCTTCGCGTAGCTGTGGCTATTGAACCCTACCACACTGCCCAGTATACAGGGGTCACACCTTCGCTTAGCTGTGGCTATCAGACCCCTGTTCCCCCAACCCAGACGGGACACACAGGGAAGTGGGGGAAATGAAAACTAGGCATTCCATTATAAGCCAGTTTGTAAATTAATTAGGAATACAGAGGTCCACACCGGGGGAGGGGGCTTCGGGCAGTGAGGGGAACCTTCTTCGCGTAGCTGTGGCTATTGAACCCTACCACACTGCCCAGTATACAGGGGTCACTCCTTTACTTAGCTGTGGCTATTGAACCCTACCACACTGCCCAGTATACAGGGGTCACTCCTTTACTTAGCTGTGGCTATTGAACCCTACCACACTGCCCAGTATACAGGGGTCACTCCTTCACTTAGCTGTGGCTATTGGACCCCTACCCCCCCCCCCCCCCCCCCCCCCCCCCCCCCCCCGAAACCCAGACGGGACACACAGGGAAGTGGGAGGGGGGGGGGCAAAAAGGAAGGGGATGTGTGGAGGGGTGGGGAGGAGTTTTGGGATGGGGTGAATGAGGGGGGTAGATGGGTTCAAGAACATGTTACGGCAAAATGAAAATGACACAGAATAATATAATGAGGCTTAAGGTTTGTCATTCAGTCCATGAGGCTTTCTGGTGCCCAGTTTGTTGATGAGGTGTGATTCCATGTCCTTTCTGTTGTTTGTGTTTTTTGTGAACAGGAGCCACATCCCTTTGACGCGTATGTCTGATGTGGAGTGGTCAGGCTGGTTGAAGTGATGGGCTATAGGTTTGTCTCTGTGGTGCACGATGTCAGCTAAATGTTCTTTGAAGCGGGTGGCAAGGGTTCGGCCAGTTTCACCAATGTGCAGTTGTTTGCATTTGAGGCAATGAATGACGTACACAATGTTCTCAGTCTGACAGGTGATGTGTTTGGTGATGCTGAATTTCGAAAGATGTCCATGGACCTGTGTTGAAGTACAGATGAATGGGCACACTTTGCATTTGGGGTTTTGGCATGGAGAGGTTCCTGGAACATGTTGGCTTCTCGGTTTCAATTTAGACCGAACCAGTAGGTCACGTAGATTGGTGTCACGTTTGTAGGTCACGAGGGGCGGTTGGTCGAAAATGTCCGCTACCTGTTCACGGGATTGTAGAAGTGACCAGTTGGAGATGAGGATGTTGCGCACACGATGAATGGATGGGTGGAACAGTAGGCTGACGATGGGTCTGTCATCTGTTTCTGGTCTCTGCTTTGTTTGGAGGGCTTCAGAGTGAGAAATTATGTTGACACGGGTGAGGGCAGACTCGATTGCTGTGAGAGGGTAATTCCGGTTTAGGAAGAAATCCACCATTTCCTGTGCTTTGATTTCAAAGTCATGGTCATCTGAGCAAAGGCGGCGGAGTCGGATGAGTTGAGAATATGGACTGCTGTTCTTTGTGGCTGGGGTGTGGGACGAACTCCTTTAGGCAAACTGCATAAAATTAAAATTTAAAAAAAGGACCCACAACAAAAACAACAAAAGCATTCATTCTTCTCCGTGAACACCCCCCCCACCGCACCCCCCCCCCCCCCCCCAACCCCCCCCCCCCCCCAACCCCCGTCCCCCCCTCAACCCCCATTCCCCTCCATCCCCCCCTGAACACCCCCCACCGCCCCGCCCCCACGCCACCACCACCCCTTCAGACCCCCTTTCCCCCCACTCCCCCACTCCCCCTCCCCCCTCCCCCTCCCTAAAGTGCGATTAAAGTGACAAGTACCTGTTGATGAGTTAAACAAACAATGATGTATAGGGATTCCAAGCTTGAACTGTTTCATCATAAACCATATTGATGCTTGCAATGTATTTTTCAATATTATATCGGTATCTCATTATAGGAACAAACATCCTAAATAATGGTATCTGGGTTTTCCCATTTTACATCTATAAGTAAAAGATTTTGCCAGTAATAATAATTAAGTCACATCATCTGTTCTCACATTCTTTTCACAACCAAATATCACAAAATGCTGAGTAAATTGGAAATTGTTGGCTATTTCACATTTGTCGTGTAGTGCCGTTTGAAAATTCATCCAAAAGGATAACACATGTTCACAGTTCCAGAAAATGTGCTGAACATTATCTTTATGATTATTACAAAAGGAACATTTATCGGTATTTTCAAGTTTCATATTTAAATGTACT
>CM065686.1:58045843-58048343 GCA_017654935.2 Phymorhynchus buccinoides | reverse complement strand
AGAGAGAGATCAATAACCATTATTAACTTATAGCAGTCAATCAAATAACAACCGTTGGAATGTATCTCGTCATCAACAATCAATCCAATCAATACACATGATAATAGTATATCCACACATTACAATTACTGCAGTCAGATAGCTGTTAATATTCAATCAGAACAAGATAGAATACAGACTGAGAGAGAGAGAGAGAGAGAGAGAGAGAGAGAGAGAGAGAGAGAGAGAGAGAGAGAGAGAGAGAGAGAGAGAGAGAGAGAGAGAGAGAGAGAGAGAGAGAGAGAGAGAGAGAGAGAGAGAGAGAGAGAGAGAGAGAGAGAGAGAGAGAGAAAGAAAAAGAGAGAGAGAGTAAAAAATGAATAATGAATTTAAGAGATGGATATCAATAATAATGTTACTATGATTATCAATCGCCTAGCCGGGCATGTTTTTCAGCCTGGTATCACAGCATTTTAAATGTCTGTTTGATATTGACTGTTTATTGAAATAAACTGCCGTCAAAAGTTGTTTTCTGCTGTAGCCTAGTCGTATGTGTCATTTAGGAAAAAATGAAGTAAAATCCATATTGTCAAAAGTCCTTTGAAGTAGCCATGTGTCAAGGGTGGCTACGTAAGTGCGCCTATGTGAAAAGTAGTCCATTGCGCCTATCCGGGTGTGTATATCAATTGCGCGTGGTTTCTTAGAAGTATTAGAAGTTAAGCTTCAGGACCTGTGTAATTCACATTGAGATAGTATGAGACTTATCATCATGATATCTTAGAAGTCTTTGCATTCTTTTTTCAATACCTTTATAATGAATGTTAGCTTTAACTTCTGAAATATAAATATCAATGTATACCAAACTTCCATTATGCCTAGTTTTCTTCTGAACCATTTCCACCATTTCAGCGGGGATACAACGGGCGCAATTGACACAGGCATAAACGAGTATGCTTATAGGGGCAATGAGGCTTTATACTACTCCTTGTCGACACGTAAGGGCTATATGTGCCCGAAGTGCCTGTGCCCCCTGGTGACGAGTCAGGAGCAGATAATTGTCTGTGGCTATATACTACTAGTTCCAAGTGACCACATCCTACAGTCATGTCCACTGTTCCAAAAGAAAAGAAAAACGACCTGGCCAGACCCCGTGGCCCAGAAGCTCTTCGGAAGACTGGAGGACCTGCAACATACGGCCGCCTTCATATTGGATGCTGGGGTGTCCCTCTGACGTACGAGAAGAAGAAGAAGAAGAAGAAGAAGAAGAAGAAGAAGAAGAAGAAGAAGAAGAAGAAGAAGAAGAAGAAGAAGAAGAAGAAGAAGAAGAAGAAGATACTACTACTAGTTCCTGACAGGCAAGGGCGATAATCTTAAGTAGGTGGCGTTCGCTTATCAGGGCACGAGACAGGGGGAGAGAATGTTCGGTATAGAGCTGCACCGGTGTCAATCATTTACCAAAATGCTATTAAGATTGTATTGTGCGGAAACGTTTTAATTTGAATAAACAACACCACTGCTTCTAGCGATGAAAGGCTTTATTAGGTGTGTATTTATGTTGCCATAGTCGCTACCCAGTTCATGATGCGCATAAGATGTTAAACAGTAATGGTTTGGCGCATCTTCTGGAGTTATCATTCCTGTTGTTGTACAAATATTAACGTTTCGTAGGTTCTACATTTCATTTTACTGAAGTAATACAAAAAAAGATTCGGGTCGAAACTTTTTTAAAAATCAAGTTGCAATTTTGTGCTGGTTTTGAAGGCATCGGTATTTGTTAACATGTTCCTATTTTAATGTTTCTTGTATTTCTTACATTATTGATCGATCGTTTAATTATTATATTGATTGATTTGTTGATTTTTGATTGACTGATAGATTATAAATGAGTTTATTTGATTGATTGATTAATTGATTGGTCGATCGATTGATGGATTGATTGATTGATTGATTGATTGATTGTAAAACGAATTATGCTACTCATAATAGTCGAACGTAGAGATCAATATTTGTTAATGTTGCCACTAATAACAAGTATGATGATGATGATGACGATGACCATCATCACCATCACCAGCATCATCATCATCATCATCATGATAACCATTTGCTCTTCCTTTCTATTCTATTCTATTCTGTTTTCCACCTTAAAAGCATTTGTTCTTAAATTTGATGACAATTCGCCATTTCATACCCTAGCAATCGCTCGTGACAGTTGTATTCATTCCATTCACGTGCATCGTGTTTCTTTGTTCCAACTATTATTGTTTGTTTGCAACAATGCTTTCATTTGTCAAAAGTTCAGCAACGACACACACACAAACAAAAAAACCCAACAACAACAAAGTGCAACTGAGTCTAAAATGTGCAATGTTGTACTGGACAAAACAATGCCAACAAAAAAGAGGGAAAGAAAGCAATATTCGGGGGGAAAAAACGTGTAATAAAGAAAGCATTGTAATAATTGACAGTTGCGTTAGGTTTTTTTGGGGTGGCAGGATGCTATCTATGTGTCTAATGAAAT
>CM065686.1:58035843-58040843 GCA_017654935.2 Phymorhynchus buccinoides | reverse complement strand
AGAGAGAGAGGGAGAGAGAGAGAGAGAGAGAGAGAGAGAGAGAGAATTTTTTTTTTACAGACAGACAAAGAGAGAGAGACAGACAGACAGACAGACAGACACAGAGAGAGACAGAGACAGAGAGAAAATCATTTATATTTAAAAACAAATTGTCTTCTTATGTGTATTTCATGTCATGCTTGTTTCCCTCAGCGACGAAAAAACATGAATGTTTCTTTAACTGTCTTTTTGTCTGTCCGAGCGTTTCTGTGCGGAAACGTAAACACATGCGCTTATTTCTTCCTTTTTAAAAATTATTTCTTCATCTCTTCCATCAGTGTGCATGTTTAATCTATGAATATTGTAAAATGGGAATCTGGGCAGATTTATTGAATTATTTAGGAAACAGCAAAACTAATCAAGAATAGAGAGAATAATCAGCAATCTGAATATTGCAAAGTTTGTTTTAATTCTTGTTTTAAATTATTTTGGAGTCCGAGTATTTAGTTACAGTATTTTGCTGTATGTTTTTATTATTTAAAAAAAGAAGAGAAATAACATAAATTACATACACAACCTAAAATCATATTAAGGCAAGAATTATGATAAACACATTACATTGATTAGAATTTTTAAGACCTGTACGAATAGCTCGTAATTCGTATTAGTTACAACCAGACACCTTGGCTTAAGCTTACAGCAAGGGGGTCGAGAGAGAGAGAGAGAGAGAGAGAGAGAGAGAGAGAGAGAGAGAGAGAGAGAGAGAGAGAGAGAGAGAGAGAGAGAGAGAGAGAGAGAGAGAGAGAGAGAGAGAGAGAGAGAGAGAGAGGGAGGGTAGGGGTGGGCAAATAAGAACCACAGAGAGAGAGACAAAGAGAGAGAGGAGGGTAGGGGTGGGCAAAGAAAAACATGAGAGAGAGTGAGACAGAAAGAGGGACACACAGAGGGAGAGGAGGGTAGGGGGAGAAAAAAAGAAGAACATGAGAGAGAGAGAGAGAGAGAGAGACAGAGAGACAGAGAGAGAGAGAGAGAGAGAGAGAGAGAGAGAGAGAGAGAGAGAGAGAGAGAGAGAGAGAGAGAGAGAGGAGGGTAGGGGTGGGCAAATAAGAACCACAGAGAGAGAGACAAAGAGAGAGAGGAGGGTAGGGGTGGGCAAAGAAAAACATGAGAGAGAGTGAGACAGAAAGAGGGACACACAGAGGGAGAGGAGGGTAGGGGTGAGAAAAGAAGAACATGAGAGAGAGAAAGAGAGACAGAGAGAGGGACACAGAGAGAGAGAGAGAGAGAGAGAGAGAGAGAGAGAGAGAGAGAGAGAGAGAGAGAGAGAGAGAGAGAGAGAGAGAGAGAGAGAGAGAGAAGCAGGAAATAAAAGAGGAGGCTGAGAATGAACATAATAGAGCTATGGATGAGAGAAAACACTCGCACGCACGCACACTCACATGCACACACAGACACATACACACACCACACACTCACACACAACACACACTCACACATGCACACACACGCACACGCACACGCACACGCACACGCACACACACACGCACACACGCGCGCGCACGCACACGCACACGCACACGCACACGCACACGCACGCACGCGCACGCACACGCACGCACACGCACGCACACGCACGCACACGCACGCACGCACACACACACACACACACACACACACACACACACACACACACACACACACACTTGTCTATGATCACTGTAAGGTGGATAGACGTTACATTAAAGAACGAACGAACACACACACACACACACACACACACTCTGATAATAACAGTGGTTCACTAATACATATATGCAATTCACAAATGAAGCAAACTGAGACATTTCATAAACATCAGGCCCCAATCTGAGATTGACAGCAACGAAGGAACTGAACTGTTTTTGGAACAGTGGTGGCGCCCTCGGAGGAGGACCTCACTCACGCTGGCTCCGCGACTAAGAGAATACTGTCGTCAGTAGGGGGCTTAGTAGGTGGTGTCCTGAACAGGCTCCGCTGAACTCCATCGAAGTGACTCAGCAGCAGTGCAGTGTCTCCTCGGTTGGCTGCCTCCTGACGGCCTGACATAGATTCGCTCCTCTTGGACTGCTGGTCTCGGATTCTGCGACCTGAACGTGCGGAGGTGTGGCTGCGAATTGGGACTCGGAATGAGCGGCGTGGGAGAAACGCCAGTGTACGGCCCAGAAGATGGGACAGCAACAAAAAAGAAACAGAAAGAAACAAAAAAGAAACGAAGGAACAATAAAGAGGAAGAACAAAGAGAGGGGGAAAGAAGGGAGAAGGGAGGGGGATGAGGTAGGGGTAGAGGGGTGCACGGTGGGAAAAAAGAATTATGGGGGTTGTGGGGGAGGGGGGGGGGGGTCGGGGGGGGCAAAGACGAAGAAGAAAGAAAATGAGAGAGAGAGAGAGAGAGAGAGAGAGAGAGAGAGAGAGAGAGAGAGAGAGAGAGAGAGAGAGAGAGCGAGAGAGAGACAGAGAGAAAGAGAGACAGCGAGAGAGAGAGAGAGAGAGAGAGAGAGAGACAGCGAGAGAGAGAGAGAGAGAGAGAGAGAGAGACAGAGAGCGAGAGAGACAGAGAGAGAGAGAGAGAGAGAGAGAGAGAGAGAGAGAGAGAGAGAGAGAGAGAGAGAGAGAGACAGACAGACAGACAGACAGACAGACAGACAGACAGAGACAGAGAGAGGGACACACACACACACACAGAGACAGAGAGAGAGCGAGAGAGAGAGAGAGAGAGAGAGAGAGAGAGAGAGAGAGAGAGAGAGAGAGAGAACAATGAACAACGGTTTATTTTCTTTAGGCCACTAGCCCCTAGAAACAGGGTCAAGGAACAAACAAATCTCATACGATATTTACTACACCTCTCAGTTAGATATCAACATCATTATGGAGACATACTATCATGTTGGTGAGCGAAACATGATAACACCAAACGTATACTAGGCAAGCCAACATTTGTTAACAACACTATATAGACATGTTCTTTTCTTCTATACATAAGAACATTCTCACAACTTATTATTTGTCTAAATTCTCAATCACATTTCTCTGTCGAATTGCATAGAAAATAAACATGGATAATTTACGAATTAGTGTCATGTACCCATTCAGAAGAATATTAATATAATGCTTTTCAATTCCACTTAAATATTTGTTTCTGATATCGTTATATATGGGACAAACATGTATAAAGTGATGTTCGTCTTCAACTACCTTACATGTGGGACAAAGAAAGTTTAAATTGTCACTGAAAGTTGTTCTGAAGGACGAACCATTTATTGGAAGCACACCAGTTCTCAATTTGACCAACCCATCACGGAAACACCTAATATCTAGAAATTCAAAATAATGTTCACTTTCAAATGATTGTTTTAAAAGCCGATAGGTACTATACATGTCTTTGTTCATTACTGAGCTATTCCATTCTTGTAAGTAGTTATGCTTTAATCGAGAGAGAGAGAGAGAGAGAGAGAGAGAGAGAGAGAGAGAGAGAGAGAGAGAGAGAGAGAGAGGGAGGGGGGGGGGGGGGGGTAGGAGGCAGGGAAGGGCTACACTGAAGCAGAATATCGTTGTCATGTTGTGCTCTGACAGTAAAATAAAACCCAAGCCTAAAACAAACCCACCCAGATCTCTAAAACAGAGGGCTTGTGTAACTTCAGCTCACTGATCCCCTCAGAGGAAGAGAAGCGAACAACCAAGCAGTTGTTAGACACACTGCAAAATGTAACCCGACCCACCTAATCCCATCAGATACACATCGGGATAACCTTTCCCTCTCCCTCTGTTAATCTTTACATCGGGTTGCTAACCTAGGAATCGGGCAGTTATTGTTGTATTGTAATGGGTTACATTTATTAATAATCGTCTTGTGTTATAGGCCTATTACACAGACTTTATTGTCATTCATTAAAATGATCTTGAACAGCTTAAAATTATCTTGAACAGTCTTTGTCGTTACTCTCCCCTTGAGTATTGTGACCCAGCACCACGAAAGGGACATTAAGTCGCTGGGCTAGTTTCTCACTTGTAAGAGGCTTGTAAAGTCAAAAATATCATTTTTGGTCAATTTTGAGTTATGGGTATTTTTGTGTTCTCTAACATCTTATTTGTCATATCTATAAGGGATAACCTCTAATATGGTCTCTAAATGGTCTTGTAATTGCTTTAAAACGAGTAGGTCAATGCATTGTTCTTGAGCTAGGCTAGACTGTAGACCGTGTTTTCTCAAAATGGCCAACACTCGCCCTACTAACTTTAAATGCTCATAACTCTGGAACAGAAAACGATACAAGAATGGTTCTTGTATGATTAGAACTAGAATTGTCTGAAGTGTTCAAATGTACAGTTTTCTCAGAATGGTCAGTCTGACACTTAATGTCCCTTTCGTGGTGCTGGGTCACTATTAACCCTTTCACCGCCGATGTCGCATTTTAGCACCACACTGATTTAACACCCATGCTACTAAAAGGCATGAAAGGTGGATCAGTTATCCAACATCCTTATGTTGTTCATTTTGAGAGATAAGGAAAGGAATGGGTTTTACTTTATTTGATGCAGGTCATTGGGGGATTCACAGTACTGCATAAAATTATGCCAACTCTTCTTTACCTAGGTAAGTTTGGTAGACATTTTTGGCTGAAAAATGGCTGGCGGCGAAAGGGTTAAGGTAATCTGCCATTGAGAACAAGTCGTCGCCAGTGTAGCGCCGCACTGTATGTTACATGCTTCTTATGTATTACAACATCATGGGTGGCACTTTTCATGGTATACATGGATTTCCTGTTTTTGAATTTTACCAGAAAAGGAATTTCCTTTTTTTCTTTAATTTGTCAAGATCTTTGTGTGTCTACTGTATTTTTCAAACACTTTAAAATAAGCATTTGTATAAATTGTGGAAAAAGCAAACTAAAATACCTTCATAAATCATTGTTGCTTCAGCTGCAGGGGGACATTACCCCCTGGACCCCGGCCTTTCGGCTTAGTTGCACCCATGCGATTTACAT
>CM065686.1:58028343-58030843 GCA_017654935.2 Phymorhynchus buccinoides | reverse complement strand
ATATTTTTTTTTAAAGAAGAAAAAAAACGTCAGGGTAAAAGAAGAAAATTAAACAGTCGGGATCAAATCCTGGGTGAGCCTTGACATATTAGTGTGCAAGAAACCATAGGCTCAAATACTTCTACGATGGAGGTTTATTCTCTGAACGGGCGAATAAAAAATATATTAAGCAACACATTTATTCTTCTGTGATACCAGTTCCAGCATGTTTATTTGTTTTTTTATTTTGTTTTTAAAAAAAAGTGGCTTTTTGAATTCAAGAAAGGAGGGGAAAACAAGCGGACAGGAGGGCGGGGGGGTTGGGGGGTGGGTGGGGGGTCGATAAAAGCACGAGAGGGGGAGACAGACACTGCACAAGTATGTCATCAACCGAGAAAGAGAGAGACAGACAGAGAGATAACAGAGAGACAGATAGACAGAGAGAGACAGAGAGAGACAGAGACAGATAGACAGAAAGAGACAGAGAAGGAGAAAACCAAGGAGAGCGAGAGAGAGAGAGAGAGAGAAGAGAGAGAGAGAGAGAGAGAGCATTCAGAGAGAGAGAGAGAGAGAGAGAGAAGCAGAGAGAGAGAGAGAGAGAGAGAGAGAGAGAGAGAGAGAGAAAAGAGACAGAGAAGGAGGAAACCAAGGAGAAATGGAGAGAGACAAAGAGACAGAGACGGAGACATAGACAGACAGAAAGAGAGACAGAGAGACAGAAAAAGACAGAGAAGAAGGGAACCAAGGAGAAAGGGAGAGAGACACAGAGACAGAGAAATAAAGACAGACAGAGAGACAGAGACGGAGACAAATGAGTAAGGGTAGACTAGATAACAAAGGAAGACACGAGCTGGACAGAGAGAAAAAAACGCGTTTCTCCACTGCTCGCTCACACATTCAAACACACCTACTCACTCACCCATTACTCAACCCCCATTCACCATTCTCCCACCCCCTCCCCTTCCCACATCCCACATCTTTCCTTTTCTCTTCCTATCCTCCCCCCCACCCTTCAGTTATTGGAGCGTTCGTCTCTAACGTGACACCTGTGTGTGTGTATACCTACACCAGATCTGAACACCAATCCTGTCCCCTCTTATTTGTTTGTAGATCATTATTCTGATCAAATGGCGGTCATTTTGTGGGGGGGTTAGAGTAAAGAAAAAAACGTATTGGTATTTACTCATTTTTCAAAACCTGGTTATATTTATATTTGTTTTGTTTTAGTTGTTATTGGGTTTTTGTTGTTGTTGCTTACATTCTCTATCTCTCTGTCTCTCTGTCTCTCTGTCTCCTCTCTCTCTCTCTCTCTCTACTCTCCTCCCTTCTCTCTCACTCTCTCTCTCTCTCTCTACTCTCTCCTGGTCTCTCTCTGTCTCTCTCTTCTCTCTCTCTCTCTCTCTCTCTCTCTCTCTCTCTCTCTCTCTCTATCTCTCTCTCTCTCTCTCTCTCTCTCTCTCTCTCTCCTCTCTCTCTCACCTCTCTCTCTCTTCTCTCTCTCTCTCTCTCCTTCTCTCTCTCTCTCTCTCCTCTCTCTCTCTCTCTCATATCTCTCGGCTTAATTAGGCCATTGTCAATAAAAAAAAAATGTTTCTGAAGCGTCTGAAGCGTCTCTCATCTCTCTTCTCCCCCCCCCCTCTCTCCCCCCTCTCTCTCTCTCTCTCTCTCTCTCTCTCTCTCTCTCTCTCTATCTCTCGAAAATCTCTCTCTCTCTCTCTCTCTCTCCGTTTCTCTCTCTGATTCAGTCATGTGTATGTGTTTACTTCTACATTTGTGCCTGTTGAAGATGAGCACATTAATATATGTAGGTCTGGTTTTGTCATGCGTTACTATTATAATTGTGTGCTTTGCATGCTTTATAACATTGCCCTGTATGTGCTTCAACACACCCCCCCCCCCCCCCTACCCCCTCTTATTTTCATTTTTTACCTTTCTTTTAATCCAGAATGCTGGGTGTAAAAAACCCACATATATTTGCTTATTCTAGTACCATCTGTAAATAAAACTTCGTTCGTTCGTTCGTTCTCCCATTTTCTCCCCCACCCTACCCCCTTCTTGTCTCTCCCTTCCTTCATATATCCGTCCCCTTGCAGGCCAGAGGCCGTTATGACCCTTCCACATAATTTTCAAACGATAATAAGACTGAATAATTGAAAAGCACAATTTAAACCAAAAATAAAAACAAAACTGAAGAACAAGAACAAGACAGGAAATACGAACGCAATGACACACTTAAGCAAGCAAGCTAGCGCCGCGCGGAGAGAGAGAGAGAGAGAGAGAGAGAGAGAGAGAGAGAGAGAGAGGAGAGAGAGAGAGAGAGAGAGAGAGAGAGACACTTGACACTTGACACTTGACACTTGACTGTTTTAATTGCCATTGACAATACAATCTTCATGGCAAGGGAACACGTGATTTGAACTTAACTAATAATCAAAGGAAACGGAAAAAAGTATAATTATAAGAAAATAACAAACAAAAGGATCATCATATTGACTGCACCCGCCAGTCATTCAATTATAAT
>CM065686.1:58020843-58023343 GCA_017654935.2 Phymorhynchus buccinoides | reverse complement strand
GGCAGAGATGGAGCTGAGAAGATGAGAGCGACGCTTGAGAGAAGGACAAAAAGGGAGGGAAAGAGAGAGAAAGGGCCGAAAACAGAGAGGAGGCGTAACGACTGTTGAGAGGAGGGAAAGAGAAAAGACGAGACGGTTGATTAGACGGCCGGAGGATGGATTGAGAGAGAGAAAGAAAAGAAGAGAGGAAACTGGACGCAATAGGTTGAAGGAAGAGAGAGAAAGAATAGAGGAAAAGTGATTAACGAGGGGAAGAGAGAAAATTTCAGGAGATGCAAGAAGGACGCGATGATGCCTGGCGAGAGAGCAGAGTGGAGGTGAGTACGAGAGAAGAAGGAAAGTAGAGTTGTGCGCGAGTGATGTTAGAAGGATGTCGGGAGAGAGAGAAAAGATAGGGGAAGAATCGATACGGAGAATGGAGGGGAAGATGAATAAGCAGAGGAAGTGAAAAGATATTTGAAACGAGAGGAATAAAAGAGAAAAAAACGGCATTAATGACGCAAGAGGGAGCTGGAGAGATGATGAGGGAAAGAGCCACCCCATTCCTCTCTCCTCAATTTCCTCCCTTTCCTCCCTTCCCCCTATTCTCTTTTCTTTTTCCTCTTTTCTTCTTTTTTTTCTTTGCCCTTCACTTCCTTTTTTCTTCCCAATCATCTCTCTTCACCTCTCTATCCTTTCTTCTTTATATATTCCTCTTCCCTATCCCTCCTCCTTTCTCTTCCCTCCCTCTCTGTCTTTTTTTCCTCTCCCCTCTCTCTGTCTTCCTTTTCCCTTTTTTCTCCTTTCCCCTCTCTCTTCTCTATTTCCTTTGTTTCTTCTCGCTTCCCTCGCTTTCCGTTCTTCAGAAAAAAAGGACGATGCTCTCGCTATAGACCACGAGAGTTAGGAGTAAGACGAGAGAGTTACTCAGAAGGGAGATGTAATGAGAGATGGGGAGGGGAGAGGAGTAGAAGAGGAGGAGGAAAAGAAAAGGGAAAGAGAGAGAGAGGAATGATTTTTTTTTTTTTTTTGACCAGAGAGGACCGAATTGCTTGTCTGAGGATAGACACGAGGAGAGGGGAGTAGGAGGAGAACGAGAGAAAGAGAGATGACAGATGAGGGGAAAAGGAAAGAGAGAGATGGAAAGGGAAAGAGGAAGATTGAGTCCTGAGGAGGGGATACACTCTGCGGAGAGAGAACAGAGAGGAGAGAGAGAGAAACGGGAGGAAAGAAGAGATAAGAACAGGATTTAATTACAGGGATCGTAGAGAAAGAACGAAAGAAGAAGATAAAGAGGAGCGAGCTGGGCTTCTCAGCTGACGCAGGACGATTTTCGTAAGGGATGAAAAGAACAGAGATAAGGAGTACGAGGGGGTGCGGGTGGGAGAGGGATTGGATGAGAATGAGACTGGAGAGTAGAGAGAGTCGAGATCCCGAAGTTGATGCGAATGTAGAGACTGTTGGGTAGCGGAGGGTATAGGAAAGAGGCGCGTAAGAAGAGGTGAATAAGCGAGGAGGAGAGTACTAACAAAGAGAAGGGAAAGAAGGATGCGTGAGAGTGAGTTGAGTCTAAAAATATCTCCACGACAAAAATAGGACAGCAGGGAGTGTGTGATTGGTAGATGTATGAGAGTCGAGATGTGGTGACGAATTGAGAGGCGGTGCCGACGGAGCTTTGAGAGGACGAGGAGAGGAAGAAAGGGGAAGAGGAGTGCATTTTAACGAGGAGTACAGATAAGAAGAGGCGGGTGAAGAGGAGTTCTTTGGTAGTTTTGTGTTTAGAGAAATGGGAAAGAGAGAAGTAGGGGATAGCAACTAGAGAGGGATTTGGGGAAAAAAAGTAGAGAGATTGGCGAGAGAGGTAGGAGGAATTTGATGAGAGGGTGCGTTGGGTAGAGGAACTCAAGGACGTAGAGAGTGGGGGTAATGGAAGGATATGGGATAGAGATAAAGGGTGACGAGCGTAAAAGAGAGAGAAGGAGATGATGGAGAGGAAAGAGAGACCCTGCAGGGACGAGGGTAAAGAGTGAGAGGAGGGTGAGGGAGAGAGAGAGAGAGAGGAGATGGAGATCCGAGAGAGAGAGTAGATGAGGGAGATAGACAGACACTGAGAACAGTGATGAGAATGAGAGAGATATGCAGTACAAAATAAGAAGCCGAGAGAGAGAGAGAAGGTAGAGAGAGGAAGAGAGAGAGAGATCGATGGAGAGAGATGGGACAGAGAGATGAGAGAGTGAGAGAGAGAGGAGAAAGAGAGAGAATCGAGAGAGAGAGAGAGGAGAGAGAGAGAAGAGAGAGAGAAAGATAAGTGGTAGAGAGAGAGAGAGAGAGAGAAAGAGTCAGAGAGAGACAGAGATAGAGAGAGAGAGAGAAAGAGAGAGAGAGAGAGATTTAGAGAGAGATTGAGAGCGAGAGAGTTGGAGAGAGAGAAAGAGAGAGAGGATAGATAGAGAAGAGAGAGTAGAAAGCAAAGTCAGAGAGAGAGAGAGAGAGAGAGGAATCCTAAAAAGAAAGAAGGGGA
>CM065686.1:58001135-58003635 GCA_017654935.2 Phymorhynchus buccinoides | reverse complement strand
GTTTGGATGGAGGACCATACGGTTTTGGCTACACCAATCAGAGACATCATGTAAAGCTGACTGAAGAGAGATTTGAATCGAAGGTAGGTTAGTTGCACAAGAATGGAGAGAAGTGTCATCAGCAAAGAGATCACATGAGACAGAGTCAGTTGATATTGATAAAGGTAGATCATTAATGAATAGGCAGAATAGAAGAGGCCCTAAGACAGATCCTTGGGGCACACCTGTCTTTATGACCTCAGTGCACGATTTTATGCCATTACTAAGGACAAACTGTGTTCTATTAGTAAGGTAGGATGCAAAGAAAGAGACAGTATTTTCGTCTCGTAGATATAGTGTCAGTTTTTTAAGTAGTATTTCATGATTCACCAGATCAAACGCTTTCTTAAAGTCTAGGAATACAGAACCCGTTATTTTGCCTTCATTGATTGCTGAAAGCCATGTGTCACAGAGATGGACTAGGGCAGTTTGACAAGAATGGTGATGTCGAAAGCCAGATTGTAAGGGGTAAAAGAGATTATTAACTTCAAGATAGTGCATTAAATGTTTATGAATGTGTTTTTCTAGCGGTTTAGATAGAACTGAAAGAAGAGAAATGGGCCTAAAATTGTTCAAATCAGAAAAATCTTTACTTTTTGGCAATGGTATAACTGTTGCTGATTTGAGACGAGGTGGAACTATGTTCTGGTCTAGACACGCGTTGTATATGAAAGTAAGTGGTTCTACTATGTAGGGAAGTGAGAGTTTTAAGAGAGAGCTATTTATTTTTTCAGGTCCCATTGATTTTGTATTTTTTAGACTTGAGATAAGGGAGCCAACTTCGTGAATAGCCAAAGAAGGTACTTTAAATGAATTGCCATTAGTATTACACAGTTTTGAGCGAGAGAGAGAGAGAGAGAGAGAGAGAGAGAGAGAGAGAGAGAGAGAGAGAGAGAGAGAGAGAGAGAGAGAGAGAGAGACAGAGACAGAGACAGAGACAGAGACAGAGAGACAGAGAGAGAGACATAGAAACTGAAAGAAAGAGAGAGTCAAGAAAACAAGGATGCAAATAAAAGATAAATAAAGGAGGAGATCCTTCCTTTGATGTTGTTTTCTAAGTATTACAATATTATTTTTGTATCGTGACTTTTTGATGTTGTTTACTCAGTATTGCAATATTATTTTTGTATCGTGACTTTTTGATGTTATTCAGCTGAAGTCAGAAATCGGAAAGAGCCCCAATCTCATCATACCTTTATTGTGTGTTTATTTGTCTGTTTGTTTGTTTTGGTGTTTGTCCCCATTTTCACTAGATTCACTCAGTAAGGTTTATTTGTTTCTTGTGTGTTTTTACCAGAGCTTTTGTTAGTCCTGAAATTCTCTGTATGTCCGTCTCTCTTGTCTTGTTGTCCTCTCTCTCCCTCCCTCTCTCTCTCTCTCTCTCTCTCTCTCTCTCTCTCTCTCTCTCTCTCTCTCTCTCTCTCTCTCTCTCTCTCTCTCTCTCTCTCTCTCTCTCTCTCTGCAAATTTAGTGATAATTAGTATTATTAATATTATTATCATTATCATTGCATTTATATTTACTGTTTCCCTTAATTTCCCCTCGATGAGGGTTTCAAATATTAATATATTGTTAACATATTGTGTATGGGTCGGGGGCCTTCACAATTAAAACATTTCAGACTTCAGACCTCTCTCTCTCTCTCTCTCTCTCTCTCTCTCTCTCTCTCTCTCTCTCTCTCTCTCTCTCTCTCTCTCTCTCTCTCTCTCTCTCTCTCTCTCTCTCTCTCTCTCTCTTTCTCAGATACTCTCCTCCCCTCCCGCTCTCTCTGTCTTTCGTGTGTGTGTGTGTGTGTGTGTGTGTGTGTGTGTGTGCGTGCGTGTGTGCGTGTGCGTGTGCGTGTGTGCGTGTGCGTGCGTGTGCGTGTGCGTGTGCGTTGTGCTTGCATGTGCGCGCGCGCGCGTATGTGCGTGCGCAGGTGTGCGTGTGCGCGTGTGTGCGTGCGTCCAGGGCCTAAGCGCCCCCCCCCCCCCCCCCCCCCCCCCCCCCCCCACGCACGCTGCTGCTACTGCACGTGCTTCTTTTCCCTTGCATAATTTATTCATCCCCCCCCACCCCCCACCCCCCCCCCCCCCCACCCCATGTTTTCATTTTGTTTTATCCAATAAACAGGCATATCATCATCCGGATCCAGGCTGCTTGAAACGATGACAAAGCGGTGAAAAGTCCCATCATAGTTATTGGGTTACCCATGCAAATGTGTTCCCTTCTGTTGGCCTTGCTCTGCTTTTGACAGCCCGCTTGATCTTAAAGACACACTGACGCGCCACGATTAAGTCCCTTGGGTTTTTTTCTGGGTAGCTGTGACGCACATACAAATGCCCCCAACTTCAAATTGAGGCTGCTCTTTAAAATTATGTTTCGGTGTGAATTTGGGGGCATTTATATGGGAGTCAAACCTGGTCAAAACAAGATGTCTTACCAGCTATAAGACGGAAAACACGTGAAACTCGTGGTTTTG
>CM065686.1:57991135-57993635 GCA_017654935.2 Phymorhynchus buccinoides | reverse complement strand
GTTTGCGGACGACATTATTTTGTTATCTGATACACCTGTTGGCCTGCAGAATCAATTAGATGCTTTAAAACAGGAAGCTGACAAATTGCATCTAACAATAAACTTAAGCAAAACAAATGTGATGGTGTTTAGAAAGGGGTGTCACTTGGCACGTCATGAAAAATGGTTTTATGGTGAATCTGAGGTAAAGGTAACTAACTGCTATAAATATTTAGGGATATGGTTTACAACAAAATTAAGTTTAAATAAATGCTGGTCAGAAATGTTTAGAAAAGGGAAAAGGGGAGTCATAGAGATATTACGAACAATGAGAAGATTGAATTCTATTGATATAAGCCTTTTTTGGAAGCTATTCGATGCACAAATTGAACCTATGATGACATACGGTGCAGAAATCTGGGGACTATTGAATAACCGTTTTATGGAAAAGATCCACGCGTATGCCATAAAACGTATTATGAATGTGCCCATACATGCTTCTAATAAAATTGTGTACAGTGAAACAGGACGCTACCCTCTATATTTAAGAACATACACAAAAGCGGTAAGGTACTGGTTGAGACTAGTTAATTTACCCATGAGCAGATTATCCAGGCAGGCGTATGAAATGCTAGTAATACAACATGATAAGGGAAAAGTAAACTGGGTCTCCTGTATTAAAAGGGTTCTGACAGAGAATGGGGTTGGGTTAGTTTGGCTTTCTCAAGGGGTGGGAAATATAGGGCAGTTCATTTCTGAATTTAAAGACAGATTGATATGTTGTCACAAACAAAATTGGCATGCAAGTCTAGAAGAAAGTCCTAAATACAACTGGTTTTTGTCCTTTAAAAATGAGTTTGAAACTGAACAATATTTAAAAAAGTCTTACAAATAAGTGGTATAGAACTAGCCTAGCTAGACTCCGAACAAGGACCTTAGGTCTTAACGCCAATAAGCGATGGTTTGAAAATTCTAATAAAAATACTTGCTGTGTGTTCTATGGCAAACAGTGTTGACAATGAAATTCATTTTATTTTTGTCTGCCCAGCCTATGAAGAAATTCGTAGAAAATGTATGGTGTTCAAAGAAACAGTCATACAAGGACGAGACCTGCCACTGCTATTACTAACCCAAAAAGAAGAATGGATTATATCCTTTGCAAAATTTATTGCCGAGGCAAGCAGTTTGCGGAAAAGATTACTTGATAATTAAATACTCACAATGTGTAAATATTTATAACCACTTTTTTATATATTGTAGGCGCGTCAAGTATTTGCTATGTACTTATAGTGTATAAAGAATTACATTATGTTTAGTTAATTACAAATGTGGACGGATGGCCTTGTATACATGTGGGAGGAGAGGGGGGGGTGTGAAAGAAAAGAGCAGGTGAAAAGAGAGGAGGAAGCGTTACGAGAAAGATTGCTCACTAAATAATTTTATTTTTATTTTATTTTATTTTATTTTAGTTCTAAATAGTGGTCTTTTTTGCATTATTGTTTCTTTCATTAAGAATAGACTGATTTTCTTTATTTGCCTACACAAATGATATGTTATTTGACAGTATCCCCCTTGCCATAAAGGCTTATGTATGCTAATGGCAATAAAAACCTATTTGATTTGATTTGATATCTCTCTCTCTCTCTCTCTCTCTGAAAATTGTACACGTGCGAGGGGAGAGAGAGAGAGAGAGAGAGAGAGAGAGAGAGAGAGAGAGAGAGAGAGAGAGAGAGAGAGAGAGAGAGAGAGAGAGAGAGAGAGAGAGAGAGAGAGGAGAGAGAGAGGGAGAGAGAGAGAGAGCGAGAGAGAGAGAGAGAGAGAGAGGGAGAGGGAGAGAGAGGGAGAGAGAGAGAGAGGAAGGGACGAAATTAGTAGAAGAGGCAGGCATCTGAACGAGCTTTCTTTCTTTTAAAGCCTTTTTTAAAAAGTGAACATGGAAAACAATTAGTAAGATACATTGACTTGATTATTTGTGCACCAAATTGGATCATAGCGATGTGACAGTGTTTGACAAGAACAAGAAAAAAAGCGAGGAACAAAACGCCTGTAAACCTGAGCACGATCACACAATGAAGAACGCCATTCACGATCTTGTCCAAAGGGTATCTTGTAACCAATGCTCCGTTCATCAGGTCGCCAGTGCAGGGGAAAATGAGTCATTGAGAAATGGAGCCGTGATAAAAGAAGTCTTACGCTAGGAAAACTGCCTGGTTCTGAGGGAAGCATACTTTTGTTACCACATACCCTTAGTCCCACATTGTAATTTTACATCCGTGATGCAACGAGTCCCACATACTGCTAGCCCCACAAAGTGCCTCTTTCTCTGCTTGCGTCCGTCAAACCCACATAAACGCATGCGTGCGCATACACACACACACACACACACACACACACACACAAGCCCATCCAGAATACAACTACATGTGCGTTGCACACAAAAATAGCGGTATGTGGGAACAAAACTATGCTTTCGTTCTAAGACCTGTCCAGATTTATGACGCGTGTCAGCAAGATGATCACA
>CM065686.1:57973635-57976135 GCA_017654935.2 Phymorhynchus buccinoides | reverse complement strand
TCAAAGAAACTATTTAAAAAAATATGTATATATAAAGGAGGGTGGGGGTGGAAGGGAAAGCCATTTACAAGGGAAACAACCCGAACCATTAAAACAAACATCCGCGGTAACTTGGAGTTTTACAACTAGACCGGACAAATGGCTAGTGGATAAAAAGGAGCAGATTATAATCAGAATGAGAAGTAAATCGTTAAAAAAGACAACAACAAAACATTCATTATAGCTCTGTAAATGGGGGTATTACTGAAATAAAGACACAAAAACATCACCAAGGTAACGGTAGTCCGCGAGAGGAAAGAACCAACCAACCAAACAAACAAACAAACAACGATCGAACGAACAAACAAATAAACAAACAGCAAGACATACAATAGAGCAATAGACGAAGATAAACGAAAGTTTCTAGCATTTTGTTGCCTTCCTGATCGGCATGTGGTAGCCATTGCTTCAGTTGCAAGAACGATTCGAAAATTAGTGGGGTTTGTTTTTTAGGTCCTCTTGGCCGCAAAACAGCAATCATGGGACGAACCATCAACCAACCATCATTCAATGCTCGGTTGCGGTGATAGGGTAATATTGTTAGCGCACTTGTCTTTGTCTCCTTTTGTATTTCGTGGTTTGTTTCTTTCTTTCTTCTTTCTTTCTTTCTATCTTATTTTCTGTCCTTTTTCTTTCTTTTCTTTCTTTCTTTCTTTCTTTCTTTTCTCTTCTTTCGTTTCTCTTCTTTCTTTCTTTCTTTCTTTTCTTTTCTTTCTTTCTTTCTTTTCTCTTTCTTTCTTTCTTTTCTTTCTTTCTTTATCTTCTTTCTTTTTTCATTTTTTCTTTTTTCTTTATTTATTTTCTGTTCTTCCCATCTTTCTTTCTTTCTTTTCTTTCTTTCTTCTTTCTTTCTTTCTTTCTTTTTCTTTCTCTTTTACCTTCTTTCTTTATTTCTTTCTTTTCTTTCTTCTCTTTTCTCTTTTCTCTCTTTCTTTTCTCTTCTTTCTTTCTTTTCTTTCTTTCTTTCTTTTCTTTCTTTTTTTCTTTCTTTCTTTTCTCTTCTCTCTTTCTTTCTTTCTTTCTCTTCTTTCTTTCTTTCTTTTCTCTTCTTTCTTTCTTTCTTTTCTCTTCTTTCTTTCTTTCTTTCTTTCTTTCTTTCTTTTCCTCTTCTTTCTTTCTTTCTTTCTTTTTTTCTTTCTTTCTTCTTTCTCTTTCTTTCTTTCTTTCTTTCTTTCTTTTTCTTTCCTTTCTTTCTTTTTTCTTCTTTCTTTCTTTCTTTCTCTTCTCTCTTTCTTTCTTTCTTTTCTCTTCTTTCTCTCTTTTCTCTTCTTTTCTTTCTTTCTTTCTTTCTTTCTTTTCTCTTCTTTCTTTCTTTTCTTTCTTTCTTTCTTCTTCTTTCTTTCTTTCTTCTTTTCTTTCTTTCTTTTCTTCTTTCTTTCTTTCTTTCTTTCTTTCTTTCTTTTTCTTCTTTCTTTCTTTCTTTCTTTCTTTCTTTCTTTCTCTTCTTTCTTTCTTTCTTTTCTCTTCTTTCTTTCTTTTCTTTCTTTCTTTCTTTCTTTCTTTCTTTCTTTTCTTCTTTCTTTCTTTCTTTTCTTTTCTTTCTTTCTTTCTTTTCTTTCTTTCTTTCTTTTCTCTTCTTTTCTTTCTTTCTTTCTCTTCTTCTTTTTTTCTCTTCTTTTCTTTCTTTCTTCTCTTCTCTTATTCTCTTCTTTCTTTTCTTTTTCTCTTCTTTCTTTCTTTCTTTCTTTTCTTCTCTTTCTTTCTTTTCTTCTTCTTTTTCTTTCTTTCTTTCTTTCTTTTCTTTCTTTCTTTCTTTTCTTTTCTTCTTCTTTCTTTCTTTTCTCTTTCTTTCTTTCTTCTTCTCTTCTTTCTTTCTTTCTTCTTTCTTTCTTTTTTCTCTTCTTTCTTTCTTTTCTCTTCTTTCTTTCTTTCTTTTCTCTTCTCTTCTTTCTTTCTTTCTTTCTTTCTTTCTTTCGTTTTTCTCTCTTTCTTTCTTTCTTTTTTTCTTTCTTTTCTTCTTTCTTTCTTTCTTCTTTTTCTTTTCTTCTTTTCTTTCTTTCTTTCTTTTCTCTTCTTTCTTTCTTTCTTTCTCTTTCTTCTTTCTTTCTTTCTTTTCTTTTCTTCTTCTTTCTTTCTTTCTTCTTTCTTTCTTCTCTTTTCTCTTCTTTCTTTCTTTCTTTTCTTTTCTTTCTTTCTTTCTTTCTTTTTTCTTCTTTCTTTCTTTCTTTCTCTTCTTTCTTTCTTTCTTTCTTTCTTTCTTCTTCTTTCTTCTTTCTTTCTTTCTTTCTTTCTTTCTTTCTTTCTTTCTTTTCTCTTCTTTCTTCTTTCTTTCTTTCTTTCTTTTCTTTTCTTTCTTCTTCTTTCTCTTCTTTCTTTCTTTCTTCTCTTTCTTTCTTTCTTTCTTCTTCTTCTTTCTTTTTTCTTTCTTTCTTTCTTTTCTACTTTCTTTTCTTTCTTTTCCTTCTTTCTTTCTTTCTTTCTCTTTCTTTCTTACTTTCTTTCTCTTCTTTCTTTCTTTTCT
>CM065686.1:57956135-57966135 GCA_017654935.2 Phymorhynchus buccinoides | reverse complement strand
AGAGACCTTCAGGCATACACACCAGCCCATACTGATACTGTGCATTCACCTACACCTAGATGGACAGAGACCTGCAGGCATACACACCAGCCCATACTGATACTGTGCATTCACCTACACCTAGATGGACAGAGACCTGCAGGCATACACACCAGCCCATACTGATACTGTGCATTCACCTACACCTAGATGGACAGAGACCTTCAGGCATACACACCAGCCCATACTGATACTGTGCATTCACCTACACCTAGATGGACAGAGACCTGCAGGCATACACACCAGCCCATACTGATACTGTGCATTCACCTACACCTGGATGGACAGAGACCTGCAGGCATACACACCAGCCCATACTGATACTGTGCATTCACCTACACCTGGATGGACAGAGACCTGCAGGCATACACACCAGCCCATACTGATACTGTGCATTCACCTACACCTGGATGGACAGAGACCTGCAGGCATACACACCAGCCCATACTGATACTGTGCATTCACCTACACCTGGATGGACAGAGACCTGCAGGCATACACACCAGCCCATACTGATACTGTGCATTCACCTACACCTGGATGGACAGAGACCTGCAGGCATACACACCAGCCCATACTGATACTGTGCATTCACCTACACCTGGATGGACAGAGACCTGCAGGCATACACACCAGCCCATACTGATACTGTGCATTCACCTACACCTGGATGGACAGAGACCTGCAGGCATACACACCAGCCCATACTGATACTGTGCATTCACCTACACCTGGATGGACAGAGACCTGCAGGCATACACACCAGCCCATACTGATACTGTGCATTCACCTACACCTAGATGGACAGAGACCTGCAGGCATACACACCAGCCCATACTGATACTGTGCATTCACCTACACCTGGATGGACAGAGACTCGTTGAACTTTCTTCCATTGTGATTGTATCTTTTTTTTTGTTTCTTTCTTTGTTCGTTCATTTTCGTTTCCCTTCTTCTTTGCTTTTTGAACCATGTACCAGTCCTTGTCATTGCTAAAGACCCCCCACGTCACGTGTCACATTCCCTCTTATGCTTGGAAGATTTCTTAAGATTTCTTACCAGCTATAAGAGAGAAAACACACGTGAAAACCGAGATCTTGACACGTGACGTGGTGGGTCTTTAAGTTCCAACATTTTTCTTCTTCTGCTGTGCTCCCAGTCGATTTGGCCATAAGAGGTTAGGTACGACGTGTGTGTCCGGTTTTCAGCTTTCACTGGTCTCCCCGCTGCATTCAGTCGACATAATATTCTGAGTTCGGAGGAGCCGAGAGGAGAGCGTTTGGAAGATTTGTTTGGGGAGGGGAAAAAAGGCGGGAGACTGGGCCAATAAGTCAGAAAGATAGTTGATGACAGAAAGCGAAGGGAAAAGGCAGAGTCAAAGAGAGGGACAGATTAGAGGAAGTGACAAGCACAGAACTTCCAGAAGATGTGGAACTATTTATACAAAAGAACCCCCTCTCCCCCCCCCCCCCCCAGGTATCTCACGGGGTAGGACTCGTGGAGGGCGGGGTTGTCCAGCTCCCCGAATGGAGGCACGAGGCATCCACAAAGCTGCCGGAAGAACTGTAAACAAACGGGCAGCAGTAAAAAAAAAAAAAGAAAAAAAGCCAGACTTGCGGTCAGGTAGGATGACTGATGGACAGACAGACAGACAGAGAGACAGACAGACAGACAGACAGAAGACAGACAGACAGAGACATAAAGACACTTGTTGAATCATCTTTTTACCTTGTAGGTTTCTTTTTTCCATCTTTTCTCCCCAACCACCTTTACGCCTTCACTAACAAAAAAATCTCTTTTTTTTCTTCTTTCATCTTTGTTTTTCTTTACTTTTTTTTGTTGACTAGCTTTTTGTCATTGTTAAGCTTGAACAGAAAACAACTCTTAGTAACTTTTCTTCTTCTTTTTCTTCTTCTTCTTCATATCCCTCTTCAAAGGGACGCCACCGCCCCCCACTGTCTTTCCCTCTTTCTCTGTCTCCCTGTCTTGTACATCCAGTTGGTTGTTTTTTTGTTTTGAGTTTATTCCTCTGTTGGTGTATTTTTAGCCATGATATTTTGTTGGGCTTTCTCTTTGCTTTACTTTTTTTATGTTGAGTTTATTTCTCCTTTTTGGTTGCATTTGTCGCCCTGGTATTTTGTTTGGCTTGCTTTTCTTCATCCATTCTTATTCTTCTTTGCAAGTGTCTCTATCTCTCTATCTCTCTATCTCTCTATCTCTCTATCTCTCTATTTTCAACGTCTTTCACTTGTGTCTGTTTGGTTTGTTGTTGTTTTTTATGCCTTTTTATGTTTTCGTTTTCTCCATGTGCTTTCTTGTGTCTTTTGTGTCTTTGGTGTGTTCTTGTGAAGGAGGGAAAAAAGAATGACACCACGCGGTCTTTAAATTTTCTTTCAAATAGTTGTGAATAGCCCACGGCCGCGCTTCCCCGAGCAGGTGTGTGTGTTTTGTGTGTGTGAGTGTGCTGTGTGTGTTATGTGTGGGTATATGTGCTTGCATGTGTGTGTGTGTGTGCGCAGGAGAGATTGTGTTCGGCTAGAGAGAGGGGGAGGGTGAGTGTGTGCGAGTATGTGTCTGTGAGTGTTAGTGCACGTGTGTGTTTTGTGTATGTGAGTGCGCGTGTGTGTTTGTGTGTGTATGTGTGTGGGGGTGTGTGCGCGTGTTTGTTCAAGTGTATGTTTGTGTTGTAAGCGTGTGTGCGTTTCAGTGAGCATGTGTTTTCTGTGTGTTTGATGAAATGTGTGTGGGTCTGTGTGTGTATGTCTGTGTGCAAGAACGCGTTCACTCGCGTGCGGGCACGTACGTGCGTGTGCGTCTGTTGTGCGTGAGTGTGCGTGCGTGAGTTTTTCAATGCTGATTGTAAAGCGCTTTGTGCTCGATAAAAAGCGCTATGTGAGTGTCCGTTTATTATTATTTTTTTTATTATTATTATTATTATTATTATTATTATTATTATTATTATTATCGAACGTCTGACAGGTTCTCAATATTTGTGTCCTTAGGGGTTCTCAACTTCGTGGGTTCGTTACGGATTGATCAATATTGATTTTGTTTCCTTTGCTTCGTTTCTGATTCGTTGATTCCTTCAGTCACTCATTCCTGTCAACTGGTGAAACGTCTTCTTGACACACATACAACTTGTCTGTCCCACACGTCCGTTCAAATCAAATCAAATCAATTCAAATTAACTTTATTATCTCATTTCGTTCGCCTGCCAATCTCAATGCGTGAATGACCCGGGTTCGAATCCCGGCCTCGCCATTTCTTTCTAGTTCGACGGGGAAAATCGAACTGAACGTCGAGTTCTTCGGATGGGGACTTAACCCTTTCACCGCCAGCCATATTTCAGCCCAATATATCCATTAATTTTACCTGGGTAGAGAACAAAAATCAATCTACAGTATTGGGGATTCTTTTGTGACAGATATGAAATAAGGTCTATCATTTCTTCCCAAAACTAAGACAATAGGGTATTTGGGTAATAGACCCCAATTTGATGCCTTTTAGTGACATACTAGGTGTTAAATCACTGTGGTGCTAACATGCGACTTTGGCGGTGAAAGGGTTAAAGCTAGAATTTTCCCCCTTACGCTGTACGCACGTAAAGCAACCCCACGACTGTCAAACGTCCATAAGAGCAGGGAGAAATCCCGCTGCTTGGAATGACCGAATTGATAGCTAGGTTTCCCAAGTCCACCCCTCTTCCCCCCTTGCCCCCCCCTGACCCCTCAACAACAAAATACATAGGTGGCGCTGTGCTTGCAGCGACGCACTTTCCATTTTGTGGGAGCAGTCCGAATTTCACAGAGATACCAAACACCAAATACTGAATACTGAATACCCAAATACCATAACATGGAGAAATGACGGCCAGGTGTAGTACATAAGAAACACCACGACAAACAACCATGTCTTATTCCCTGACGGCCTAACATAGATTCGCTCCCCTTGGACTGCTGGTCTCGGAGTCTGCGACCTGAACAACAACAACAACAACATACAGTATTTATACGGCGCTGAATCTTGATAGAAATCAAATCAATGCGCACACACACGTTAGCATTCATAGCGCATTCAAACAAAAATGCAATACAAAGCGAGCACACACACGTATGACATCAATGGTATACGTGCAGAAACAGACCTAAAGGCAAGAGAGAGAAGAGAAAGAGAGTGGAGCCTCAATGACGGGGGAACAGGTGGGTTTGGAGGTTAGATTTGAAAGCAGAGAGGGTCGGTCGCTGACGGAGGGAAAGAGGAAGTTTGTTCCAAGATGTCGGTCCTGAGACAGCAAAAGAGCGCCGACCAACAGTTGAAAGCTTATACCTAGGGATCTGGAGATAAAGAGGGTCAGAAACTGAACGTAATGTGCGAGCTAGCGTATAAATGCAGAGGTGTGGCTGCGAGTTGGGGCTCGGAACGAGCGGCGGTGAGAGTAACGCCACTGTACGGCCCAGAAGATGGGACAGCAAAAACACACACACCCCAACAACACCATGTCCTATTCAAACAACACAGAACTAATGTGTACTGAGAACACTGCACTAGTGTTGACTCTTGAGACCTGCTGGGTCTGTATTCACAGTGATAATTATAGTATGAGACTTATCATCATGATACCTTCGAAGTCCTTCTAAAGTCCTATTAACCCTTTCACCGCCAGCCATATTTCAGCCAAAAATGTCTGGGTAGAGAACAAAATCCACCTGCAGTATTTGGGGATTCTTATGTGACATATACAAAATAAGGTCTAACCTTGTGTAAAAGGGAGGAGGAGGAGGAGGAGGAGGAGAGAGGGAGAGGATCGAGGATCTGCTACATAGAGTCGGAAAGAGGGAAATAAGAGTGTCAGGATTTGGCTGGGCCAGTCTACTAATGCAATGAGATCCGTTCTTACTTCAGTATTATTAATCGAATCTTAGGCCGAGCCCAAATCCTGACAGAACACGATGTGCCAGACTGCGCATTGTTGAATCATCGAATCTTCGTGTGTCTGGCACCGTGTCCTACAAGAGAGAGAAAAGATAGAACAGACAAAGAAAGAAACAGGCAGAAAAGATGCTCTCCTTTTGAGTCTGCAGACAAGCGTCAGTTCAGCATTATTATAATCCGTCTCTCGTCTCAACAACAACCGAACCCCAACTTGTTCATGCCTGAGCTTATATAGATTAAAAGCCTATCTCCTGCTGTCTTGGAAATGTATGGTAACAACTACAACATTTTATCAATCTCCATGCAACCTACACATTGCTACCATACTCTAACATGTCCAAGACAACGACATGTGTAACAACAACTAGATCTATAATGTTCTATCATTCAACATCTCGTTGCTACAATACATTATCATGTAACCTACATAGATACTGGCACTAACACACTGCAACCCTGGTCTGTATCCAATCATGTTCTAAAATTGTAGGCCTAGAGCCAATAATACACAGTTTTGATTTAATATTAAATTGCTATGGTTATCGTTGCCTAGAGTCTAGGCTATAAACATGCCTAGATCTAGATTGCAATTATAATGAACTGCCAGAAAGCATTCCCAACAATAAAATTTGAACAACTAAAACTAAACTATATTATAATTTTAAAACTTTACCTCTCATCTATAAGTTGTTTTTATTCTTTCATTCATTAGACGCATTCATTCAGATCACATACGATTTTGACGTCACAACAAACGGCAATAACTCTTCACAGCAAAATTAAAGCGAGGTGAGTTGCTTCCCATTACTGCACACCACTACACTTGCTTCCCCAAAACTAAGACAATAGGGTCTTTGGATAATAGACCCCAATTTGATTCCTTTTAGTAACATAGGTGTTAAATCACCGTGGTGCTAAAATGTGACTTTGGCGGTGAAAGGGTTAAACACTACTACTTTAGAAGGACTTGCAAGATAGCATGATGATAAGTCTCATACTATCTCAATGTGATTACAGGCCCAGCTGCTGGTTTGGGGTTGGCTAGGAGTGAATCTTAGGCCTGTTTCACACTTCTGTGAATGGTGGTTATTAACACAATGGTTGGTGGTAAGAATAAAATAAAAAATCAACAACAGCAAAATAGTGAATTGCAATTAACCAGATATTAATAAAGGGGATATATTTATTTTAGGCGGTTTTTGTTTGTTTGAGAGAGAGAGAGAGAGAGAGAGAGAGAGAGAGAGAGAGAGAGAGAGAGAGAGAGAGAGAGAGAGAGAGAGAGAGAGAGAGAGAGAGGGGAGAGAGAGAGGGAGAGAGAGAGAGGTCAAAGAGGAGAGAGAGAGGAGAGGGGGGGAGGAGACAGAGAGGGAGAGAGAGAGGGAGAGAGAGAGAGAGAGAGAGAGAGAGAGAGAGAGAGAGAGAGGGGGGGGGGAGAGAGAGAGAAAGGGGAGGGAGAAAGAATGGGTTGATAAAGCCACTCTTAATACGCACGTCGGCAAGCAGCTATTAAATCCATCATTAATCGCAAGGGGGGGGGGGGGGGGATGGACAGACAACAAGAGATATAAAAGACAGGGCCACTATATGATAATTACAAGAGAGACAAATAGAGTGAGAGGAGAGGAAAGAGAGAGAGGAAAATGATACAAGAGCGGACAGAGAAAGAAACACACAGAGACGTGTCTTGATGAGAGGGATGGAGACAGATGAGATAGAGGAGTGCACAGATTATTTTTTTTTGTTTTTGGGAGAATTGGTAAAACGGAGGATCATTGAGAGAGGGTGTGGGGCGAGAGTTGAAGAGATGGAGAGTATGTAGGAATGAGAGTATGTAGAGGGAGTAGACGAAGGTTGAGTGATAGATTTTTTCAGGTATTCTGACCTTGATATAGAGAAAGAGATGGAGAAGAATGTCTTTTTTTTTTTTTTGAGAGTGACAGAGGATAGCGGTAGAGACAGGGTGCGAAGAAGAGAGAGGAATGCAGAGAGAGAGTTGGCTAGAGAGTGGAGAGAAGAGTGGGGGGGGATCTCTTGGTTTTATGACGAATGGAGAGAGAAGGGTTATATATGAGGTAGTTAGAGAGAATGTTAGAGAGATGTTTGTAGGAGAGAGAGAGCGGCCACTCACACACAGTACGGGGACCGTGTCCCTAGCTGGGCACCTGGCACCTGCCTCTAATTATTAAACAGCGAAGGAAATGCTCACCTACAGGTGCAAAGAAACTCTTTGGAGAGCTGGAGAGCAGGTCTATGGAAAATGGGGTTAATTAGCTCAAAAGGTTCATAAAAGACAGCTTAATGTTTGGTAAGAAAGGCAAGTGTGAAAAATGCGGGGATAGCTGAGAAATGTAGGGGGGTGGGGGGGGGGCACATCTTGACCTTTACCGAGAATGAGCTCGGAGACCCCTGCCCCCCCTCTCTCTCTCTCTCTTCACACACACACACACACACACACACACACACACACACACACACACACACACACACACACACACACACACACCACACACACACACACACAACACACACCACACACACACTGGTCTCAAGGTATGAACATGGCTTGGAAACACAGAAGAAGAAGAACAAGAAGAAGAAGAAAGAAAGAAAGAAAGAAAGACAGAAGAACGTCCATAATTCTGACAGTGTCGGTTATCTTTATGACGACATAGATTCCTAGTAGAGACGCTGGTCCATGATAGTCGTGCTGAAAGGCCTGAGACGACGCCAGTCAGGGCTATTGATTGATCTACTGGGCCAGTGTCTCGATCACCACTCTCTTCACTTCACCAGACGACTAGACTGTTCGCCACACCACCGCCTCCAACCAACCCTACTGGAAGAGAGAGAGAGAGGAGAGAGAGAGAGAGAGAGAGGAAGAGAGGTGAGAGAGGAGAGAGAGAGAAGAGAGAGAGAGACGGATAGAGAGACAGAGAGAGGAGAGCACTACTGAACTAGGAGAGAGACAGAGACAGTGTAATAAGACGATTAGACACAACTACACAAGGCGGCGCGCAGCGCGCGGAGAGAGAGAGAGAAGAAGGAGATGAGAGAGAACGAGAATATGAACAGAGAGAGAGAGCTTACTGAACTACAGAGAGAGAGCCACGTACTCTATGGACAAGACACAGACAGAGAGAGTGTACTAGATACGAAACACACAGACAGAAGAGAGAACAGAGCTAGACGAGAGCGCCGCGCGCAGAGAGAGAGAAGAGATGAGAGAGCAGAGAGAGAATAGAGAAAAAAGAGGAGAGAGTTACTCGATTTCACCCCGACAATCACAGAGAGAGAGAGAGAGAGAGAGAGAGAGAGAGAGAGAGAGAGAGAGAGAGAGAGAGAGAGAGAGAGAGAGAGCACTACTGAACTACAGAGAGACAGAGACAGTGTACTCGATCACCCACACAACCAGAGAGAGAGAGAGAGAAGAGGAGAGAGACAGGATGAGAGAAAGAGAGAGAATGAACAATACGAAGAGAGAGCTAGAGAGTCAGAGCTACCCAATATCAGAGGGACAGTGGACGATTCGACCGAGAGAGAGAGAGAGGAGAGAGAGGGAGAGGTGCCCGAGAGAAGGAACGGAGAGAGATGGGAGAGAGAGATTTTGAAGGAGAGGATGGGAGGACGGAGAGAGAGAGAGAGAGAGCACTACTGAACTACAGAGAGACAGAGACAGTGTACTCGATTCACCCACACAATCAGAGAGAGAGAGAGAGAGAGAGAGAGAGAGAGAGAGAGAGAGAGAGAGAGAGAGATCAGGGAGAGATCAGAGGGCAGAGAGAAGAGAGGAGAGAGAGAGAGAGTGAGAGAGATAGAGAGAGAGACGGGAGAGAGCGGAGGAGAGAGAGATGAGAGAGTGACAGAGAGACAGAGAGACAGAGACAGTGTACTCGATTGACAATGAGAGAGAGAGCGGAGAGAGCTTGAGAGAGACGAGAGAGGGCGAGAGAGAGAGATGTAGAGAGATGCACCTGAGAGGAGAGAGAGAGAGAGAGAGGCAAGAGAGAGAGAGAGAGAGACTGTTATTTTTGACACTTTGACGCTTTGACTGTTTAATGTCATTAACAAAATGTTCTTATGACATGGGGGAAAGCATCATTTTCACAGTAAAGAACACAATTTAACTAAACAATATAACTAAGAAGGAACGATGACTAAAATTTGAAAAATTATGAAAAATAACATTTCAATACATTTTATACAAATCCATGCTATTGTAAACATTTTCTCATATTAATTCCCAAATTCGCTCTCATTCACTCTTTCTTTACAAATTGCATCCACACCCAATCACACACACACACACACACACACACACACACACACACACATACACACACGTCCTTACTCTGGCCATCCAAAGTTACTGACATCTTGAGTAACTACTAGACAATAATTGTTATCCCTTCTGATATAAATTTAGCAATGGAATTTAAGACAACCTCACCAATGTGGCGGTACCATAGCCGATGAGGTTTAACCGAGGCATGGTTACCGCTACACCTATCTATATTGCTAAACCTCGGGACTTTACTGGTGTTGCACTGCCTCCGGTCATTGCAGCCAGTATTGTTCCCAACATCTTTGTATTTACAAATGTCCCATATGTGTCTATGACCGAGAGGACGTAAAACATCATTTTCATCAAGACAACCTCACCTTCCGATGCAAGCAAAGCATCTTACATCTTTTTCAACAACCATTTTTCTCCTCAAAAACTGTACATCTGTTTCTAATAGTATCACAAGCTACACATTGGACAAGGGGTATCAGTGGATGTGCCCGGTTGAAACCACTTTTTGTTTGCATTAAATCCAAAAGTTCGCAATCGAAAGCGGACCAAATTACGTCGGTGCCATTTGTTTGTTATAATACATACTTTTACATTTTTCAACTTGAAAGATACTTTTGAAAGAAAAAACCCACAATTATATTTCTCACCGTTTTCCAAATCGGAGTGCCAATTTTGTTTGAAATTATCATTCAATCTTGTTTTAAACTCAGCAATAAAATAATTCCCTTGACCTAC
>CM065686.1:57928635-57931135 GCA_017654935.2 Phymorhynchus buccinoides | reverse complement strand
CTCTCTCTCTCTCTCTCTCTCTGTTGTGTCAGTCTGTCTGTCTGCCTGTCTCTCTCTCTCTCTCTCTCTCTCTCTCTCTCTCTCTCTCTCTCTCTCTCTCTCTCTCTCTCTCTCTCTCTCTCTCTCTGTCTCTCTTGTCTGTCTGTCTGTCTGTCTGCCTGCCTCCTCTCTCTCTCTCTCTCTCTCTCTCTCTCTCTCTCTCTCTCTCTCTCTCTCTCTCTCTCTCTCTCCCTCTCTCTCTCTCTCTTTACTTGTCGTGTCAGTCTGTCTGTCTGTCTGCCTGCCTGTCTTTCTCTCTCCCTCTTGTCGTGTCAGTCTGTCTGTCTGTCTGCCTGCCTCTCTCTCTCTCTCTCTCTCTCTCTCTCTCTCTCTCTCTCTCTCTCTCTCTCTCTCTCTCTCTCTCTTGTCGTGTCAGTCTGTCTGTCTGTCTGCCTGTCTCTCTCTCTCTCTCTCTTGTCCTGTCTGTCTGTCTGCCTGTCTCTCTCTCTCTCTCTCTCTCTTGACGTGTCAGTCTCTCACTCCTTAGGCGGCGGTCTACCTGTCCTCTCCGACCTTCCCTTACCCCCACCACCCACCCATTGTTTCCATCCCCCTCCCCACCCCTACCCTCTCAAGCCATTGTACGTATACTGTCGTTCCTACCGGGGACTTTTGTCACTAATAGCACAGACTATATAGTTTCATATGTTACATTCTCTCTGCTAATAGTAATTTAAAAAAAAAGAAGTAAAAGCTTACAATTAATCAAACTCTACATTTGACATGAATTTACAATAAGAAGCATCATATTACGAAAACATGCTGACACATCTTGGTGCATTGGGCCTAGCGCATTAAAAAGTGATGTGAGAGGGGGGGGGGGGGGGTCGAGGGGGAGGAGAGGGGGGAAAGGGGGGGGGCAGGTTGCTGCTCCGATGGGCTGAATAGGAATTTTGTTTACTGTGAAGACACCTTGCCCAGGGCACATCCTCACTGTCTCGGCCAAGATGACTCCAGGACAGTTGGCGTTGGGGAAGGTCCCCAAAGGCCAACCGATCCCATTGGCTGCAGCACTAGAACCAGTGCAGATGCCCCCACAGCCCCCTCCTCCCCCTAGTTAGAGAGTCTTCCACGAAAGACTGAGCTGTACCATGATGATGTCCCATTACTGTAAACAAATCATGTATTGTACAGCTCTCTGGTTACTCTTGGTCCCCTACTACAAGCCAGTGTCCAATGATCAGAGCTTCAGATGGTCAGCGGGCCCGGGTCATTGACCCGGTATTGACGGTGAGGTGACCCCCTCATTTTGTGCAGCCAGGGGTCCCATGAAGTCTGCCATCGAATGTTTATAGTTTAATACTACAGTGACGCGTCATAATCGGGCCCATTATTTTAGAAATTGGTCAATCGTTTTTCCAGGGCCGGACCAAGTGATTCGAAGGGGGGGGGGGGGTTGGGGAGTGTTCCGGGGGGGGGGGGGGTTCCGCCGGGGGGTCCAGGGAGCTGCATTGATTCCGCGGGTTAGGGGGTCCCCAAGGGACAACGCCCCCCCGGAAAATGTTGCAAATTAGGGATCATTATGGCTAAAATCGGCAATTGTCTTACTTTTCACCCTTGTGTAAGGTACATGCCTGGGGTAGAGAGGTGGGGTGGGGGGTGGGGTCCAGAAACCGGGACCTCCCCCCCCCCCCCCCTTTAGATCCGGCCCTGCTTTTTTTTGTCATCAGGGGTCCCATGAAGTTTGGAAAAGAGTCTGAAGCTCTGAATGATGTTCCATTAGTACTGTAGAAAAATCCTTTCTTGTACAGCTCTCTTTATACTATTTGCCCCCCCCCCCCCCCCCCCCCCCCCCCCCCCAGCATACAGTTGTTACAGCACAGTTAATGTCAACCTATGGATGATAAAGGCTACAATAAAGGGCCGTGTTCGTTTCCTTTTAGCAAAATGGAAGTTTCCTGATAACTTCTTCTTCTTCTTCTTCTTCTTCGATCGCTCAGACAGTTTCCTGTTAATTACGAGCGCAGATGCGTCATGCTGCCGTTACGCGCCTAACTAAGAAACAGTTAGGCCCATGATCCAGCAAGTCCGACTTCGGCTGGAGGAAATGTTTTTGAAAGTGTTTCGTGAAGAAAAAAAAAAGGCAGGAGAATGGACCGGAAAGGCAGAAAGATAGTAGATGACAGTAAGAAAAAGGGAAAAGGCAGAGTCAAAGAGAGTGAGAGATTAGAGGTGGTTACAAGCACAGAACTTCCAGAAGGTGGGGAAACTATTTATACAAAAGACCCCCCGGTATCCTCACGGGTGGAAGTTTCCTGATAACACCACCACAGCAGATTGTGTGTTTCCCCTACTAGTAGACCCCAACCTACCCGCCCATTCCTTCCATCCCTACCCCCCCCCCCCCCTCTCTCTCTCTCTCCCCTTTCCCTGTGTCCCAGTTGGCAGCTGACTCTGTGCCTGGAAGCCAGGTGATTGTACAGCACTGGGTGTAGGCAGAGAGGCACCCACAGACACACAG
>CM065686.1:57896135-57906135 GCA_017654935.2 Phymorhynchus buccinoides | reverse complement strand
ACCACTTTTATATATTGTAAGCCACGTCAAGTATTTTCTATGTATTTATAGGGTATAAAGAATTACATTATTATGGCTTAGTTATGACCTTAGTTTGTGTCTATATACATGTATGTCGGAGAGGGGAGGAGGGAGGGGGCGGAGGGGGGCCCCGGTTGGTCCCGGTTGAAGAATTGGGAAAGAAAGCAGGTGAAAATAGAGGAGGCAAAGCGATTACCATCCCCTTTACGAGGAAAGATTGTTCACTGAATGATTTTAAATTTCTAAATAGTGTCTTCTTTATTGCATTATTGTTTCTTCCAAATATAGAGTTAGACTGACTTCCTTTATTTGCTTACTTATTGTTATTTGACAGTAATCCCCTTGCATAATAAAGGCTTATGTATGCGAATAATGGCAATAACCAAATTACCTACTTGATATTTGATTTGGAAATTTGAAGAATCTCTCCTCTCTTCTCTCTCTCGTCGTCTCTCTCCTCTCTCTTTCTCATTCTCTCTCATCTCTCTCTCTTTCGCTTTCTCTCTCTCTCTCGCTCTCTCTTCTTCTCTCATCTCTCTCTCCCTCTCTTTCTTCTTCTCTCTCTCTCTCTCTCTTCCTCTCTCTCCTCACTCTCTCTATCTTCTCTCTCTCTCTTCTCTCTCTCTCACAACATTCTTCGACCAGATTGGAAGAAGAATAGTCCTTTTTGCCCTTAACACAATTAGATATCCTTGGTAAAAAAATAAACGTTTTCAAGTTCTCTCAGCGTCACCTCTTTCTCATCTCTCTACTCTCTCTCTATTCTCCTCTCTCCTCTCATCTTCTCTTCTCTCCTCCTCTATTCTCCTCTCCCTCTCTCTCGGCGACTCTCTCTCCTTCTCTCTCTCTCATCCTCTCTCTCTCTCTCTCTCCCTACTCCCTCTCTCTCTCTCTACTCTCTCTCTCCTCTCTCTCGCCTCTCTCTCTCTCGGATACGTGTCAATTCTCTGGATCTCCGTCTGTTGTCACATGTTGTTGTCTCTCCTGTCTCCCCTCTCTCTCTCTCTATCTCTCTCTCCCTCTCTCTGTCTCTCTTTTTTTATCTTTCTCTCTCTCTCTCTCTCCTCTCTCTCCTATCTCTCTCTCTCTCTCTCCTCTCTCTCTCTCCGCTTCGCTTCTCTCTCTGTGTCACTGTCTCTCTCTCCTCTTGTTGCACTTTGTCTCTCTCTGTCTCTGTGGTCTCTCTCTCTCTCTCTCTCTCTTCTCTCTCTCTCTCTCGCTCTCTCTCTGTGTCACTGTCTCTCTCTCTGTTGTCACTTTCTCCTCTCTCTCACGTCTCTCTCTCTCTCTCTCTCTGCTCTCTCTCTCTCTCTCTCATCTCTCTGTCACTGTCTCTCTCTCTCTCTCTCTCTCTCTCTCTCTCTCTCTCTCTCTCCTCTCTCTCTCTCGCTCTCTCTTTCTGTCGTCACTGTCTCTCTCTCTCTTCTCTCTCTCTCTCTCTACTCTCTCTCTCTCTCTCTCTCTCTCTCTCTGTCTTTCTCTCTCCACCTCTCTCTCTCGCTCTCTCTCTCTCTACACTATCTCTCTCTCTCTCTCCCTCTCTCTCATCTCTCTCTCTCTCTCTCTGTCACTGTCTCTCTCTTCTCTCTCTCTCTCTCTGTCTCTCTCTCTCGCACGTACTCTATCTGTCTCTCTCTCTCTTCTCTCTCCTCTCTCTGTCATCATCTCTCTCTCTCTCTCTCTCTCTCTCTCTATCTCTCTCTCTGTGCCACTGTCTCTCTCTCTGTCTCTCTCTCACTCTCTCGCTCTCTCTCTCTCTGTCACTGTCTCTCTCTCTGCTCTCTCTCTCTTCTCGCGTCTCTCTCTCTCTGTCTCTCTCTCCTCTCTCTCTCTCTCTCTCTCTCTCTCTCTCTCTCTCTCTCTCTCTCTGTGCCACTGTCTCTCTCTGTCTCTCTCTCTCTCGCTCTCTCTCTGTGTCTTCTCTCTCTCTCTCTCTCTCTCTCTCTCGCTCTCTCTCTGTGTCACTGTCTCTCTCTCTCTCTCTTCTCTTCTCTCTCTCTCTCTCTCTCTCTCTTCTCTCTCTCTGTCTCTCTCTCTCGTGTCACTGTCTCTCTGTGTCACTCTCTCTCTCTCCTCTCTCTCTCTCTCTCTCAACTCTCTCTTCTCTCTCTCTCTCTCTCTCTCTCTCTCTCTCACTCTCTCTCTCTGTGTTACTGTCTCTCTGTGTCACTTTTTCTCTCTCTCTCTCTCTCTCTCTATCTCTCTCTCTCTCTCTCTCTCTCTCTTCTCTCGCTCTCTCTCTCCCCCTCTCTCTCTCTCTCTCTCTCTCTGTGTCACTGTCCTCTCTGTGTCACTTTTTCTCTCTCTGTCTCTCTCTTCTCTCCTCTCTCTCGCTCATCTCTCTCTCTCTCTCTCTCGCTCTCTCTGTGTGTCTCTCTCTCTCTCTCTGTCTGTGTCTCTCTGTCTCTCTCTCTTCTCTCTCTCTCTCGATCTCTCTCTCTCTCTCTCTACATCTCCTCTCATCTCTCGCTCTCTCTCTCTCTCTCTCTCTCTCATACTTTGCAACCCATATTTTCACATAATGGCCATGTCTTGTGTGTAGAAGTGCTCTTTTGACAGTGGAACAATATAGTTCAGAGTGCACTTTGGTTCAGTGTGTGTGTTGTGTGTGTGTGTGGTGTGTGTGTGTGCTGTGTGCGTGCGTGCGTGCGCGCGTGCGTGCGTGCGCGCGCCGCGCGCGTGTTGTGTGGTGTGTGTGTGTGTGTGTGTGTGTGTGTGTGTGTGTGTGTGTTGTGTGTGTGTTGTTGTTGTTGTTGTTGTTGTTGTTGTTGTTGTTGTTGTTGTGTTGTTGTTGTTGTTGTTGTTGTTGGTTGTTTGCGTGTGTTGTTGTTGTTGTTGTTCTTCTTCTTCATTCTTCTTCTTCTTCTTCTTCTCTTTCTTCTTCTTCTCTTCTTCTTCTTCTTCTTCTTCTTCTTCTTCTTCTTCTTCTTCTTCTTCAGTTTAACGTCTTTCCACTAAAAGTGATTCAGACAGTATTTATGGTGTGGAGTACTTTTAGGTGTGGGTAAGTGATAGAGTGTGTGTGTGTGTGGTGTGTGTGTGTGTGTGTGTGTGTGTGTGTGTGTGTGTGTGTGTGTCTGTAGTGATTGTACGTAAGTAATAGAAGTAAGCATTAACTTGTGACGAAAAGTATGTCCCTGCACCCCACCGCCTCACCCCTTCTTAAAAAAATAATGTGTGTGCGCGTCGTGCGTGTGCGTGTGTATTCTTTTCTTCTTTGTTGTGTGCTCTTGCTCTGTGTGTGTGTGTATGTGTGTGCGTGCGTGCGTTGCGCGCGTGTGTGTGTGTGTGTTTGGTGTGGTCAAAGTGAAAAGTCACATTTTTTATTTCAGATGGAACATTGAATAAGCATTGAGTGAGTGTGTGTGTGTGGTGTGTGTGTGTGTGGTGTGTGTGTGTAAACAAAACAAAAACAAACACACACAAACACACACCATCAGCTGTACTCCAGCAACGTTAGTGTAAACGCATGTGTGTGTGTGTGTGTGGGGGGGGGGGGTTAGGGTCTCAGCGCGACCGACCTGCTGAAGGGCGAATTGTAGGGGCCCAGTTAGTGAGCTCAGGGAGTTTTGTCTGCTGTTTTGTGTTCATTGCTATTGGCCACTCTCTTTCTCTCTCTCTCTCTTTCTCTCTATATATTCCTCTTTCTCTCTCTATCTCTGTCCTCCCCCTTTCATCTCCCCTGTCTCTCTCTCTCTCTCATGGTCTCAGAAGCATCTCTCCTCTTCTCTCTCTCTCTCTCTCTCTCTCTCTCTCTCTCTCTCTCTCTCTCTCTCTCTCACTCTCTCTCTCTCTCTCTCTCTCTCTCTCTCTCTCTTTTACTACTATTCTTTTCTTCCCTTGTGTCGTTTTTTCCCACTTTATTTTTGTTCTACAGTCTTTGCGCCCCGGTTCGCATATTGCCGTTTCGCATACTGCCGTTTCGCATAATGCCGTTTCGCATACTGCCGTTTCGCATACTGCCGTTTCGCATACTGCCGTTTCGCATATTGCCGTTTCGCATACTGCCGTTTCGCATACTGCCGTTTCGCATACTGCCGCTTCGCATACAAAGCTTTGTGGACATGGCATTTCGCATAAAACTCAGAAAGTTAGGGATTGGGTTAGGGATAGGTTAGGGTTAGGGATAGGGTTAGGGTTAGGGATATGTTAGGGATAGGTAAGAAAGTAACAGAAAGTGACGTAGAGTGCATTAGAACCTGCAAGAGTGCATAATATGCGAAATGGCAAACCCGTTTATGCGAACTGCCAGGTTTTTTTGAAGAGACACTCGACTTGCGCCCGCGGCTCTGATCAAAGGATTATGCGAAACCCATTATGCGAACCGGTGGGCACCCGTTTAATACGTAGGTGTGTGTAAGTGTACGCTCCTCCTCTTGAGCTCATAGATAGAGTGACAACTGTCTGGGTGGGTTTTGTTTTAATAAATAGAAATGCGTTTGAGTGCAGTCTCCATCTAGTCTGTTGATTATGTGTTGCAAATTTAAGGCGCATGGTATTGGCCACTGCAACTAGGGTTATTAACGCCCTTGACGGCAAGAGGTAATCCGTTGTTGGTCAGTATCCAAAAGGGCATTCACTCTTGCAAAAGGCAGCCATTCAGTGGCCTCAAATAGGGTTATTGGCGAGAGTTATGCCCTTGTTTGGTCAGTCAGTACTCAAGCACCTCCCCCCACCCACCAATCCACCAAGGGCATTCACTCTTGCGAAAGGTGGTCGTTGCAGTGGCCAATAAGCTTTGAGCTTGTTGTTGCTCTGAATGTATTTTATTGTGACTATGTTTTGAATTGAGGTGAATTTTATTCAAACTTGTTTAAGCCAGCTGTCTGTGTGTGAGAGAGGAAAGAAGGAAAAACCATGTAGTAAGTCCATGGTTTTTCTTTTAAATCTTGCTTTATTTGTATTCTTATTTACGTTTGACGCCATACTTTAACCGTGTACACACATAAGCTTCGGATATAAACCCGAGTTCGAACCTGGGTACAGGGGAAACCCGTGCGCAATCCGTAACGGTCTGAAATAAGTGAAAGAAAGAAGATAGAAAAGATTTGTGCCCATGCACGTGTCCGTATATCCCAGTGGTCTTTACTTGTCATTTTTCCGTACGGAACTTACGCGTCTACGGTGAACCCGTCCTCAGTTTTACGGTGCATTGTTTTTGTGTATTAATTTTGTTTGTTTGGTTTAGTTTTTGTGGGGAGTTTTTCTCATTTGTTTCATGCCTTGTCGTAGGTTACATAAGCGATATTATAAACATATTGATGTTGTTTATACCCTTTCGACCGCTATGGCCATTTTTCAGCGGAAAAAATGCCATTAAACTTACCTGGGTAAAGAGAGAAAAATCTGTCTATAATATTGTGGATTCTTATTGTGACATATACGGAACATTACTTGTGGTCTAATGTGAACCCGCCCTTATGGTCATTATTTATATTGTTTTTGTTGTGTGGTTTTTTTGTTTGTTTTTTAAGTCATAATGAATATTGAAAGCCCTGTTGTTTTAGTGTACATTTTGTTTGTTTGGTTTAGTTTTTGTGGGAGTTTTTCTCATTTGTTTCATGCCTTGTCGTGGTTAATCGATATTATGACATATTGGTTATTAATCGATATTTTTAACATTGTTTTTTTTGGCTCATGTTCATTAGGTCTACCACACAAACAAATACACAACAAGTGCAAAGTGACGTTAGTTTATTGACGAGACAAAAACAGAACATGTAATATTTCAACCAAAATGTCTTTTTCAAACAACATAGACAACCCAACAATACTTCCCCTCTTCACAGTCGAGCAGTTCACTGCGTTGGATGTATGTACGTATGCTAACAAAATGGTGTTTTTTTCTGGCATAGCAGTATCTCCAGGATCGATCCACTATCCTTATTTTGACAAATGTCCCATATATATGTACATGTACCAGGTCGGAGAACGTTAAACTCATTTTCTTCTTGTGTGTTCGTGTGTCAGTGGATGTGCGCTTGCTTGCTTGCTTGCTTGCTTGCGCGCGTGTGTTTGTGTTTTGTATGTAACACACGTGCACGTGTAACCTGCATGCATTTCTGTGTCTGCGCGTGTGTGGAAGAGGGAAGAGGGAAACACAGACAAACAGATACACACAGACAAACAGAGAGACATGGACATGCATTGGGTTTTTTGGTGTACCTAGGTGTGGTATGGGGGTGAAACTTTAGAGTGCTTATAATGTATTATGTGCGCGTGTATTTGTGCTGGTATGGCGTGTTGGTGTTCGCTCGCGCGTGTCAGATGGACAAACACATACAGATCATGCATCACATTGAACAAGTATCGGGGCAGTGGGTTGATGCCTCGTGCCTCCATACGGGGAGCTGGACGACCCCGCCCCCTCCACGAGTCTCTCCCCGTGGGGATACCGGGGGGTCTTTCGTAAAAAATAGTTATCCGAGCATCTTGAAGTTCTGTGCTTGTAACTTCCTCTAATCTGCCACTCTCTTTGACTGTTTTTTTCCCCTTTGCTTTCTGTCATCTACTTCCTTTCTGCCTGACCGGTCGATTCTTCTGCCTTTTTTTGTTTCTTCAAGAAATTCATACAAAGATTTTCTCCCGCCGATGATGATGGACTTGCTGGGACTAACTATGTCTTAGTTAGGCGCATAACAGCATGCAGCATGATGCATCTACGCTCATAATTGACAGGAAATTGAGCAATCGATGAAGACGAAGACGTTTATTGATCTTCACGAGGAATTGCCCTCTGATCACCACGAAGGGCTCTTTAGCCCTTTGCTTTCTATCATCTTCTATCTTTCTGATTTATTGGCCCATTCTCCTGCCTTTTTAAAAGCAAATCTTCCAAATAATTTGTCTCCTTTGAGCTCCTCCGAAATCGTAATGTGTCGGCTGTGCGCTAGCGGGGAGACCGGTGAAAACTGAAAACCGGACACATATGTACCTTATCCAGTATGGCCATATGGCCTGGGAACGCCGAAGAAGAAGAGAAGAATAAGTATAAATAGATGGTGCTGACACGTTGAAATGTTTAGGTAGTGCAGAGAAGACACATATTATGTTTATAATTATAATCTGAGTTCTTTTTATAAATTTTATTTCTTTACTCAAATCGAAGTTTAAATGTATACCATTTGTCGTTCTATATATATAATCAAGCAATGCATACTGAGCACACGTACAAGGTACATAATTTAAACTTTGTTAATTTTTGTTCCAACGTTGTCCTAAGTTGAGCTTTACCGAACTTTTGTTACTTTCTTTGAAATGTTTAAAATATCACATTCTATGAAAAGGAGAATATTTGTATGGCTTGACGAGTCTTTTCTCTTGGGTTGTTTTTTTAAACCGGCAGTCCCACTTTTGCCCCCGTCCCTCTCTCTCTCTCTCTCTCTCTCTCTCTCTCTCTCTCTCTCTCTCTCTCTCTCTCTCTCTCTCTCTCTCTCTCTCTCTCTCTCTCTCTCTCTCTCTCTCTCTCTCTCAGCCTCTACGTCTTTACACATCCCCCCCCCTTTTCATCCTCCTTTTTTAAAACACGCTCACGCAATCTCACATGTCCTCTCTCTCTCTCTCTCTCTCTCTCTCTCTCTCTCTCTGACCCAGTCACTCAGCTCTCTCTCTCTCTCTCTCTCTCTCTCTCTCTCTCTCTCTCTCTCTCTCTCTCTCTCTCTCTCTCTCTCTCTCTCTCTGACCCAGTCACTCAGCTCTCTCTCTCTCTCTCTCTCTCTCTCTCTCTCTCTCTCTCTCTCTCTCTCTCTCTCTCTCTCTCTCTCTCTCTCTCTCTCTCTCTCATCCACCCACCCACACGTAACGCGCAGGTGCATTGCAATTGCACTGCTGCAGTGCGCAGCTTTATTGCGTGTGGCGAGAGAGAGAGAGAGAGAGAGAGAGAGAGAGAGAGAGAGAGAGAGAGAGAGAGAGAGAGAGATTACTGATGGGGCCACTTGAGGGGGACATATTTTATTAAGCAGAAAATGAAATAAATGAGGGGGCGAGACAAAAGTCGCGAGGGGGGGGGGGGGGGGGGGGGTGTCGTAATTTTAATGTTTAGATAAGTCTGTTTGGTTAGTGATTTAACCCGTCTGTTTGGTTAGTGATTTAACCCGTTAAAAAGTGTTTGGTTGTTCTATGAGAGTATGGCCATATGCCTTTACCTATCAGTATATTACTTTTTAATCTTGTGGAAAACGTGTTTGGATAAATAAAAAATATATTTAACCCCTTCGCCGCCAATGTCGCATTTATGCACCACAATGGTTTAGCACCCATATCACTAAAAGGCATCCAATCAAGGACTGTTATCCGAAGACCCTATGTTCTTAATTTTGGTAGGCAAGGATAGGTCTAATGTTGTACATGTCTCTGGGGAATTCCCAATATTGCAGATAAAAAAGTTATGTACCCAGTTATGTTTAATGGTAGTTTTTGGCTGAAAAATGGCTGGCGGTGAAAGGGTTAAAAAAAAACACCAATGCAGAGGTCATGGTTTTCGTTTTAATCTTTTTGTAATTTTACATGTAATTTTTGGAAAATTCGTGTAGATAAAAGTTGCTACAGGTCCTGTTTTAAAGTGACTGTAATTTGCGAAAGGTGCGCAGATCAGATGTAGACTTACTGGTCCATTCTCGTGCCGTTGTCCTAGAAACTCTTGCAAACATTTTCTCCGGCCGAAGACGGACATGCTGGGCCAGTTTAGGCGCATAACAGCAGCATGAGCGATCGACGCCGAAGGAAAGGGCCAGCCACACGTCCGCTAAAATCGCACGACTGTGCGATACGATTCGATCACGTGGTCTCCAAGAACAAATAATGTGATTGGCGCATCGAGACCACGTGATCGAATCGTATCGTACAGTCGTGCGATTTTAGTGGACGTGTGGCTGGCCCTGAAGAGGAAGATGTTTGGTTTTTGATAGGTCAAGTTTGGGTAAAGATGTAGATCAACACCCCCTGTCACAGTCCTGGTTCATTGCGTTCTTCCGTCTTGCCTTTATCTTCAACTATTATCGAATGCATGTTTTGAATTGTGTAAATGGATGGAAATTAACGTTAAATGTAGGAAACGATAGAGGTTTAAGTTCTCAATCTGCAGTAATAGGGGAAGACGGGGTAAAAAGCGCTTTTTACCCCGTCTTCCCCTAATAATAATAATAATAGTAATGGTTATTTATAGAGCGCTTAACTCCCTTTGCAGGGAGCTCAAAGCGCTGAACAAAGGCCTAAGCAGTAACATACAGATAAACATACACATTAAAGACAAGACAAGAACAAAAGACTAATCATCACGAAGACAAGTATCAAAGAATATAAACATTAAAAAATAATTATTATAGCGATTAAGTCTCAATGAAGACAAATGAATGAGACTGTTAATTCAAAATATATGTAAGAAAGGCAAGACTGAAAAACGGGACAAACCGAGAAAATGGAGGTGAGGTGGGTGTTAGTATCTTTGCCCAAGTTAGTATTGCGATATTTCTTTCTTTCTTTCTTTCTTTTCTTTCTATGTCTGCATCCGTTTAGCGCGAAAATGGCCAATTGCCATTTCCCGCACATCGAAAATGAGCGTCAGAAAGCGCGCATAACAATAAAGTCCAATGTCAGAAAGCGCGTAACTGATTTCGATAATTAGTTACACTGTTATATGATTATACATCTCTCTCTCCCTCTCTCTCTCTCTTTCTCTGATCACAACAAAATTGAATTAAATTTAAATAAGACTTCACTTTATTTTCTAAGCGTTACAAATTGCATTCATTTCAGTTATTGAACGTTAAAGATTGCATTAAAAATACGCTATTTCATTTACTAACACACAAAAAAGCATTTGTAACAATATATCTCTCTCTCTCTCTCTCTCTCTCTCTCTCTGTTAAAAGCTCTCTGTATAATAACTTGTGGCGGTGCCATAGCCGATGAGGTTTAACCGAGGCGTGGTCACCGCTACAGCTATCTGTATTAATTTTAAAAAAATCGGGACTTTACTGGT
>CM065686.1:57888635-57891135 GCA_017654935.2 Phymorhynchus buccinoides | reverse complement strand
TGAAAGGCGGGGATTCTACAATTTGACCTTAGCCTGCGTGAGGGCACCCCCCTCCCTTCCCTTACCACCTGATTTTTACCTTCTCTCACTCTCTCTCTCCCCCCCCCCCCCCTCTCTCTCTCTCGCTCTCTCTCTCTCTCTTTCTTTCTCTCTCTGCCTCATTAATAGAAGATGAAGGGGATTACTTCCCTTACATTGAAATTGTTTTTGATTTTGCTCCTCAGCTCTCTCCCTCTTCCCCCCCCCCCTTCTCTCTCTCTCTCTCTCTCTCTCTCTCTCTCTCTCTCTCTCTCTCTCTCTCTCTCTCTCTCTCTCTCTCTCTGTGTTTGTCTGTCTGTGATTGCATGTCTGTGTGTATGTATATAATGTATGTGTGTGTCTGTGTGTCTATGTGCGTGTGTGTGTGTGTGTGCATTTGTGTGTGTGTGTGTGTGTGTGTGTGTGTGTGTGTGTGTGTGTGTGTGTGTGTGTGTGTGCATTTGTGTTTGTGTGTGTGTGTTTGTGTGTGTGTGTGTCTGTGTGTGTGCGTGCGTGTGTGTGTGTGTATGTGTGTGTGTGTGTGTGTGTGTGTGTGTATGTGTGTGTGTGTGTGCGCGCGCGCGTGCGTGCGCGCGCGTGTGTGTGTGTGTGTGTGTGTGTGTGTGTGTGTGTGTGTGTGTGTATGTGGTCTGTTTGTCTGTGTATCTGTGTTTCCTTGTGATATGCATTAGTTGCACTGTCAATGTACATTGTTACGAAATGACGTCATTCATTTTCTTTTTTGCTATGCAGTAGTGCATAATGATTATTAAGACAGACAGACCGACAGACAGACAGAGAGACAGACAGACAGACAGACAGACAGACAGACAGACAATGACAAAACGTTCATATTGCTTTCAGCTATAACAGCCATAAAACCAAGAGGGTGAAGAAAGCAAAAAGACATGATTTGACATCGCGCCGATTACTAATATCAAAAACAGTATTTTAAAATAAACAATTCAAGTAATCATTCATCCAAGACACTCAATTGATATCTGCTTTCTCTAGCCGAACAGCTAAAGACCCATCTGATCACGTGTCAAAATCACGGGTTTCACGGATTTTCCCTCTTATAGCTGGCAAAAAATCTTGTTTTGACCAGGTTTGACTCCCATGCAAATACCCCAAATTGAAAACGAAACATCATTTTAAAGAGCAGCCTCAATTTGAAGTTGGGGGTATTTGTATGTGGGTCACAGCTACCCATAGCAAACAAGGGACTTAATCGTGGTGGGTCAGTGTGTCTTTAATCAATTTTACTACTCACCTCTGTCTCTGCACAAGAATAAACCCTGACACTCACCCCCCCCCCCCTCCTCCCAGCCCACCCTTATAAACATCACCCACTTTCCCTTTGTATTCCCTTCATTGGAATAATACACGGAGAAAAACTCTGTAACAGTGACACAGATACCTCATTACACGCCTAAATTCGCACAGTTGGACAGACAAACAGAGAGAGTAAGAGAGACAGAGAGTCATCGATGAAGTAGACGCATGAAACACCAGGACATTCAGGTAGTGCTAGGTCCTTTTATTGAGGCTCAAATGGGGTATGAAATAAATTTCTTGCCTTGCCTTGCCTTGCCTTGCCTCAACATACAGACGTTTCGTATGATAGGGGGAGACGGGGTAAAAAGCGCATGGGCGGGTAAGAAGCCCACCCCAATTATTTCATGAAATAAAGAAAATTTCAGTCAAATTTGCCCATGAGACGAATGCTAGACATTAACGCTCGTCTCATGGGCAAAATGAGACTGAAATTTGCTTCATTTCATGAGATAATTGGGGTGGGCTTCTTACCCGCCCATGCGCTTTTTACCCCGTCTTCCCCATACGTTATCAATGTCAAAAAGAAAGACTGACAGACAGCAAGTAAGTTGTAAGAGTTCAAAATAGAAAGAGAAGGTTAGACTGAGTTGAAATTAACATAGATAAGGAAGACTGAGTAGATATAATTTCTGAAGAAGAAAAAAAGTTGGGCAATATGAATGACAAAGTTGAGAGAGAGAGAGAGAGAGAGAGAGAGAGAGAGAGAGAGAGAGAGAGAGAGAGAGAGAGAGAGAGAGAGAGAGAGAGAGATACTGAGTAAGTGTTAACTCTAAGAAAGTAAATGCGTACAAAAAGTTAGAAAATTTGACTTGTCACACGATGAAGTATATTCATTTATTATAATATGTGTGTTAGCAGCCGTGGACGTGCTTGCAACGACGTTGCAAAATGCATTACTGCATCGTTATTATGCCATTGTGAAGATGTAACAGTGACCGTGACGTGTTACGTGTGTTACAGGGGACACCAGGAGAGATGAGCAGCCAGACGGTAACGCCCGTTACAGGTGAGTTACACCCTCAGCCCTTTTCTGCCTCGCCTGTTTCACTTCAGTTGTCTTTTCTTCACTCTCTTCAGCCTTTCTGTCGTTGTTCAATATCAACATCTTCTTGTTCTTCTAGTTATTGTTCTTCTTGTTCTTCTT
>CM065686.1:57853635-57883635 GCA_017654935.2 Phymorhynchus buccinoides | reverse complement strand
GATGTGTTGACATTATCTCTTGTGTTTATTGGGGTCGTCAACAATCAAGTATTTTTATTTATTATTATTATTATTATTATTATTATTATTATTTATTTATTTATTTATCGTTTTATTTATTTTATTTTATTTTTATTTATCGTTATTTTTGGTGGGGTTTTTTAACCTTCAAGAATTGGTGACGAGTGACTTTTGTTTATGAGTGTTAGGTTGTTACAGGTTTTAGTTTTCCTTGTAAAATAATGATTCATTGATGGATCACTTAATTATACAGTGGTTTAACCTTTTGAGGAGCATAGCTTCAATCAGGGATTGTGTCTGCTCTTTTTCTTGCGTGTGTTCATTCCCATATTGGTGCTTATGCGGTGATGTTCCTTGATAAATTTGAGTGAATTTAATAGAAGGAAATCTCTTCAAGCTTCAGAGAAGAAAATAAAAAAAGAAACTTTATGTGCTATTTTCTGGAAGAATATCGTGAACAAGGCTATTCGTGAGTCGTCATTTAATTCACAAACTTTTTTTTTTTATTCACAAACAAAAATATCCCCTTGGGGATGCCGCGCGGGGGGTCCTTCGTACAAATACTTCCCCCACCTTCTGGAAGTGATGTGCTTGTAACTTCCTTTAATCTGTCACTTTCTTTGACTCTGCCTTTTCCCTTTGCTTTCTGTCATCATCTATTAATTTTTTTTCTGCCTCATTGACTCATTCTCTTGCTTTTGTTTCTTCTCCAAATAATCTTCCAAATAATGTTCCCCTTTGAGTCCCTCCGAAATCGGAATGTGTCGGTTGTATGCAGCATGGAGAAACCGGACACATACGTACCTTGCCCATTATGGCCGTATGGTCTGGGAACGCAGAATAATAATAATAGCAAGAACGTATGAATTTAAAAAAATAACGATTGTGTAAAATAAATTATCTAGGGGAAGACGGGGTAAAAAGCGCATGGGCGGGTAAGAAGCCCACCCCAATTATCTCATGAAATAAAGAAAATTTCAGTCAAATTTGCCCATGAGACGAATGCTAAACATTAACGCTCGTCTCATGGGCAAAATGAGACTGAAATTTGCTTCATTTCATGAGATAATTGGGGTGGGCTTCTTACCCGCCCATGCGCTTTTTACCCCGTCTTCCCCTATGTAGTTTTCTGTAATTCGTATCAGTAATGGTACTTAAGTCTGGTTCTCAGTTTTCACCAGTCCTCTTTCCAAAGTAGTTTTGAACCCTTTCGCCGCCAGCCATTTTTCATCCCCAAAAATACCATTAAACTGGGTAGAGAAAATAAAAACATCTGCAATATTGCACATTTTTCTGTGACATGTATAACATTAGGCCTATCCTTACCTCCCCAAATTACAAAACTAGGGTCTTCAGATAACAGGCCCTGAATTGGTGCTTTTTAGTGACATAGGTATTAAGCCATTGTGGTGCAAAAATGCGACATTGGCGGCGAAAGGGTTTTAAGATGCGTCACGTGCAATAGACGATTTTCGGGAGAGAAAAAAACAACTAGGGGAGAGCACTTCGTAAAAATTAGAGTTGCTTACCTCCATTACTAGGTCAAAAACCATAGCAACAATGCAACAATGGCGTCGAAGCTTGAAACCGCAGGATGCGAGTCAGCGACTTGCAAACATTTTTAAAAAAGAAAAATTAGGGGTGGCCAGTGGCCACAAACTGATAAAACTTGCAAAATGTGACGTAAAAATACAAATGACATACATTTTTAGAATGACGCACGGTGTTCTAAGTGCTGTATGTCTGCTCAAACACACGAGTCGGTAGGCTACGAGAGCTGATGGTAGAGTGACTTCCCCTGTTTGACCGATTGAATTAGGCAAGATCACTCCCACACACCATGAAATTACTCCCCTTAATTATTTCCGAACAATCCCTCTTCCTTAGACCAAGCTTTGCTCTTTTCATGGTATGGCTGTGCCTCCAGGATCGAACCACTCACTATCTGTATGATTGTCTCAAAATGTCCCACGTGTACAATCTGTTCCAGGTCGGAGGACGTTGAACGGACTTTCATCTTCTAGAACACGTTTCACGGGTCTCTTTATAACACCGCCTTTACTTGGCACGAGGCTGTGTCGGACCACTTGACATGAGCTAGAACACCAAGGCTACATCAAAATGTTATGCTCTGCATAGCGGCGATTGTTTTTAGCCATGACAAGCTCCTAGCATAACATGATCAGTCTCCCAAATCCTCAGAATGTGGCTGCCCACGTGGCGGGGTAATAATAAAAAACACGGTCACACACGTAATGTTGTCATCCCCTAGCTGTTGCGTTTGTACCATAGTGTTCAAGCGCATCGGCTGTTGGGATGATCCCTGGAGTCTTTAGTAAGTCAGGGTAAGACAACGACAACAACTTTGTAAGACAGAAGTTCAGACAGACAATAAATGTCGATGGCTTGGAGTCAAAGCGGACACTCTTTAGATAGTCCATTGACGTATTATTGAAACTTATTGCGAAAACTAATAACTTGTATAAAATTTTAAAAAAGACTGCAGAAATATAAAAAGCATAATCCCCATTTTATATTATTTGCAGACTTTTTTTTTAAAACACAAGTTCTTAGTTTTTGCAATAACATCAATAATAAGTCAATGGAAAGATAGTCCGTTTTGACGCTAAGCCATCGTCAGAATCTCTTCTTCACCGACTGCTTACTTACCTCCCCCCCCCCCCCTCCCCGGGCTGAGATGCGTGCTGTAAGTAAAATGTGGTAAGATGGGGGAGGGGCGATGCAGCGATCGATGATTTTAGCCCGGCCCCAAAGCAAAACCTGCCGCCATAAGATTGGCCGAGAGAGACACGGGCAAAACTCTCATCAAACTTCAATATCTATGGTGGGACTTCGTAAAAAGTCGAAATCCTATGAAGAAGAAAAATCTGTTTAACGCCCTCCGGTCTGAAACAGACACATTAGTAGATGATATAAAGATGGTGGCAACGATCCTGGAGGCAATGCCCGGAGGCAGTGCAACACCAGGAAAGTCCCGATTTTTTAACAGTACAGATATTATCGTTACAAGAAAAACTTGAGCCCGTTTGTTCGTCACTTAGCCTTGACTATTCGTTGCATTTGATCGGATTAGGATCTAGAAATGTACGTATTTTTTGTTTTCGTTCGGTCCTTCTCCCCCCATCCTTTTCCGACTCGAAGCGTACAGTTTGCATTGAATTTTTTATTTTTTTAGTCATATTAAATTATATTTCATTGAATTTCTTTCATAGTAATTTATGTAGAGGCTGTATGTTAGTAACTTAAAAGAAAAGAAAGAACAAGTGCAACGCCAAGCGGCTGCAAAGTCCCCTCGCAGCATCGCCGAGCTACTCCGAAATCGGAATGTGTCGGCTGTACACATACATAAAAACGCATCAAAACAGAACGTAGCTACATAAAAACGCATCAAAACAGCGCGTAACTGAATAGTGTTTTTTTTTAAAAATAGCCTTGGGGTTCGGACCCGTGATTTGAGCGCGCGCGATCATGCGCACACGAGCGCACAGAAACATTCATGACAACTGTATTATAGACCATTCATCAAGAAATGTTGTGAAAAAAACTGCATTGAAATACATGCAAAACTTCGCGAGATACTAGCGATTATGTGTTTAGGGGTTTGAACCCCGTAACTGGCGCGACCTTGACCTTAATGTAAAACTAAATACATCAGTGGATAGCTGGCATCTTGGCAAACTAGTATACCAAATTTGATGATGATAGACTGAATAGTTTTTGAGAAAAACGGACGAATAGCCGGACGGACACCGGACGGACCAGACAGAAACAATAGTTCCCGAACCTTCGGCTCGGGAACTAAAAACAGGGTTTGTTTTGCATTGGTATTTTTGGAAGGACGTACGATCACAGGAGCACGTGCGCGTGCGAGCGAGCACGCGGCGCACGCACGCACGCACATACACACACACACACACACACACGCGCACACACACTGTGACACTGCACTAGCGGCAACGGGCTCTCCAGTTGAGAGCAGCCCAAATTTCACAAAGTCTCTGAGGCTAGAAAGTAATGCCACACACGCACGTACGTACATGCACATTCCTCCCTTCGTGAAACAAACGCATCCATAATATCTCCTTCGATTTAAAATGTCAATACTTAAGAGTGCGTTAACCCTTTCACCGCCAAAGTCGCATTTTAGCACCACAGTGATTTAACACCTATGTCACTAAAAGGCATCAAATTGGGGTCTATTATCCAAAGACCCTGTTGTCTTAGTTTTGGCAAGTAAGGATAGACCTTATTTTATATATCTCACAGAAGAATCCCCAATACTGCAGATGGATTTTGTTCTCTACCCAGGTAATTTTAATGGACATTTTTGGCTGAAATATGGCTGGCGGTGAAAGGGTTAAACGCGTAGTTCAATCTAAATGCGTAGTAACATAGGCCTACATCCATCATTATGATTTGAAAAGGTCACCTATTTGCAAATAGTCTCACATTCAATATACATAACACTGTTACAATTCAAACTTTTGCAGCAGATACAATTTAAGAAAATAAAATGTATAAATACACCATTTTCAACTGTGCAAAGCTTACTAATGCAATGCTGTTGTTGTTGTTGACGTAACCTGGCTAACAAACCATCCCCAGAGATCATCCCAACAGCGGAAGCACTTGAACACTGTGGTACAAATGCGCCAGCTACGGGTGAGAACATTATGTGTGACCGTTTTGGATTACCCCGCCTCGTAGACAGCCACACTCCCTCTTCGGATGATTACAAATGCAATAAACGGTGATGTCCGGAGGTCAAGGTCATTGGACACAGTCCTATTAAAGACCCACCAGATCACGTGTCAAAATCACGTGTTTTCCCTCTTATAGCTGGTAAGAAATCTTGTTTTGACCAGGTTTGACTCCCACACAAATGCCCCCAACATAAAATTGAGGCTGCTCTTTAAAATGATGTTTCGCTTTGAATTTGGGGGCATTTGTATGTGGGTCACAGCTACCGAGAAAAAAACCAAGGGACATAATCGTGGTGGGTCAGTGGGTCTTTAAAACTGAAAATGTTCTGCTGAGTAGTGTACTATCAAAATTGGACACCAGCGGACATTTTCTTTTTAAGCAAGTCAGGACATTTTGTCCCCTTGTTTTTGTGTGTTTCATGACAGTTTGTCCCCTTGTTTTTGTGTTTCAGGACATTTTGTCCCCTTGTTTTTGTGTGTTTCAGGACAGTTTGTCCCCTTGTTTTTGTGTGTTTCAGGACAGTTTGTCCCCTTGTTTTTGTGTGTTTCAGGACATTTTGTCCCCTTGTTTTTGTGTGTTTGTTTGTCCCCTTGTTTTTGTGTTTCAGGACATTTTGTCCCCTTGTTTTTGTGTGTTTCAGGACAGTTTGTCCCCTTGTTTTTGTGTGTTTCAGGACAGTTTGTCCCCTTGTTTTTGTGTGTTTCAGGACATTTTGTCCCCTTGTTTTTGTGTTTCAGGACATTTTGTCCCCTTGTTTTTGTGTTTCAGGACATTTTGTCCCCTTGTTTTTGTGTTTCAGGACATTTTGTCCCCTTGTTTTTGTGTGTTTCAGGACAGTTTGTCCCCTTGTTTTTGTGTTTCAGGACAGTTTGTCCCCTTGTTTTTGTGTTTCAGGACAGTTTGTCCCCTTGTTTTTGTGTGTTTCAGGACATTTTGTCCCCTTGTTTTTGTGTGTTTCATTTTGTCCCCTTGTTTTTGTGTGTTTCACAGGACATTTTGTCCCCTTGTTTTTGTGTGTTTCAGAACATTTTGTCCCCTTGTTTTTGTGTGTTTCAGGACAGTTTGTCCCCTTGTTTTTGTGTTTCAGGACATTTTGTCCCCTTGTTTTTGTGTTTCAGGACAGTTTATCCCCTTGTTTTTGTGTTTCAGAACATTTTGTCCCCTTGTTTTTGTGTGTTTCAGGACAGTTTGTCCCCTTGTTTTTGTGTTTCAGGACAGTTTGTCCCCTTGTTTTTGTGTGTTTCAGGACATTTTGTCCCCTTGTTTTTGTGTGTTTCAGGACATTTTGTCCCCTTGTTTTTGTGTGTTTCAGGACAGTTTATCCTATCACTTGTCCATTCTTGGTGAAACGCTGAATAAATTAACGTGGGACACTTCGGGGAAACCGTGGGACAAATTAGTTGTAACCCCACCCCCCCAAGAAAAAAAAACAACGAAGAAGAAATAATAGAAAAATTACTACTGCCATTACATGTCATTGTATACAAAATATATTTGCAGGTAGAAGTACCATATCCAAATAACAGTCGGTTAACTTTAGTCCGTTGTCAGACCACTTCCAACATTAACTTTTAATTAAGGTGAAATAAAAACAAACAAAACACCAAAAACTAAGTTAAGATTGTTGCTAGATTATTTCAACCATAAAAATATGTATTACCTTAGAGATTCAGAGATTCAATTACAATTACTTGTGCAGAATAAATTCCAAAATGCCATGGAATGGTCCTCGTATACTATTTTACCAATCGCCAAATTTCTTCAAAATCCCACAGACGACAGAGAGACAGATAAATCACCCAAGACTAAAACAATGTCTCCTCCATTATAGGTAAATATTAATTTACTACCATTTACAGTAATTATATATTTGTTAATTCCTTTTTTACCTGCATCAAGGGGTGGTATTTTGCTACTATGTTTTACGTTTTTTCTCTTTTTCTAAATTAAATTAACACTTGATTTCACTTGATTTATCATGAACCCTTTCGCCGCCAGCCATTTTTCAGCCCCAAAATACCATTCAACTTAACTGGGTAAAGAAACAAATATTTCAGCAATATTGTGAATTCCTTGGTAACATATATATCATCAGGCCTATCCTGACCTCCCAAAATTAAGAAAATAGGGTCTTTGGATAACAGTTCTGGATTGGATGCCTTTTAGTGACATGGGTGTTAAACCATTGTGGTGCTAAAAATGCGACATTGGCGGTGAAAGGGTTAAGACACTGACATTTTGAACCCGATTTCCCTATTTTATTCTTACAGAGAAAGCGATACTGTTTGTAAATTGTCGAAGTCAGGCCTTCCAAAATGTAAGCATTATTTTATTTAAGCATTAATATGTTGGAATACTACGTATGTTTAGAACACACGTTTTCGTATTGATTTTTGAACACTGTCGAAAATTAAAAAAGATAAGTACCACACTTGAAATTTTTCAGTTGATTTTTAAAAGTAATATGAACTCTAAATTAAGCACAGATATCAAAACTTATTCAAGACAAACGCAAAATTATTGAATGCGCATTATCGACTACTTTATTTATTTTGGCCATCAAATGGGTACATTTGTACAAAACCGACATCTCGAACTTTGTATATGGTGTGCAGTATAATCGATACTACGGATACTGTCGGGCATCAAACAAACAAAACATCGCCATTTTTTACTTTTGTTTTTTAATCACTATTTAACAAAGTTTGTGCTCACAACTTCGCAATACATTGGTTTTTTTCATATTATTGTGATTTTTATGCAAACATCCAATCTTTATAACCGATGAAGAGAAAAGTAACCCTGAAAGTCGAACGTTGAAAATAGTAACCGTACAAACCGCACCGTTGATTTTTGTTCTTATGGCTTAATATAAAAGAAACATCTGAAGTGCCATTATATCATCATGTTTTTAAATTCTGTCTGTCTCTGACTCTGTCTTTGATCTTAAGTTTCTCTTCCCTTGCTCTCTCTCTCTCTGTCTCTCTCTCTCTTTCTTTCTCTCTCTCTCTCTCTCTCTCTCTCTCGCTCTCTCTCTCTCGCTCTCTCTCTGTCTGTCTCACTCTCGTTCTCTCTCTCTGTCTGTCTCTCTCTCTCTTTGTCTCTGTCTGTCTCTCTCTCTCTTTCTCGTTGTCTCTCTCTCTCTCTTTATGTATCTCTCAGTCTCTCTGTCTCTCTCTCTCTTTCTCTCTGTCTCTCTCTCTCTCTCTCTCTCTCTCTCTCTCTCTCTCTCTCTCTCTCTCTCTCTCTCTTTCTCTCTCTATGTCTCTCTCTCTCTCTCTCTCTCTCTCTCTCTCTCTCTCTCTCTCTCTCTCTGTCTCTCTCTCTCTCTCTCTCTCTCTCTCCCTCTCTCCTCTCTCTCTCTCTCTCTCTCTCTCTCAGTCTCTCTATTTCGCTCGCTCTCTCTCTCTCTCTCTCTCTCTCTCTCTCTCTCTCTCTCTCTCTCTCTCTCTCTCTCTCTCTCTCTCTCTCTCTCTCCTCCCTATCTCTTCCTTTCTCTTCCCCCCTCTATCTCTGCGGTAAAACTTTTATTGACCTATTTTAAAGCTTTTTTAGAAGGCAAGTACAAAATGTTTGTCATAATTCAAAACCTGAACAGATAAATCCATCTGATTTCATAGAATATCTCGCAAAGCCAAACGTCTGTGTCTTTTCACGGGGACACAAGACCGCACGCGCATAGGCAAACTATAATGTCATTTTGCAAAATGATATCTTAATTAATTACAGTTATAAAACTTCGAGGAGAATTTTTTTTTTTTTTTTTAGGTGTATGCATAATGTAGTTTCCGAAAGTTTGAAAGTAATATAATTAAAATGGCATGACTATAATAAGAAAGTATCATTTTGTTTGTGTGTGTCTGAAAACTAGAACGTCAGAAAATGATGGCATAGAGTAACTAAAGTGTGTACGTAGCCTAATTCTAGAGCCTTGAGAAGAAAGCCCACGGGATGCAGAGTTCGTAAACTGCATGGGTCATAATTATGACCCCTAATTTGCAGAAAATGTTGGGTCCATTTTTCAAAATAATGTTCCAGTAGTATTATATCATCGTAGTATGAAACTTAAATTTTATTGCAGATTTGTGTGGGTCAGATGATTCCTGAGTGCACAAAATGAGGGGTCAAATCACTGACAATGTAGGTCATCAATGACCCGGGCCCCGCGGACAATGTGAAGCCCTGAGGATGTTTCATGGGGTGCATCCCATAAGCGCGCGTTTTACCTACTCTCTAAAAGCGCGCGTCCAAAAAATGAAGCTAGAAAGAGCGCAATGTTTTGTCCAATAAGCGCGCATCTTTGGAACCTAAGAAAGATCGAGGATGTCAAAAAGAGCGCGTTGTAAAATGTGATGTGAAACCCTAACCCTATCCCTAACCCTATCCCTAACGTGGTGATGTGTTGAATCGTGGACATATTGAAAGTTTCTCTCTCCAAAACAGCAAGAAGACTGAAGTTTAGCAAACAGACGAGTGCAAATGGTAAATGTCTGGTGAGAACGATTTCACCCATGCGCGCTTATTAACACGAAAACCACACATTCACGTGCGCTCTTTTTGGCATGAACACGCGCTCCTATTAGCATGCAAAATGCGCTCTTTTAGGCGCACGCTTATTAGCGATGCACTCTTTTCGACTGCTCCGGTTTCATGATGAGTTGGCTCCGAAGATTATCATGTCGACGGAAAGTTACTGTAGAGAAGTACGCTGACGTAGCAGCCAACGCGAGTGCGAGTTGGGTAGGAGCGGGATAGAGGGGAGGGGGGGGGGGGGTGCAAAACTACAAACATCAACATAAGCGAAGCAATGACTTAAGGTTCTTGAGCGAAGGACCTTTTTAGTTCACAAGAGTACAACACACAAATGGATCGACCAGCCCTTAATTTTATGAAGTTCTTCTAAAGCTTAAGTGGGAAACTAAACGTTGTTACTTTCTAAATTAAGTAAATCGGTTTACTTAATTTAGAAAGTAACAACGTTTCATTTCACGTTTTAGACATATTTCGTCCAATTATGGGTACACATTATGGGTACACAAGGTACTGTAAGCACGGGTGTGTAGTGAACAGTAAAATGAAATAACAGTGACAGTGCATGGGAAAAACAGACATAATGGACTTTTTGGCATAAATTGAGATTTTACTTCGTGCCCACCCATTTCAGCAAATTTAGAATTGGGGAGACCGAAGCATGCCCATGCGGAGCAGACCTCATGAATGTAGAGCATGTTCTTCAACATTGCCCACTCCACAATGTCCCCAGACAAGAAATGTGGCCAGACCCAACACCACTGAGGGAAAAGCTGCACGGAAACCTAACCAATCTCCAGGCGACTGCTGCATTCGCGCGGACTGCTGGCGTCTCCATCTGATGTGATCGACGAAGAAGAAGAAGACGATTTTACTTTTTCATGGTGGTGCAAAGATTCCTTGTTAATACACTGAAAAACCGAACTGAGTTATCTTGTCTAGTTTTTATTTTATAATGATTTGAAATTTGGCATTCGAAATAGAATATTTGCAGAAATTGGGCATAGAAGATACAACTTTGCCTCTTTGTTTTTCTATTGACTCGATTTAGAAAACAATTACATAAACAAAGAAATCATCCAAAATTGTCTTTATTTATAAATGTTGTGGATACTGGTAGAACACATAGCAATAGACATAAATATGCCCTAAATAGACAATTCATATTTTGGGGGGTTGTTGACTATTTTGGGCATTTTGCTAAAAACATACTGAGCGACTTATGTAGGTTTTTCCCATGCACCATTCGCGGGTAGTGGTAGCATGTAAATGAGAAGAAAGTGGCAAAGCGATTGGCAGTTTAGTCTAACTTACATGTTAACACCAGTGTTAGCTGTTTAAGACGCACTCGTGATTTCATTAGTTTTGAGGAAGGCCGGGTTCACATTAGACGCGTAATAAACTATGTTCCGTACGGAAAACCCTAAATAATATAAGTGGAAGAAAGAAGGATAAACGTTTACGCATATAGGGGAAATTCGGACACGTGCGCAAATCTTGTCCCTTCTTTCTTTCACTTATTATTTATGGATTGCGTACGGGTTTCCGCACGGAATATCCGCTTATGTGTGTACACGGCCTAAAGGGCTCCATAAGTAACGCAACCCCCGCAAATTTATGAATCACTGTTGTTATTAGCAAGACCATCCAGAACATTATTATTGCCTCGTAATAAACCTCCCTGATCTAAGTAAGCAGGAGGCCTTAACCTTTACCTGATGTTTGTGATTATACTTCTCCAGATGATGCGGGTCTCCGCGTACCCACATATTTTTACATGCATTTTAACAGTATTTATCCCTGTCCAGATTATGCGGGTTCTCCAGGACCCATACTCGTCAAAGAGTCACCATGTGTTTATACTTCTCCAGATGGCGCGGGTCTCCCACGACCCATACTCAATGCACTGGGTCCTCCACGACCCGCGCCATCGTGTCAATGTAGTTAAAGTGACGCGTCATATTACGTCATTTGTATTTTATGCAAATTGATGACATTTAACACACTTAAAGCCATTTACGTTTTGGACAACGTCATGAAATTTCATGAAGATTGCTTAAATAGTTTTAGAGATATAACATGTTGTGTGTGTCAATGGGTCGTGGGCGACCCGGGAAGTCTGGTAAAGGTTAAAGGTGGACCCTGACGGATGAGTTTTTGCAAGAAACACGTCGCGATCACCAGAAAGACAGCCTTTTCAATGATCGGAACACTCACTTTGCTCTGGTTTCCTTGAAATTAAACCGTCAAAACGGCGATTCCTCCTTGGCGGAGATGCCGGAGAGAGTAGCCATTTTGGATGGGGTGGGTGAAGGTCACTCAGTGTGGTTGAAGCGTGTGTTTTTTTTGTAGTGCAGTAAAAAATAAATTGGAGCTGTTTCCTTTGTTGTGAGCGAAACTCCTTTAGATAATCTGTATAAAAAAAAAATTAAAAGAAGGAAAAAAAGGCTTGTATTGCGAACATTTCGTGCAAACGATTTTGGTCTAAACGCAGGCGGCCATTAGAAAAGAGACCGCACACGCCTTCTCTTTGGGTGAAAGAATTTTACTTCCAGCACCACCGCCAAGGAGGAATCGCCGATTTGACGGTTTGATTTGTAGGAAACCAGAGCAAAGTTAGTTGCAATCTCTGTAAAGGGTGTTTTCATGGTGATCTGGACGTGTTTCTTACAAAAACTAATCCGTCAGGGTGGCCCTTTAAGGGACTGCTGCTTACTCAGCAGAAGCCAGCTCAACAGATGTCGCAGAGACAATGATTGGAGAAGAGCGGTTGTACTCCAAACAGAGTCTGTAATAAGAATCGATGGCTTGGAGTCAACACGGACTATCTTGGAATAGTCCATTGACGTATTATTGGATTTAGTACAAAAACGAATAACTTGTGTCAAACAATGACTGCAGAAATATAAAAAAAAGGGGGGTTTGCTTTTTTATATTATTATTATTTATTATTTAAGAAAATGTATATAGCGCTTCATCTTTAAGCTCCAAGCGCTTTACAATTGCCCTACAATTATTCATATTAAAAACAACCGCTTACATACCTCCACACTATCCTTCACACACACACACACACACACATACACATGCGCACACAAAGAAATATGTACATATTAAACTAAATATAAATAAAATACATATACATAATAAAATAACAGCTGTCCTTTTTTTTATACAAGTTATTAGTTTTCGTAATAAGTTCAATAATATGTCAATGGACTATCTAAAGATAGTCCGTTTTGACTCCAAGCCAGCTGTATCTGGATTTCATGGACCATTTTGGGGGGGTGATCCTCCGCATTGTGTCAGAGTAGATTGCTCCGTTCCCCTTACTCTGTGACAACTGGCTTCATCAAATGTAAGCGGCAGTAGTTCCGCAGGGCTTCCTTCACAAATGAGGGGGTTCATGAGACATCGCTTCATTCCATTGTCTTGCAACATGGAACGTAGAGTGGCACAGTGGTAACGCGTTCGCCTCGTGTCAAGTAAACCCGAGTTCGAACCTGGGTACAGGGGATTTTCCCTCTCATTTTGCACTAGGCCTTACGGACTGAATGTGGAGTCTTTCGGATGAGACGATAAACCGAGGTCCCGTGTGCCCATGCGCTTAGCACACGTTAAACCCAGTGGCAACGAAAAAGTTGTCATTTGGTAACAAATGTACCCCCCCCCCCCCCCCCCCCCCTTTTCCTTCCTCATCGCTAGTCACACAAAAAATCGCATGCCAAAAAAAAAAAAAAAAATGGGTGGCTCGCCTCTGGCTGCGACGCGTTCTCCAGGTGTGAGCAACCCGAATTTCACAGAGACGCCTCTGTGACTATAACGTACCTAATACCTAATACTAATTTCGGTGGATGCACCGAATGTTGACTCCTTTCGATCCACAGTACATGAATTCCCCTCATTCTGGCTCCTTTCAGTTTTCCCCAGAGAGCTATTGGTTTCAAGTTATTTCCTTTAACAGAGGCTAATATTCTTTTCATTGATTGTGGTTAGGGATAGGAAAAGACCTTACAAGTGGTGTATCACTATGAAACAATGTGAGCTCGATGGATAAAACACTTTAAATAGGAATTGTTCGGAAATAATTAAGGGGAGTCATTTCATGGTGTGTGGAAGTGATCTTGTCTAATTCAATCGGTCAAACAGGGGAACGTCACTCTACCACCAGCTCTCGTAGCCTATCGACTCGTGTGTTTGAGCAGACATACAGCACTTAGAACACCGTGCGTCATTCTAAAGGCATGTCATTTATATTTTACGTCACATTTTGCAAGTTTTATCAGTTTGTGGCCACTGGCCACCCCTAATTTTTGTTTAAAACGTTTGGCAAGTCGCTGACTCGCATCCTGCGGTTTCAAGCTTCGATGCCATTGTTGCATTGTTGCTATGGTGTTTGACCGAGTAATGGAGGTAAGCAACTCTAATTTTCACGAAGTGCTCTCCCCTATTTTTCCCCCCGAAAATCGTCTATTGGTTTATGCTGGTGATGAGTGTTCACAAAAGGCATGAACTGAAAGGAGCTGAAACGGGTAATGTGGACTAGCCGTGCTTTTGTGATTTTTCCAATTTCAGGGTGTTGTCGTTTTGATGAGCTTTTGTTTCGAAAGTTACCATACTTCTGCTTCTTCTTCTTCGTTCGCTCAGACAGTTTCCTGTCATATGAGCGTAGATGCGTCATGCTGTCGTTATGCGCCTTATTAAGAAACAGGCCCGGCATGTCCGACTTCGGGTAAAGAAATCTTTGAAAGAATTTATATTAAAAAGAGGCAGGAGAATGGACCAGTAAGACAGAAAGATAGTGGATGACAGTAAGCAAAGGGAAAAGGGCAGAGTCAAAGAAAGTGACAGAATTAGAGGAAGTTGCAAGCACAGAACTTCCAGAAGGTGGGGGAACTATTTGTACGAAAGACCCCCCGGTATCCCCACGGGGGAAGGTGCCATACGAATGCAATGAAACTATTGAGAAGAATACACCAATAATTATTAAATAATAAGTAACGAGACTTTGAAATTATTCTGCTGAGCCGTCTTTGGCTTATACAAGCTTGTGAAAAACGTTACCCGTAACAATTGTTGTTGATGAGTTTTTATACCCTTCAAAGATATTTTAGAAAATAAACGTGCAAGCAAGCACATCAACCCAAACAATCCAGCAAAGAAAAACGGTTCCAGTAGCATTTGAAGCCAGACTTACTTACATACGGACGAACTTCCAGGACGATATAGATTTTTCACCAAAGCCACTTTCCACAGACTGACTTTTAAAAGCATGAACCTTGGAAGAGAGGTCGAATTTCAACCCGAGATGACACGTATCTGTGAAAACGAACGCTGGTGAAAATGTCGTCTGCGTAATTCTGCAGCTGCGGTGAAATCAATAGGTGAAACAACAGGTAGTTGTGCTGTGCTTGTTACGCCTAATGTAATCCAGAACAGGTCTGCATTGTGCTAAAGGTTGACCCACACACACAACTACGGTTGTAAAGCTGTGCAACTGTGACACCTAATTTTTTTGGCATATGATAAACAATTTTCTTCTTCTTCTTCTTCGATCGCCCAGACAGTTTCCTGTCACATGAGCGCGGATGCGTCATACTGCCGTTATGCGCCTAACTAGAAAATAAGGCCCAGCGTGTCCGTTCTTTGGCTGGAGAAAATCTTTGAAAGCGTTTCTTGAAAAAAGGGCAGGAGAATGGACCGGTAAGTCGGACAGATTTTGGATGACAGTTAGCAAAGGGGAAAGAGAGTGATAGATTAGAGGAAGACAAAACTTCCAGAAGGTGAGGAACTACTTGTACGAAAGACCCCCCCGGTATCCCCACAGACGGAGTATGAAACATGATTCTGATGAAATACTACTGTCTACATGAATATGTGACCCAAAACCACGAAAGCGACATTAAGGGGATACGCGGCATACAGGTGGCGCTAATTTTCCCCTTGTGGATGACTGTGTCGTAAGAAACACTGCTAAAAGGTTTCAGTGAATGAATGACAGTATGAATAAGATGACGTAAGAATGAAATGACGAAATTGTGAATGAAATGGCCTACTCTCTCTGTGGTTTCATGAATGAATGACGTATGAATAAGATGACGTAAGAATGAAATGACGAAATTGTGAATGAAATGGCCTACTCTCTCTGTGGTTTCATGAATGAATGACGTATGGATAAGATGACGTAAGAATGAAATGACGAAATTGTGAATGAAATGGCCTACTCTCTCTGTGGTTTCATGAATGAATGACGTATGAATAAGATGACGTAAGAATGAAATGACGAAATTGTGAATGAAATGGCCTACTCTCTCTGTGGTTTCATGAATGAATGACGTATGAATAAGATGACGTAAGAATGAAATGAAATTGTGAATGAAATGGCCTACTCTCTCTGTGGTTTCATGAATGAATGACGATAAGATGACGTAAGAATGTGACGAAATTGTGAAATGGCCTACTCTCTCTGTGGTTTCATGAATGAATGACGTATGGATAAGATGACGTAAGAATGAAATGACGAAATTGTGAATGAAATGGCCTACTCTCTCTGTGGTTTCATGAATGAATGACGTATGGATAAGATGACGTAAGAATGAAATGACGAAATTGTGAATGAAATGGCCTACTCTCTCTGTGGTTTCATGAATGAATGACGTATGGATAAGATGACGTAAGAATGAAATGACGAAATTGTGAATGAAATGGCCTACTCTCTCTGTGGTTTCATGAATGAATGACGTATGGATAAGATGACGTAAGAATGAAATGACGAAATTGTGAATGAAATGGCCTACTCTCTCTGTGGTTTCAGTGAATGAATGACAGTATGAATAAGATGACGTAAGAATGAAATGACGAAATTGTGAATGAAATGGCCTACTCTCTCTGTGGTTTCATGAATGAATGACGTATGAATAAGATGACGTAAGAATGAAATGACGAAATTGTGAATGAAATGGCCTACTCTCTCTGTGGTTTCATGAATGAATGACGTATGGATAAGATGACGTAAGAATGAAATGACGAAATTGTGAATGAAATGGCCTACTCTCTCTGTGGTTTCATGAATGAATGACGTATGGATAAGATGACGTAAGAATGAAATGACGAAATTGTGAATGAAATGGCCTACTCTCTCTGTGGTTTCATGAATGAATGACGTATGGATAAGATGACGTAAGAATGAAATGACGAAATTGTGAATGAAATGGCCTACTCTCTCTGTGGTTTCATGAATGAATGACGTATGGATAAGATGACGTAAGAATGAAATGACGAAATTGTGAATGAAATGGCCTACTCTCTCTGTGGTTTCATGAATGAATGACGTATGGATAAGATGACGTAAGAATGAAATGACGAAATTGTGAATGAAATGGCCTACTCTCTCTGTGGTTTCATGAATGAATGACGTATGGATAAGATGACGTAAGAATGAAATGACGAAATTGTGAATGAAATGGTATACTCTCTCTGTGGTTTCATGAATGAATGACGTATGGATAAGATGACGTAAGAATGAAATGACGAAATTGTGAATGAACTGACCTACTCTCTCTGTGATTGATCGTGCTAGCATAATATGGGGGTCGGTTATGCTTTACGTCCTCCCGCTCTTAAAAGAACATAATTATGGGACATTACTTATATATAAAGTGGTAATATGGGGGGTGGAAGTTCAGTTTAACGTCGCGTATCGGCTTTCGCCATGTACGACGGGCTGAACAAACCAACCAGGGTATAAACAAAAATTTATGTTCCTGAATCACTGTCTTAGCCAAAAGGCCGAGAAGCGATCAGAATATGAACATCATAAAAGTCGCTTATAAGCTTTCTGGGGACTCTCAGTGGTGCAAGACATTTTTTGAAAATATACAAGTTTATTTATGTTTGTGAAAAGTATGTCGCTAAAACGTTTGCATTGTTAGAATATAATGATTATTTTAAACATATTCATTTCTTAGTAACTACTAAAACCGCGTTACTAAAAGAACAAATCTCATAAAACTGTCAACAAAAAACGTATTAAGGGATATAACTCTTGGCACGAGTCCCGTGCAAAAATAGGGGTGGGGCTGAAAAAGTGTATGGGGTTCAGTAACAAGCACGGAGACATACTGGGTTTTTTTATCTTTATTATGCAGATTATAGATTATTTCATCTGTTATTAAAACACTGGAATTATTTCATCGTTGAGGTTTTTTCTACAGGCATTTGAACAATAACATTTAGGGAAATTTGTGTCAGTACAACAACAATTTTCCAAAATTTCCTATTGACTAAATTGAATTATTTTAAATTTTGACATAGATTCTAATACGAAATAGGTTGTAGTATTAGGCAAATGTTATTGAAAGTTGTAAGTCACTTTAGTGTATGAAATAAATCCAGTTTTCAGTAGACCTGATTTTACTCAAAAATTGCCCAACCGCATTGGACCATGAATTACAAGAAAAGTAGCACAGTGACCCCATATTTTTGTTTCAGTTTTGACCTTAGGAGTATGTGTAGATTCTATGTCTAAAATCTGAATCATTTGTCATCGTGGGAAGTAAACGGCGCGTATCCCCTTAAGTGTCAAACTGACCATTCTGAGAAAAGTGTACATTTGACAACTTCAGCCAATTCTCTTTCTAATGATACAAGAACCACCCTTGTGTCTTTTTCCGTTCCAGAGTTATGAGCATTTAAAGTTAGTAGGGTGAGCGTCGGCCATTTTGAGAAAACACAGTCTAAAGTCTAGCCTAGCTGAAGAAAATGCATTGACTTATAAGACCATTTAGAGACCATACTAAAGATTGTCCTTTACTAATATGAAAGATAAGATGTTAGAGAACATAAAAATACACTTATCTCAAAATGATATTTTTGAATTTGCAAGCCTGTTGTGAGAAACGAGCCCAGCGACTTAATGTCCCTTCGTGGTGCGGGGTCACGTGATAAATTCCTGTTCGTTTCGTTCACCCCCTGTTGACCCCTGTACACGACTCTAATACAATATCTGTCTTTTTGTACGCGATATTTTATCAGAGTCGTGTATAGGAGTCAACGTGGATAATACAGTGAGCAAAACTTAGTAAGATTTCATACACGTTAACTTTGTTTCTCTCTTCCTCCTATGGCAACACTGTCATATGTGATATCGTCGGTGAAATTCAAAAACATCGTATTCAAGTTTGGTAGTTTTGAGAACAATGGAGAAAAAAAAAAGTTTTAAAAACTAACCGCGTTTACCACAATTGATTAACTATGATGAATAATTATTTTGTTCAAGACATTGCGAGTTTAGTCCTGCATTTTGTTAACTTTTTTTTTTTTTAAAGACTTAAAAAGAACGAAGATACGAGGTTTTTGTCCTTAACTAGATCTGAATTTGGGACTTACGAGTTTTTCTTCCATTAATTACACAACCTCATTTACCCCAGATAGAAAGTCGTTAGAGATACGAGCTTTTGGTGGAAGGTGGCGGGAAAAATTAGAGAGCTGACTATGTATCTAACTCCCAAAATGTTTTCGAGATACGAGGTTTTGGAATTTCACCGATGATGTGCAGTCATAACTGGGGGAAAGAGTGAGAAATGTGAACGTGCATTAATACCCTTAGATAGAAGTAAATCATATCACATTCAGGCCTCACAGTCACAGTTGGATAACCGTACGGCTAAAGTCGGATGTGTGCAACGTGTTCTTAAAAGGACTCATAGATTGTTACAGCACATCTCTTCAAAGGGGCACCCTGACGGATGAGTTTTTGTAAGAAACACGTCGAGATCACCAGGAAAACACCCTTTACAGAGATTGCAACACTCACTTTTGCTCTGGTTTCCTAGAAATCAACCCGTCAAATCGGCGATTCCTCCTTGGCGGAGGTGCTGGAAGTCAAATTATTTCACCCAAAGAGAAGGCGTGTGCCGTCTCTTTTCTAATGGCCGCCAAATCGTTTGCACGAAATTTTCGCAATACAAGCCTTTTTTTTTTATTATTTTAATTTTATGCAGTTTATGTAAAGGAGTTTCACTCACAACAAAGGAAATAGCTCTTTTTTTGTTTTACTGCACTACTAAAAAAAGAAAACGCTTCAACCACAATGAGTGACCTCCACCCACCCCATCAAAAATGGCTACTCCCCCCGGCATCTCCGCCAAGGAGGAATCGCCGTTTTGACGGTTTAATTTGTAGGAAACCAGAGCAAAGTGAGTGTTCCGATCCTTGAAAAGGCTGTCTTTCTGGTGATCTCGACGTGTTTCTTGCACAAACTCATCCGTCAGGGTCCACCTTTAATTCATTGGAATGATACAAGTTCAGCTGAACGGAAATCTACAGGTGCAGGCGCAATTATGACTGTACTTTCTCTGTGTGATGGAGAAAAAAACCCTCTGCAGTTGCTAACGAATTAAGACGTACATATCACTGTATCGATGTAACCCAGGTGGCGTTGTTATGATGAGTATTACATAATCTTTGTATGTAGTGTTCTTCATTTAAGATTATGTTTGCGTGTGCGATGCTACGTCTGCGAGTGAAGGTATACTGCGGCTTAGTGGTGTGTGTGTGTGTGTGTGTGTGTGTGTGTGTGTGTGTGTGTGTGTGTGTGTGTGTGTGTGTGTATGCGCGCGCGTGCGTGCGTGCGTGCGTGCGTGTGTGTGTGTGTGTGCGTGTGTGTGTGTACGTGTCTGTGTGTATGTGAAGGAATCGACATTCCTAAGACACTTCCGTTTAAAGCCAAAGGATTACGATTAGTTCTAATGCTTTATCATATCACCATTATAATCGTCATCATCATCATCATCATCATCATCATATCACCATCATCATCATCATCACATCATCATCATCATCACCATCACTCATTATCATCATCATCATCATCATCATCATCACCATCATCATCATCATCATCGCCACATCATATCACCATCATCATCATACCACCATCATCATCATATCACCATCATCATCATCATCATCACCATCATCATCATCATCATCATCACCATCATCATCATGATATCACAATCACATCATCATCTTCACATCATCATGCATCATCATCATTCATATCAAACAAAATCATCATAATCATCATCATACATCATCATAATCACCATCATGCATCTACACCATTATCATCATATCACATCATCATCATATCACCATCATCATCATATCACCATCATCATCATATCACCATTATCATCATCATCATCATCATCATCGCCACCATCATCATCATATCACCATCATCATCATATCACATCATCATCATATCACCATCATCATCATATCATCATTATCATCATCATCATCATTATCATCATCGCCACCATCATCATCATATCACCATCATCATTATATCACCATTATCAGCGAAATGCTATACACTGGCAAGGCTCTTTTATTGAGTACAAACATTTTCTTACAGTTTGCATTTTTAGAAACAAAAACATAATTGTGTACGAATAATAATGTTAATGCGCCTACAAATTAGTGACACACAAACACGCGCACACGCGCACGCACACACACGCGCGCACGCACACACACACACACACACACACACACACACACACACACACACACACACACACACACACACACACACACACACTGTTGCATTCACAGATAGCAAGAAATACACACAGGAAGATCCCACGAAGAGACATACAAACAAACACATAAATACAGACGCTCAAACACAAGTAGTTTCGCAGAAGCTATGATAGATATCACTGTAGTTAATGCTGTTTGTCTGTGGGTCAGTCCATAGTGGTTCCAATCATTTGTTCTCGTACTATCAGGTTTCTAACGTGTCTTTTCCATTCAGCATGGCGACCGAATTTCGAGGGGAAATTAGTAACATTAAATTTTGTGGGGACTATAAGCAATATTGCCAATGGCATCATTTTGAGAAAATTAATCTTGCTTTGTTTTATTGAAGAAGTTTATAATGACAAAAGTTTGATTGAATGGTTTGTAGTTTTTCGTTTAAACCAGTCCTTTTTCCCAACCCTTTTCAAAGCGCTTTTCGTTTATATTTTCACTAAATTGTAATGAACGAAAACCCCAATTCTGTTCAGCATTGCATTGGAATTGATTGTACGTCATTGTATGCCAATTCGTATAATAACAGCATCATTTCATTATTTCATAAAAGACGCGTTGAACTTGCACTCTCATATGTTTTAGGTTTGCGGGTAGTTTTTTGTTTGTTTAAAAAAAAACAAGTTTCCTAAATAAATAACTATTAGCTAAGCTATCGTTTATATTTGGCAGGTTTGTGAATAATTTCTCTTTATGAGATAATAAAGTAGTCTTGAGTCTTGAGTCTTGAAGAGGAGTCCATGCATGAAAGTCAGATGCATTTTTGTTTCTTTTTCGTCGTAGTCGATCGCTCAAACAGTTTCTTGTCAACTGAGCGCATGTGCGTCATGCTGCCGTTATGCGCCTAAGACATAGCCCCAGCGTGTCCGTCTTCGGTTGGAGAAAATCTTTGTAAGAATATTTTTAGAGAAACAGAAAAGACATGATAATGGACTCGTCAAGCAGAAAGATAGTAGATGACCGTAAGCAAAGGGACAGTCAAAGAGAGTGATAGATTAGAGGACGTTACAAGCACAGAGCTTCCAGAATGTGTGGGAACTATTTGTACAAAAGACCGGTCTCCCCCCGAAAAAACAACGGTTTCCGCAGCAACACACTTTCATAGAAAAACAACTTTTTTGAGGAGCAAAAGACATGTTCGTAGTTACAAAGTTCTCGTTATCCGGACAAAATTATCAGCCATCATTCATAAATTGTTTCAGAAACTCAGGAAACATGGTACAATGTTGACGTTAAATATCTGAAGGGAAAAGACACTCGTTATTGAGAAACTGAAAATTATCCAGAATTTCAGGAAAAACTGTCGTTGAGTTTTGAGTGTTTTTGTTTGTGGCACAAGCCACAAACCTATAACTCACTTTGTCGGTCTGTTGGTCGGTCGGTCGGTCGGTCCAAAATTGTCGCACATATTGTAAAAGAGAAAGAAAAGCGTGCCACAAACGATTGCGAATCCGCGCTTGTTTTTCTCAAAGTGGGTTTCTACAGAAACTGTTTTGTTTCCAAAAGAAGAAGAAAAAAGTGTACTAGCGCTTTTGGGAGAAAATCCTTGTTCTAGCATTCTATGCACTAAATCTTCTTTGCAAACCTGAAAAATAAACATTATACCTTCATTATCAAAAATAATATGAATTGAATTGTGTGTTGCATTTTTGTTAGTCAACCTATACGATAAAATCATTTGTTTTCTGATCAATCACAGCTATACTCATGGCGCTTATGGTTTGGTTTCAGTTACTCGGTGCACATTCTTTACATGTTTGTGTCTTTGGAACATTTGAATGCGTTGAAATCATAGTTATTTGTAATGGCTCTGTATGCGTGCCAAATCTATTGTCTCGGTTTGAACCGTAGGTAGAATTCCTTATTTTGATGAAAAGTACATATATACAGAAGAAGATAACAGCCGCACAGCCAGACTTCCCACTCCACACAACTCTGAAGGACTGAAAAGTTGGTGCCTTTTGAAATGCCGAATTGATACAACTTTTCTGTCTCTAATGTCTGAATTTGTGAACCTCAGAAACAAAACCAGTTAACGTTAACTGTATGAAATGTTCTGTGTTCTTTAAAAAAAAAAATTTTTTTTTTATTAAATTATTAATAAAATGTGCTGATTTACTTTTTCTCCCATATGTGGGAGGGACATATATAATATATATGTGTAAAAAAAGAAAAGGTTATTTTGATTGAAAAAAACACGGATACAAATTCTTATACTCGGGTAGGTGTGAAGATGAGGGTGGGTGGTCCCCCTTCCCCCCCCCCCCCCCCCCCCCCCCCCCCCCCCCCCATTCGAAAAAACAACAACTTCCAGATATCATGGGAACACGGGACAGCTTTGAACTTTGATACCCAAAGCAGAACAGACACGTTTTTTTAATGATAGAAAACAGACATGAAGAAACAATGCGTATTTTTTATGCGACTGTCCTAAGCATTTTAGTGGGAAATCACGTTGTACCGATCTTTCATGCATGCAGTAAATCTTCTTTACAATTCTGACAAATCGAAGCGATATTATTTAGAGTTTGGTATACTCTAGTCACAGTGATTTATTTGTGTGAAATTCAGCACCCGGAGAGCGTGTCGCCGCAAGCACAGCACCCCACCCCCATGTTTTGGGAGGGAGGGGGGTGGGACGGAAACCTAGCCATGAATTTGGTCATACCAAGCAGCGGGATTTCTCCCCGCTCTTATTATCGACTTTTAACTGCCGTGGGATTTTCAAGCGCGTACAGCGCACGGGTTAGACTAGCTTTAAGTCCATTAAACTTACCTGGGTAGAGAGCAAAATCTGTCTGTAATGTTGGGGATTCCTCTGTGACATATTTAAAGTAAGGCCTATCCTTACCTCCTAAAATTAACAGAGTTCTTAACAGGTCTTTGGATAACAGACCCTGATTTGATGCCTTTTAGTGACATGGGTGTTGAATAATTGTGGTGCAAAAATGCGACGTTGGCGGTGAAAGGGTTAACGAAGTTAGGGTGGTGTTCTAAGGGGTCTCTTTATATATCATTATGGCCTCTATTTCATGCACAACACTGTGTGATTCGTTGCTTCTCCATAGCATTGTTTCATGTGTACAGTTCTGCAGCGTAGATGATAGATACATTTGTTTAAATATATCGATGGCTTGGAGTCAAAACGGACTATCTTTAGATAGTCCATTGACATATTATTTAACTTAGTACAAAAACTAATAACTTGCATAAAAAAAGACTACAGAAACATAAAAAGTATAAAACCCTTTATGTATTTCTGCAGTCATTGTATGATACAAGTTATTAGTTTTCGTAATATGTTCAATAATACGTCAATGGACTATCTAAAGATAGTCCGTTTTGACTCCAAGCCATCGATATGTTATCTCTTGTATAAGCTTAAACTTGAAAGTTATGCAGAAGCCATGTCGATATTAAAGTGTACACTGATCTATTAGGATAATCCTTTGCATGCCCTTCATGCCGTTATTAATAAAGATTAAACAAAATAAAACCAATGAAAATACAACTGGAGTCAATTATTTTGTTTCTTTCATTTACCGCATAATGAACCCAGATTAGGATCTCTAATTGATTTATGTGGTCTATTAGAAGATCACACACGCGCGTGCACATATGAACAGATTTTGATGAAAAATATGAAAATATCGGTATATAATCGTCGAGATAGGATAAAAGCAATATCCCACAGCGAAGTCATAATAACTGATACTATAATTTCTGTATGCCCCTTTAATTAGACAGCGGATGATAATTGTTCGCAGAACTTTGTTCCCATAGGCCGTTAACTGTGATTTGAACAGTTTGAAAAGTGTGTGTCAATTTGAGAAGAAACAACATTTTACGGTGTCCGTAAACACCTTTAACGGAATGTAGAAGACGTAAACTACTAGAAAATGCCAAATAATGCTTTCACCCTTTCGCCGCCAGCCATTTTTCAGCCACAATATTCCATTAAATTTATCTGGGTAGAGAAAAGTCTTATCTGCAATATTCAGAATTTCTCTGTGACATGTATAACATTAGGCCTATCCTTACCTCACAAAGTTAAGAAAATAGGGTCTTCGGATAACAGACCCTGATTTGATGCCTTTTAGTAACATGGGTGTTAAACCATTGTGGTGCATAAATACGACATTGGCGGTGAAAGGGTTAAAGAAGCGATTTTAATTATGAGACTCGTTGATAGTTTCTTTGTTAATGAGGTTGGGTTTTGTTTTCATAATAACCTTGCATCCGAAGAGGGGAATAAATGCAGAAAGAATCCAATAACTGAAATTCAATGACAGATTCACTTGACTCTTAAGCGGAGTGTCCAGTTATGTAGCATCTTATACTCATTCATTATTAATGGTGCAGATTAGCCTGATATATATTCTGTACAAAACTCCTCATAGCAATTACCTTCTATTGATTTCTTTTAATTGAAAGTCAAACCTATTCTTCATTAAGTATTACATTTAACCCCCCCCCCCCCCCCCCCCCCCCCCCCCCCCCCCCCCAATACATTTCATCACAATCTGTTCATTTATTTGAGCAAAGTTGTGGACGGTAGACAGACAGACGCACACAACAATAACAGCAGCAGCAGCAACAACAACAGCAACAACAACAACAACAATCTCCTTAGCTATAAAAAAAAACACCCAACCCCACACACCTCATTGTGACTTTTTTTCTTAGAGAAAACATACCAACTGGTTTTAAAACACATATTATGACAAAAATGACATAACCTCTGCGTGTGTATGTCATGTCAAAATGACATGGTATTTCCGAGTATTATGATTCGTTAAAAAAAACATGGCATAGTGTGTGTGTGTGTGTGTGTGTGTGTGTGTGTGTGTGTGTGTGTGTGTGTGTGTGTGTGTGTGTGTGTGTGTGTGTGTGTGTGTGTTCAGTAAACAAATAAAAACATCGTCGATCTGATAAATTCCAGTGTCAAATTCCCCTCCGAAGATCAAGTGACCCCCTAAGACCCCCCCCCCCCCTCCCACCCCACCCCTCTCCACCCCTCCCCCACCCCCATCCTTCCCCGAAGATTTTCAGGCTGCATGGGAACAAGGGAAAGGTATCTGGGGAAAGTTTTCCCTCTTTTCTTTCTTTCATTCATTTTGTCTACTTTCTTTCTTTCTTTCTTCTAAAACTTGAGAGAATCTCCCGTCTTCAAGAAAAAAAAGGGGCCGTGCCTGTGTTTGTTGTCAAGACCACCCATCCACCCCTACCCACCTCCCTTCCTCCCTACTCCCCCCTCCCCCCCCCCCCCCTCTACATCTTCTAATTCCACCACCACACCCTTTTTCATTACCCTCTACTCTTTTACCCCCCCCCCCACTCTCCTCCCTCCCTCCCTCCCTCTCCATTCCCACCCTCACCAGCAGCAACAGCGGAGCAGCAACAAGATGGCGTTGATTGGTTGCTCTGGCAGCAACAGCAACGGCAACAGCAGCTTACCGACGTAGGCGAAAAAGAGAGAGAAAGAGAGAGAGAACATGGAGAGAGAGAGAGAGAGAGAGAGAGAGAGAGAGAGAGAGAGAGAGAGAGAGAGAGAGAGAGAGAGAGAGAGAGAGAGAGAGAGAGAGAGAGAGAGAGAGAGCATGGAGAGAGAGAGAAAGAAAGAGAGAACACTCACCATCTCTCGCTGGCTGGCCCAGTCTGTCTATCTTTCTTCTTCTTCTACTACAATCTTCCCCCTACTTCCTTTTTTTCTTGCCTTCCCTCTCTCTCGCGCGCGGCTGAAGCTAAAGTTTTGTGTGTGCGAGCGCGCGCGCGTGCGTGCGTGTGTGTGCGTGTGTGTTCTTGTATGATCTAACTCTCACTTCCACCCGTGCTAAAAACGCGGGACAGGGGGGCACAGAGAGAGAGGAGCCAACGTCTTAACGTAGGTGGAAGAACAAAAAAAAAACTTGTCGTCATCATCCTCATCATCGTCGTCGTCGTCGATTTGTAGGTCGGCAGGAAGGAAGCGAAAGAGACGATTGCTCGTCGTCACATCTGTTGTATAGTTAGTGAGCTGGATGAGGACTGCTCTTCTTTTGTATTTATTTTTATTCTCCCCATCTGTCTTCTTCATACCTTGATGCTGTCGACTTTGTTGTTATTTATGATTGACTTGTTAGTGTGTTGGTCCCTGAGGAGGAGGGGGAAGATAGAGAGAGTGTATTAGTATCAGTAGGAGGAGTAGTAGGAGTAGGGGTGGTTGTGGATGACTGTGACTGAAGGAAGGAAGGAAGGAAGAAGAGGCCCGTTCGAAGAAGTGAGAGAAGAAGGAGGAGGAAGAAGAAGAAGAAGAAGAACGGAAAGAGGAAGCTTGCGACCATGTTGGCGACATCGACTTTCATAGGTGAGTGATTTCGGGGCAGTGGTACCCGGGAGAGAGAGAGAGGGGGGGGGGACAGGGGGGAGAGAGAGAGAGAGAGAGAGAGAGAGAGAGAGAGAGAGAGAGAGAGAGCAATCAAAGTCAAAGTTATAAGTGGTGATTTTTGCAATTAGGATTGGAGGGGGGGGGGGGGGGGGGGGGGGGGGGTGTAGGTACAATCAAAACAAAACACGCACCCCCCCAAAAAAAAACAAGTAGAAAAAAAACCCACCTATCACCCAAACCAATGTGAAGACAAAGATTTTTTTTAAAAAAATTTAAAGCGAAGGAAAAATGTAATAATTGTTTTTAAAAACTAGAAAAAAGAAAAACTGTTTTAAAGCAAGCAAAAATACCGACATCCAAATGAGGGGAAAAAAGAAAAAAAATGAAAAAAATGTTGAAAGAAAAAAGCGAAGAGGAAAGAAAATAAACAAGGAAATGTACACTCGAAATGTGAAGGCAACAAACAAGCTGTTAACCCTTTCGCCGCCTGCCATTTTTCTGCCCCAAAATGCCAATAAACTTAACTGGGTAGAGAAAAGAAAAAAATCTGCAATTTTACGAATGACTCTATGACATGTTTAACATTAGGCCTGTCATTGCCTCCCGATATTAAAATAATAGGGTCTTGGGATAACAGACCCTGATTTGATGCCTTTAGTGACATGGGTGTTAAACCTTTGTGGTGCTAAAATGCGACATTGGCGGTGAAAGGGTTAAAGTAAGTCTACAAAACAAATGTGCATACAGCGCAAAATAAATATTAAACGTTAACAACAAAATCAATGCTCCAAGGAAACGAATATGAAATACATTCGCTCAATATAATAGAGAGAGAGAAGAGAGAGAGAGAGAGAGAGAGAGAGAGAGAGAGAGAGAGAGAGAGAGAGAGAGAGAGAGAGAGAGAGAGAGAGAGAGAGATTTGAAATGCTTAATGAGGATGAACTGAATAACCATAGCAAGAGAGAGAGAGAGAGAGAGAGAGAGAGAGAGAGAGAGAGAGAGAGAGAGAGAGAGAGAGAGAGAGAGAGAGAGAGAGAGAGAAGAGAGAGAGATAGAGAGAGAGAGAGAAGAGAGAGACAGAGGAGGAGAGACAGGAGAGAGAGGAGACCAGTGTGTAGTGTAATCCTGAACCTCGTGATGCTGAAAATCGTGACTCTTCAAGATCAATGTTTTCTTCTATTTTTGTTCTTTTCTCTTGTTTCTTTTTTTTCTGTTTATTCTATTCGTCCTCTTCTTCTTTTTGTTCTTCTTCATGCTCATTGAAATGTGTTTGTGTGTGTCTGTCTGTCTCTCTCTCTCTCTCTCTCTCTCTCTCTCTCTCTCTCTCTCTCTCTTGTCGTTCTAATGCTCTCTTGAAAGAGATGTTTGTCAGTTACCTCTCTCTCTCTCTCTCTCTCTCTCTCTCTCTCTCTCCCTCTCTCTCTCTCTCTCTCTCTCTCTCCCTCTCTCTCTCTCTCTCTCTCTCTCTCTCTCCTCTCTCTCTCTCTCTCTCTCTCTCTCTCTCTCTCTCTCTCTCTCTCTGTCTGCCTATATGTATGTATGTCTGTATGGATGTGGATGTGAATGTGTACAGCCTAATGTGAATGTTTTATGTGTTGATGAAAGTGTGCGCGCTTTGATTTGATTTATATCAAAATTCAGCGCCGTATAAATACTGTATGTTGTTGTTGTTGTTGTTGATTCTACCAGTACTATTCTCTATCAGTACATCCCATTTTGTAAAAAGCGATACTTTACAAGGTAACAGCCTGATTGATCTATAAGTACTAGTCTCTATCAGTACATCCCATTTTGTAAAAAGCGATACTTTACAAGGTAACAGCCGGATTGATCTACAAGCACTAGTCTCTATCAGTACATCCCATTGTGTGAAAAGTCGATACTTTACAAGGTAACAGCCTGATTGATCTATAAGTACTAGTCTCTATCAGTACATCCCATTTTGTAAAAAGCGATACTTTACAAGGTAACAGCCGGATTGATCTACAAGCACTAGTCTCTATCAGTACATCCCATTGTGTGAAAAGTCGATACTTTACAAGGTAACAGCCTGATTGATCTACAAGTACTAGTCTCTATCAGTACATCCCATTTTGTAAAAAGCGATACTTTACAAGGTAACAGCCTGATTGATCTACAAGCACTAGTCTCTATCAGTACATCCCATTGTGTGAAAAGTCGATACTTTACAAGGTAACAGCCTGATTGATCTACAAGCACTAGTCTCTATCAGTACATCCCATTGTGTGAAAAGTCGATACTTTACAAGGTAACAGCCTGATTGATCTACAAGCACTAGTCTCTATCAGTACATCCCATTTTGTAAAAAGCGATACTTTACAAGGTAACAGCCTGATTGATCTACAAGCACTAGTCTCTATCAGTACATCCCATTTTGTAAAAAGTCGATACTTTACAAGGTAACAGCCTGATTGATCTACAAGCACTAGTCTCTATCAGTACATCCCATTGTGTAAAAAGTCGATACTTTACAAGGTAACAGCCTGATTGATCTACAAGCACTAGTCTCTATCAGTACATCCCATTGTGTGAAAAGTCGATACTTTACAAGGTAACAGCCTGATTGATCTACAAGTACTAGTCTCTATCAGTACATCCCATTTTGTAAAAAGCGATACTTTACAAGGCAACAGCCTGGTTGATCTACAAGTACTAGTCTCTATCAGTACATCCCATTTTGTAAAAAGCGATACTTTACAAGGTAACAGCCTGGTTGAGTCTGTTGCTGTGAA
>CM065686.1:57843635-57848635 GCA_017654935.2 Phymorhynchus buccinoides | reverse complement strand
ATTTAGATTCGTTCATAAATAAGTATTATGCTATGCTGTTAAACAAACACATAGACAAACTCGAGAGCAAAGCCGACACGACGGTGGTCAAAAGTAATTCACCCAAATCCAAATCATCTTTATTATCTCATAACAGAAATTGCAGCCAGGTACACGTAAGAAAAACAACAATAAACACATTTATCAACAACAAAGAATATGAACTAATAACTAATAACACTGCAATGTTGTAAATAACAAACCGGACAAATATGAACAAATAGTCCAGTAAAAGCAGAACGCATTTTTAAAATACATTAAAATACATTTTAAATCAAGACATAATTGAAAAGGATTTTGAATTAATGTAATTTATTTTAATTGTCGGAGGTGGTGTGTGTGTGTGTGTGTGGTGTGTGTGTGTGTGTGTGTGGGTGTGTGTGTGTGTGTGTGTAGGGGGGGCGGGGGGGGGGGGGGGGGGAGGGTTCAAAATGGATTTCTAAACTTGATGTTAAATGTTTGATTGAAGTTTTGTTTTATTGTCTTAGATGTCTGTTGTAATTTACGTCAGACTCTATTTATTTATTTATTTATTTATCTTTAATTTTATTTTTAATTTATTTGTTTATTTATTTAATTATTTTTAATTTATTTATTTAATTATTGTTTTATTTAATTAATGTATTCATTTTTAATTAATTTATTTATTGATTGACCTATTTATTGATCTATTTGTCTATTTATTATGTATAATAATATACATAATACATAATATTCACTTGTTTTGGTTATTTATTTATTTACTAGTTTCACTTATGTTTCTTTTTTGTTTTTCTATCCTGCCTATATATTTACTGAGTTGTTATTTTGGTTTACTTATTCATTTATTGCATCTTTATTTACTTGCTTATTCTCAATGAAGTATATTATATAAAGTGTTTTATATTCATATCTTAGAATGATGATATCAAAATATGTCTTTAATTATTTTCGTAATTGCATAATTATTTAATAAGCCATCATGCATACAATAAAATGCAATTAATGCCTTTAAAATGTGTATGAAGACTGGTACAATGATAAAATCACATACAGTATGTGCACTTTGTAGCATAATGTTCTCTGAATGTGTCGGCTTCACTCTAATGAAATCTGAATGTGTCGGCTTCAGGCAGCGGGGAGACCAGTGCAAACTGAAAACCGGACACATGCATACCTTACCCATTATGGCCATATGGCCTGGGAACGCAGAAGAAGAAGAAGAAGTAGTAGTATAATGTTATAATAAAGATACAGATGTTACAGTAAATACTGTGAAAAATATTTTAACAAACAGTTTGAGAAATACTATCCAATGTAAATGTGCAATATTTAAAATTATCACTTTAAAGTACCTACGAAGCTGAATGTGATATGATTTTATATAAACCTTTTACATTTGTTAAGTTTAAAGACTCTGCTAAAATGCGTGTTGTGTATATTGTAAAGATCATGTGTGTCTTTCAAACATTCAAAAAATAGAATTCGTAACGACAGTGATGCAAGTTACGAAAGAAAACAAAATATCACAAGAATCAATCGATTACTGCAACGTGTACTGAACAAAGAATGAACTATTTTGTATGTCTCTTACGATAAAACATCTTTGTACATTATGTCTCTTACGATAAAACATCTTTGTACATTATGTCTCTTACAATAAAACATCTTTGTACATTATGTCTCTTACAATAAAACAACTTTGTACATTATGTCTCTTACAATAAAACATCTTTGTACATTATGTCTCTTACAATAAAACATCTTTGTACATTATGTCTCTTACAATAAAACAACTTTGTACATTATGTCTCTTACAATAAAACATCTTTGTACATTATGTCTCTTACAATAAAACATCTTTGTACATTATGTCTCTTACAATAAAACAACTTTGTTCATTATGTCTCTTACAATAAAACAACTTTGTTCATTATGTCTCTTACAATAAAACATCTTTGTACATTATGTCTCTTACAATAAAACAACTTTGTACATTATGTCTCTTACAATAAAACAACTTTGTTCATTATGTCAAAGATACTAAATAGTCTTTGATTGTCTCTTACAATAAAACAACTTTGTTCATTATGTCTCTTACAATAAAACAACTTTGTTCATTATGTCTCTTACAATAAAACAACTTTGTTCATTATGTCTCTTACAATAAAACAACTTTGTTCATTATGTCTCTTACAATAAAACAACTTTGTTCTTCATTATGTCTCTTACAATAAAACAACTTTGTTCATTATGTCTCTTACAATAAAACAACTTTGTTCATTATGTCTCTTACAATAAAACAACTTTGTTCATTATGTCTCTTACAATAAAACAACTTTGTTCATTATGTCTCTTACAATAAAACAACTTTGTTCATTATGTCTCTTACAATAAAACAACTTTGTTCATTATGTCTCTTACAATAAAACAACTTTGTTCATTATGTCTCTTACAATAAAACAACTGTACATTATGTCTCTTACAATAAAACAACTTTGTTCATTATGTCTCTTACAATAAAACAACTTTGTACATTTTGTCTCTTACAATAAAACAACTTTGTATATTATAAATTAAGATTGTAATTTTGAATGAAACAGATTTTGTCATTAGCACACATGTTTTTATCAAACACGCTCAATTTTAAACGAAATACGTGCTTTTTATAATAACATCTTTATGAAATGATACTTATTAATCCAAGAAGTTCGAAAAATCACAAATTCTGTTTATTTTCAAACTGTATTATGTATTTATATGCATTATTACATATAAATCTCAACTGACAATATATGGAACATATAATGTTTTTAGATAAAACGATTTGAAATGGTCTACTATGTCTAATTGCAGTGGTGTGTTCTTTTGTGTTTTTGTAATATCATTCATGTACAGAATGTACACTTATTTTCATAATGATTACATTAACGTGTATATAGATTATTATGATGAAATTATTAACTCTTTACGGACTAATTCCGAGTATTCTCGGAACAGCGATTTCTGAGTTTAAAACTTGTCTAAATCCATGTTTGTTTTCAATCCAAACCACGTTTTTCGAGTTATTTCTCTTCCTCACTCTTCCAGCTTTTGTTCCACTTATGTTTGGCCCTTCTAGTTCAATTTGTAATGTGGAAAAGTGGAAAACAAATCGGCCCTACACGAGCCTAAGTAAATGTTCCAATATGTTTTCATCAACAGTGATAGTAATAATGATTCTGATTGTAGTGCAAGTAACCCCGATTTCGAAGGGGAAAATAAATTTGGATCAACCAGTAATGTTGTAAAAACTGAATCACTAACATTGTTGAGTTTTGTTGCGCTTCTTAATAATAATAATGGGAATTTATATAGTGCTCTTTCTCACATGAGCTCAGTGCGCTTTACATTGATAACAAGAACATTAAAGGCAAACAAATAATGAATCATTAGAAAGTAAAATAAAGACGGTAATTGCACGTTCTCTTACTTCCTCTCTCTTCTCTCATCTCCTCTCTCAAACTTCCTCTCAACTTCTCTCACCCTCTCTCTCTCTCCTTCCCGCTCTCTCTCTCCCTCTCTCTCTTCTCACGTTCTCTCTCTCTCTCTCTCTCTCTCTCTCTCTCTCTCTCTCTCTCTCTCTCTCTCTCTCTCTCTCTCTCTCTCTCTCTCTCTCTCTCTCTCTCAATCTCTCTCTCTCTCTCTCTCTCTCTCTCTCTCACTCTTCCTCACACACACACACACACACACTCGCTCTCCCTCCACACACACACACACACACACACACACACACACACACACACACACACACACACACACACACACACACACACACACACACACACACACACACACACACACACACGCACGCACACACTCACACAATTATACAAGAGTAAAATAGTTACAATATGAACATTCTAAGAAGAAACATGGACCACATTCACATTCTCAATCAAGTTAAGATACAATACTACGAATACAATCGTACTGCCATCGACATACCAGTTACATGACTAATTATAATAGACAAAGTTTGCAAGAACAAAGATACCCTTCTACCTCACTTAGTTGTAAACAAAATTATAGGCAACCCCAGGCCAGTAATGCTGTTTGCCAAAGGCAGTGAAGTCTTGAAATGAGTTAAATATGAACAAACAGATTATGTTATGCTATGCACACCATGTTTTAACAATCCACGCAATGTGTTCACTCTTATGGACATGAGCATTACACTGCGATGTTTAAACCCCCTATAAGTACAAAATATCTGAACGGTTTGTTGCTAAAATATGTATCGGGACTTTCATGCTGAGGTTTATTAGATGGAACCTATCTCATGACATTCTTACAGACGATTGCTTTAGGAATTAAAATTCCACGTAGATTAGTTTTAACGTAGATTATTGTCCTTTGCCCGACAACGGTGCGCAAGGGAGTATAACTTTGTCGCGGTCTATTTGGGTTTTTTTTTAATGTTTAGTTGTTTCTTGTTGTTTTTAAACTATTGTGAACATTATTTATGCGTGTTACTGGCTATATTAGAAACGTGAAAAGCCGGTTCACATTAAAACAAATTTAAATGGTATGGGATTAAAAAAAATATTGATCAAAGTCAGTCGCTACCAATTTCCGTAAAGTTAATAATGAAGGAATATAAAACATGAAACTGCCGATCCCCCCTCCCTATCCCCCCCCCCCTCCCCTTCCCCACCCGTCTCCCTTCCCCAAGAAAAATAAGACCAACATTAATTGGAAAATAAAAACTTGGATGAATATGAGGGAAAAAGCTTTCAACAAAGAACATAATATAAGAGTTTCGTTTTACGCAGATTTGACATATAACCAACTTTTCTCAGAGCAGATTATTTTTAATAAGTGGGAGTAAAGGTTTCACGCACGGGTTCAATAATCGAGACTTACAAAAAGGTCGTTTGCCTTCCCCCTCTCAGTGACTGGATTGCACACATTATTTAAAATGAGCGTTCTATGCTGGTAAA
>CM065686.1:57831135-57836135 GCA_017654935.2 Phymorhynchus buccinoides | reverse complement strand
CGCGCGCGTGTGTGTGTGTGTGTGTGTGTGTGTGTGTGTGTGTGTGTGTGTGTGTGTGTGTGTGTGTGTGTGTGTGTGTGTGTGTGTGTGTGTGAGAGAGAGAGAGAGAGAGAGAGAGAGAGAGAGAGAGAGAGAGAGAGAGAGAGAGAGAGAGAGAGAGAGAGAGAGAGAGAGAGAGAGAGAGAGAGAGTTGCTTTGTATATGCGTTGTTGCTGGTTTGTATCATTCTTAAATACTATTTTTATCTACTTGTTGATGAATAATTGATTGTAAAGCGCTTTGGGCTCGTTTGGGGTAAAGCGCTATAAATGTACTATTATTATTATTTTTAGAGCAGCGCACATAATTATTTTTATATGTGGCGGTAATATTGTGGATTCTGTTTAACCATCTTTGGAGGCGACAAAAGGCCACAGTGTCACTATACTATCGTGTAGTTTGTGTGTGGGTGGGTGGTTGTGTGTGTGTGTGTGTGTGTGTGGTTGTGTGTGTGTGTGTGTGTGTGTGTGTGTGTGTGTGTGTGTGTGTGTGTGTGTGTGTGTGTGTGTGTGTGTGGTTGTGTGTGTGTGCGTGTGTGTCTGCGCGCGCGCGCGCGCGCGCGCGCGCGTGTGTGTGTGTGTGTGTGTGTGTGCTTTAAAAAAACACCCACTTTTGTACGTTTATTGTAACGTCAAGTGTGCGACTGAAGTGCAAACTTCCACTTATTGAAGGTATCTTCCAACACTAGAGCGGGAAAACGCTACATCAACCAGCCGTGCGCCACAGAGACTACGCAGCGCGGCATTATCGCGGCACGAAACACAATTTCTGCTCCAGTGACCTTGACCTTTGACCGATGACCTTCATTTTCGAACTTGGCCTAGATATTCCCACTGCCTATGCGCAAGCACAGTTTTAGCCTCCCGGATCCCTCCGTCCAACCGTTATCACGTTGACATAGACGGACACACTGAAAACATAGACCAGCTTTAGGTGCGCGACTGGTTAATTACATTCGATTTGATAGGAACTGTTCGGAAATAATTAAGGGGAGTGATTTCATGGTGTGTGTGGGAGTGATCTCGCCTAATTCAATCGGTCAAACAGGGGAAGTTACTCTACCATCAGCCCTCGATTCGTGTGTTTGAGGAGACACACAGCATGTAGAACGCAGTGCATCATTCTAAATTTTGATGTAATTTGTATTTTTACGTCACATTTTGCAAGTTTTATCATCACTTTGTAGCAACTGGCCATCCCTTATTTTTCTAAAAATAATTTAAAAAAATTGGCAAAGTCGCTGACTCGCATCCTGCGGTTTCAAGCTTCGACGCCATTGTTGCATTGTAGCTATGATATTTGACCGAGTAATGGAGGTAAACAACTCTAATTTTCACGAAGTGCTCTCGTTTAGTTTTTTTCCTCAGAAAATCGTCTATTCTCTCTGTTGTGGGGGGGGGGGGGGGGGGGGGGGAGGGGGGCATAATTTTGGCACAGATTGTGTCATCTGCATACCTTTAAAAAACCCTGAAAATGTTTGTACGTCTCAATGCTCCCTGACCCCTTGGTTGCCATAAACGTATCACGTACTGACTTGATGACGTCACTGATGACGCCGTCAGATGAAGAGGAACGACTCTGATATTCTGGTTTTTGCTCTTGCACAATCAAGAGAGTTATACCCCCAGACCATTTTTGCCAGATTGTGGTTGTCTTTTTCGTGTAATGATTTGTACAGTTATGTTGTCTTTAGTTTTCTTTGGCAGTCAAGGGGTTTATATATCCCCTTTCACCGCCACCCATTTTTCGGCACCAAAAACACCACCTAACTTAACTAGGTACAGAAAAGAAAATATTCACAATATTGCGAATTCCTCTGCGACATATATAACATTAGGCCTATCATTACCTCCCAAAATTAAGAAAATAGGGTCTTTGGATAACAGGCCCTGATTTGATGCCTTTTAGTGACATGGGGTGTTAAACCATTGTGGTGCTAAAAATGCGACGTTGGCGGTGAAAGGGTTAAGTTTTAACTCCAGACGTCTGAGTAACGTACTATAAGTGCTGGTTTCGTTCAAACACCCGTGGAGGTGGATAGGTAAACCAGGGCCTGTATTCACGTTGAGATAGCATGAGACTTAGCATGATGCTAACTTAGAAGCTCTTCCAATAATCCTCCAGGGCCTGTATTCACGTTGATAGCATGAGACTTAGCATGATGCTAACTTAAGCTCTTAGGACATTGGAAGAGCTTCTAAGTTAGCATCATGCTAAGTCTCATGTTCACGTTGCGATAGCATGAGACTTAGCATGATGCTAACTTAGAAGCTCTTCCAATGTCCTATAGGATATTGGAAGAGCTTCTAAGTTAGCATCATGCTAAGTCTCATGCTATCTCAACGTGAATACAGGCCCAGGACAAATTAGTGGTCATCATAGCTTTGTCCTTTTCAAACTTAGGTCGTTTTCCTCTCAGTTACTGCTTCTGTTAGCTGGTAATGTACTTGTCGGTGGATTTGCGCGGAGTGCGCTTTATAAGCTGTATTTTGAGGAGGCAGTGGTCTAATGGGGCATTACTGAGGAATTGGTTTAAATGTCTCTAGATATTTTGAATTCCGAGATATTTGTAAAGATTGCGTCATGTCTTTGACTGCGGTTGCTCTCTCTCTCTCTCTCTCTCTCTCTCTCCTCTCTCTCTCTCTCTCTCTCTCTCTCTCTCTCTCTCTCTCTGTTTGTCTGATTCTTTCTCTATCTCTCTCTCTCTCGCTCGTCTCTCTCTCTGTGTCTCTGTCTCTGTGTCTCTCTGTCTGTCTCTCTCTCTCTCTCTCTCTCTCTCTCTTCTCTCTCTCTCTCTCTCTCTCTCTCTCTCTCTCTCTCATCTCTCTCTCAATTTCTCAATTTCTCTCTCTCTCTCTCTCTCTCTCTCTCTCTCTCTCCCCTCTCTCTCTCTCTCTCTCGCTCGCTCGCTCGCTCTGTGCGTGCGTGCGTGTGTGACTCTACCTTTGTGTCTGGATTTTAATAACAATACTAATAAACGGACAGCTTAAGCTTAAGATTTGAGGAGGTCGTTTTCTGTCTCGTAAACACATCTGTGTTATTGGCGGGATTTAGAGCATCGAGATCATTGTAACTATTGTGTCATAAAAAGAAAGTTTGGAAATCTTAGTTGTTTTTATTTGACGCTAAAGTTAGTAGTGTATCTGTCAATGTACGCACGTGTGGATTAACTTTATACTTCAATCTTATGAGGTCACTGTGAAGACGCAACAGTGCATTGGATTCTTTTCTTTTTTTTAAAATCGTGTGGGCCATAAGTATGGAAAGTAACTTGGAAGTTAGTTCAAATGTCTCATGTGTAACGTTTGTCGTTTTCTTTTAATTAAACATCTCACCGCCAGCCATTTTTTAGCTTAAATTTTGCACCAAGCTTAAAAGAGCCAGCCACACGTCCACTAAAATCGCACGACTGTACGATACGATTCGATCACGCGATTTCGATGCTCCAACCACAGTTGTTCTTCGAGACCACGTGATCGAATCGTGTCGTGCGAGTTTAGTGGACGTGTGGCTGGCCCTTTAAATGGTGCATCGAGATCACGTGATCGAATCGGATCGTACAGTCGTGCGATTTTGGTGGACGTGTGGCTGGCCCTTTGCCGTACCTGGGAATAGAAAAGTGTTGTTTTCAATGCTGGGGGTTCCTTTTTGGCGTGTGTAACATTAGGCCTATCCTCATCTCATAAGTTTAACCCCTGCAGGACACCACTGCCTGACACAAACTTCAATACTGACCTGGAGCTGCCCAGAGAAAAATATAACAAATAAGAAGCACAGCAAAACTCACATTGTCGATGATTCAGTTTTGACAATATTACTGCGTTGATCCAAGTTTATTTTTCGCTTTGAAATTGTGGTTACTTGCATTAAAATGGAAGTCATTAGTCTCCTTATTAGTAACACTGTTAATGAAAACATATTTGAGTTTTTCTAAGGCTTGTCAAGAGCCGATTTTGTTTGCAATTTTTTTTTTTTTTTTTTTTTTTTGTGGGGGGGGATATTTTTAACATTAAAAATGGAGATAGAAGTTCCAAAGATATGTAGAGCGATAGCTGGAACAGCAATGAAGAGAAGTAACTCGAAAAACGTGGTTTGGATTGGAAAAAAACATGGATTTAGACAAGTTTTAGACTGAAAAATTGTTGTTCCGAGAATACTCTGAATTAGCAACTGGCGTTCTCCTGTTCCGAGTATACTCAGAATAGACGATTTTCGGGAAAAAACTAGGGGAGAGCACTTCGTGAAAATTAGAGTTGTTTACGTCCATTATCGGTCAAACACCATAGCAACAATGGCGTCGAAGCTTGAAACCACAGGGTGCGAGTCAACGACTTGCAAACATTTAGAAAAATTAGGGGTGGCCAGTGGCCACAAACTGATAAAACTTGCAAAATGTGACGTAAAAATATAATTGACAAATATTTTTTTTAGAATGACGCAGGGTGTTGGTGTTCTAAGTGCTGTATGTATACTCAAACACACGAGTCGATAGGCTACGAGAGCTGATGGTAGTGACTTCCCCTGTTTGACCGATTGAATTAGGCAAGATCACTCCCACACACCATGAAATTACTCCCCTTAATTATTTCCGAACAATTCCTATTCGTCCAGAATGAGTGAAGAAGAAAACTGTCATTGCATAACAGACTCTGATTTAATCTGTTTTAGTGGCATGGGTGTAGCCCATGGCTACATTGGCGATGACAGTTTAATTTTCAAATCATTCTGATTAGGTATATATACAAAGACTGTATAGGGGAAGATAAGCATCCGGTCTCTTTTCCCTATATGAGTAGTGAGGACAGAAACACTGGTTATGTCCCTTTTAAACAGGACACATTTTACACGTCGATAGGCCAGCTGAATGAGAGACTTAGTGCGATTTTTCTCACGCCAGAGGGCATGACGCTCGTGTGGGGCTAATCCTCTCTCTATTAATAGTTGGGGATAAAGAAAGAGAG
>CM065686.1:57813635-57818635 GCA_017654935.2 Phymorhynchus buccinoides | reverse complement strand
ACTACCCAAGAAGAAGGGAAAAACGTACTTCGTTTTCGAAATTATTCTTGAGATAACAAGCCGTTGAATTCATGATACTCCGGTTGTTGAGAATAGTGGATCATCACTTTATATTGTTCTTTAAATGCTGCTAGAAACTCAAAAGCGTGAAAAGGTTGGGTGGGTTTTTTTCTTAAAGAAGGAACTCGTTTGTTGTTTAATGGAGTTGTGCTGAACTATTTTCACACACACACAAAAAGAGAAAAGTTTTCAAGTCACACAACATTCCTTCTCCCGAAACATCGTTGACTACAACAACACTGCAGAAGTGTGGCAAGCTCACACTCTGGGCCGCTGTTCACGATGGAAGAAAGGCGATGCTCTGTGCGCGCGTGAAGTGGTATAATCACCATGCGTGGGATTGACGGTCAAAATCAGCGTCAAGATACTCACGGGAGAGCCGGACAGCAGTGGTCAGAACATTACACTCCCTCTCAATGGATACGATGCGGCTGTCCTGCCTTGGTGTGCGCGTGAACTGGGTGATCTGGGCTATCGTGCATAGTATCACAGCACAGTGTTGCCGCTGACATGTGGCCATGTACCCCAGTGGATACGTACTCCCTTGTCTCTTCCCCCCTCCCCACAGACCAGGTGAGGAGGATGAGGGGAGGGGGAAGGGGGAGGGGGGTGATAGCGGAGAGCGCGGATGAATGATTGGGTGGGGTGTGAGAGTGACATCATATTTGTTTGAATGTAAATTTATGTTTCATATTTTTGTTTCATATTTTTATTTCGATATATCTCAATCTTATTTGACACGCTGGAAGACAAGTTTCCACGTGCGTTGTACAATGCCAGTGGACAGTAAGGAAACTTATGACTTATGACATACGTGGGCGGGTGTTACATCGGGTGGGTTGAGTAGGGTGACGGCAGCAGAAGGATTGTATTATGGTGACCGTCACAATTTGACCGAACGTACCGAAAGCGCGAATACTTTCCGTATACAAAAATGCGCGAGGTGTCTGATAGTCAGAAAACGCGAACTTTCTGACTTATTGGCGTCATTGACTCATTTTCCTGCCTTTCAAAAAAATCTTCCAAATAATTATTTCTCATTTGAGCTCCTCCGAAATTGGATTGTGTCGGCTGAATGCAGCGGGGAGACCAGTGAAAACTGAAAATCGGACACATATGTACCTTACTCATTATGGCCATATGACCTGGGAACGCAGAAGCAACAAGAAGAAGAAGTACCATGTACGGCATTCACGGAGTACGTAATTTGGAAGAGAGAGAGAGAGAGGGGGGGGCGAGAGGGAGGGACAGAGAGAAGGGAGAAGAGTGAGAGGACGAGAGAGAGATGAGAGGGAGAGGACGAGAGAAGGAATCCAGAACGGAGAGAGATTGAGAGAGAGAGAGAAGAGAGAAAGACGACGAGAGGAGGAGAGAGAGAGAGAGAGGACACACGCGCAGAAAATACTAACTAAACTACCTGAAATGATATCCCAATTAGGTCCTCTGCCTCCTCTCTCTCTCTCCCCACCCCCCCCCCCCCCCCCCCCCCCCCCCCCCCCCCTCCCCCCCCCCCCCCCCCCCCCCCCCCCCCCCCCCCCCCCCCACCCCCCCCCCCCCCCCCCCCCCCCCCCCCCCCCCCCCCCCCCCCCCCCCCTGACCCGTCGCTCCGATTCCTCCCCCCCCCCCCCCCACCCCCCCCCCACCCCTCCCGCCCGCATCTTGCCTCTACCCCCGCCCCCCCTCCCGCCCAACCTCCCCCCCCCCCCCCTAACTACTATTCTCTTCGCCGCCCACCTGCCACTCCCTCACTTTACTCCGTCCCCACCCCCCCACCACACGGACTTGACAAGCCCGCTCGCTTTTAGCCCCCCCCCCCCCCCCCACACAGTTTTCCCTTCTTGGTTCATTCTTGATGTGGTTTGTCATTACTTCGATAGTCCGTTGACTTGGGGGAGAGAGAGGGGGGGAGATAGAGAGAGGGAGAGAGAGAGTGTGAGAGTGTGAGAGTGAGAGAGAGAGGAGAGAGAGGAGAGACAGAAGAGAGAGGAGAGACAGAAGAGAGAGGAGAGACAGAAGAGAGAGGAGAGAGATGGAGGGTGAGAGATGGAGAGAGTGTGAGAGAGAGAGTGAGATGAGAGGAGAGGGAGAGGAGAGAGGAGAGAGTTGAGAGAGGAGAAGAGAGGAGCGAGAGAGGAGAGTTGAGAGAGATGAGAGAGTTGAGAGAGAATGACGGGAGGGAGGAGAGAGGAGAGAGCTGGAGGAGAGAAGAGAGAGAGAGACGAGAGAGAGAGAAGAGGAGAGAGATCGAGAGAAGAGGACGAGAGATGAGAGACGAGTGAGACGCTTTTTCAGGAGACTGACGCAGAGTGACGAGAGTTCGGTGAGCGTTGTGAGGAGAAGGAAGAGAGAGAGTGAGAGTGAGTTAGAGAGTGAGAGAGAGATAGAGTGAGGGAGAGATAGAGAGAGAGGGGGGAGGGAGAGAGTGAGAGAGAGAGTGAGAAGGGGGAGGGAGGGGAGAGAAGTTAGAAATGGGAGAGGAGAGAGCGGGGGAGGGAGAGTGGAGAGAGAGAGTTGAGCCCCTCCAGGACTCCTCTATCTCTCTCACTACCCCCCAAATAAGAATATGAAAGAGTTTTGAGGCGCTAAGCCCCTTCTGGTTTGATTGCCCCATGGCGGTCAAATCAGAGCGTCCTAAGTTGACCGTTACCCCTCGATTGTCAACCTCTATTTTGAATGCTCCCTCAGTGCCATGCATTAGCAAAGTGTGCGCGTTCATTTAGGCGTACACGAAGACACACATACACACACACACGCACGCACAGACGCGCGCACGCACACGCACGCACACGCACACGCACACACACTCTCTCTCACTCACTCACTCACTCACTCACTCATTCAAACACACGTGTGTGCTTCTATAATTATATATTGTTAAATTATGATATGACTGACTGAATGCAAATGAGTTGCATGTATTTGAGAGACAGGCAGAGACAGACAGACAGACAGACAGGCAGGACAGACGAGAGACGCGCGGAGCATAAGCCAAAGAGAAACGGGACACCTTCTAGTCGATTTCCAAGTACAGTCACTAAAAACACAACAACAAAAACTAAAACAATGGCAGAGATTTGAACAATACAAAGAGAAAAGAAAAACAACACACAGAGAATTAATGATCCAATAACAAACTAGTTTGGTTCTCACGTTACTGTTACTGAATGACTTCAAGTTCGATCTAAGCACATGTATTATGTCATGCCTAAAACAATATAGATATATGAAGAGAGAGGAGAGAGAGAGAGAGAGAGAGAGAGAGCGGGAGAGAGAGAGATCGAGAGAGAGAAGGAGAGAGAGGAGAGAGACCGAGAGAGAGAGAGTGAGGGAGGGAGGGAGAGGGAGGGGGAGAGAGAGATGGAGAGAGAGAGAGAGTTGGAAACGGAGAGAGAGAGATAGAGAGAGATGGACAGAGAGTGGAGAGATGTTAGAGATTGAGAGAGGGAGAGAGAGATTGAGAGAGAGAGCAGAGGAGATGAGAGAGGGAGAGAGGAAGAGAGAGAGAGTAGGAGAGATAGAGTACGACGGAGAGAGAGAAGAGATGAGAAGAGGGGAGAGAGAGAGATGAGAGAGGCCCGAGAGAAAGAGAGAGGAGAGAGAGAGTAGTTTGAGGAGACGTAAGCCAGAGAGAGAGACGAGGAGAGAAGACGAGGAGAAGAGAGAGGAGAGAGAGGAGGAAGAGAGACGAGCGAGAGAAATGAGAGGAGGAGAGGAGAGAGAGAGAGAGAAGAGACGAGGAGTTGACTCCGGGAGAGAGGGAGGAGAAGATGGTTGAGAGAGAGATGAGAGACCCTGAGTGAGAGGAGAATCGGAGAGAGAGAGAGAGAGAGAGGGAGAGAGAGAGAGACAGAGATGAGAGACAGAGAATAAACGGAGGGAGAGGAGAGAGACAGAGATGAGAGAAGAGAGAGTAGAGCGAGAGCCCCCGCGACCAGAGAGAGAGAGAGAGAGAGAGAGAGATGATAGAAACAGAGAAGAGAGAGAGAGACAGAGAGAGAGGGAGAGAGAGAGAGTTGAGAGTCTCTCTTCTTCTAGTCAGCTAGAAAACCTCTCTAGCTTTCTCTTTCTCTCTTTCTTTCTACCACACTCACAACAGTGAAAACTCTCCTTTTCGAAGCAGAGCGTAAGGCCGTGAGTGAAAGGGCGTTGCCTAATATCGTTCGTTACGGAGGGATTGCGATTTCGCACAGAGAGTTGTCGGAAATATTGATTTCATGTCATCATCACCCTTCTCTGTTTCCTCTGTTCCGTACTTTCCTTCCATACAGTTGTGTTGTTGATGTATCTAGAATTAAAAAAAGAACGGTGGTGTATTAGAATCAAATGAGACCCTGTATTATAGCTCTGACAGACTCTGCTTCTCTCTCTCTCTCCTCTCCTGGGTCTTCTGTCTCTTTTCTCTCTCTCTTTTTCTCTCCTCTCTCTCTCTCTGTCTCTGTATATTTCTTTGACTATCTCTTGCTCTCTCTCTCTCTCTCTCTTCTTCTCGATCTCGACTCTCTCTCCTCCTCTCTCTCTCTCTTTTTCTATCTCTCTCTCTTTCTCTCTCTCTGGTCTCTTTGATATTATCTCTCTTTTCTCTCTCTGTTTATGCTCCTCTCTCATCTCTCTCTATTGCTCTCTCTCTATCTTTCTCTCTATGACTACTTCTCTCTCTTCTCCTTCTCTCTCTCTCTCTCTCCTCTTTTCTCTCTCTCTCTTTTTCTCTCGACCTCTCCTCTGATCTCTCTCTCTCTTCCTCCTCTCTCTCCTCCTCTCTCTCTCTGCATTCCTCTTTCTCTCTCTCTCTCTCTCTCTCTCTAAACTAAGTTCTCTCTTTTTGCTCTTAAATATCTAGTTAAGTAAAAAATTCTTTTTTTTATCTTTTTTTTTTTTTTTTTTATTTTTTTTTTTTTCTTTTTTTAAAGTCCATGCAATTCGAAGCGAAACACACCCCCCAA
>CM065686.1:57808635-57811135 GCA_017654935.2 Phymorhynchus buccinoides | reverse complement strand
ACCGGTACCACTGAGTACCGGTTTCGCCAGGTCCGCAAAATATTATATTTTTACTTTTGTGTCTGAAAATACAATTTTTAGACCCCTACCACTTTCAAGGCCTACCGATCTCCATGACCTTGACCTTGACCTTGATCGGTATGCAATCATCAGAACAACCATAAGCCAAAGTACCTACATGCCAAGTTTGAAGACTCTAAGACCAACGGTGTGGGAGTTATAGCCACTTAAAGATTTTCGGTTTTCAAGGTCATAATCATACGCCAAGGTGAAGGTCATGACGGCGATAATTTATGCGCTGATACCTTTTCGATGCCTTCTCTCATGGTGACACGCCACCACACAAAAATGGAAACGATTCGGTAAAGCAGTTCGGGAGATATGCGTGGGACAGTAAAACCCAATCATTAGACCCCTACCACTTTCAAGGCATACCGATCTCCCTGACCTTTTTGACCTTGACCTTGATTGGTATGCCATCATCAGAACGGCCATAAGCGAAAGTACATCCATGCCAAAGTTTCAAGACTCTAGGACCTGCGGTGTGGAAGTTATGGCCCCTTAACGATTTTCGGTTTTCAAGGTCATACACCAACGTCAAGGTCAGGACGGCAAAACGTTTTGCACAGATGCCTTTCTCTCATGGGGACACACCACCACACAAAATTTGAAGCAATTCGGTCAAGCGGTTCGGGAGATCCTTGGGACAGACAGAAAAGAACAAACCAACAAAAAAAAAGGAAACAAACCCGAACAGCTCGGATTTACTAACCGCAAGTGCGTGTGGAGCTGCGTGTGGTCCCCCCCCCTCCCCATGACCCCTTGGCGGAGGTTTCCCGGCATGACCTTCCGAGGGTGCCAAGGATGCTTGATGCCAAATTTGGTGTGGATCGGTTGAGAACTGTGGCCCCCTCCTGAACTGCCTCTCCCCCCTGTTGGACACCCCCCCACACCAAATTCCGACAGCTCCACCCCTCCGAGGGTCCAAGACTCCCCCCAGAGGTTTCATCCCCCCCCCCCCCCCTACCCCCGGACCTCCGTGGCCCTGTGAAACAAAAGGGTAAGGGCGAGGCCTCCCCCCCCCCCGAACTAGACAGACACATCAGACCCACCGGATTTCGATGTGTCTTGCCGTACAAAAATCAACGTTAAGTAACCGAATCGCCCCCCGGGGGTCCCCCCTTAATCCCCACGACCCATGGGGCGGAGGTTTCCGAAAACAAAGGATGGCATTGACCTTCGGAGGGTGTAAAGGATGCGTGATGCCAAATTTGGTGTGGATCGGTATGAGAACTGTGGCCGGTGCCTCCAGCAGAACCCCCTGACACAGTTGGATCCGAACACACAGATTGTCAAAAATGGCCCCCCCCCCCACTCCAGCTCAGGCCCCTGCCTCTAGGGCCCCTCGCCATCCCCCCCATGACAACCTCCCCCACCCGCCCCCCCAGCGCGCCCGCCCTCAATCCAATCCGCGCCCCGCCAGCCAGCCCCTCCTCAGTCCCCATGCCTATTCCCCCCTCCCCTCATCCCCCCCCAAGCCCCCCGCCCCCCCTCATCATCCCCTCCTCCCCCCTCCCCCCCATAGCGCCCCCCTCTCATGCCCCCCATTCCCCATTCCCCCCCCCTCCTCCCGTCAACCCCCCCCCTCCCCCCCCATCCCCCCTACCCCCCCCCCCCCCCCCCCCCCTCCCACCCTGACACAGCACTTGCCGCCACAGCTAGTAAACTTGCCGAGCTCGTGTGGAGCTGCGTGTGGTCCCCCCCCCCCTCCCCACGACCCCTTGGCGGAGGTTTCCGAAAAGTAAGGACGGCATGACCTTCGGAGGGTGCCAAGGATGCTTGATGCCAAATTTGGTGTCGATCGGTTGAGAACTGTGGCCGTGCATAAGGGACACACAGACAGACAGACAGACATACAGATTTCAAAAATATATATATGTGGCCGTGCATAAGGGACACACAGACAGACAGACACACAGACAGACAGATTTCGAAAATATATATAAGATAACAAAATATGATGTCCCTTTCACCCCATCATGACTGAGCGACGTCATTGAAATAAGAAAGGTCGGTAGGAGATGATGACTAATTGCTACAACACCACCACCACTACAATCATTGATTGCTTCTCTTGCCCTTCTTCTTCTTCTGTTTCACAACCGTTTGTCTTTTTCTGTGTCTCTCTCACTTTGCCTCTGTCTCTGTGTGTCTGTCTCATCTCTCTCTCTCTCTCTCTCTCTCTCTCTCTCTCTCTCTCCTCTCTCTCTCTCTCTCTCTCTCTCTCTCTCTCTCTCTCTCTCTGCCTCTCTCTCTCTCTTCTCTCTCTCTCTCTCTCTCCTCTCTCTCTCTCTCTCTCTCTCTGTCTCTCTCTCTCTCTCTCTCTCTCTCTCTCTCTCTCTATCCCTCTCTCTCTCTCTCTCTCCCTCTCTCTCTCTCTCTCTCTCTCTCTCTCTCTCTCCCTCTCTCTCTCCCTCTCTCTCTCTCTCTCTCTCTCTCT
>CM065686.1:57801135-57803635 GCA_017654935.2 Phymorhynchus buccinoides | reverse complement strand
TATCATTTGCGCGGTTTTGCAAATGCGCGAAACGCGCATCCGCCGGCCTCTCGGCGCCCCTATCTCCGGCGTTTCTAGGCTGATTGCCTTCGAATTTGGCAGGTAGATGTCCATGGACGGTGACTATCGGTGTGCCAAACCGGAAGCGAATCGGATCAGAAACGCGCGCGCTATACCACTCCGCCGTTTCTTAAGCGAATCGCTTCAACTTTGCTGTACTCAGCGTTACCAGTACTTGGCGTTACCGTTACTAGGCGTTACCGTTACTAGGCGTTACTGGTACTAGGCGTTACTGGTACCCGGCGTTGCGCTAGTATAAATAATAGCGCATGGACAATTTCCAATGGATTATTGCGCTGTAGCAACAGAATTATTACACTTTATGAATATTGTGTGTTACTATGGTTCCAGACCCCCATCAGCCCCGGGGGTGTCAGTGGGGACTGGGGGAGCCTGACGGCCACATCTCCCCCACACGACGGTTCCACACGGCTTCCCCGCTCAGTGAGTTACAACGACTGTCCGTCTGTCCGTCTGTCCGTCTGTCTGTCTGTCTGTCCTTTATGCACACTGTCTCTCTGTAGTTATGAGTTGGTGAAATTAATGAACAGCAGATCATAAACGAAAAGTTTGAGAGTATTAATTAAAGACACACTGACTCAGCAAGATTAAGTCCCTTGTTTTTTGTTTGTTTCTTCTGGGTAGGAGTGACCCACATACAAATGCCCCCAAATTCATATTGAGTCTGCTCTTCAAAGTGATGTTTCGTTTTGAATTTGGGGGCATTTGTGTCACACTTGGCCAAAATAAGATTTATTACCAACGATAAGATGGAAAACACGTGAAAACGCTGATTTTTACACGTGATGTGGTGGGTCTTTAATGTGCTGGGTCTTTAAAGACCCACCAGGTCACGTGTCAAAATCACGGTTTCCACGTGTTTTCCCTCTTATAGTTGGTAAGATATCTTGTTTTGACCAGGTTTGACTCTCTCTCACTCTCTCTCTCTCGCTCTCTCGCTCTCTGTATGCATGTTTTGGTATAGTTATGGGATATACTGTATGTTTTTGTGTGCGTGCGAGTACGTGAACGAGCTGTTCGTTTGAGCTTGAATTTTCTCCCCATGTTCTTCAATTTACTGTGAACATGCCTGTTGTTATTTTCTATTCTTTTTATGCATTTTATACTTTCTCTTTGTTTTCCTTTTCTTGTTATTTGGCTTTTCTTTTCCCCCTCGAGGGCATGGTGTAAAGAAGCTTGAGCTTATCCGTTTACCCTCATTAAGCAATCGTATTCGTATTCGTATTTCGTATTCTCATAGATTTGGCTTTTCAATCTCTTCATTACAATGTTGTAATTCTTCTCTGTGTGCCTTTTTTACATTGTTTTTTTTTGTCCTTGACTGTTTGTTTTCATTTATTATTATGATATCCATTTCCTTGCTTTTCTATTTCTCCGTTGATTATTATGTTCTTTCACATTCTGTCGTTCTGATGTGTCCTTTGTGTTCGCCTTTCTTTCAATCTTTCTCGATGTTTAATCCATTCATTCGTCTTCGTCTGTCATGCCTTCCTGCTTTTTTGTCTTCTTCATTCAGTTTATTTTCGTTTCTTTATTTACCTGTATTTTTCCATTCGGTCTTTTCATTCCGTTTCTAATTTTCTGTTTGTATTTTTTGTTTATTCAATTTTGTTCTCTCTTTGTCTGCCTTTCTCTCTCTCTCTCTCTCTCTCTCTCTCTCTCTCTCTCTCTCTCTCTCTCTCTCTCTCTCTCTCTCTCTCTCTCTCTCTCTCTCTCTCTCTCTCTCTCTCTCTCTCTCTTTCTTTCTTTCACTTCACTCTCTATGTCTGTGTCTCTCTGTGTATCTCTCTCTGTCTCTCTAGGTGTCTGTATGTCTCTCTCTCATTCACTCATACACACATTTTATTGTTTATTGAATTTTGTTCTCTCTCTCTCTCTCTCTCTCTCTCTCTCTCTCTCTCTCTCTCTCACACACACACACACACACACACACACACACACACACACACACACACACACACACACTTTTAAAAGTCTTGGTTCGTCAGATAAGGAAGAAAATAATTATATAAAAGTTAAAAAAATATTGTGTGTTTGTTCATATTTCCTTCCATTTCCTTCCACATCTCTCTCTCTCTCTCTCTCTCTCTCTCCTCTCTCTCTCTCTCTCTCCTCTCTCTCTCTCTCTGTCATCTCTCTCTCTCTCTCTCTCTCTCTCACTCTCTTATTGTCTTCTGTTTGTTCAAATTTCTCTTCATCAGTCTGTTTCTCTTGCTTTCTTCTGAGTGTTCAAATTTCACTCTGTTATTTACTTTCTTCTGTTGCCTTTTGTTCACATTTCTTCATGTCTTTTACTCTCTTTTCTTTCATTCTGTTGTTGTTTTTCCATATTTCTCTCTTTCACTTAATTTCTTTCATCGTCTTTTATTTGTTCTATTTTCTCTTCGTCGCTTTCTTTCTTTTGTTTGTTCAAATTTCT
>CM065686.1:57786135-57788635 GCA_017654935.2 Phymorhynchus buccinoides | reverse complement strand
TCCTTATTTCTGCTGCTGTTCCTATAATTATTCTTCCATACTCTCATTTCTTTCTTTCTCTCTCCCGTTTTCGTCTTTTCCTTCCTTCATTCCATTCCTTCTTTCTGTTGCTGTTCCTTACATTCCTCCATGCTCTCATTTCTTTCTTTCTTTCTCGTCTTTTCCTTCCTTCATTCCATTCCTTCTTTCTGCTGCTGTTCCTTATATTCCTCCATGCTCTCATTTCTTTCTTTCTTTCTCGTCTTTTCCTTCATTCCTTCATTCCATTCTTTCTTTCTGTTGCTGTTCCTTACATTCCTCCATGCTCTCATTTCTTTCCTTCTTTCTCGTCTTTTCCTTCCTTCCTTCATTCCATTCTTTCTTTCTGTTGCTGTTCCTTACATTCCTCCATGCTCTCATTTCTTTCCTTCTTTCTCGTCTTTTCCTTCCTTCCTTCATTCCATTCTTTCTTTCTGTTGCTGTTCCTTACATTCCTCCATACTCTCATTTCTTTCCTTCTTTCTCGTCTTTTCCTTCCTTCATTCCATTCTTTCTTTCTGCTGCTGTTCCTTTTATTCCTCCATGCTCTCATTTCTTTCTTTCTTTCTCGTCTTTTCCTTCCTTCATTCCATTCTTTCTTTCTGCTGCTGTTCCTTATATTCCTCCATGCTCTCATTTCTTTCTTTCTTTCTCGTCTTTTCCTTCCTTCATTCATTCCATTCTTTCTTTCTGCTGCTGTTCCTTACATTCTTCCATGCTCTCATTTCTTTCTCTCTTTTTCGTCTTTTCCTTCCTTCATTCCATTCCTTCTTACTGCTGCTGTTCCTTACATTCTTCCATACTCTCATGTCTTTCTCTCTTTTTCGTCTTCTTTTCCTTCCTTCCTTTCCTTTCTTCTTTTTGTTGCTGTTCCTTCTTTCGTGATAGTGGGTTTATTCCTCCACTCTTCCATTGTCTCCTACTTTCTGTGTGTGTTTGTTTGTTTTTTCGTTCTTTCGGGTTTTCTCTCTATTCCTGCTGCTTTTCGTGGTGTGTGTGTGTGTGGTGTGTGTGTGTGGTGTGTGTGTGTGTGTGTGTGTGTGTGTGTGTGTGTGTGTGTGTGTGTGTGTGTGTGTGTGTGTGTGTGTGTGTACGTGTGTGTGTGTTGTGTGTCTGTGACTGTAGTTGCTGAAATGATTCTACCATTGCACATCTAGGTTCGTCTCATTACATTATTTTGTCATTACGTGTGTGTGTGTGTGTGTGTGTGTGTGTGTGTGTGTGTGTGTGTGTGTGTGTGTGTGTGTCTGTGTCTGTCTGTGTCTGTGTCTGTAGTTGCTGAAATAATTCTACCATTGTACATTTAGGCTCGTCTCAGTACATTTTTCATTACGGTAAAGCGTACAGGCTGTTGCGTTAGTATGAATGAAACTTAAATTGCTGTCAGTCACAAAAGAGAATATAATATCACGATGCCTCTTTGCAATAAGAACACACACGCACACGCGCACACACGCACACACACACACGCACACACACATACACACGCACACACACACACACACACACACACAAACACACACACACACACAACACACACACACACACACACACACACACACACACACACACACACACACACACACACACACACACACACACACACACACACACACACACACTCCATTGAAGTTTTGACTAGCATGTCTTCCTCATTGAAATAGGCTTTGGACCGAACTGAGTTGTCTGACTGGGTGGATTATATTTGCCAGAATAGATGCCACCCTAAGCACACCAGGAAAGAAGTCTGCCACTGTTCGTCAAGGTCAGTTCCGTAGTTTAGGCTTAAGCCATTGGAACACATGCGACAGACGGATAAAGAGAAACGTAAAGACCCTACCCCTAGTTCCTAAAGTACAACCATACTTACAGTACAAGATGGCTGCCCACGTGGCGGGGTAATGCAAAACGGCCACATACGTAATGTTATCATCCTTAGTTGTACCATAGTGTGCTGAGCTTCCGCTGAACGGGTCTTGGCTGGCTGGGTCTCAGTAGATTAGGGTTGTTTTTTAATTGTTTTTGTTCTGTGTGCGACCTTCGGACCTCGACCAAACAGTATCAAAAAATCTAATTGTTGATTGATTTGTGGATACTAAATGGAAGAAGAAGAAGTGCTTCGGCTGTTGAGATGATCCCTGGTGTCTTTAAGCCAGGGCACGACAACAGCAACAGCGACAACAACAGGGTGGGGGGGGGGGGGGGGAGAGGAAGAAAGAAAAGAGAAGTGAAGAAAAGTTATGGTGACTGGTACAACTCGGTCATTTTTCGCCTAGATCAGTTCTGTAGTTTAGGCAGGGCCAGTTGAAACCCACATCCATGAACAAACAGACGGGATAGAGTAAAGTCGAAAGTCCTATTCCTAGTTCTGAAAGTACAACCATTCTTAATATAGTACAGGGGAAAACAGACAAGATAAAGTAAAGTGAAAGTCCTATTATACCTAGTTCTTAAAGTACAACCATTCTTAATATAGTACAGG
>CM065686.1:57766135-57768635 GCA_017654935.2 Phymorhynchus buccinoides | reverse complement strand
TAGGCAATGCCTTCCTTGAAAGAGAGAGCGAGAAGAGAGAGAGAAAGAGAGAGAAAGAGAGAGAGAGAGAGAGAGAGAGAGAGAGAGAGAGAGAGACTTGAGAACACTGAACACTGAACACTGAAAAAACTTTATTTTAACAAGGATGAAGATTTTAGGCAATGCCTAGTCTTGAAAGAGAGGAGAGAGAGAGACAGAGAAGAGAGAGAGAGAGAGAGAGAGAGAGAGATGAGAGAGAGGAGACAGAGAGAGAACACTGAGAACACACTGATGCACTGAAACAAAACTTTTATTTAACAAGGATGAAGATTTTACAATGCCCTTCCATTGAAGAGAGAGAGAGAGAGAGAGAGAGAGAGAGAGAGAGAGAGAGAGAGAGAGAGAGAGAGAGAGATGAGAGAGAGAGAGAGAGGAGAATGCGAATATTTTGTTCAGCTAAGGCCTAGGCCCCTCACTGAAGGGGTGTCAAGTAATACAATGCATGTTGACATTAATACATAAACAATCGTAATCAGAGAGACAGAGAGACGTGTAACTAATACTATACTCGCGCAAATTGTATAGAGGAAAAGTAGCGCAAGTTGACATATTCGCGCTTTTTGACACCTCCCGACAGAGTATGTGGTCTGGGACTGAGATAAATAGACACCCCCACCCCTCTTTTCTCCACCCTCCGCCCCTGCCGCATTTCGTCCTAATGGTCAACCTATGGCGATATTTTTCACGCCAGAGGGCAGTCAATGCACTAGGGGCTTATCACGCGATTTTCTTACTTGGGCGTAGTGAGAGAGAGAGTGATGGTAGGACCACTCACTGTCTCTCTCTCTTTCTTTATCCCCAACTAATAATATAGAGAGGATTAGCCCCACACGAGCGTCATGCCCTCTGGTGTGAGAAAAATCGCACTAAGTCTCTCATTAATACACACTTGCTGCGGTTACGGGGTTGTTGTTTTAGGAATAGTAACTCTTCCTAGTCACATTTTTCGTCAAAAATGCATTCTTTTTAAAAGTTCGTATATTTAACGCATCAAGGTTTCGTTAAAGACCCACCAGATCACGTGTTTTCCCTCTTATAGCTGGTAAGAAATCTTGCTTTGACCAGGTTTGACTCCCATACAAATGCCCCCAAATTGAATACGAACATGTCAAAGAGCAGCCTCAATCGTGGTGGGTCAGTGTAAAATCAGGAATAGGGCTAGGAACAGGTTGTATTGGAGTCAATGTTAGTAATTGTTCAAGACACTTGCGCACAATTTTTGCGTCTAGAGATTGAGACCCGTAGCGCGCGTGAAGGCTTAGACGCCAAGCGGACTATATCCAGATTAGATAGCCCATTGACTTATTGTGGATCTTCTAATCTTGCAAAATTAAAAACACACTGAAGAAAAATATAAATGGCGTAACCCCCAGTTTATAGTATCATTAGTCTTTTTTAATGCACGAGGGGGTTTCAAAAGAAGAACGAGGTGGGAAGCATGATTGACGAAGGGAATTCAGGGGAACAAGATCATCCGGGCTCGCCAAAACCTGGAAGGTGGGAAGTGCTAAGTATGGTAATTGAGGCAGTGAGTTTACAATGATCCCCACCTGTAGTGTAGGTGAAAGGGTGGGAGTAAAAAACGTGGGTTTTTTTAAGCCGGCTTCAGTCAGCTGCGGAGTTTTCACTCTTAGTATATTCAGGCTTTTTGATATTCAGGCTGCTTTTTTTTTTACACACTCTCTGGTCCCACCCACCCATCGAAACACGCTCGTGCAAGGGCCTCCTACTCACACACGCACGCACGCACGCACGCGCCAAACTTCACACACTGTCTCTGTACAGAATGATACCGAATCGGGCTTGTCATTGGCAAGCCAGCAGTAGCAGTACACCATACAACTAAGGAAGGGAAAGGCAGGTTACCGTACCACCTCGTGTGAATGACCGCCCCACTTTCTCTTTCTCTCTCTCTCTCCTACTTGGTCAGTGATGGCAAAGGGTCAAGGCAGGTCAATCACCCTCCCTCTCCCCTTCTCCCTCCCCCTTCTCCCTGCGGCTGGGAGGAAGTAATCAATAGAGCGAGGGGGGAGGGGGAGAAGGGTGGGGGGTGGGAGAGAGGTCAGGGGAATCCGTTTTTGGCTGCAGTGACCGAGAAACGAACTTGCTCTAGGTGGTCGATAGCTGGGTGGATTCAGTGGTCGCAGACTTGTGTGTACGTGAGATAGAGAGAGAGAGAGAAGACGAGTAAAGAGAGAAGAGAGTAGAGAGAGAGAGAGAGGAGGAAGGTGTTGCGCGAGCTTTGCCGCATGATGATGCAAAGTGTGAATGTTTTGTTTAGGTGGCTTGTTGTCTGTTTTGTACAAGGTAGTGGGTGGGGTGGGAGGGGGGGGGATGGATGGAGGGAAGTCAAGAGGGTTGTGTGTGTGTGTGTGTGAGTTGCGATTGTGCCTAGTTGTTTGATGTAATGTTGTGTGTACATTTATGCGGCGCAAGGTTAACTTGACATTGTATGTTTCTG
>CM065686.1:57758635-57761135 GCA_017654935.2 Phymorhynchus buccinoides | reverse complement strand
GATATTTGTCTTTGTTTTGTTTAATATTACCATTATTTGTTTGTTGTTGTCCTTATATATTTCTTATTTCCGTTTACTGGATTTGAGCGGTTTTATTACAATTTTTTTTATATTAATTTTGTTTGATTATTTATTTACGCCGCTCAGCATAATATTTGTTTACTTTGTTGATATTTTATACATTTGTTGTCATTCATCTCGTGGGAATTTAAAAATATTAAGCGAATATTCATGTGATGTTCAAATTGAAGAAAAATAGCTTTATTTGGGTTTTTTTAAAACTTCCATTGATTTCTTTAATGAATGATGATTGCTCTCGTTTCTTCCTTTCTGTATTCGCATGTGAAAACTCAGACACAGTGATACACATACACGGGCGCACGCGCGCATGCACACGCATACACACACGCACGTACACACACACACACACACACACACGCGCTTGCGCGCGCGCAATCGCACACGCACACGCACACACGCACACGCACACACACAGGCGCGCGTGCGGATGCAGAGAGCGAGAGAGAGAGGGGGGGGGGGGGAGGGGGAGACAGAGAGAGCAATTATTTTAAAGAAAACTCTTAGATCGTATTCTTACCTCATCATTCATCTAATTAATTTTTATCTCTCACACTTTCTATTCCTCTATCTCTGTCCCTGTCTCTTTCCTCTCTCTCTCTCTCTCTCTCTCTCTCGCCTCTCTCTCTCTCTCTTTCTCTCTCTCCTCTCTCTCTCTCTCTCTCTCTCTCTCTTTCTCCTCTCTTCTCTCTCTTCTATCTCTCTCCCTCTCTCTCTTCTATCTCTCTCTCTCTCTCTCTCTCTCTCTCTCTCTCTCTCTTACTCTCTCTCTCTTTCTCTCTCTCTAGCCTCTCTCTCTCCTCTCTCACTCTCTTTCTCTCTCTCTCTCTCTCTCGATCTCTCTCTCTCTCTCTCTCTCGCTATTCTGAATTTTCTCTCTTTTGATTTATGTTCTTTTTCTCTATTTGATCTATCGCTCCCCTCTCTCCCAACTGTTCTCTCTCTTGACATGGGCAGATAGCTCCTCCTCTCTCTCTTCATTAAATCTCTCTGTTCTCTCTCTCTTCTCTCTCTCTCTCTCTCTCTCCTCTCTCTCTCTCTCTCTCTCTCTCTCTTCTCTCTCTCTCTCTCTCCTCTCTCTCTCCCTCTCATTCTGTGCATATCTTTTCCGTCGTCTGTTCCGTTTTGTGATCATTGTCCTATCCTCTTTCTCTTGATTTTCTATCGTTCTGTGTGATTCTGAAATTACTTTGATTTATGTTCTTTTTCTCATTTGTGCCCCTACCCAGCACTGCGTGCGTTTGACGTGCGTGCGTGCGTCATTGTGCGTCTCTCTCTCTACTCATCTCTCTCGCTGTGTGTGTGCGTGCCTGTGTCTGTCTACCGTATGTCTCATTGGTGTCTGCGTGCTGCGTGCGTGTAAATTGCCTATGCCTGTGTGCGATAGTGTGTATGTGCGCTCGCGCAGTCTAGGTGTGTGATAGTGTGTATGTGCGCTCGCGCGGTGTGTGTGTGTGTGTGTGCGCGTGTGTGTGTGTGTGTGTACACATGCGTGCGTACACGCACTATCATTTCTTTGTTAACTATTATTTCTGTCTTACCCACCCCTCTTCCCACCCTTTAGCATCTCCGTACCACCCCCACCCCCAACCCCTACCCCACCCCTTCCCCGATCTGATATAACCCACACGAATCCCTACCCCCAAAACATTGATGCTCTCCTGTTTGTTTTGTAAGTTGATGTTGCATTCTCATCTTACATTTCTGAAGCTTATTATTCCTGTGTGGCATTGTTTTCATCATGACGTTTTTTATGATGGGGGTATTCTGTTTCAATTCTTGGGTTTTCTTCATCCTGAAGTGTGTTTTGTTTGTGTTTGTTTGTTTTTTCGAGGGGGTTTCGTTTTCAAACCGTTTCTAATGTTTCGTCTCCTACTGATGTTCTTAATTAATACTTCTTTGGTTTATGTGCTATCATTAGCCCTTTGTTTGGGATTAGGTTTGGATTCTCTTCCGTGTTTCACCTCGCTCTCTCTCTCTTCTCTCTCTCTCTCTCTCTCTCTCTCTCTCTCTCTCTCTCTCTCTCTCTCTCTCTCTCTCTCTCTCTCTCTCTCTCTCTCTCTCTCTCTCTCTCTCTCTCTCTCCTCTCTCTCTCTCTCTCTCTCTCTTCTCTCTCTTCTCTCTCTCTCTTGTCTCTCTCTCTGTCTGTCTGTCTGTCTCTCTCTCTCTCTCTCTCTCTCTCTCTCTCTCTCTCTCTCTCTCTCTCCTCTCTCTCTCTCTTTACTCTCTCTCTCTCTGTCTGTCTGTCTCTCTCTTTCTCTCTCTGTCTCTCTCTCTCTTTCTGTGTGTGTGTGTCTCTCTCTCTATCTCTCTGTCGGTCTCTCTCTGTGTCTCTCTCAGTCTCTCTCTCTTTGTCTGTGTGTGTGCCTCTCTCATTGTTTTTTCTTTCACTTTCTCTCTCTCTCTCTCTCTCTCTCTCTCT
>CM065686.1:57731135-57741135 GCA_017654935.2 Phymorhynchus buccinoides | reverse complement strand
AATATGGAAGGTCTTAATAGGGAGTTCCATTGTACCTCCAGAATCGTGGTTTCTTCTTTTTTTTCTTCTTCTTTTTCTTCTTCTTTTTCTTCTTCTTCTTCTTCTTCTTCTTCTTCTTCTTCTTCTTCTTCGATCGCTCAGACAGTGTCCTGTCAATTTTGACCGAAGATGCGTCATGCTGCGGTTATGCGCCTAACTGAGAAATAGGTCCCAGCAAGTCCGACATCGGCCGGATGAAATCTTTTTGAAAGCGTTTCTTGAAAGTTAAAAAAAAAAGGCAGAAGAATGGACCGGTAAGGCAGAAAGATAGTATCTGACATTAGGCAAAGGGGAAAAGGCAGAGTCAAAGAGAGTGACAGATTAGAGGACGTTACAAGCACAGAACTTCCAGAAGGTGGGGGAACTATTTATGCAAAAGAACCCCGGTATCCCTACGGGGGGGGGGGGGGGGGGGGGGGGGAATGATCGTGGTTTCAAAGAAGAGGATTTGTAACAAAGTCTGTGATCTTGAGTTGGAATTGGAGGCAATCCATAAGTTTAGCCCCCCACCCCCCACACACACGTCGCATTCCTTCGCAGTTTCGCTGAATGAAGAGGCTACGCATATATAAGGGTGTCCGCGAAAGAACGGGGTGCTCGAACTTTACATTTGCCGAGTTGGAATAATTATTGTGCAATATCTCTTCTTCTTTTTTTTTGTATATGTGCAGGACATTATCGGTTTGCCCTTTGAAAGTATTTTTTTCTTGTAATTACTTTGAAAACTTCGACGATGATAACAACAGCAACACTTGACCTTAGGTTCCATTATGTAAGTGTATGCGTACTATTTCAGATGAAGAAAACAGGGACAGCGTTGAAATGATAGAAATACATAAGCATTAATCGTGAGGGTGGATTATTTAATCGTGGTGCGTGGATCATTCCCGCAAACCGATTTAGATTTCCTCAAAATGGAGGGAGAGAGAGAGAGAGTGTGTGTGGGGTGGGGGGGGGGGGTGGAGAGGGGAGAGAGAGGAGAGAGAGAGAGAGAGAGAGAGAGAGAGAGAGAGAGAGAGAGAGAGAGAGAGAGAGAGAGAGAGAGAGAGAGAGAGAGCAAGAACGAAAGCAGAAGGTTATGAAGAGAGAGAAAAAGAAAGAAAAAGGAAACATGTATCTGTCATAGAAAATATGGGAAAGCTAAAGCAATTCAGTTGTACGGGATATGTGTGTGTGTGTGTGTGTGTGTGTGTGTGTGTGTGTGTGTGTGTGTGTGTGTGTGTGTGTGTGTGTGTGTGTGTGTGTGTGTGTGTGTGTGTGTGTCATGCGATGTCAGATAATGAGATAAGTGTCACCCCCACCCACGAGACACCCACCCTGCACCCACGCACTCCACCCGTCTATCCATACCCCTTTCCTTTATCCCTGGCTCCCCTTCCTTCCACTCCCTGTCTTTGTTCTTTGTCTGCAGCGTTGCCTTGTATAAATAGCACTCCTGTGTCACTCTTTGTCTTTACCATAACTCCATATATAAGTAATGTCCCATATGTTCTTTTAAGAGCGGGAGGACGTTTCAGCGTTTATGCTCTGTTTCTGTCCGCTGTTTTCAAAATTCTGATCCGACGGCTTTTCTTGGCTAAGCAGTGTTCAGAACTACCCTGGTTGTTTTGTCTGTACATGGCGAAAGCCGATAACGCGACGTTTGAAATTCTGATCGCTTCTCGGCCTTTTGGCTAAGACAGTGATTCAGGAACATAAATTTTTGTTTATATCCTGGTTGGTTTGTTCAGCCCGTCGTACATGGCGAAAGCCGATACGCGACGTTAAACTGAACTTCCATCCTCTTTGTCTGTCGAATTCTGATCGCTTCTCGGCCTTTTGGCTAAGACAGTGATTCAGGAACATACATTTTTGTTTATACCCTGGTTGGTTGGTTCAGCCCGTCGTACATGGCGGAAGCCGATACGCGACGTTAAACTGAACTTCCATCCTCTTTGTCTGTTTGTGCATTTTAGAGTCCGAGGTTACAAATAGATTTACTTTTTAATCAAATCCAACGGGGACTCACTTAAACTTTTAATACTAGCATCGGTTTCGGTAGAAACCAATGCGACAGCTTCGGCTCATTTTAAATGTAGCCTTTGGTTGATGGCACTGGTTGCCATGGAGTCAATGGCTGAATGTACAGTTTTAACTTTTTTGGACAAAATAAAGTATTCTTTGTAAATAATTGTGCCCTCCTAGCCCTCCTAGTAGGGCAGACCCTAACTGATTTTTAAACCTTTTTGACTTCATTTTAAACGGTGGTCCTGGAAATTTTAATCAGTAAGATGCCTAAATACAAAATGTTATCATAAATTTTATATACCAAAATAAATATGATTAAAACTAGCTAGCTAGTTAACAACGGGTCACGCAAATACGAGCCATGGCACCTACATTGAAACTTTATTAAAACAAAATTGAAAACTTTATTAAAAAATAATTACATGGGTTTTCCGCCCCCCCCCCCCCCCCCCCCCCCCCCCCCCTCCCCACAACTTTATAAATAAGTAATGTCCCATATGGTCTTTTTAAGAGCGGGAGGACGGAAAGCTTTAATTTTCCTTTTCTTTGTCTCCATATTTCTGTCAGTCTGTGTATTTCTCTCTTTAGACAGTCCCCGAGCCGAAGGTTCGGGGAACTATTGTTTTTGGTCTGGTTTTGTTTTAATCTTGCTATCTTTTTCTATAACTGTCTGTCTGTCTGTCTGTCTCTGTGCCTATCAAAAGTATCATCTATCAACCCCCTCTGTTAAACGACGACTTTGTTGTTTATTTACTCGCTTTGTTGATCGACCCAAATGCTCGAGGTTTGGTGTGCACATACCCCAATCTTTCATTGACAAAGTCATGAAATTTCAGCAAGATTCTATGAACGGTTTTGAAAATATGAAGCCAAAAGTAAACGTATGGGTGCAAACACACCCACGGGGTACGGGAAGGGTCAAAGATCCACCAGATCACGTGTCAAAATCACCGGTTTCGCGTGTTTTCCCTCGTATAGCTGGTAAGAAATCTTGTTTTGACCAGGTTTGACTCCCACGCAAATGCCCCCAAATTGAAAACGAAACATTATTTTAAAGAGCAGTCTCAATTTGAGGTTGGGGGAATTTATATGTGGGTCACAGCTACCCAGAAAAAAACCGAGGGACTTAATCGTGGCGGGTCAGTGTGTCTTTAAATTATTTAGTATAGATGTATCCTCTATTTATCTGTTAAATCAAACCTCTCTCTCTCTCTCTCTTCTCTCTCTCTCTCTCTCTCTCTCTCTCTCTCTCTCTCTCTCTCTCTCTCTCTCTCTCTCTCTCTCTCTCTCTCTCTCTCTCTCTCTCTCTCTCTCTCTGAGTGAAAACAAGCACTGATGCAAATCTCATTACTCTGTATAAATAAACATTCGTTTCGTTTCTATTTCTTTCTCTTCTCTCTTTCTCTCTCTCTCTCTTTCTTTTCTTTCTTTCTTCCTTCTTCTTTCCTTTCAACTTTTATATAAAATAAAGGACCATATTTTTTTCCGTCTTTTTTTATTTTTTATTTTTGGGGGGAGGGGGGGCAGATCTTTCTTTTTCTTCTGATATAGATTACTTCCTTATCTGTTCTCACTGCACGATTTATTTCTTCTTCTTCTTCTTCTTCTTCTTCTTCTTCTTCTTCTTCTTCTGCTTCTTCTTCTTCTTCTTCTTCTTCTTCTTCTTCTTCTTCTTCTTCTTCTTCTTCTCTTCTCTTCTTCTTCTTCTTCTTCTTCTTCTTCTTCTTCTTCTTCTTTCTTCTTCTTCTTCCTCTTCTTCTTCTTCTATTCTTCTTCTTCTTCTTATTCTTCTTCTTCTTTTCTTCTTCTCTTCTTATTCTCTTCTTCTTCTTCTTCTTCTTCTGCTTCTTTCTTCTTCTTCTTCTTCTCTTCTTCTTCTTCTTCTTCTTCTTCTTCTTCTCTTCTTCTTCTTCTTCTTCCTCTTCTTCTTCTTCTTTCTTCTTCTTCTTCTTCTTCTTCTTCTTCTTCTTCTTCTTCTTTCTTCTTCTTCTTCTTCTTCTTCTTCTTCTTCCTCTTCTTCTTCTTCTTCTTCTTCTTCTGCTCTCTTCTTCTTCTTCTTCTTCTTCTTCTTCTTCTTCTTCTTCTTCCTCTTCTTCTTCTTCTTCTTCTTCTTCTTCTTCTTCTTCTTCTTCTTCTTCTTCTTCTCTTTCTTCTTCTTCTTCTTCTTCTTCTTCTTCTTCTTCTTCTTCTGCTTCTTCTTCTTCTTTTTTTTTCCTTCTTCTTCTTTTCTTCTTCTTCTTCCTTCTTCCTTCTTCTCTTCTTCTTCTTCTTCTGCTTCTTCTTCTTCTTCTTCTTCTTCTTTCTTCTTCTTCTCTTCTTCTTCTTCTTCTTCTTCTTCTTCTTCTTCTTCTTCTTCTTCTCTTCTTCTTCTTCTTCTTCTTCTTCTTCTTCTTCTTCTTCTTCTTCTTCTTAATTCTGTTTTTGCCTTTCTTCCATTGAAAGAAAAATGGGCATAAAGGTAAAAATAATAAATGAGAAGCAGAGAGAAAGAGAGAAGAAAGAAAAGGATGTAGAAAAAGGAAGGAAGGTCCTGCCAGAAAACGAAAAGGAAAATTGGAGGAGGGGGAGGAGGAGGAGGGAAGGGGGCTGTTAGAAGATGAAGGGAGGGGAAGACGAAAGAAAGAAAGAAAGAAAGGAAGGAAGGAAGGAAGAAAGAAAGAAGTTAAAAAAAAAACAAATAAAAAAGGAGGTGAACTGTAATTGATCTTCCGTTATTTTCTGTAGAAATGTTGACCCACTTGCAAAGCCTGGGGCTTGCTTGAAATGAGAGAGGGGTGGGGTGGGGTGGGGGGAGGGGAAGGGGAGGGGGAAAAGAAGCGTTTAGAGAAGGATAAGTGAGAGAAAGAAGGAGGAGGTGGGGAGGGGGGGGGGGGAAGAGAAGAGAGAAATTGGGATAAGGAGAGAAAGAGAGAGAGAGAGGGGGGGGTGTATAGAAGATATTGAGGAGAGAGAGGGAAGGGAGAATATGGGGGGGGGGGGGGTAGAGAGAGATTTTTCGATGAAGGTTATTTTTCTTGAAATGGAGATAAATGTGAAGGAGAGAAAAAGAAGGGGAGGGGTGGTGGGGTAGAGGGGGAGAAATAGTGTGAGGGGGTGGAGGAGGTGATAGGAATCAATAAAAATATTTTATTTCCCCTTCTCCTTTTCTTTTCTTTTTATTTTAGAGGAATAAAAAAAAAAGGTGGACAGGGAAGAAGAAGACCTAGAGATTAGATTGACCTGGCGTTTGCATCCAGTGACGGCAGTAACACAATGACCCGACATGGCCCCCCGTGACCTTGAATGACCTGACCTTTTGACCTGACCCCGGGTGACCTCTGATATGATGTCAGATGGGAAGCTCGCGCCGTGTCTGTCATACGTCATCGGGACACGCGCATTTACATGTTGATGTTCGCTTTGGAACGCGTAATGTGCCTGCTTCCTGCGTACATTATTGTATGCGCATGCGCGTAGTTGTGCACTTCTGTTCTCTCTCTCTCTCTCTCTCTCTCTCTCTCTCTCTCTCTCTCTCTCTCTCTCTCTCTCTCTCTCTCTCTCTCTCTCTCTCTTTGTCTCCCTGTCTCTGTCTCTCTCTTTGTCTCTCTGTATGTCTGTCTCTCTCTCTCTGTCTCTCTCTATCTATCTGTCTGTCTATCTCTCTCTCTCTCTCTAGCTCTCTCTGTGTCTCTCTGTGTCTATTTGTATCTGTCTCTCTCTCTATCTATCTGTCTGTCTCTCTCTCTCTCTCTCTCTCTCTCTCTCTCTTTGTCTCCCTGTCTCTGTCTTATTGTCTCTCTCTCTCTCTGTCTCTCTCTCTCTATCTGTCTCTCTCTCTCTCTCTCTGTCTATCTCTCTCTCTCTCTCTCTCTCTCTGTCTCTCTCTGTGTCTCTCTCTCTCTCTCTCTCTCTCTCTCTCTCTCTCTCTCTCTCTCTCTCTCTCTCTCTCTCTCCCTGTCTCTCTCTATCTGTCTCTCTTACTCCTCCTCTCTGTCTGTCTTTTCTCTGCTTCACTCTCACATCTCTCTCTGTACTCACTCTCTCTCTCTCTCTTCTCTCTCACACACACACCCAATATCTGTCTTCTTACTCCTCCTCTCTGTCTGTCTTTTATCTGCACACGTACACATCAACTCTTGTACACACACACACACACACACACACACACACACACACACACACACACACACACTCACTCACTCACACACTCATTCACTCACTCTCACTCACTCACACACGCGCATTGTGCGTGTGAAAATTATGCTTATAAGACACAATAAATAGAAACTTCTTTTTTTAGAAGAAAAGAAGAAACTGATTTTGAACGGGGATGGAAGGATATGAAGAAAGGAAGAAAAGAAAGAAAGAAGGGAGATCGAGAATGAGAGAGAGTCAGGAGTCAGGACATTTTAATTGTTAGGCCATGCCCATACAATGGAGTGAGTTTGACAACAACAACAAATTGACATTACATTATTAACTTGGCATTACAAAACACTACGTAAATATTGCCTAACTTTCAAAGCTTTAAAGATAAAAACAGACACTTTTCTTACAAACACTTTTGCTTGTACAAGAAAGTAATAACACAAATTTGAGCATAGAAGGATTGTTATAACACTTTTTTGGAATAAGTTCTCTTCGAAGGGGGAGAGAATGAGAGAGAGAGAGAGAGAGAGAGAGGAGAGAGAGAGAGAGAGAGAGAGAGAGAGAGAGAGAGAGAGAGAGAGAGAGAGAGAGAGAGAGAGAGAGAGAGAGAGAGAGAGAGAGAGAGAGAGAGAGAGAGAGAGAGAGAGAGAGAGAGAGAGAGAGAGAGAGAGAGAGAGAGAGAGAGAGAGAGAGAGAGAGAGAGAGAGAGAAAGCCATGCAAACAGACAGATAATAACAACAACAACAACAACAACAACAACAACACATGAACAGAAACAGACCAAAAGACAAGCAGACACGCATTGATGCAAAATGAGTAACAGAATAAAAACAAGTGCAACGCCGAGCGGCTGCAAAGTCCCCTCGCAGCATTGCCGAGCTACTCCGAAATCGGAATGTGTCGGTTGTACACATACATAAAAACGCATCAAAACAGCACGTAACTACATAAAAACGCATCAAAACAGCGCGTAACTGAATAGTTTTTTATATATAGCCTTGGGGTTCGGACCCGTGATTTGAGCGCGCGCGATCATGCGCACACGAGCGCACAGAAAGATTCATGACAACTGTGTTATAGACCATTCATCAAGAAATGTGGACAAAAACTGCATTGAAATACATGCAAAGCTTATTAGCGATTATGTGTTTCGGGGTTTGAACCCCCGTAACTGGCGCGACCTTGACCTTAATGTAAAACTAAATACATCAGTGGATAGCTTGCATCTTGGCAAACTAGTATACCAAATTTGATGATTACACTGAATAGTTTTTGAGAAAAACGGACGAATAGCCGGACGGACGGAGGCACACGGCCGGACGGACGGACACCGGACGGACGGACCAGACAAAAACAATAGCTCCCCGAACCTTCGGCTCGGGGACTACATAAAAAAATAAAAGAAAGAAAGAAAGAAAGAAAACCGAATGAGGAGAAAAACACGACACACAGACAAGAAGAATTGACAGACGACGCATTGCGGGCCTCAGAAATTGACAGACAAGGTATTCTCTCTCTCTCAATGAAGAAGACGGCACGTCAATCAAGGAGTGACGACGACTGTTCATGACGTCAGCTCATTAGCAGTTTTAGCACGGGCGCATCGTTATTCCTGTCACCATCCTTTATATCTGGTCCCCCCAGTCCTTAAAGACCCCCCACGTCACGTGTCACATTCCCTCTTATGCCAGGAATATTTCTTAAGATTTCTTACCAGCTATAAGAGGGAAAACACGTGAAAACCATGATTTTGACACGTCTGTGGTGGGTCTTTAACGGACTATCATGTTTTTGTTAACCCTTTCACCGCCAGCCAATTAGCCCAAAATACCATTAAACATAACTGGGTAGAGGGGGGGGGGAAAAAACATCTGCAATATTGGGAATACCTCTATGACATGTATAACATTAGACCTATCCATACCTCCCAAAATTAAGAAAACGGGGTCTTCGGATACCAGGCCCTGATTTGATGCCTTTTAGTGACATGGGTGTTAAACCAATGTGGTGCATAAATGCGACATTGGTGGTGAAAGGGTTAACTCGTACCTCGTTGAGCGAACAACCTCCCGGAATGGTAGAGAGGATTTACACCATGGACGAAATCATTTTCTACACAAAGCAGAAAGCACTGACGCACTGCAAATCAAACAAGAGACGCGCGACCTAATTTCAATGTGTTTTAACCCCAACGTAAGGTCTGCGTACACGCTAACAAATATTCACAACATATCACTATTTCCCCATGACAAAACAGTGAGCTGTAAGTCATATTACGAGTGGCCTAACACTGTGTTGCCATGGGGGAAATAGAGATATTTTGTCAATGATGTTAACGTGTACAGACCTTTACCATAGCCTCGAAATAATGACATTAAAACGAAACTAATGCAACGATGATTCCCAATAAGTCACAGTTTAGGACATTGGTGTAAAGTGTGACGAGGAGGGGAGGGATAGGGGCACTGAGAGAGATACGAATTCAGGTGTAATTGCACCATTTCGTCTCCAAGGTAATTAATGCTGAGTCATTCTGTCGTGATCGTTGCAGGCTTTCAAATACCATAATTGTGATCAGCAGAAGTAGACTGACGTCATGAACTGAAACAGATTATGTTCTGACATATAGGGCGCACACAGACAAGACTACAACAAAATGGAGTATGGTACATTACAGATTCAATCTTTTTTAAAATTATTATTGAGCTTGGTTTTTTTTACATTTTCAAAAACAATATAAAGCAAAAACGAACACGAAGAAACGCAAAACGGAACGTAGCAACTCAAAGAAAAGTAAACAAACAAAAACATATGGCAAACATTTCATTCAAACTGAACAAGGCATACGTATTCCTAAATTATCGACTGTTTACACAAAATACACTTTAACCCTTTCACCGCCAGCCATATTTCAGCCAAAATTTTCCATTAAATTAACCTGGGTAGAGAACAAAATCCATCTACAGCATTGGGGATTCTTCTGTGACATATGTAAAGTAAGGTCTATCCTTACTTCCCAAAACTAAGACAATAGGGTCTTTGGATAATAGACCCCAATTTGATGCCTTTTAGTGACATAGGTGTTAAATTACTGTGGTGCTAAAATGCTACTTTGGCGGTGAAAGGGTTAAGACTGGTACTACCATGATTTCTTAATAGTATGCATTCTTACAGATATACACTGTACATGCATTCTTATACTCGCGCCTATCAACACGTTATATTTGTCTATATGTATACACATACATACCAACCTAAAAGAATATTAAACTTTTTTTTATGCGGAGCCTTTGTTGCCTTAATCATTTAGCTGCAGCTTAAATCTTTGTACCAGATAGTCGTATAAATAGGACTCACTCTTTGGCCAGAACTTTTACATCTGTATTGTTAAAAATTCGGGACTTTCATGGTGTTGCACTGCCTCCGGGCATTGCCTCCAGGATCGTTCCCACCATCTGTATATCTACTAACGTCCCATATGTGTCTGTTCCAGACCGGAGGACGTTAAGCAGAATTTTATTCATGGCCAGAACAATTCCGTCCATAAGGGTCTACGACCGATTGGACGTTAATCTCCATTTCTTGCGGCCAGAACAAAAACCAAAACTTATCGTAGTACAAACTGACAGACATAGTCTATATACTACCAAACCAACCAAAGCAGCACCATAACACTAATCTAAAAAACAACAACCACACACACACACAAATAAACAAGCAAAACAAATCGTACAGTCCATCTATTCTTGTCTCTCTGTCGCTCTCTCTGCTACAGTAGCCAGAGTGCCAGAAATACCATCAATAGTAACGACCAATCACAATCGA
>CM065686.1:57721135-57723635 GCA_017654935.2 Phymorhynchus buccinoides | reverse complement strand
CATACAAACAGAGAGAGACAGACATAATTGTGTGGGTTTTAAAAAAAAAAAAGTGTAGTCAGGTTGACTCCATTGACAAGCACTTGGAAACAAAACAACAATAGGCAGAGGTGTATAAGGACGTTTTCTTCAACAGGCAGCTTTTGACAGAAACACAGAGAGACAGACAGAAACACAGAGAGACAGACAGAAACACAGAGAGACAGACAGAAGCACAGAGAGACAGACAGAAACACAGAGACAGACAGAAATACGGACAGCTATTGGGGGGAAGGGAGACAGGGAGAGAGGGAAAGACAGGGGTAGGGGAGGGGGGTATAAACGGGAAGACAGAAAGTGATAGGGGGAGGGGGAGGTGGGGGGGGGGGGGGGGGGGGGGGGGGGGGGGTCAGACAGAGTATACGTGGCCTGACATAGCAGAACGTATATTTAATCGCGCAGCATGTCGTCATAAAACGCTAGAGTCCTGTATTACGTCATAGGCACTTCCGACAAGGCGTCAATTTACGTCACAGGAAGCAGGCGCCGTGGCCGCGAATGACGTATCGCCATACGTTATGTCACGGTAACTGACGTATGAAGGAGCCAAGATTGCATGTCTGTGGCCACATGTATGACAACGTGTCAGCGTCAGAAGGACAGAATGACGACTCGCCGTGCATGGCTTGTCACAGCTATGATAAAACGTCGGCGTCAAAAAAAGGTTACGATGGCATTGTGTAGAGAGGTTGTTTACTTGTCCTTTGTGATTATTAAGGAGGTTACCTTTTATGTCCATGATGGTTGATTGGGAATCAAGTCAAAGTCAAAGTCAACAAGTGCAACGCCGAGCGGCTGCAAAGTCCCCTCGCAGCATCGCCGAGCTACTCCGAAATCAGAATGTGTCGGCTGTGCACATACATAAAAACGCATCAAAACAGCACGTAACTACATAAAAACGCATCAAAACAGCACCTAAGTGAATAGTGGTTTTTTTTTTAGTATAATTTTTTATATATATAGCCTTTTTTATATATATAGCCTTGGGGTTCGGACCCGTGACTTGAGCGCGCGCGATCATGCGCACACGCGCGCACAGGAAAATTCATGACAACTGTGTTATAGACCATTCATCAAAAAATGTGAAAAAAAACTGCATTAAAATACATGCAAAACTTCGCGAGATATTAGCGATTATGTGTTTCGGGGTTTGAACCCCGTAACTGGCGCGACCTTGACCTTAATGTAAAACTAAATACATCAGTGGATAGCTTGCATCTTGGCAAACTAGTATACCAAATTTGATGATGATAGACTGAATAGTTTTTGAGAAAAACGGACGAATAGCCGGACGGACGGACGGAGGCACGCCGGACGGACGGACGGACACCGGACGGACGGACGGACCAGACCAAAAACAATAGTTCCCCGAACCTTCGGCTCGGGGACTAAAAATACTTTATTGTCTCGTTAAGAGAAATGACAGTGCGGTCTCATACAAGCACAGTACAAACAAGAAAGCACATATTCATGCATTAAAAATGAAAGCAAAATGAAAAGGTCCATAATTTCGTTCCTTATAACCAAAAATGATGAAGATGATGGTGATGAAGATGATGATGGTGGTGGTGATGATGATGATGGTGGTGATGATGATGATGACGACGACGACGAAGAAGAACATGATGATGATGATGACGATGGTGATTATGATGACGATGATGATGATCAATTAATCAATCAATCAATCCATGTTTTTATTGTCCATTTTTACAAGAAATTATTTTTGCAGCGATCAAACAAATTAACAAAACACAATAAAGACAAAGATAGTATGATGATGATGATGATGATGACGATGATGATGTTGATGATATGGAGAGAAAAAAAGAAACATCTTCGTAAATCATACATGTAAAATACCCCGTCCCCTAAAAAAACGAAACCCACAAAAAACGTAATCCTATTCATTGATGATGATTGAAATCCTCTCTTTGATGTCGGATCTGATAACGAAGACTCTGAAACCAGTGAAGATAAAACCCCAAGAATACCTTCGTATTTCTCCTATATTTCTCTTCTTTTTCCTTTCTCAATCTGAAATGTCGAAGGAGAAAAACACACCTATTCAACAGCTCTTCCTGGATATTTCGAAATCAGCTCATGCGCCCTCGCGTGTGTGTTTTTTTGGCCTCTGAATTAATATGCTAAAATATGAAAATGTAAGAATGTGGCGAAATAAGGGAAAATATATTAATGAAATGAAATCAGATGAAGGGGGGAAATGGGGACATAATGACAACATGGCGGCGACCTTGGTGCTGATTATTCATCCTTTGTGTCATTTCCTTCTTCTGTACCCCCCCCCCCAGTTCTTCTGGTACCCCCCCCCCCCCCCCTCTCCTCCCCGTATGTATTTACCCTCTCCTGTCCTTCTTTCCCCCCCTTACTATTATGGTTCTATCCTTTCTTTCTAAATCCGTTTACTCTCTTTTTTTTTTTTATCTCTCTATCTTCTTCT
>CM065686.1:57706135-57711135 GCA_017654935.2 Phymorhynchus buccinoides | reverse complement strand
TCGTGAAAATTAGAATTGTTTACCTCCATTACTCGGTCAAATACCATACCAACAATGCAACAATGGTGTCGAAGTTTGCAGGATGCGAGTCAGCGACTTGGAAACATTTCTTTTTTTGAGAAAATTTAGGGGTGGCCAGTGGCCACAAACTGATAAAACTTGCAAAATGTGACGTAAAAATAATTATAAATGACATCATTTTTATAAATGACGCACGGTGTTCTAAGTGCTGTATGTCTGCTCAAACACACGAGGCGAGAGCTGGCGTACCAGTTTGTTCTGTGCTGTGTGTTGTTTAAGAGTAACATAATTCTAAAGACTAGAAGGCTATGCCGTTCTTGAATCAATGTTGATGTGTTTGTGTAGTAATTCTCTCCACCACTGTTGTTGTGTACTGTGTGGGTGATGGTCATATAGGCAGTCCTGGGTCATCCTTTCTGTACACCATTCTCTCCACCACTGTTGTTGTGTACTGTGTGGGTGATGGTCATATAGGCAGACCTGGGTCATCCTTTTTTTTTGGATGAACCTTCGTCTGTCTCAATGTGGCTGTTGCTTATGCTTTGCTAGGCGAATTGGTGCCGAAAATAACTTTGGTGAAGGGAGTTAATTACAGAGAGCTACTTTCCATTGCTTCACTATCATCCTCTCTCTTTGCATCACTATTTATATCTGATGTGTTTGTGTGTGTGCAGACTCGTACTTCAAATGGAGCAAACCGCACACTACAGAACATGGTGAGTAGAACTCTCTCTCTCTCTCTCTCTCTCTCTCTCTCTCTCTCTCTCTCTCTCTCTCTCTCTCCATCTCTCTCTCTCTCTCTCTCCTCTCTCTGGTTTGATGGTTGGTTTTATGTGATATGTTTGTACTTTATTCTTTTTCTTTTTATGTGATTTATTATCTTATAATTAGGCCTATATGGTATGTACAGTGCATTGTCATAGTAAATAGTTGTATTTTCATTTTGTATGTTACTATACAGTTCTACGTGTTGGTTTATTGTTTGTGGCTCAAGCCACAAACCTATAACTCACTTTGTCGGTCTGTCTGTCTGTCTGTCTGTCGGTCGGTCCAAAATTGTCGCACATTTTGACAAAATTGTCGCACTTCAAATCGAGGCTACACTTCAAATGATGTATTTTAAAAGCGTACAAAATAATAAACATACGTAATACAGACACTACAACAGACACGACGAGTATGCGGTGCTTCTTTTGATGAGCATAAGTAGGATACATAGTTTTAAATGTTTTCCAAAAGATATAAAAAGTTACGAAATGGTGCAGAGATAACATTCTGGTTTACAGATTAAAATTATTGAAAAGCCAGGGGAGGTGACTCATGATTGGAGTGGTAAAAATAGACCGCGTGCCACAAACTATTGCGATTTCGCGCTTGTTTAATCATGTTTTAAATGTACATGTTTTTATGCCGTGCCACATCATAATTTCTCATTATGAGATAATAAAGTAGTCTCTCTCTCTCTCTCTCTCTCTCTCTCTCTCTCTCTCTCTCTCTCTCTCTCTCTCTCTCTCTCTCTCTCTCTCTCTCTCTCTCCCCCCCCCCCTCTCTCTCTCTCCCCCCCCCTCTGAGTGGTTTATTGTTGTGTGACTGTGTATAATTATTATGTCTTTGTGTCAAATGTTAGCCTTCTGTTTTGATTTGCTTTAAATTTGTGGTAATTTGATACTTTTCTTTCTTCTTCGTAATTGTTTTCAAATTTGATCAACTTTGATGTTTCGAGTTTCAGTTAGAGTGTTTCATACGTTTCTTCAACTTGGCTTTTGAAATTCGATTTGCGCTACGGATTGATTAGTTTGAATTTGTTTTATTGAGCTTGTTTGTTTCTATGTTTTGGGTTTGTTTGTTTGTTTGTTTGTTTGATTGTTTGCTTTAGTTTGAGCTGCAGCTTGTTGCGTCGTGTACGCTTTGCTGAGTTTATTTTTTATTGTTCTAGAAATGCAGATTTGGGCACTCTGACGGATGGGTTTTTGTAAGAAACACGTCGAGATCACTAGGGAAACACCATTTGCAGAGATCGCAACACTCACTTTGCTCTGGTTTTCTATAAATCAAACCGTCAAATCGGTGATTCCTCCTTGGCGGAGGTGCTGGAAGTTCTCTTTTCTAATGGCGCCTGAGTTTAGACCAAATCGTTTTCACGAAATGTTCGCAATACAAATCTTTTTATTTATTTTCTTTTTTAATTTTATACAGTTTACCTAAAGGAGTTTCGCTCACAACAATGGAAATAGCCCCCTTTTTTTTTAATGCACTACAAAAAAGAAAAAGCTTCAACCACAATGAGTATTATCCACCCACCCCATCCAAAATGGCTTCTGTCTCCGGCATCTCCGCCAAGGAGGAATCGCCGTTTTGACGGTTTGATTTCTAGGAAACCAGAGCAAAGTGAGTGTTCCGATCATTGAAAAGGCTGTCTTTCTGGTGATCTCGACGTGTTTCTTGCAAAATCTCATCCATCAGGGTCCACGTTTAAAGTATCTGATGACTGGTTGCAACGTCTATAAGTTCATTTATGTCCTTATCTGCTCTGAAAATCCTTTTTTATGTTCTGTGCTTGTAACTTCCTCTAATCTGTCATGACTCTCTGCCTTTGCCCTTTGTTGATTCTGTCATCTACTGTCTTACTGCCTAACTGGTCCATTCTCCTGCCTTTGTTCAAGAAACGTACAAAGATGGTTTTCTCGCAAAACAAGGCCATATGAATTACTATAGTAAATAACAGTATGTTTATAATGATGTTTGCCTGTTCCTGTGTCTGTAGTATTGGACAATGCACAACTCGATTTATTGTGACCTACGTAAAATGTTTATGATCCTGGGCCTGTATTCACGTTGAGATAGCATGAGACTTAGCACCATGCTAACTTAGAAGCTCTTCCAAAAGTCCTATTAAATCCTATAGGACATTGGAAGAGCTTCTAAGTTAGCATCATGCTAAGTCTCATGCTATCTCAACGTGAATACAGGCCCAGGCCATTTTGTGAATGATGTATAAGAACAAATTCTGGGGAGGGGTGTATTATTATATTATTTATTTATTATTATTTATTATTTATAAAAAAATTATTAGTAGTATTACTATGCATTTTCTTTATGTGTTTGTGTGTGTGTGTTGTTGTTGTTTTTTGTATTATTAGTTTTTAGTTAAATTATATTCTACTTTATCTCAACAACAACAAAATTGATTTTTTTTCTCCAGCCGAAGACGGACACTCTGGGTCTATTTCTTAGTTAGGCGCATAACAAAAGCATGACGCATCTGCGCTCATATGACAGGAAACTGTCTGAGCGGTCGACGATGAAGAAGAAGATATGACCAAGATGATTAGTCTGCCCTTACTCAAAGCAAAAACAAAAAGGTGTCAATAAAATTATGTTTATCTATGTCTGAACACACACACAAAAGAATAACAGTGTCCTTGGGATAATTTGTGTCCCTATCTCAACAAGACAATCTAAAAGCCGCCTCAGACTATCCCAACCAATTGTGACCCCGCACCACGAAAGGGACATTAAGTCGCTGGGCTAGTTTCTCACAACAGGCCTGCAAAGTCAAAAATCTCATTTTTGGGGGTCAATTTTGAGTTACGGGTATTTTTGTGTTCTCTAACATCGTACCTTTCATATTTGTAAAGGATAATCTTTAATATGGTCTCTAAATGGTCTTATAAGTGTTATAAAATGAGTAGGTCAGTACATTTTTTTCAGGTAGGCTAGACTTTAGACTTTTCTCAAAATGGCTGCATGATGCTCATCCTACTGACTTTAAATGCTCATAACTCTGGAACAGACAAAGATACAAGAATGGTTCTTGCATTATTAGAAAGAGAATGGTCTGTAGTTGTCAAATAAATACGTTTCTCAGAATGGTCAGTTTGACACTTAATGTCCCTTTCGTGGTGCTCGGTCACATTTGCTTAAAAGAAATTCTACTACTTGTGGCCTGTCCGAATTTCCCCTATCAGCCAAGCATTGGCTGCATTTCCGGGTCGGTGTCATGAGAAATAAGTACCTCCCGTGAAATAAGTACCCTCCGTATGTGGACTAGAACCATTATTATTTAATGTGAGAAATAAGTCAACTATTATTTAAAATATTGAGATTTGAGTGCCCAATCTACAAGGAAAGAACAAACAAAATAGAGCAGGAGGGTGTAAATCTACATGTTTGCCGAAAAATCGATGTACAAAGCCATGCTACTTAGTTTCGTATTTTTCAAAATGGTGGACGATATAAACAACCACCCATGCAAACAAAAACAAACATGATAAATATTAGAAAAATATCTATGACTTTTCAATATTTAATGATGAATTCTCTGTTCTTCCTGCAAGCCACAAGACGCCTCTGAATGTATTTAGGGGCGAATCTGTCCCAAACAGCAAACAATTCGAATGAGGAAAGGGTATTTATTTCATGGGTTAGGTATTGTATGCAACACCGGTGTTCCCCCAACTGCCTGAAGTGCGTTGGAAGTAAATGGTGCAGTCGCCAATTCCTTACCACCTGGTTGTAGGGGGTTCGCTTTGACCAACATTTTCATTTTCCATTTGTGATTTCTACTCCTTCTGTCGAAAGAAAAGGAAACTGTGGAAAGGTCACAACCAGTTTCATTCGACTAGGTTGGATAGTGTGTGAGGGGGGGGGGTTTGTGGGGCTCTCCTTCTTTGGGGGGGGGGGGTGGGGGGGGGGGGGGGGGGGGGGGGGGGGCTTTGTATAAGTTATGCATGTTGAATCTGTTACTATTTAATATGATGCTGTTAACTATATGTTGTGTGGTTTTTTGTGTGTGTGCAATTCATATAATATGTTGAACCTTTTTATGATTTGTAATGCCTTTATACTGTTGTAAAGCGCGATGAGCCCAATGTGCGTCCTTAGTGGAGTGTTTGTCCCTATCTTAACGTGTGCTTTGTTTCTCTCCCTACAGCTTGCATGACGTCCAGGGACTTTTGGGGTAAGCTGTCATACGTTTG
>CM065686.1:57676135-57701135 GCA_017654935.2 Phymorhynchus buccinoides | reverse complement strand
ACAAACTTTACTTATCTCCACATCAGATTAGGTTGTTGTTTTGTGTGTTGTTGTTCTTTCTCTCTTTAACTGTGTTTTTTCCCCAAAAAATATCTTCTCTTCGCGATAAAACGAAAGACGAATTATTGTGCATGCACCAGAGGTAAGTTTTTGTTATTTGATACAAATTAACCCTTTAAAGTTCTGTTCTGCCATTACGTGTGAACATTGCGTCGCGAGTATTGACTAATCAACGAGAGTTTGTTTGGATAGTAATTCTGGGTGAAAAAAACACACACACCAAAAAATCCGATTTAAGCTGCACGAAGCTACGAGAGAGAACAATAAGACCAGTGTGGTTAGAAGTTTGAACAGAGTTTCTCTTCCCCCGTTTGCTAGCCCTTTAATATCACATTGAGTCGCGTTGCGTACACAAAAGCGCTCCGACCAGACTGAAGCTCTTTAAAGCTGCCTCACACGATCCAACCTTTTCTTTGTCGGAAGAAAAATCGGTTGTGAGCTCTAATCCACTAGGTGTAGCCGTATGCCGGCTTCAAACTATCGGCAAGCATTGTCTGTTTCCCACAACTGGCTGAGTGAGCTAGGAGTAAATAAATGGTGCAGAAACTTAGCGGGCTCTTTTGCCTACCAGGTGTCATGACGCTCGAGTGGGGCTAATCCTCTCTATATTCTTAGTTGGGGATAAAGAAAGAGAGAGAGAGACGGAGGAGTCCCACCCTCTCTCTCTCTCTCTCACTACGCTCAACTAAGAACATCGCGTGATAAGCCCCTGGATTGACTGCCCCCTGGCGGGAAAATAATCGCCATAAGTCGAACATTCTTTCCAGCAGGTTGGAAGAATTTCAATCGACCAAAGCTTGCGTTTGTCATTTCTACTCACTCTGTCGACAGAAAGAAAAACACTGTGGACAGGTCACAACCAGATTCATCCGACCTGGTCGAATATGCTGATGATTAGATTAACGTCCAGTTAGTCGTATACTCTTATGGACAAAGTTCTTGAAGACGTGGTCTTCCTGGAGATGAAGACGAAGATGATGGCGATGAGACAGTAGTCGAGACGTAGCAGCCGTGGTGGATGATTCCGGTAACATTGCGGACCCTTGAACGTAGGGGTTCGCCGTCTGAAACTGGACCATTCGGATGGAGTCCGAGTCGTGCTGTTGTTACTGTCCTTGATACTTTAGGTGTGATCAGCATCGGCGTCGCAGGAAGAAGATGGTATAGCATGGTGAGACAGCCCAAGGTTGTTTCTGTCCTTGATGCTTCAGTGTGGAGTCAGCATCGGCGTCGCGGAAAGAAGATAGTATAGCATGGTGAGACAGCCCAAGGTTGTCTCTGTCCTTGATGCTTCAGTGTGGAGTCAGCATCGGCGTCGCGGAAAGAAGATAGTATAGCATGGTGAGACAACCCAAGGTTGTTTCTGTCCTTGATGCTTCAGTGTGGAGTCAGCATCGGCGTCGCGGAAAGAAGATAGTATAGCATGGTGAGACAACCCAAGGTTGTTTCTGTCCTTGATGCTTCAGTGTGGAGTCAGCATCGGCTTCGCGGGAAGAAGATGGTATAGCATGGTGAGACAACCCAAGGTTGTCGCTGGTCTCTTGTAGTGCTTGCTTGTCGTTGGGTCAGTGAGCAACCTCCTCCCTCCAAAGGTCGTCTTCAGGACCACCGGGCGGCCTTCTCCGTACCTAGATGTTGGCGTCTTCTTTGTTTTGTTGTTACTCTCTTGTTAGTCCCCGAGCCGTCCGTCCGTCCGGTGTCCGTCCGTCCGGTGTCCGTCCGTCCGGCTTGCCTCTGTCCGTCCGGCGTGCCTCCGTTTTTCTCAAAAACTATTCAGTCTATCATCATCAAATTTGGTATACTAGTTTGCCAAGATGCAAGCTATCCACTGATGTATTTAGTTTTACATTAAGGTCAAGGTCGCGCCAGTTACGGGGTTCAAACCCCGAAACACATAATCGCTAATATCTCGCGAAGTTTTGCATATATTTTAATGCAGTTTTTTCCACAACATTGCTTGATGAATGGTCTATAACACAGTTGTCATGAATGTTTCTGTGCGCTCGTGTGCGCATGATCGCGCGCGCTCAAATCACGGGTCCGAACCCCAAGGCTATATATAAAAAACCTATTCGCTTACGTGCTGTTTTGATGCGTTTTTATGTAGTTACGTGCTGTTTTGATGCGTTTTTATGTATGTGTACAGCCGACACATTCCGATTTCGGAGTACCTCGGCGATGCTGCGAGGGGACTTTGCAGCCGCTTGGCGTTGCACTTGTTTTGCTTTTAATATTGTTATTGAATGGTTTTCTTTGTTTGGTTGTTAATTTATTGTTTTGTTTTGTTATTGAATGATTTTCTTTGTTTTGTTGTTAATTTATTGTTTTGTTTTGTTATTGAATGGTTTTCTCTGTTTTGTTGTTAATTTATTGTTGTTATTGTTGAATGGTTTTCTCTGTTTTGTTGTTAATTTATTGTTGTTATTGTTGTTGAATGGTTTTCTCTGTTTTGTTGTTAATTTATTGTTGTTATTGTTGTTGAATGGTTTTCTCTGTTTTGTTGTTAATTTATTGTTGTTATTGTTGAATGGTTTTCTCTGTTTTGTTGTTAATTTATTGTTGTTATTGTTGTTGAATGGTTTTCTCTGTTTTGTTGTTAATTTATTGTTGTTATTGTTGAATGGTTTTCTCTGTTTTGTTGTTAATTTATTGTTGTTATTGTTGTTGAATGGTTTTCTCTGTTTTGTTGTGAATTTATTGTTGTTGTTGTTGTTGAATGGTTTTCTCTGTTTTGTTGTTAATTTATTGTTGTTATTGTTGAATGGTTTTCTCTGTTTTGTTGTTAATTTATTGTTGTTATTGTTGTTGAATGGTTTTCTCTGTTTTGTTGTGAATTTATTGTTGTTATTGTTGTTGAATGGTTTTCTCTGTTTTGTTGTTAATTTATTGTTGTTATTGTTGTTGAATGGTTTTCTCTGTTTTGTTGTTAATTTATTGTTGTTATTGTTGTTGAATGGTTTTCTCTGTTTTGTTGTGAATTTATTGTTGTTATTGTTGTTGAATGGTTTTCTCTGTTTTGTTGTTAATTTATTGTTGTTGTTGTTGTTGAATGGTTTTCTCTGTTTTGTTGTTAATTTATTGTTGTTATTGTTGTTGAATGGTTTTCTCTGTTTTGTTGTTAATTTATTGTTGTTGTTGTTGTTGAATGGTTTTCTCTGTTTTGTTGTTAATTTATTGTTGTTATTGTTGTTGAATGGTTTTCTCTGTTTTGTTGTGAATTTATTGTTGTTATTGTTGTTGAATGGTTTTCTCTGTTTTGTTGTTAATTTATTGTTTTGTTATTGAATGGTTTTCTCTGTTTTGTTGTTAATTTATTGTTGTTATTGTTGAATGGTTTTCTCTGTTTTGTTGTTAATTTATTGTTGTTATTGTTGTTGAATGGTTTTCTCTGTTTTGTTGTTAATTTATTGTTGTTGTTGTTGTTGAATGGTTTTCTCTGTTTTGTTGTGAATTTATTGTTGTTGTTGTTGTTGAATGGTTTTCTCTGTTTTGTTGTGAATTTATTGTTGTTGTTGTTGTTGAATGGTTTTCTCTGTTTTGTTGTTAATTTATTGTTGTTATTGTTGTTGAATGGTTTTCTCTGTTTTGTTGTTAATTTATTGTTGTTATTGTTATTGAATGATTTTCTTTGTTTTGTTGTGAATTTATTGTTGTTATTGTTATTGAATGATTTTCTTTGTTTTGTTGTGAATTTATTGTTGTTATTGTTGTTGAATGGTTTTCTCTGTTTTGTTGTGAATTTATTGTTGTTATTGTTATTGAATGATTTTCTTTGTTTTGTTGTGAATTTATTGTTTTGTTATTGAATGGTTTTCTTTGTTTTGTTTTGTTATTGAATGGTTTTCTCTGTTTTGTTGTTAATTTATTGTTATTGTTATTGAATGATTTTCTTTGTTTTGTTTTGTTATTGAATGGTTTTCTCTGTTTTGTTGTTAATTTATTGTTATTGTTGCTGAATGATTTTCTTTGTTTTGTTGTTAATCTATTGTTTTGTTTTGTTATTGAATGATTTTCTTTGTTTTGTTGTTAATCTATTGTTTTGTTTTGTTATTGAATGATTTTCTTTGTTTTGTTGTTAATTTATTGTTGTTATTGTTGCTGAATGGTTTTCTCTGTTTTGTTGTTAATTTATTGTTTTGTTATTGAATGATTTTCTTTGTTTTGTTGTTAATCTATTGTTTTGTTTTGTTATTGAATGATTTTCTTTGTTTTGTTGTTAATTTATTGTTGTTGTTGTTATTGAATGATTTTCTTTGTTTTGTTGTTAATTTATTGTTGTTGTTGTTGTTGAATGGTTTTCTCTGTTTTGTTGTTAATTTATTGTTGTTATTGTTGTTGAATGATTTTCTTTGTTTTGTTGTTAATTTATTGTTGTTATTGTTATTGAATGGTTTTCTCTGTTTTGTTGTTAATTTATTGTTGTTGTTGTTGTTGAATGGTTTTCTCTGTTTTGTTGTTAATTTATTGTTGTTGTTGTTGAATGGTTTTCTCTGTTTTGTTGTTAATTTATTGTTGTTATTGTTATTGAATGATTTTCTTTGTTTTGTTGTTAATTTATTGTTGTTATTGTTGAATGATTTTCTCTGTTTTGTTGTTAATTTATTATTGTTATTGAATGGTTTTCTCTGTTTTGTTGTTAATTTATTGTTGTTATTGTTATTGAATGGTTTTCTCTGTTTTGTTGTTAATTTATTGTTATTGTTATTGAATGGTTTTCTCTGTTTTGTTGTTAATTTATTGTTATTGTTGTTGAATGATTTTCTTTGTTTTGTTGTTAATCTATTGTTTTGTTTTGTTATTGAATGATTTTCTCTGTTTTGTTGTTAATTTATTGTTATTGTTGTTGAATGATTTTCTTTGTTTTGTTGTTAATCTATTGTTTTGTTTTGTTATTGTTGTTGAATGGTTTTGTTTTTGCGGCTGAAGTCTTGTTCGTTCTGTTTTGTGTTGATGTATGGGGGGGAGTCATATTTAGCATTGTTCACGTTGCAGAATGGGAATGCTAAACGTGATCTCTCCTTTTGTTCAGATAATTGTTTCTCTGCGCTTTCTATACTTCTCCAATTTGTTTTTTTTCTTCTTTATTTTTCAATTCAAGCCGTCACTTTCTTTCTTTGTTTGAATGTAAATGGATGACATTTGGCTTGGTGCGCTTTCTACGCTTCTGCTGGCTGCAGTGCCGCGTTAGACATGAGTTCAATTCTCTTTTGTGTATTTTTTAATGTCAACAGAGATTTTCTTTTCCTTCTCTTTTTTGTTTTATAAGTGTGACGAGGGAAGGTTCTTTTTCTGCATTTAACACGGTTAAAACGGTTATTTATACTCACAGAGGCGTTTCTGTGAAATTCGGGTTCCTCCCACCTGGAGAGCGCGTCGCAGCCAGAGGCGCGCTACCCATTTTTTAAAAATTGCATGCTCCACCGAAATCGGAATGTGTCGGCTGTACGCAGCGGGGAGACCAGTAAAAACTAAAAACCAGACACATACGTACCTTATCCATTATGGCCATGTGGCCTGGGAACGCAGAAGAAAAACAAGAAGAGGAAGACGTAGGGGAAGACGGGGTAAAAAGCGCATGGGCGGGTAAGAAGCCCACCCCAATTATCTCATGAAATAAAGAAAATTTCAGTCAAATTTGTCCATGAGACGAATGATAGACATTAAGGCTCGTCTCATGGGCAAAATGAGACTGAAATTTGCTTCATTTCATGAGATAATTGGGGTGGGCTTCTTACCCGCCCATGCGCTTTTTACCCCGTCTTCCCCTATCGCATAGTTAGTGAGGTTTATCATTTTCTCTTTATACTTTTTCTTTCCTTCGTTCCAGAGTAAACGTTTTCTTCCAGGAGAAGCGCTGCAGTTTCTTTTGGGTTTTTTTCTTTAGAACCTCCATAGTTTGTTTGTTTATTCTCAGGTCCTGGTTTCAATTTTCATTTTGATTTCTTATCATGTAACGTTGTTTTGTATACCCGAGTCATTTTGATTTGTAGCGTTTGCAACTTTATCATGTAACTTTTTTGTTTATAACTGTGTACAGATTTTCCACACAGAAATACAATGCACTGGAAAAACATTCAATGGTGGATCTCCTTGCATATCCCGCTCTCTCTCTCTCTCTCTCTCTCTCTCTCTCTCTCTCTCTCTCTCTCTCTCTCTCTCTCTCTCTCTCTCTCTCTCTCTCTCTCTCTCTCCTCTCTCTCTCTCTCTCTCTCTCTCCTCTCTCTCTCTCTCTCTCTCTCTCTCTCTCTCTCTCTCTCTCTCTCTCTCTCTCTCTCTCTCTCTCTCTCTCTCTCTCTCTCTCTCTCTCTCTCTCTCTCTCTCTCTCTCTCTCTCTCTCTCTCTCTCTCTCTCTCTCTCTCTCTCTCTCTCTCTCTCTCTCTCTCTCTCTCTCTCTCTCTCTCTCTCTCTCTCTCTCTCTCTCTCTCTCTCTCTCTCTCTCTCTCTCTCTCTCTCTCTCTCTCTCTCTCTCTCTCTCTCTCTCTCTCTCTCTCTCTCTCTCTCTCTCTCTCTCTCCCTCTCTCTCTCTCTCTCCTCTCTCTCTCTCTCTCTCTCCCCCTCTCTCTCCCCCTTCCCACCCACGATATATGGTACTGATTGCATTTAAAGTATCGGTTTACGTAGTGCACTGTGTAGCGTGGAACGTAGATGTCTTGCATTATTAACGATATTTTAAGTGATAAATCTTTCCATTTGAACGTTCTTCTCTCTTTGTTTCCTATGTATCATCAAACGCATGGTCTTTGCTGTCATTATTTGTTTGTGTGTGTGTGTGTGTATGTGTGTGTGTGTGTGTATGTGTGTGTCAAAGTCAAAGTCAAAATTGTATTTCCAGATGGACATCGAATAAGCATTACATTATGCTTCTTTTTTTTTACAGTGTGTGTGTGTTTGTTTGCGCGCGCGCGCGCGCGTGTGTGTGTGTGTGTGTGTGTGTGTGTGTGTGTGTGTGTGTGTGTGTGTGTGTGTGAGAGAGAGAGAGAGAGAGAGAGAGAGAGAGAGAGAGAGAGAGAGAGAGAGAGAGAGAGAGAGAGAGAGAGAGAGAGAGAGAGAGAGAGAGAGAGAGAGAGTTCTGTGTTGACATAGCTTGCAAATCTATAAGCCATATTTATAAGTTCCAATACAGATGGTAACAGCAAAAAGCCCTGCTGTGCACACAGTTAGTCAGGCCTGCTTCTAAATCAGTATCTAAGAAAAAGGTATTCATCACATCAATGGCGTGCAAAGACACATAAATAGTATAGTCAGTGTAAAAAAAAAATGTTTTAAGGAAAAATGTTTTAGGGAAACGATTAAACTAAATTCGAAGGGTGAATGCCAGAACTGTCTATCTGTGTTCTTTATTCCATTTGAGATACACCGTTCTGGCAGGCACTCCTCATAAGAGTAAAGTTATTATATGTCATTTTCCTTGGTCAATGAATCACCAAACACCCCCTATTTGAGCACCATTTTTTTTTTAAAATTCAACAATTATCACATGTGGAAACATAATAGGGGAAGACGGGGTAAAAAGCGCATGGGCGGGTAAGAGGCCCACCCCAATTATCTCATGAAATAAAGAAAATGTCAGTCAAATTTGCCCATGAGACGAATGCTAGACATTAACGCTCGTCTCATGGGCAAAATGAGACTGAAATTTACTTCATTTCATGAGATAATTGGGGTGGGCTTCTTACCCGCCCATGCGCTTTTTACCCCGTCTTCCCCTAATAGTAGGAATACTTATGCACCCACGTTCACCCACTCACACAGACACTCACACACACACACACACACACACACACACACACACACACACATGCATATACACACAAACATACGCTGGGCTATACTATGTTATATGCTCAACCACAACCAGACTGATAACAATGGATTAATAATGTTGAAAGCAGAGGGAGAAAGAGAAGGGAGGACGAAAAATAAATTTGAACTTGCATCATAATATACTAAGAGGGGAGAGAAGTGACAGGAGGGGGGAGGGGAGGGGTGAACATTTTCCGTCGGACATTATATTCCTCAACAGCTTATCGATACTTAAGCTTACACATAAAAACATTGAAAGGGGTTTACTCAATCTACATTGATGCAAATACTGTTTAGCGTGTAGAAAAAATGAAGTAAACAACACTATCAATGTGTATATTTTTGTCATATCCAGCAATGACCAATGAATGTCAAGCGTAAATTGACTACATTTTGACATGTTTCATTAATTAGAGTCAATTATTGTGGCGGTAGCATAGCCGATGAGGTTTAACCGAGGCGTGGTTACTGCTACACCTATCTGTATTGTTAAAAATTCGGGACTTTACTGGTGTTGCACTGCCTCCGGGCATTGCCTCCAGTATTGTTCCCACCATCTTTGTATCTACAAATGTCCCATTATGTGTCTGTTCCAGACCGAGAGGACGTAAAACACCATTTTTCTTCTTCATGTTTCATTAATAACATTAGCTAGTTCTTGCCACAAAAAATAATAATAATTGGGCATTCCCAAAACATAATTATGAAGAATGCTCTTGTCCTCGTTGTTGCCATCATCAGCATCATTATCATCGTCGTCATCATCATCACGGCCGCGCTTCCAAGCAGGTGTGTGTGTGTGAGTGTGTTAATGTTGTGTGTGTTCTGTGTGGGTATATCTGCTTGCATGTGTATGAGTGCATGCGTGCGAGATTGTGTTCGCTAGAGTGGGGGGGGGGGGGGGGGGGGGGGGAGGAGAGTGTGTGAGTATGTGTCTGTGAGTGTGAGTACACGTGAGTGATTTGTGTATGCGAGTGTACGTGCGTGTGCGCGTGTTTGTACAAGTGTATGCTTGAGTAAGTTTGTGTGCGTTTCAGTGATAATGTGTTTTCTGTGTGTTTGATGAAATGTGTGTGGGTATGTGTGCAAGAACGCGTTCACGCTCGTGCGTGCACGTACGTGCGTGTGTGTCTGTTTTGCGTGTGTGTCTGTTGTGTGTGTGTGCGCGTGTGTGTGCGTGTGTGAGTGTTTCAATACTGATTTAAAGTGCTTTGTGCTCGATAAAAAGCGGTATATAAATATCCGTTTATTCGGCATTATTATTATTATTATTATTATTATTATCATCGGCATTAGGCCTATCATTATCACTGTCATGATAAGAACTAAAAACATTCCGTCATGCCATCATCATCATCGGCATTAGGCCTATCATTATCACTGTCATGATAAGAACTAAAAACATTTCGTCATGCCATCATCATCATCGGCATTAGGCCTATCATTATCACTGTCATGATAAGAACTAAAAACATTCCGTCATGCCATGATGATGATGATGATGACAACAACGATGACAACGCGTCACCACCCCCCCCCCCCCACTCCCCTCTTTCTTTCTTCCTCCCCTCTTTCTTTCTTCCTCCCAGTCTCACCGTGTTGTAGTGGCAAGCGGCGTGGGAATGGCGCATTAACCTTTTAGCCGCCGACATTTAATCCTATCAATCATGGGCCCTGCCATTTCACGAAGGCGAGCAGAACTCTCTCGTATTGACGAACGGCCTGTTTTTGCCAGCGGCGCATCTCAATTGCGCCTGTCTTAATTACCCCCAAATCCTCAATTGCGCCTGTTTTAATTACCCCCAGTCATCAATTGCGCCTGTTTTAAATACCCACAATCCTCAATTGCGCCTGTCTTAATTACCCCCAATCCTCAATTACGCCTGTCTTATTTACCCCCAATTGCGCCTGTGTTGATTATCCTCAATTGCGCCTGTACTGTTTTAATTACCCACAATCCTCAATTGCGCCTGTTTTAATTACCCACAATCCTCAATTGCGCCTGTTTTAATTACCCACAATCCTCAATTGCGCCTGTTTTAATTACCCACAATCCTCAATTGCTCCTGTTTTAATTACCCCCAATCCTCAACTGCGCCAGCTTTAATTACCCCCAATCCTCAATTGCGCCCGCATCAATTATTGCGCCCCGTTGTGTAGCCATCAATCGCCGCCCGCTAGAATTACATGGTTGAAATGGTTCACGAGACAACCAGACATAATGGAAGTTTTGCTTAAATTGATATTTTGCTTCGAAAGTTAAGAGTTCACATTCCTTATAACGAAGTAGAAAAACAGAATTGAAACGGCTTTTTTTTTCTTCCGGTTTTGATGTTTCCAAACATCCAAAGCTTAACTTCTAAGATACATCAATTTGCTGAAACTAGGCGCAATAATGATGTACATACGCGCAATTGAGTGGTAACTTTAATCAGCCCCCCCCCCCCCCCCCCCCCCCCCCCTCCGCGATCCTCTAACTAAGAATCCCTTTAACTACCGCCGTGGTACTGCCCAACTTTTGTTGTAGCGGTGTTAATCAATCAAATGAGTACCCCCTCCCCCGCCCCCCTTTGTTTTGGAATTACCCCCACCCCCTCTCAATTCCACCTTGTACGGTGATCATGAGTGCGTCTTAAATAGTTAACACGGGTAGTAACATGTAATTTTCACTAAGCTGCCAATCGTTGTTGCCGGTTTAGTCTCGTTTACACGTTACTACGCGCGTTGACTGTTTTAAGACGCACTTGTGATTTTACGGTATTGCTGTTTGGCCGCTCCCTTCCCTTTCCCCCAGTACAACCCCAAACTCAAACTCAAACTCAAACTCTTTTATTTGTCGTAAAACCATCAAAGGAATTATTGACACAGAAGTAGTAAGTACATACCACGGAAGAAAGAAAATATACAAAAAAGCACAAGGTAAAGTTCGTGACGAAGTAAATGCAGCAGATAAAAATAATAATACAACATTTGTATAAATTCTTGCTAATTATTTACTGCGGACAGCAAAGCATTCATAAATGTATCTTGCTATTTCAGGTTGAAAGGAATTTGATTTCAGTACGAGACTTGGAGACTGAAAATCTGTTAACAATGAAGAATGCACCTGTCTGTTAATACCATTAATAAGAGCAAGCCGCAAATCGGTATACAGTGTACATGCATCTAGAAAATGAAGTTCGGTCTTCTTGGTGCTTGTCTTTCTTGGTGCTTGTCTGTCATTGGATTCACAATGTCCTCGACGCCTTTGCACGAGGCTGTGTCAGACCAATTGACATAGGCTAGAACACCAAGGCTACATCAAAATGTTATGTTCTGCATGGTTGTGCGGCCGGGATTGCCTTAACCCATGACAAGCTCCTAGAATAACATCATCAGTCTAAAATCCTTTATATTGTAGTAGCTTATGATCTATGTATTTATTTAAATAATTGTGAAGCGCCGTGAGCTCGAGAGAAAGGGCGCTCTATAAATGTTAGTTATTATTATTATTATTATTATTATTAAGTCGGTGTGTGGCTGCCTACGTGGCGGGGTAATCAAAAACGGTCACACACGTAGTGTTCTCATCCCTAGCTGATGCATTTGTGCTTGGTGTTCAAGTGCTTCGGCTGTTGGGATGATCCCTGGAGTCTTTTAGCCAGGGTAAGACAACAACAGTGACTTCTGTTACACTGTTGTCGCAACACTCAAGCCAGGATCAGAGGAAGTTGTTGTTGGCTTAACCTGGCTAAAAGACTCCAGGGATCATCTCAACAGCCGAAGCACTTGAACACTATGGTACAAATGCATCAGCTACGGATGAGAACATTACGTGTGTGACCGTTTTTATTTACCCCGCCACGTGGACAGCCATACTCCATCTTCGGGGTATCAGAGGAAGTGAATCTTATTACCTGGATTCGAATTTTTCGTCATCAATTGTATTGTATGTTTTGGGTGTTTTTTTAATGTTCGTACAGTTAACGTATTAAGGCTCTGTTCAGATAAAGGATAGCGTTTGGGGTAGAGTTAGGGGTTGTCTTTTGGTTTGAATCAGTCTTACGTAGAAACAGATGCGCTCAATGTATGCGTCCCGTGACTGAGCGGCGTATCTTAGCATGGAGTCTGCAGATACGGGCCTGTAATTTATTTATTGAATTGAATAGTTCCATGGTTGAAAATTGGAGTGTTTTTTGGTTTGGTTTGGTGTGTGTGTGTGTGTGTGTGTGTGTGTGTGTGTGTGTGTGTGTGTGTGTGTGTGTGTGTGTGTTCGTAGTCATGGCTTTTTTTTAGTTTTCCTTTCATCCACACTCGTATACTTTATGGTTCAGGAAATATAATGGGTTCACAGCTTAGGACCCTTTTTTTTAATTATTACTTAGAATTAAGAGGAGAGGGGCTAGAAAGGATAAACAAAAAAACATTTCCGCAACATTTCTTCAAAATGACAGATTTTTGGGTTTACCCACTTACCACTCCAATCAAACGTGATTTAAAGCAAAACCAGCAATATTTCATTTGCAATATTTTAACACAGACTTTACAATACGTATACCAAATGACCTACTAAGTTTCAAGTAACTTAGTCAACTAGAAATACTAGACATTGATAACCACATAAAACACCTGTTGTGACATGATTACCTGCGCACGCGCGTGTCTGTGTGTGTGTTTGTGTGTGTGTGTGCGTGTGCGTGTGCGTGCGTGCGTGCGTGTGTGTGTGTGTGTGTGTGTGTGTGTGTGTGTGTGATTGTTTTTTTCTTCAACTTGGTGTTGTATCTATCCTCAGAGTTTCATCAAAATGCCATGATAAATGAAGACAACATTCCTAAGCCCAAATGAAAATGCAACCAATCTATTAACCCCTTGACTGCCAGATAAAATTAAAGTAAAAATCATTGGACAAGTCATGCCATGAAAAAGACTACTGATAGAACCAATCTGGCAAAATGGTCTGGGGATATAACTCTCTTGACCCATGTTAGAGCAAAAGCCAGCATATCAGAGTTATTCCTCTTTATCTGATGACGTCATCAGTGATGTCAGCAAGTCAGTACGTGATACGTTATACGGCAGTCAAGGGGATAAGCCCCCAAATTAATATGAAACACTTATGGGGGTAATCAATCTACCCGAAACTTTTTTATTTCATGTCTAATCCGTTCTTACCGTTTTGAGCACATTTTGTACTCTGTCAAGCCAACGGGAAAATCAGTACAAACAACACTAAAATGTCCTCTTTTACAGATAATTTCTAAATGTAAAATCCAGAAAAGAAAATTGTCCGTACTGTATATTTGGACTCAAGGGGGGGGGGCGATTTTTCTCCCTGTCACCGGTGAAGTCACGAAATTGGCCTGATTTCAAGTCGCGTAACTCTATCCCCCTTTCCTGGGAGTTAATTGCCTTTGATGGATGGCAAGGTTGGTAGCGAGACAGAGAGACTGAGACAGGGGATTGATAGAGAGACAGAGACAACAAAAGTGGTTTATTGATTAGTGGGATGTTACTACTATACGACAAAACGCCTTGTTAAAAGATGACTGACTTCTACAATGGTAGATCGGAGGAAGGTGGTTGTTAACTGTCGTTGGTGGTACTACGTTATTTGTGGTGAACGGTTAAAAGTGTGTGTGTGTGTGTGTGTGTGTGTGTGTGTGTGTGTGTGTGTGTGTGTGTGTGTGTGTGTGTGTGTCTGTGTCTGTGTCTGTGTATGTGTATGTGTGTGTTAGAGAGAATGTGTATATATATATATATATATATATGTGTGTGTGTGTCTGTGTGTGTGTCTGTGTATGTGTGTGTTATGTAGTTTCTTTCTTAGGAGAGTGTATATATATATATATATATGTATATATATATATATATATATTTACACATATATATATATATATATATATGTGTGTGTGTGTGTGTGTGTGTACGTGCGTGCGCGCGTGCGTGTGTGTCAGAGAAAATAGAATCGACCCAAATGCATAAAAAAGTTAAATTTGTGTCATTTCTGATAATGCGCAAGATGATTTTGTTTTTTGTAATGTTCAAAGAGACGTTTGCAAGCACAGAACAATAATGCGTTGTTGTAAACGAACGTATTTGCAAGACATACACAAAATAACGTACACACACATGCATGCGCGCATTTGGTTTATTAAACGGAAAATCATGGTGCAGTTTAGTCTTTTGTGGAAGACTATGACTCTCGAACGAGGGGGGCCCTTGGCACCGGCTCTGGTGCTGCGGCCAAAGGGATGATGGGCTGGCCTTTGGGGACCTTCCTCAACGCCAGCCGTGTCCTCAAATCCCTTTGGCCGAGAGAGTGGGGATGTACCCTGGGCAAGGCTTCTCCCCTATGAACAAATTCTCGCCCCAGCCCGCCAGAATAGTATCTGCTCCCTCTGCTATCTGGCAGTCATTGTCGGAAACGACAGACTAGCATACATTAACATCGTTCAATAAGTTAGATTAACCCTTTCACCGCCAGCCGTCTTTGAGCCAAAGATATCCATTAAACTTACTTGGCTTACAGTACATATTTCGTCTGCAATATTGTGGGATTTTTCTGTGACACATTTAGAGTAGGGTCAAGCCTTACTACCCAAACTTAGGAACACAATATCATTGAATAACAGACCCTGATTTCAAGAGCTTTAATGGTGTGGGTGTTAAATCATTGTGGTGCAAAAATGCTACATTGGCGGTGAAAGGGTTAAGAGGGGTTGCTATAAATGTTAACCAGATCTACCGCCATCCAATGTTCAAATTCTGATCGCTTCTCGGCCTTTTGGCTAAGACAGTGATTCAGGAACATAAATTTTTGTTTATATCCTGGTTGGTTTGTTCAGCCCGTCGTACATGGCGAAAGCCGATACGCGACGTTAAACTGAACTTCCATCCGCCATCCAACTCTCTCTGTCTCCGTGTCTCACTTGCTCGCTCGCTCTGTCTAAAAAGAAATCACGCAAATACTGAAAACACCAGCAAAGAAAGACGTAGACATTCAGTCCCAGGGCCGGTGTCATGAGAAATAAGTACCTTCCGTGAAACATCTTTACCGGGAAATCGATGTACAAAGCCACGCCACTTAGTTTCGCATTTTTCAAAATGGCGGACGATATAGACAAGCACCCATTCAAACAAAAATAAATAATAATAAATATTAGAAAAATATCCCTGACTTCTCAATATTTAGTGATAAATCCTATGTTCTTCCTGCATGCCACAAGACGCCTCTGAATGTATTTAGGGGGGAATCTTTCCTAAACAGCAAACAATTCCAATGAGGAAAGGGTATTTATTTCCTGGGTTAGGTATTTTGTGCAACATCGGATCTAGGGGAGGGGGGTTCCTGGTGTCTTGAAATCCCCCCTATGCCCCAAGCATAAATAATATAAGGGTAAAAAGTGAGAAAATGGCCTTAAAATTATCTAATTTTGAAAATTTACCGGGGTATTCGCCCCCTGGAACCTCAAATGGGCACTGCCCCATCACTCGATGCTGCATAAAATACCTGACCCATGAAATAAATACTCTTTCCTCATTCGAATTGTTTGCTGTTTAGGAAAGATTCACCTCTAAATACATTCAGAGGCGTCTTGTGGCGTGCAGGAAGAACAGAGAATTCATCATTAAATATTGAGAAGTCAGGGATAGTTTTTTTAATAGGTTGGGGTTGGGTGTGGGGTTTTTTTGGGGGGTTGCATGCGTTGTTGTTTATATCGTCCGACATTTCGAAAAATACAAACTAATTGGCATGGCTTTGTACATCGATTTCTCGGTAAAGATGTAGATTTACTTCATATCACCAATGTTGTGAACAGACTTTAAATTAAAATGAATCAATTCAAATCATGTATATTTTGCACCCTCCCGCTCTATTCCTGGGTTCTTTCCGTGTAGATTGAGCACTTAAATCTCAATATTTTAAATAATAGTTGACTTATTTCTTACATGATATAATAATGGTTCTAGTGTGCATGCGAAGGGTACTTATTTCACGGGAGGTACTTATTTCTCACGACACCGGAACCGATACAGCTCCCAGGTCCCCCGGCAGAAGCTCCCCTTACGAATCACTTGGTCCGGTCCTGCTGTCCTATGGCTCCAACCCACCTGCGTGCGCATCTCGACCATTCCAACGGAAGTGTCGCCATCTTAGTCCTTATTTGTGTGTAAGCAAAGTGAAAATGTTATCTAAATGTGTAAAGAAAACATCCAGATGTTATAAATACAGTTTAGATAAGTTTCGAATTGGAACAGCCAAATACGCAGCATCGATCTGGCATTTTTCAAAAAAAGGTAAGGACTAAGATGGCGGTCTCCCATAATATGGCGCTCCTTGTGGCCGGATATGACGACACGTGGGTACCAGCCATTTCATATAAACACATACATAAAATTGGATCCTTTTATTTTGTAAAGGCTATGCTCAGGGATTCCATGTACAGATTTATGACTTATTTGTACATTTATTTCTTATTTTGTTTATAATAACATGAATCGATAAAAAAAATTATATCATATGACAGTTATAAATTCGTTAACATTATGTTTTTGTTGCTGTTGAATGGTTTGATATTTGAAACAAATACTGATGACGATTATGTTTACAACTCTCTGAGGCATAGCCCTGAAGTGCTGTGTTAACAATAACGAAATACACTAGCGAACAAAAGTTAAGGCCCAGAAAGACAATCATCTCCGAAAACTCACGAACTCAATAAAACGCACCCAGCTCATAACAAAACTTCATTTATTCTTTTAACATTAAGTTCATTCTAAAAAAAAAATCATTAATCAGAACGAGTTCAGTCAACAATATGCCCCTTTGAACAACTTTCCCCTCCTCTTGAAAAGTCACACTCAGAATCAATTAGCGACCAAAAGTTAAGGCCCAGAAAGACAATCATCTCCGAAAACTCAATAAAACGCACCCAGCTCATAACAAATTCTGATCGCTTCTCGGCCTTTTGGCTAAGACAGTGATTCAGGAACATAAATTTTTGTTTATATCCTGGTTGGTTTGTTCAGCCCGTCGTACATGGCGAAAGCCGATACGCGACGTTAAACTGAACTTCCATCCAACAAAACCGAATTGTTTTGAGTTCGTGAGTTTTCGGAGATGATTGATTTGTGGATTTGTGGATATGATAAGATTCATGATGGTTTTACAGACCCACTGACCCAGCAGATTTAAGCCCCTTGGTGTTTTTTCTGGGTAGGTGTGACCCACATACAAATCCCCCAAGTTCAAATGAGGCTGCTCTTGAAAGTCTCTGTCTCGTTTTCAATTTGGGAGCATTTGTATGGGAGTCAAACCTGGTCAAAGTAAGATTTTGGTTACCAGCGAGAGAGAGAAACACGTCAAACCCGTGATTTTCATTTATGGATGTAGTGGGTCTTTAACGTGAGTTGCTAAGGTATACTTTTTTTTTTATTAAAGGTGGATCCCGACGGATGATTTTTGCAAGAAACACGTCGAGATCTCCAGAAAGACAGCCTTTTCAAGGATCGGAACACTCACTTTTCTCTGGTTTCCTAGAAATTAAACCGTCAAAACGGCGATTCCTCCTTGGCGGAGATGCCTGAGAGAGTAGCCATTTTGGATGGGGTGGGTGAAGGTCAGTCATTGAGGTTGAAGCGTTTTCTTTTTTTGTAGTGCAGCAAAAAAAAAATGGAGCTGTTTACTTTGTTGTGAGCGAAACTCCTTTAGATAATCTGTATACAATTTTTTTTTTAAGAGAAAAAAAGGCTTGTATTGCGAAACTTTCGTGCAAACGATTTGTTCTAAATGCAGGTGGCCATTAGAAAAGAGACGTCACACGCCTTCTCTTTGGGTGAAATAATTTGACTTCCAGCACCTCCGCCAAGGAGGAATCGCCGATTTGACGGTTTGATTTCTAGGAAACCAGAGCAAAGCGAGTGTTGCAATCTCTGTAAAGGGTGTTTTCCTGGTGATCTGGACGTGTTTCTTACAAAAACTCATCCATCAGGGTGCCCCTTTAAATCACAAAGCTCATGGGCTAAAACTGTACCGCTTCAGCCTTTTTTGTTTGTGGCACAAGCCACAAACCTATAACTCACTTTGTCGGTCCACAATTGTCGCACATATTGTAAAAGAGAAAAAAATACTTGGGCATAAAGTAACATTTCAGTTGTCATATCTACAGTCCTTAGGTATGGAAAGAATTGTATACTGAACAGAGCACATGAATCTTCATTTTAAAGCGTAGAAAATAATAAGCATACGTAATACAGACACTGCAACAGACACGACGAGTAGGCGGTGCTTCTTTCGATGAGTATAAGTAGGATAAATAGTTTTAAATGTTTTCCAAAAGATATAAAAAGTTACGAAATGGTGCAGAGATAACATTCTGGTTTACAGATTAAAATTATTGAAAAGCCAGGGGAGGCGACTCAGTGTATGTAATGATTGGAGTGGTAAAAATAGACCGCTGCCACAAACGATTGCGAATCCGCGCTTGTTTATGTTTGTATTGAAAGTGTTCACATCGAGAAGTAACATTCTGCCATTGTTTTTAGAGAAAAAAGATAGGGTTAGAATCAGCCTAGGATTATTTCGCAGTCAGTAGTGCAGGGCAGGATCAACTTCGTGACTGAAAGGTTTGGAAACAATGTGCATGATGTTAGTACAGTGGAACCTCCCTTATAAGACAAGCCTCCCTCCCATATAAGACCTTCTTTTCGGAGACATTGCCCTTCTTTGTATTAAAATTACCTCCCTTGCAAGACTCCTCCCCTATAAGACCTCATTTTGGATGATTTTTGAAGGTCTTATAAGGGAGGTTCGACTGTAGTCTTATTTCGGCTATCTTTTACTTTTGTAAGGGATAGGCAAAAATCCACATTTGTTGCCCGTAAAGTAAGAGACGATAATCTGATAACAGAAAGAGCAACCCGTTTCGCTCTTTTCTGTCATCAAAATGATCTCCCTTACGGGCGAAAATGTGGCCAACATAGCTAGGGGGGGGGGTAGGATCAGCCTAGGATTATTTCCATAAAACTGAAAGAGGTAGATTTAGGGTCGTAAGCATGAACGTGTGTGTGTGTGTGTGTGTGTGTGCGTGTGTGAGTGTGTGTGTGTGCGTGCGTGTGTGTATGACTAACGTACAAAACTGCCCTTATTACTCCTTCTCTGGACTATTTGTATCCCTGATTCGTTCCATTACGTAAGGGTCTCTGACCGATTGGACGCTAATCTCACCTTCTCTACCATTACGTATCAAGCCAGACTTAGCATTGTGATTCTGTACAGTATTGGAATGTCATGGTGAAGCTTAGACTTTTGTGGAAGACTATGACTCTCAACGTAGAGGGTATTTGCGCTGGCTCTAAGTGCTACAGCCAAAGGGATGAGTTAGACTCAAGGCGCTTACTTACATTCACTGAATCACACGCAGATACACTTACATTATCCCTCATTCATTCATACAACCGTGTCTCTGAAATCAAAGAGGAAAAGCTTTTCGAAACAGATGGGTCTTGTAGTGAAGTTAGCGAAAGTAGCTCTCTGTAATTAACTCCCTTCACCGTGGTTATTTTCGGCACCAATTCGCCTAGCAAAGCATATTCAACAGCCATATTGAGACAGACCTAAGTTCATCGTCAGAAAAGGATGACCCAGGTCTGCCCATATGACCATCACCCACACATAACAGTACACAACAACTCGTTCACAAACAAGCTGGGTTTTGAAACTGTAAAGGGCTGGCTGGTGACGGAGATGGACAGGGAGAGAGTTACAGACAGTGGGGGTCACAAAAACTGAAGCTGCGCTGACCAAAAAGGTTTCAAATTAGTTTTGGGTACCTTTAAAAGCATGGCATTGGAAGATCGGAGTGAGCGTGGGGTGTATGTGTGGAGAGCATTAAGAGAGGTAATGCGGAAGGGTTTGCTCAAAATGACGGAAAGCAAGGACTGCAACTTTGTACGGTAGGCGAAACTGGACTGGGAGCCAGTGCAGCTCTCTCAGGAGTGGCGTGACATGGGTATTGTAAGAGTAAGACAGTTCGCCAATATTCACCTTAACCCTTTCGCCGCCAGGCATTTCTCGGCCCCCAAATACCATTAAGCTTGTCTGGGTACAGAATTATTTTTTATCTGCAATATTGTATAACATGTATAACAGTAGGCCTATCCTTAATTGAAGAGAATAGGGTCTTTGGATAACAGGCCCTGATTTGATGCCTTTTAGTGACATGGGTGTTAAACCATTGTGGTACATAAATGCGACATTGGCGGTGAAAGGGTTACAAACCTGGGCAAAAAAAGAAATCATTATTAGTGTAGGCTAAATTATATCTGGAGGCTATACACCCCCACCCACCCCACTAAGGTCGGTCTGTCGGTCTCTTTCTCTATGTCTGTCTCTCTCACTCTCTCCCGATGTGTTTACACCTCCCCTCCCCCTCTCTCCCTCTCTTCTTCTTCTTCTTTTTCTTTCTCCCTCCTTCCCATTCTCCTCCCCCTTCTCTCTCTCTCTCTCTCTCTCTCTCTCCCTCTCCCTCCCTCTCTCTCTCTCTCTCTCTCTCTCTCTCTCTCTCTCTCTCTCTCTCTCTCTCTCTCCCCCTCCCTCCTCTCCTCCTCTCTCTCTCTCTCTCTCTCTCTCTCTCTCTCTCTCTCTCTCTCTCTCTCTCTCTCTCTCTCTCTCTCTCTCTCTCTCTGCATGTGTGTGTGTGTGCGCGTGCGCGCGGCGCGCGCGCGCGTGTGTAATACCCATGCGGTGATCAAATTCGGCTTAATGCACTGTTAATGGGCTAGGCGCACGGAGTCAGCTTTAATTAGCGCACCGTGTTTGTTGTTTGTTGTTCTCCATTTCTGTTCTTTTGCCTACCTGGTGTTTGTTTTGTGTTTTCTTGTTGTTTTCATTTCTATTATTTACCTGTCTGACCTGTCTTTCTGCTATGTGCCTGTTCGTTTCTGTCTGTGTCATTATTCCCTGTTTTGTGTCTTCTTCAATGTTTCTTTGGTCCGTTTTCCTTGGAGGTGGAGCCAGGAGGTTATATTTCTGGCTGGACGTTTCTGTCTTTAGTATTTTGTCTTGTTCTTGTTGTTGTTGTTGTTGTTGTTGTTGTTGTTGTTGTTGTTGTTGTTGTTGTTGTTGTTGTTCTTCTTCTTCTTCTTCTTCTTCTTCTTCTTCTTCTTCTTCTTCTTCTTCTTCTTCTTCTTCTTTTTTTTTTTTTTTTTGTCTTCTTCTTCTTCTTTTTATTTTTCTTCTTTTTCTTGTTCTTCTTCTTCTTCTTCTTCTTGCTTCTTCTTCTTCCTCTTCTTCTTTTTCTTCTTGCTTCTTCTTGTTCTTCTTCTTCTTCTTCTTCTTCTTGCTTCTTCTTCTTCTTCTTTCTTTCTTTGTTTATTTCTGTCTTCTTTTTCTTTCTTTCTTTCTTTTTCGTTTTCATCTTCCTCTTCTTTTGTCTACTTCTTCTTCTTCATCTTCCTCTTCTTTTTTATATTTCTTCTTCTTCGTCTTCTTCTTCTTCTTCTTGTTAGGGCAGAAATGTAAGCGGGCCTTCTGTGTGCCTATTTCTTAATCCAAATCAATCAATCAATCAATCAATCAAACATCTTCTTCTTTATTCTTCTTCATTCTCCTTCCTCCTCATCCTCCTTCTTTTTCTTCTTTTTTGGGCAAAATGTAAACAGGCCTTATTTTGTGCCTAATTCTTAACCCAGATCATTAAATCAATCAATCGTTCTTCTTTCTTCTTCTTCTTCTTCTTCTTCTTCTTCTTCTTCTTCTTCTTCTTCTTCTTCTTCTTCTTCTTCTTCTTCTTCTTCTTCTTCCTCCTCCTCCTTCTTCTTTTTCTGGTACAATATAAACAGGCATTCCATGTGCCTATTTCTTAACCCTAACGAATCAATCAACCATTCATTCTGCCTTATCTTCTTCTTCTTCTTCTTCTTCTTCTTCTTCTTCTTCTTCTTCTTCTTCTTCTTCTTCTTCTTCTTCTTCTTCTTCTTCATCTTCTGTGCTTTCTTCTTTCTTCCTTCCTCCTCTTCTTCTTCCTCTCTCTTTCTGCTAAACTTGTTTTGCGGTCAGGAAAAACAATGAACAAAGTTCATTCAGAAGACAAAGGAACGCAAAGCGTAGGGGAAAGAAGGAAGGAAGGGGGGGGGGGGGAGAAGCAAAGAAAGAACGAATGAAGGAAAGAAACGAAGGAAGAAATAAAGAAAGAACAGAAGAGAGAAGAAAAAAAGGAAACTACTGTACAAATGATACCAGGAGGGAGATAGTAATCAACATGAAGCAAGGAGAATGATACTCTGCGCCAGAGATGATAGGGGAGAGTGGTGTAATGTTGGAGAACGCGGGGAAGGGAGGGGAAATGCTATTTGATCTCTGGCCTAATGAGTGGTTAATGGGTTCTGTGTGGGAATCTGCTCTAATTGGCCCCTGATATGCTGCTTGTTGGCTGGCTGGTGGGTTTGGTTTTCTCTTTTAGTATGTCCTGTCACTGACGTTTTCTATTAAAGCAGGAGTAATTTTAGAATTCGGGCGAGGGTTTGTGTCTCTCAGTTTGTGTGTGTGTGTGTGTGTGTGTGTGTGTGTGTTTGTTTCTGTATGTGTGTGTGTGTGTTTCTGTATGTGTGTGTGTGTGTTTCTGTATGTGTGTGTGTGTGTGTTTCTGTATGTGTGTGTGTGTTTCTGTATGTGTGTGTGTGTGTGTTTCTGTATGTGTGTGTGTGTGTTTCTGTGCATGTGTGCGCATGTGTATTGGTCCCTCGTGATTGAGGCTCCACTCTCTTTCTCTTCTCTCTCTCTTGCCTTTAGGTCTGTTTCTGCTGTATACCATTTATGTCAAACGTGTGTGCTCGCTTTGTATTGCATTGTTTTTTGAATGCGTTATGAATGCTAACGTGTGTGTGCGCTTTGATTTGATTTATATCAAGATTCAGCGCCGTATAAATACCGTATGTTGTTGTTGTTGTTGTGTGTGTGTGTGTGTGCGCATGTGCATTGGTGTATGTGTGTGTGCGTGTGCGTGTGAACTAAACTGTGTTCCGATTGCTTCAGCCTCAACTTCTGAATTAAACGCAATGACATTTTTTTCAGTACAGTTCTGAATGTACCCAGAATTATGCCTATTATTTCAATTCTTCCCGTTGTCATTGACTGTGTACTGTGACCAATAAATACGTTTGTTTTATGTGATGTTTTATTTGCAATTACATTCTTTTTTTGTTCTGTGCTGTGTGTTGTTTATGTCTAAAATGTATGCCAGATTAGAGGCCTACTTCATTCTTAAAGGTGGACTCTGACGGATGAGTTGCAAGGAACACGTCGAAATCACCAGAAAGACAGCCTTTTCAAGAATCGGAACACTCACTTTGCTCTGGTTTCCTAAAAACTTAAAACGTCAAATCGGCGTGCTGGAAGTCAAATTCTTTCACCCAAAGAGAAGGCGTGCCGTCTCTTTTCTAATGACCGCCTGCGTTTAGACCAAATCGTTTGCACGAAATTTTCGCAATACCAGCCTTTTTTGTTTCTTTCTTTTTAACTTTTATGCAGATTATGTAAAGGAGTTTCGCTCACAACAAAGGAAACAGCTCCATTTTGTTTTTTTGCTGCACTACAAAAAAAGAAAACGCTTCAATCACAATGAGTGACCTCCACCCACCCCATCCAAAATGGCTACTCTCTCCAGCATCTCCGCCAAGGAGGAATCGCCGTTTTGACGGTTTAATGTATAGGAAACTAGAGCAAAGTGAGTGTTCCGATCCTTGAAAAGGCTGTCTTTCTGGCTATCTCGACGTGTTTCTTGCAAAGACTCATCCGTCAGGGTCCACCTTTAACGTCGATTTCTTTCTAATTTCTTTCTGCCATGATTTCTGTGTTCTGTGTCGAGTGAAGGGTAGAGGAAGTTCTCTCTTTCTTTGTCGATCGCTTACACAGTTTCCTGTCATAATATGATCGCTGATGCGTCATGCTGCCGTCATGCGCCTAACTAAGAAACAGCATGTCGGCCTTCGGTTGGTGAAAATCTTCGTAAGAGTTTCTACTGAGAACAAAGGCAGGAGAATGGACCCAGTAAGGCAGAAAGATAGTAGATGATAGATAGTAGGCAAAGGGAACAGGCAGAGTCAAAAAAGAGATTTCAGAGTGATAGATTAGAGAAAGTTACAAGCACAGAAATTCCGGACAGTGGGCTACATTGTGTATTAGTTCTGTAGCTGTTCGTGGTTTTTGATGACGATTGTAATGGTGTTGAGACATATGCTCCCAAGACGAATGCTCCCAAGACACTTGCTCACAAGACAGATGCTCGCAAGACACTTGCTCACAAGACAGATGCTCGCAAGACACTTGCTCACTAGACGAATGCTCACAAGACAGATGCTCGCAAGACACTTGCTCACTAGACGAATGCTCACAAGACAGATGCTCGCAAGACACTTGCTCACTAGACATATGCTCACAAGACAGATGCTCGCAAGACACTTGCTCACAAGACATATGCTCACAAGACAGATGCTCGCAAGACTCTTGCTCACTAGACGAATGCTCACAAGACAGATGCTCGCAAGACACTTGCTCACTAGACGAATGCTCACAAGACAGATGCTCGCAAGACACTTGCTCACTAGACGAATGCTCACAAGACAGATGCTCGCAAGACACTTGCTCACTAGACGAATGCTCACAAGACAGATGCTCACAATACACTTGCTCACAAGACAGTTGCTCACAATACACTTGCTCACTAGACAGATGCTCACAAGACAGATGCTCGCAAGACACTTGCTCACTAGACGAATGCTCACAAGACAGATGCTCACAATACACTTGCTCACAAGACAGATGCTCACAATACACTTGCTCACTAGACAGATGCTCACAAGACAGATGCTCGCAAGACACTTGCTCACTAGACGAATGTTCACAAGACATATGCTCACAATACACTTGCTCACAAGACAGATGCTCACTAGACAGATGCTCACTAGACAGATGCTCACAAAAGAAAACAACCACTGAAGTGAGTGTGTATGTACGTATGTATACACGTACACGTGCATGTGTACAAAGTGTATGTATGTGTGTGCCTGTCTGTCGTGTCCGACCATGACTGCAGTTGACGCATCTTTGAAGTTAACCTTCGGATGACTATCAAATCAAAACTAGAAAAGCTATTTGAAT
>CM065686.1:57558635-57666135 GCA_017654935.2 Phymorhynchus buccinoides | reverse complement strand
CACGTGTATCGTGCCTCACAAATGTCAAAATCGGGTCGCAGTGAATCGACTCGTATGCAGTGTAGCTGGGCCTTTAGTTCAGGTGGAACTTGAAAACTTCATGCACCATCGGCAAAACGTGTCGATGACGTTGCTTCACGCTCCACCAAAAAGGCGGTTACGTATCACCACTAAGCACCCTGCCATGTGTTCATCTATTTTTGGAGCTTATGTCACTGTTTGTGGGTTGGGTTTTCCCCCGTGAAGCATGCGAACTTGAACAAAAAATGGCTACCCTTGGAGAGAAAAACCAGTTTGGTCTGCTAAGGAAGACTCGTCATAAAATGCATGGCGTAAGAAGAGTCTTAATTAACATACAAATAAGTATCCTGTTTACTTTCCGTTAGATGTTTTAAAACAATCAACCGGAATATCTTGGGAGGCGGGACTGGGGGGTATGTTACAGTTAGTTAAAATATGATGGTTGTTTTTTTAACTGATGTGAAAATTAAAGAGTTTAGGATACTTGTTAAAAAAATTGTTTTAAAAGGTGGGGTTTTTTTAATAGCTGATGAATGAACATGGAAATTTAAACAAATTTGATTAGAATTCATATTTGGGTGCGTGTGAATGGAATAGGTTTAAAACCCGTCTATAATTTTATTAATGTCATTTATTGTTGTTAACTGTCGTTTCCGACAATGACTGCCAGATAGCAGAGGGGGCAGCTGCTGTTCCGGCGGGCTGGGCTAAAATTTGTGTATGATGGAGAAGCCTTGCCCAGGGTACATCCCCTCTCGCTCGGTCATAGGGATTTGAGGACGAGAGTTGGCGTTGGGGAAGGTCCCCAAAGGCCAACCAATCCCATTGGCTGCAGTACTAAAGCCAGAACAAATGCCCCCTAGCTAGAGAGTCAGTCTTCCACGAAAGAGAGAAAATGGAGTTTTACGTCCTCTTGGTCTGAATCAGACACATATGGGACATTTGTAAATACAAATATGGTTGGAACAATACTGGAGGCAATGCCCGGAGGCAGTACGAAACCAGTAAAGTCCCGATTTTTTAAATTAATACAGATAGCTGTAGCGGTGACCACGCCTCGGTTAAACCTCATCGGCTATGGCACCGCCACAAGTAGTGAATAGTCTTCCACGAAAGACTAAGCTGTACCATGATATTCCATTACTGTAGAAAAGCATTTATAGTACAGTGAAATGTCATTTAGCATTATTTATATTATTTATCGTTTCCTGTAGAATCAGTTTGATTATTATTACCTATTAGCACATACTTTCACAAACTCATTTTTATTTCGTGATAGAGATCATATGTCGTTGCTGGTGACTTTGATGTTTGCTTTATTTCTCAAATTAGATTTGTTTTCTTGAAAACACAGGTTTTGAAGTTTGTACTTATCTCACCTTGAAAGATATATCTTACTAACTGGGGTGATTGTAGCCCTATTGTTGTGAACAGGTGTTGTGTTTGTCTTATCGTTTGTTGTTGTTTGTGTGGGTGTTGTGTGTTCCCTGCCTTATTCGTTTATCTTGGTAAGATATAGATGAGCGACGAATTTGGACCTCTTCAGGCGTAGACATATAATTCTAATGTAGAGCGGTAGTGTTTTTTTGTAAAAATTATTTAATTTGTTTTTACACCACCAGGGCCTGTATTCACATTGAGATAGTATGAGACTTAGGCCGTGTACACACATAAGCGGATATTCCATGCGGAAACCCGTGCACAACCCATAAATAAGTGAAGCAAAGAAGGGACACGATTTGCGCACGTGTCCGAATTTCCCCTATATGCGTAAACTTTTATTCTTCTTTCTTCCACCTATTTAGGGTTTTGTGTACGGAACTTACGCGTCTAATGTGAACCCGGCCTTATCATCATGCTATCTTAGAAGTCCTTCTAAAGTCCTGTTAAATCCTATTGCTTTAGGACCTTTTTATGTATAATACATTACATCAGAACTTTCTTTTTTAAATGACTATGTGGGAAATTCCCCAAAGACGCAGAAGAGTCTGCTATTTTACGTTGAAGTCAACACACAAATTATTTTGTGAAACGAGAAAAGGACCTTTATGTGCATTTTGTATAAAGAAACCAACACATTTTAGCTGCTTGTGTTGGGTCTAGCCTGCCTGGTTTTATGTTAACTTTTTTTCTCTCGTGATTTTTTTACATTTTTTATGCCTTTACACCATCTCAGTTTTGTGCATCTCTCTGTAAACTGGTGTGCTCTTTTTACATCGACTTTCGTATCTAGTGTTGTTGTTTTTATGTCATGAAGTACTCTCCTAACTTTCTCGTTAATGCTGTGTTGCATGAGTATACCCAGTAGTAAGATTCTTATATTCATGGGTGCCACTTTTCCTGGTATACAAGGATTTCCTATTTTTGAATTTAACCAGAAAAGGAAGTTCCTTTTTTTTTTATTTGTCAAACAAGATCTTTGTGTCTACTGTATTTTGCAAGCACTTTAAAATAAACATTTGTATAAATTGTGGTAAAAGCAAACTAAAATACCTTCATAAATCGATTTTTTCTTGAGCTGCAGGGGAACATTACCCCTGGACCCCGGCCTTTCAGGGTTTTTTGATTTTGTGTAGTTGCACCCATGTATATGTGTTGTTGCATCAAATTATGTGTGTGTGTGTGTGTGTGTGTGTGTGTGTGTTTGAGAGAGACAGGGAGTAGTAGGGGAGCGAGGTGGGATGAATGTATTGGCCATACCTCTGTGCCCTGTGTTGTGGCGTACTATTGAACTACATAATGCTTGGTCTTCACTGTGTGTCTATTGTCAGTTGTTTTAATGTTGTAGTGACTGTGACGATCAACTTGTTCATGAATGCACGTGATTGTTGTCTACCAGCATGTTGAGCAGCGGTCCCGTGGTGTGTTGTCAAGTGTAGGGAACTCCATGGACCAGCCACTCCTGATTTATGCCGCTCCACACTTGTTAGGGATCACAACACGAGACCTACAGAAAGCAGTTCAAATCATGTCATCTTTTTTTTTTTAATCTGATCTTATCTGGACATTTGAAACAAAGAAAACCTCACAAATATGACAACTGCGAAGGTGTCAAGCTTCGTGGTTCTAAGCAATTCCTCGCTGATTGCTCTCTGTGTGCTTGGGAGCTTTAATGAGTGTGGAGCAGTTTATGATGGCATAACACATGTTCGTGTCTCGATATCAGAACCAAACCACGTCAGGCTTGGTTCCCTATTTCTGGAACTCGTGCTAAGCTAAAAGATAAAGAAAGCTGTTGCTGCTATATATCGAATAGTTGTATTTTTTAAAGAAATTATGGTCGCTGAGTTAATGGTTGCCCAAAGAAATAAAACTAAATTAATAACTTCTGTACTGTTAAGTCTTTAAACAACGCATCAGCTACTTTCTTTTTTTTGGAAGGTGTATGATTTTTGGTCTTATCTGTCCGTAACGAGCCTGAATATTTGAGGTTATGTCTCATAACTCGTTCGTTCTCATGAGCACTTGATCTCTAATACTGCTGAAGGTCTGTACTATCTCGAATTTCGTTTGCTCTATTTTAAAAGGAAGAGATAGGTGGTGGGGTGGGGATGATGTTTTCTGATTGCCATTTCCAACGTTTTTCCTACCGAGTTAATGCAAATATTTTCAGAAACGATTTCTGTCAGATTGCACGGACACAATCATGTGTTATGCCAGTTTGAGTCAGTTGACGAGGGATGATAACATGTTGAACTTCTGCTATTGTTTTGTGATTGTACCCTGAACGGGTGTGTTATTATTACGATGATTGTGGTAATCCTGATATATGTTTACTCATGATTTTTATAATATGTGATAATCCTGCTTTTCTCTCTCGCAGCTGACCATACTGAAGCAGCATATTCGAATACACACCAAAGAAAAGCCGTACCTTTGCAATCACCTGGGCTGCGGAAAGGCTTTCACTCAGGTCTCGCTTTCTCTTTCCATGCACGCTTTTCATTTCCATCTTTGGGGTCTTTAACGTTTCTTATATTGGGTTTTTAATGCTTTGAATTTCTGAAGGTCTGCTGTTTTACTTATTTCTGAGCATTTTATCCATTGAAGCAGGTTCTTTTTTTCTATTATACCTATGAGTTTTTGACGTGATTAAGATGCAATTTATTCTTGACACCTGATCTGTTTACCAACTTTGGTTCCGTTAACTTGATCAGCCAAGCTGCTGTGTTTAATGAAACATGCATTGTGATATGTCACCAGTTCTGTTTACCAACCCTGTTGTATCCAATGTGGAAATCAGCAAACAGCATTTGACATTATTCTCTTGTAAACACTTTTCCTGGGATCATAAGGAGAACAGTATTAAGCGATTCTAAATGTTTGATTCACTTTTTGTTTTAGTACTTTAACTGATTTTACATTTTTGTAAATAAATATGAAGAGAAATAAAACAAAACTAATGATAATTGACCATAATGGAATTTTTTAAGGAAAAAAACCACTTTTGTCCTCTATTATATTCTGTATATATTGAGCTCTGACTTAGTTTATGTTGGCATTTTTTGCTTTGTAATTATGGTTATTTACATTGCTAATCAGTCATACCTTACTACATATATCTTTTTTCCATTTATTGTACAAAATATGAATACCAGGTATACAATTTAATAAAGCAGGTCGTTGGGCATGTTAGGTTAATAAATTTGTTCAAGTCAAACCAAACCTTAAAGTTTAGAGAAATCCCCCACTTTATACCCTTTTGATTGTTGAGCTTGATGCAAGAGAGGGGTTGACGTGTTCAAATAAGCAAAAGTTGCATTGGTATGAGTCTGTAGCGTTAGTAACACTAGGAGTCACCAAAATAAAGACGTCATGGTAACTGAGGGTGTTGGTCATCTTTGTGTTGTAGCTGTCGCAACTGCAGCAGCACACACGGACTCACACCAACGAACGGCCCTTCCACTGTCTCTATCTGGGCTGCGGGAAAGCCTTCAATCAGGTCTCTGCTCGTTGTCTGTCTTTCCCTAAACATTCATACGCCTTAAACGTTCACTCACCCATCACATGTTGAATTTAATAATTGAAAACAAATGTTCAACCGACGCTCGATATGTCAAAGTTGTTCATGTTGAAAGTCCGGGTGAGACACTTTTATCCCCACAAACTGAAACTGTTTATTTTTACGTTGTTTATTTGTAGGTAAATTTGCTCAGCTTGACCTAAAATTCAGTATCTGGAAAATATTTCAGAAGTTTCCAGTAACTTCAGTATACCCATTACCTCTTTTTGTTTCTGGTCCTGTGAGCAGTTTGTGACTGTACCTGCCTACGTGGTAGCACTTGTGTCAAAGTTCTTTCAGGCTAAATGGCAGAAAGAAGGGTGCTTTTATTAAGACCTAAATGTAACTGAAGCCACCAAGAACAAGGAATGTCAAAACGTTCAAAGATTCTACTGATTCACTGGATTTTGACATAACGAGAGTGAACTATATTAAAGAAAAAAAGGCTTAATAATAGACATGCTGTCACATACACACAAAATTCCTAACAATCTATGAACAAAAACAACAGAACAACATTTGTTGTTGGCTTTACAGTTTCGTCTTGCTGAACCCAATGTTGAAAATTTCTAGTTTATATTTGGATTTTTGTTGAAGAGTTTGAATTATTTGTAACATTTTAATTGATTTGCACAGAAACCTGAGAGGAAAAAGTGATCATGGTCTGCTGTTCTGTTTTGATACCAACAGTTGTATTGCCTGTTTGTTTTATATATATCAATGATCACATTGTTATGTGTGCTATTGTTTTTCACCCAGTTCCATTCCAGTTCGAAATACTGTGAAAGAAAATATTTTTTTAATGAATAAGAAAATCGAAAGGGCACGAGTGAATGAAACGAGTTCAAACAATGGACATTAAAAAAAAGTGGATAATAATGTTTAACTTTCAAGAAAGAAATATTCAGATACATTCCAGTTTAGATACATATAATTTCCTTGTTTTGTTATGATAACCATCCATTCCATTGATTTGACGAATCATATATTTAAAATGCATATGTAAATTATGCTGTACTGAATGGAGTTAACTCCTGACCTTTGAAACAAAAACAGCTGATCATAGCGTAAGACAATACTTTTTAGCGAAAAAAACAAATGCATGAATATTAATAAGGTAGAATTTTCTATGATAAACGTTTACTCATTACCTAAGTAAACATTATGGTTCCCAATTGAAACATTAAAAAATCTCTGAAACTTTAGGGGATTTGGGAACATGCCCACCCACCCCCCTCATACACGCTCCATAAACAAATATAGAACAGTATGTTCAATGTCCATTATATATTTTGTTTAATTCAGAATGATGAAAAAGAACACATGCACAGGGCTCGACAGTGTTAGCTTTTGGTTTATTTAAAAAAATTCTCAGGGTATTTTTTTTAACACAAAAACACCAAAGTAAATCACTAAATACAACAATTCGCGCATCAAGCACAACTCACGCCAGAAGACTCGCATCTCACGTTGATTCATTCATTTGTTCCTGAGGAAAGCAACTCAGTAATTTGATACCTTTCATTTACGAACCCATCAGAAAAGAAGCGTGACCAGTGGAGGTGGCTCCGTCGTCTAAGCTTTATGCCAGCCAACAGGAGCCGGAGAAAACGACACTGTTTGTAACAAGATCTGGTGTGGTGGTCTAGAGAGTGCTAGAAAAGAACAAAAAGAATTCCTTGAGCAAAGGTGCTTTGCATGATTCAAAAAGAATTTCTACCCATTTAGGGAGTTACACAATGTTAGGAAGAAAAGCGGCACCTATTCATCCAGATTGTGTGTAACGCTGTTGACTTTGTAAGTAGTTGATGAGCGTTATGTCGCTATCAATGTCGGCGAGTTTCTCAGCCCCTTCAGAAGAAAATAATGTTGTAGGCCCATCTAGTGTTCAAGACAGCAGCTCTAGCAGTTCTGTATTGAAGTCTTTCTCTGCAGTCTCGAAACCTCGTCTTTGTTTGTGCATAATAAAATGGAAACCGTATATCGCCTCCATCATTCCATTGACAACAGTAGACCTAACATCAAATGGTATTGTTATTCATTTTCTCTGCACAACCGGTGCTACTTGTTCCGGCAGGTGTTAAATAAGATCCTTTACTGTATAAGAAGCGTCTTGGCAAAACATGATGTCAATGCGGGACACGATTGTTAATTTCATCCACTTTTTGCATTTTGCTTTCCATTTTCTCAGATGTCCGTAAATTCACAGAAAACAGAAGGCCTGCAAGCTCGAGTGTCAGTGATAAATGACTTTGATGATAAAAGAATTTTACCCTTTTTTAAAGTGCAGTATCTTATTTCCAAGCCAATGGTAGGGAAGAATGTAGTCTTCATTTTGTGCTACGAATATAGGAGTAATTAACGGTAACTGTCCCAAACGACCTGCTCTAGCGTTACTGTACCAATAACGTCTTGCCCTATTGTATGTTATAGAGAGCCCAGCTTGTACAACACACTCGAATTCACACCAACGAACGACCCTTCCATTGCCTCTATCTCGGGTGTGGAAAGTCCTTTACTCAGGTCGAGTCTTTATTTCTCTTTGATCTTTTACAGTATATTGTCAGCTGCAGGATAGTCAAGCTGGATCACATTGTGATACATACAGTATTTTGCTCTGTGATATTGCGTGTCGGTTTTGTTGGGGGGGGTTTTGGCGTCAAGTTGTGTGAATGAACAGTTGTATTCTAAGTCTAAAAAAATTGTCGAATAATATTTTCAAATCAACAAGCTTGCAACGTGGATTTCTACTTTTGCTCAATCTGAATTCAGAACTTACCATTTAAAAAAAAAAATCTTTTATTGATTTACACTTTGTAAACAGAGCAGATAATGCTACTTAGTCTTAGCAATGTGACTAGAGAATAGCTTTCATTAACTCGTTAGATTGAGGAATTAGGCAGTGAGGTCAGAGGAGGTTTGTTGTGTGTGTGTTGTAGAAATCCCAGCTCGTACAGCACACACGAACACACACCAACGAACGACCCTTCCACTGTCTGTATTTGGGGTGTGGAAAATCGTTCTCTCAGGTCTCTATACTTTTATTATTATCCAAAAATACTGTATGTAACAGTATTGAAGAAGATTGTTAGGAATACAAATATTGTAGAAAAGTAAAGAATAAAGGATCTCAGGAATTGTTTGATATGCAGGTTGTTTCATTAAGATTGAGAATATGGGTATGTAGCTTTAAAATATGTCTGGGTCTCTTAATGATAACTATGGAATGCTTATCCAAGAGAGATAATGTTAGTTTATGCACTCAGCCCAAGATACACTCAGAATTGTTTCCCTTGACTTGTCTAACCAGCCATTTTGAAAGCACAATAATCAGGATAAAAAAACAAATTAGAAACCAGAAGCAATCGATGATTGAGGAGTAAACGTTTTCCTTGAAGAGCCATGAATATCAGTGGACTCATCTAAAATGTTTGTAAATGATTTCAAAGTTTGTTTCTAAATGAATTGTTGTGTTGATGATGGATATGTTGTGGGTTGTGGTGATTATGTAGCACGTGAAGAAAACAAAAACTATACTATACAACTTGGTGTCAAAGGTGTTGGTCTTGACATGTTTTCTGCTACAGACACACTAACCTAATAAGAATAGTAAAGAAACATTTATATTTACCTGGCTGAAAATGGGTATTTGAAGGCTGAATTCTTAGTTGGGGGTGGATCACCGATTAGTTCATCCTGTTCATTTGAGTTTCCATTAAAAACTTCAGCTGTTTTCTACCTTGCTCTCTTAAGTACTCGTGTAGGCTTCGTTGCAATTATTTTCTCACGTTTAATCTTAAACAGTTCATTATTTCTTTCATTGACAAAAATTAACTCCATTGATAACAAGGTGCCACTTTCTGTCGTGAGAAATGCTAAAACATATCTGTCTTTTTTAGGTTGAAATAGCCTATCTTCATGTACGTGGTCAACTTGGCAATCGTTAATTTTCCACTGCCCATCTTAGCTTCACTTCGGCTTTTTGCTAAGTGTAGTTTCCCAAAATGTTCATCAATCCTTTCATTGATGGTTTCCAATGCTATGCTTAACTCCGCCAATCCTGTACAATCCTGAACAAATTCTGCTTTTAAAATTCAGTCGGTTGTCTGGCACCCAGTAAACCAGCTTGAAGTTGAAGGAAGGAAGTAGCCATTTGTATTTCAAATGGCATTCTCGGAGGAAACGGAAATATGACATAAGCTCTAAAAATAGAGAACCCCACATGGCAGGGGTTTACCCACTGTAGCAAATGCCTGTGGCATGGAAGCATAGCGACGTCATCGACGTTATTTACCGATTATGTCATTAGAAGAATTAGCAGTTACTGTCCCAACTGACCTGCGGTAGTGTTACCATGCCAGTAACGTCCTTCCCCATGTATTGTATGTTGTAGAAAGGCGCACTGGATCAGCACATTCGAATTCACACCAACGAGCGCCCCTTCCAATGCCACTATGAAGGATGTGGAAAGTCATTCACACAGGTCCACTCTCCATTTCTCTCTTTTTATTATCAGCTTAATGTCTACAGTAGGGCAAAACACTGAATGTTGTATCATTTTTGTACTGCTGTTTAAGATAGATACATTCATTAGTTTTTCTCTGTTTTTTTAATCATTTTGTTAGGAAAGCTTCTGTTTATGAACATTTATATTCTAAACCTTCATTGAAAAGAAAGCAGGGTTGTAATGTTGAAAAACAACACTTTTTTAATTGTATTTTCGAAGTGAAGAGAAGAAAAAGTATCTACAGTTTGCAAAGTTACATTCTAATCTGGATCAGAAATATATTCTTGAAAAGAAAATTATTTTGCTCTTTGAATCCAAGGTATGGCAATTGCAGTTAATGTTTTCCATGTTACAGAAATGTTGCCTTCCTGTAGATTGTTAGATGATCGAGGAATTAGGCAGTGAGATCAGAGAAGGTTTGTTGTGTGTGTGTTGTAGAGATCCCAGCTTGTACAGCACATTCGAACACACACCAACGAACGACCCTTCCACTGTCTGTATTTGGGGTGTGGAAAATCGTTCTCTCAGGTCTCTGTACTTTAATTATTATCCTAAAATAATGTATGTGACAGTATTGTAGATCGTAGTTAGGAATAAAGTACTGTAGAAGGTGAGATAATAAGGGAAGTTAAGAATTGCATGATGTACAGTTGTTTCATTAAACTTGAGAATGTGGGTATATAACTTTGAATATCATGTAAGCATACGTGGGTCTCTAAATGATAAGTACGGAATGCTTATCAGAGAGAGTTAATATCAGTTAATGAGATAATAAAATTAGTCCAAAGACATTCAGAATTGCTCCCCTTTTCTTGTCTAGCCAGCCAATGAAAGCGTATTCAAAATTCAACATGGAAACCAGAAGCAATGTCATTATTGAGAACAAAACACAGACAAGCCAGAATCCAAGAAATTTATCAAAAACATTTGGACATTCCTTTTTCCAGCGTATATCATTATCATCAACAGGCTAAAGGCAGATGAAAATGCTGACAGGATAAAAGGTATTGAGGTGAGCTAAAATTAGGGACAAAGTGACCTTGGGTGACTGGATTAGTTGATTTGTTGTTGACTAATGCAGAGTGGCGGTTCCCTTAAACTGATATTGATACAAAGAATCCAACTGTAACTGTTTAAATTGATTGTTGGGAGAGTGATTCCATCACCAATTTTTAAAATATAGAGGAAAAAAAGGACTTCACCACTGCTAGTCATTGGACGAAATTTGATTTAAAGAAATGCCTCTTGGTGTGCAGCCCACAAAGATGCAGCCTGGAAAAATGTGAATTTTCTCAGGTGGAAGCTCTGTGTAGACTTAGCCAAAATGTGTAAAATCTCGGTGATACTTAAAATCAAGCTAAAGTATTTATGGCCCAAATGTTGCCCAATGTTGTACAAGTGTGTGCAGAATGGGCAAGGAAAATCACTCATGTCTTCCCATTAATGGAATGTTTGATAGAGTAAAAAAGATATGCAGACATTCCGGAAGACTACACTTCCTAAACATTTAGATTTTACAGTAGAACAACAGCCCTAAACACACATTTTGACATATAAAATACTTCTTCAACAACCAAGACCAAACGATTTTTGATTCATCAGATCAAAATCTGATGCAAAATGTTCAGGCCCTTCTGCTTAGTCACATAATGCAGACTGGAGTATTATTTAAAAAAACTAAAGAGATGCTATAAGATTTGGGAAACCAAAAGACCACGAATTTCTAAAACAATTTCAGTGAAGCTGAGCTAAATGCCTTGACTCCCATATGTAGAGAAATTGAGTGATCACAATGTAATAAACATTTTTTTTGTCAAAGTAAAGAAAAGGCATTGCTTTTAACTTTGCATGTTGAAAGTTTTACCAGAATGTTTACAAAAATATGAAGAAAGAACATTCTCAATTTCAATGAAGCATACTGTAATTCTTATCATTCCAGGAAAAAAGAGTTTTCACTTTGTACAGAGTACATAATACCATTGAATCTTAGCATTTAAACAGGAGAATAGCTTTCTTACAGATCATTAGATGAACAAGGAATGAGGCATGTGGGTCAGCGAAGGCTTGTTGTGTGTGTGTTGTAGCAATCAGCACTGCAGCAGCACACTCGAATTCACACCAACGAGCGCCCCTTCCACTGCCTCTATCTCGGATGCGGAAAGTCGTTCACTCAGGTCGATTCTCTATTCCATCTACTTAGAGCCACAACCATGAATATCAAAATATTCAAACTTTTGCGTAGTTTTGTTGTTGTTTTGTCACTCACACATCATATTTGCTCTAACTTAAGCATTGATAAGTTGTATAATATCTGAGAAATAGCCGACTGTTGGTTGTTGACCTACTGATCTACACCTAGTTCGTGCATACGACAACCATAGAAGAGGCAGTATGCTCTTTTACATTTAAACCTTCCCCTATGAAAACAAAAGAAGGGCTTTGATCAAAGGGGTCCACTGCAGCCGTATCTGATTGTGAAAGTAATCAGTTTCTTGGCTTAGCCACCAACAAGGTTGAAACCCAGATGCTAAGGATACTACCCTGTGACTGACAATCTTTCTGTCTTAAGTGGTTCGCATTATTTTTCAACCAACTACCAACCTACCTCTAATCTTAGCTGGCCTAAATGAAGGGGAGTCCTGTAGCAGCTTTTTTCATGCCACATCAGTCCTGTAAACTTTAATTGCCTATCTTGACTATTTCTTGTTCAACATGCTTCACCCATATTTGCAGTGATGATTTCAAACATTTTTAGATTTCTCTTTTTGTGGAATTTGTGTACTTTGAAACAAAAGGATATTTTCAAAAATCCATTCAATGTTTCAACATTTCTCAAAATGGACATTTTGGTGAATCATGGTTGTGGCTCTAAACAGACGATTTATGACAGTTTAATGGCAACTTCAGGTCAAAACACTAAATATTACATCGGTTGTCTGCTGCGGTCTTGATAGTTCAAATAATACTTCATGACTTTGGCTATGTGACAATTTGTATAATTTTGTTAGTAAAGCTGCCTGTGTGTGAGCATGCATTTTCTAGGCCTTCATGACAAAAGAAAACCTGTTCAACATGTATTTTCAAAAACACTTTTTGAATTGTAAATTCAATGTCAGTTAATAGAAATGATCGAACGTTTGGTATTAATTTTATCGATTTTTTTTTTCTAGATCTATTTCAAAAACTGATTATAGGGGGAAAATGAGTTTTATGCTGAGTAATCATTGTGGATAATGCCAGTGAATCTTGGCAATGCTATAGGTGGGTAACATTCCTATAGATCATTAGATGAATGAGGAATTAGGCATGCGAGTCAGTGAAGGCTTGTTGTATGTGTGTTGTAGCAATCAGCACTGCAGCAGCACACTCGAATTCACACCAACGAGCGCCCCTTCCACTGCCTCTATCTCGGATGTGGAAAGTCATTCACTCAGGTCTAGACTTCATTTCTCTCTTCTTCTTTTTAACAGTTTAATATCCGCTGCCAGTCTAATCACTAGAGGTTATTTGGTTTATCGTCTGCAGTTGATAATGAATTATTGGTACGGCTCGGAAGATGAGACAGAAAATAAAAAAAATTGTGTGCAGTCATTACTACTACTTTGTGACTGATTGAATCTTTTTTTTGGTAAAGCTACTTAGTATAATAGTTGTTCTTATAAGTCATAAGATAAAAAAATTAAAAATAAAACTATGAAATAATATTTTCTAATTAAAGAGCATTGAAATCATCAAAAGTTTGCCGCATGGATTCGTATTCTGGGTCTCGATCAGAAACTTATCGTTCCCAGGGGGGAATCTACTATGAACTTTTTATACGGCGCCGATAATGCCTGTTAATCGTAGCAATCTAGCAATGTGACAAGAGAAGTAGCTTTCCAACAGATCGTCAGATGAAAGTAGGATTAGACAGATCAGAAAAAGCTTGTTGTCTGCTGTAGAAATCCCAGCATCAACAGCACAGTTGTCATAACCAAGAGATTATACGTATCTAAATCTGAATGTGCCTGAACATTTCTTTAAGAAAGAAAAAAGAAATTTGCTGCAACAAATTACTATTTATATTTTTGTAGATCACCATTCCATGAACTCGTTTTATTTATTCAGTCCTTTATCACTTTTTCCACTATGGTTGATTAATTTTATATTTGAATTTCTTATGTATACTATGGGAGGATGTGTGGAAGTTTGTTTCCATATCAGCACAGTGACAGGTTCAGAGAAATTCTGCTGTAAAACAGTAAAATGATGACCTTAGAACCACAAAAATAGCAGATTGCTGTAATTCTATCTTTTTTGTGCAAAACTTGTGTTAGCATGTTAATAAGAATAAGACAGAATTTTATATGACAAAGACTTAGTCATTGGCAAAGTTAAGATCGGGTATTAGTGATAAATAACTGATGATGATAAACTTTTATCCTTTTTTTTAAAAAGTATCCTATCATCTTTAAAGCCAATATTAGGAACGAATGTAGACTTCGTTTTTGTGCTATGAATGTAAATACCAGTAACTGTCCCAACTGACCTGCTGTAGGGTTCCCGTGCCAATAACGGCCTCTTTATTGTATGTTGTAGAGGGCTCAACTGCAGCAGCACACTCGAATTCACACCAACGAACGCCCCTTCCATTGCCTCTATCTGGGATGCGGAAAGTCCTTTACTCAGGTCTAGACTTAATTTTGGGTCTTTATTCATTTAACATAAATCCATTACTGTCTGCTGCAGTTCTAAGCAAAAACAATTATGTTGACAATTGTTTACTGCTGCTTTATAGATCAGCAGTTTTATGATGTGAAATTGTGAACAACAAAAAAAGAGCAGTTTGCATTCGTTGGTAATGTTGGCAAGCTTGTAAAGTTTTTGTAAAGAGTATTTATCTTCTAAATTTTAAATTTGAATATTTTATGAGATCTAAAAAAAATGAGCAGTTTGCATTCGTTGGCAATGTTGGCAAGCTTGTAAAGTTTTTGTAAAGAGTATTTATCTTCTAAATTTTAAATTTGAATATTTTATGAGATCTTCAAAATGAAAACAAGGAAATGATCCAAAGCTTGCAATGTATCTTCAGATTTGTTTTGGAGAATATTTTTGCATATTTCGCAGATTATGCCAGTTGTTTATGGTTGATATCAGATTAACAGTGACCTTAGGACACAAATCAGTCGAGGTCTTTTTGTCTGTTGTAGAAATCCCAGCTCGTACAGCACACACGAACACACACCAACGAACGACCCTTCCACTGTCTGTATTTGGGGTGTGGAAAATCGTTCTCTCAGGTCTCTATACTTTTATTATTATCCAAACATACTGTATGTGACAGTATTGCAGAACATTAATAGGAATAGGGCGAATTTAGAATAATAAGGAATTGGTTGATATATACTATTTGAATCAGCCTATGTTAGTCCCAAATCCAATTTTGTGTCTGTAGAAAAGTTTTAAAGTTGATATTTTATATCAGAAATATTTCTCGTTGATGCTTTTGTGTCTGGAAATAATATGAGATTAAAGCAGAACGTAATCAGGGGAAAAGTAATTGTCACTAAACTATGCCTTGTAACTATAGCATAGCCTCCAAACTTGTAACTATTATTCAACTCTATCGTTCAACAGAAGCCTGTTGTATTGTGTGTGTGTGTGTTGTAGAAATCGCAACTGCAGGCCCACACTCGAACACATACCAACGAACGGCCCTTCCATTGCTTGTATTTGGGCTGCGGGAAATCGTTCGCGCAGGTCACTATCTTTTTTATTTCATAAAGACATTCAAAAATACATGTAAAGTTAACTTTGTTATGTCTGTTAGATTATGATGGGAGCAATGTCTGCTTGCTTACAGTGGACTACAGACTTTAATCTGTAATTCATACTACACTACAGGAAAAAGATAACTCATTTATTGACAACAATGCTTAGTGTTAACAACCAAAGAAAGGGGAAAGATTGTGTCTTGTACCCTAAATCTTCTGCTCTCTCTTCAAACCCATTTTCCCATTGAATCGTTTAGCTTGCATATATAGGCGTGTATGTTAGCACGCTAAAACATCTTAATAGACATCATTTGCTAAATGTGCACACAATTTGTTTTGTCAGTATTTGCGTCCTAAAGAACAATCAATTTCCCATTGTTTTATTTGGGACGGTAATCTGCTTAATTTGAAGACATACCATTATCTTGTTGTTGTTTTTAAAACAAAATATTGTGTAGATATTTTGTAATACAACTGTATTGATCATGAACAATTATCTGACAAAATTTCACAAACAAAAATTGAAAGCATCATATTAAGTATGATCTTAAAACCCTATGGTTTAAGGAAGCAGCACACCGTTCAACATGTATTACTATGAAATTAATATTGTTAGAGGCTACTTTACAAAGAGGATATAATAATAGTTGCAGGTTTGGGGGATAGGTAATTTTTTGTAACGTTTAAATAAATAATCACAAAGACTGCACCATTTTTTTTGTTTTAATGCATCTTTTCAGCATTTTTAATTAAACTTTAATTTCGTATTTAATCTTTTCAAAATAATGTATTCTTTTAAGTCATATTACTAACATAGATGGACATTGTATTTAACCTTCATCTCTTCCTGAAATTTCATTGTGGTAACTATGGCAAAACTGATTTTGATTGATATTCTAAACACGTTTGTGGATGGGAAAAGAAAATTGCGATTTGTTTTTTTCTTGCAAACTAAATTTGGATTGACATTTTTAACAGAATTTAATTGCTTAAAAATGGGAGAGTATTATTTATGCGTGTTGAAAAGACTGCCATTGTGAAGGTTTCATACGTACACGAAATATTTCTTCTCTTTCATAAAATAGTTTGCTGCAAATAGATTCATTTGGTTGAGTTTTGTACAATTGTATGAAATGCAAGACATGAAATTTTATGTGATAAAATAAGTTTTTTCGCAGACTTTGTATAATGTACGAAGATATGTTTAAATGCAGCAGAAGCTGATTGTGTGAGCGGCTGACTAACGCAGCATTGTTCTGTGTGTGTTGTCTGTGTAGCTGTCCACTCTGAAGCAGCATGTGCGCACACACACCAACGAGAGGCCGTACCGCTGTATGCATCTGGGCTGTGACAAAGCCTTTACTCAGGTGCCGCCTCTTCTCTCTCTTCTCCTTGTCTCTGTCTGTTTGTCTGTCTGTGTTTGCCTGTCTGTATTTTCCACCCACTCCTGTCTTTCTCCCTTTCTTTCTCCATTTAACTCAGACTCGTGTCTTTGGTGTCAGTCTTATAGTATTCACAAGCACACACACCTGCAGGCAAAACAAGTGTGTGCACGTGCACCTGCCAGTTTCATTTCAAAAAGATTTTTGATTTCCATTTGATACAGAATTTTGTTTGCGTTTCCAAATTACAAGAACTGAAATGCAAAAATGTTCCACATGTATTACATTTCTTGAAATTCAGATATGGATTAGTTACTTGAAGCAAAGTAGTATGTAAGTGTGTGTGCACTTTGTGTGCACATTCTTATTTATTTCGCTTTTCAAATGCCCGAAGTGTTCAAAATATACTTTCATTTTCAGTTCTGCCCAAACATGTCTCGTTTTGTATGGTTTTGTTTTGTGATGTCCAGTTATCTGCTTTCGATATTCTATGAATAAGTCGCGAGTATCTCCATTACATTTCAAAGTCTGGCAATTTAATTCAATGAGTCACACAGCTCAGGATTTTTCAAAATGACAGTGAAACTACCAATGATCTTTATTATTTATTTTAAGGTTTACGTAAAAAAACCATTCAACTTTCGGTTAACTTGAATTGTGAATAGGTTCTCAACACGTTCAGTTATACGTTTATCAATTTGTGATGGTCAATGGCTAGTTCTTACGGTGCAATAAAATGAACCCAGTTTAACCCCTTCCCTACCCGGTCCCATGTCTACTACGAGATATGTGATGTCATTGATGGTGTCATGACTTTTGATGTCATAGCCCTGGAATGGTGGTTTTTGGTCTAGACAAGTCAGGAAAGGTATGTCTTTGGACCATTTTCTCAGATTGAGTCAAACAGTTCTCTTGGAAAAATTTTCATAAGAAAATCAATACTTTCTCTGTTTTCCTCTGGCAGTGAAGGGGTTAAAGTTAAATTCCTTCGAATATACAACATGTTGACTTAAGTTTCCGACATAGGACTTCATACAAATAGAATAGGCGACGATAAGTTGTCGATAATAATAACGTTGGGTGACAATGGCTAATGGTGTTGGGTGGTAGTTTTTGTAGACTAAGAAGCGTATGAGGAGGGAATTGTAGTTGTCCAGTGAGGTTGACGGTGGTGGGTGTTGCTGTGTTCCCCAGCTGACAATCCTGCAGCAGCACATCAGGACCCACACCAAGGAGAGGCCCTACCATTGTCTGCACCTGGGCTGTGGAAAGTCTTTTATCCAGGTCTCTGACAAGGCTGTCTCACTCTTTGTCGCTGTCTCTGTTTCTGTGTTCGTTAATGGGTTTGCATTGTCCTGTCATGTGTACCGAAGTATGTCTTAGATATCTTAGCTAAAGTTGAACATTTTGTAAGCGTTCGTAAAAAGCTTAAATTTTTCTCACATATCTAATTTAAAGAGCTTGGCTCAAATAAAATTGCACAAAAAACACGAAGCTTATATAATTAATTACCAAAATTTTATTTTGTATAAAAAAAATGTCAGGGTTCTCCATTTGAAGGAAATATTTCTTGGGGTGGTCGTAGAGAGAAATATCTTTTACTGATTGAGTCAAACAGTTCTCTTGGAAAAATTTTCATAAGAAAATCAATACTTTCTCTGGAGTATTGATTATGAATGTAGAACAAACAAATCTGAGAAATAAGCATGTTTCTGATTATTTCATATATTCGTCAGTGAAATCAAAATACTTTTTCTTAAACAATGAATCTGGCAGATCCTGGTTACTGTGTTGGATATCAATTGGATATCAATGACCAAAATTGTGTTTGTCAAAAATATATTTTTGGAGTCGCCCATAATACTTTTTACAAACTATTTTGAGTTTACTCATGTTTTTCAGTTTATGGTACAATGAATATAATTGATTAGAATTTTAGCATTGTGAATAGCTATGGTCTCCTTGTCAACTATTTCATTTTGAAATATTCATGAAAATCGGAAGGGTGACAATTGGGAGCTTTGGTTTTATAGATCTTCTAACACTGTAAATTGGCTATAAAATGTTTGCTAAAAAGAAAGAAAGAAAGAAAAAGAAGAGAAGAAAAAAGGAGGAAAGAAAACAACCTAAAAACTTGGCAACCCATGTTATCTTAAATGATTTTTTTTTCAATTCCAAAGGTTAAAAGTTGTAAATCTACATTGTGAAACTCAGACAAACCATCGCTACAGCTTTAGTACCTTTGAAAATTGTTATTTTTTTTATCACCCACGCAAAAGAACGTTCTTGGTCTGTTTTGTTGTTTGCTGACAGTTGGCTCATCTGCGAGCTCACGTGCGAATTCACACCAATGAAAAACCGTACACGTGCTTGCACGAGGGCTGCGGAAAGGCTTTCACCCAGGTCTCTGCCTGTTGTGTTTACATGTCCTATGGCTCTGTAGTTCTAGTGCTCTGCTAGCAAGAAATAGTGTTCTTGCACATTTTACATGTGGAATAGTAGCTGATCATTTCCTAAAGAAAGATACTAGCAGAGTAAGATTTTTTTTTAAAGAAACGTTTTGTGAATGGAGATTTAGCTTAAGGATGTTGGTTCTGTATTTTGGTCAAGAAAATGCTATCATAGCTGCAGGCTTTTTTTTCTGCTAAAGTTTGAAGTATACAGATTTATTTTAGGAAAATGAGTTGAGATTTTTTTCTCTCAAGAAAATGATATCATAGTGCTGCAGGGTTTTTTTCTGCTTAAGTTTTAGAAGATAAAGATAAATAATTCCATGTTTATTGTTATGCTTAGGAGGGTAGAAGGATAATTTTTAAGTGTTTCTGAGATTCTGTACTTTTCCTTGTTAAGCGAGTTCTTATTAAGTCACGTGTTGATAGGTTGTTGTTGTTTACAGTGGAATTTCTGTAAAAGTTCACAAAACAAACTTACCTTCTTGAATTCTGTTCTATTCCTTCTCATCTAGTGTCAGTCATGCTATCAGTTCTTAGTTCTTTTCTCAAACACACTGATTTCAAAGGAAAACCGTCACTTTATCAAAGATGAAAAAATCAGTTGTATGAACAATAAAACTTATTATATGGATCCCATGAAAGAGAACTTGGAAAAGATTGAAATTGTTCTCACACACAAAAACAACAACTCGGTTCTTATTGAGTTGAGAAGTGAAGTGTTGGTAAAGAGAACTGGTGGAGTTAACGCCCTGGTTTTGTGTTGTGTTTTTAGCTGACCCAGCTGAAGCAGCATGTGCGCATTCACACCCACGAGAAACCCTATCACTGTACTTACGAGGCCTGCGGCAAGAGCTTTACCCAGGTCTCTGTCTTACTTCTCGTATTGTCAGAAATTTTCTCTCATTTTGTCAGTTTTCTGCCCCCAGTCATTTCTTGCACTCTGATTATTTGTTACATTAGGATCAGCTTCCGAACTTTCGTCTAGTGTATAGTGAAAAGATACTCTTGTTTTTTTGTTCTTTGCAAAATTGTAGCAAAACCAGTTTAAAATTTTTTAGTCAGTGTCAAAGTAGATATGACTTTTAGGAATGTCAGGCTTTATTGATTTTTTTTGTAGTTTTTTTTATGCAGTTATGATCAATATGGATAAAAAATAAGTAAATAAACTTCAGGGCGTAGAATATTTCATATATTTTTGTGTTTTCTTTCTTCCTTTTTTCTTCATTTTTGATTATTTTGGTTTTTTGTTACTATTATTTTTTTCGCTGGAAGAGCTGAGGTTAAGAGTAAACGATTTACCATTATTTTTTTTCTTTCTTTCTTTTTGCTGAAGTGTTTGTAGACGTTGTTGGACAGAAGTAGTTGTGACCTTTTTGTTGACCTCGCTCCCTTGCTGTTGTTGTTTGGCAGTTGACCCACCTGAGGGTGCACGTGCGCATGCACACCAACGAAAAGCCCTACCTCTGTTCGCAGGAGGCCTGCGGCAAGGCATTCACTCAGGTCTCTGACTGTTGTCATTATTATAGCTTTGATCAAAACGAAACATAATGAACTGAACTAAAACATGGCTGTCGACAGCCTGCTAACTCGGCCATTGCTCCGAGATTTTCCATGTGCTTTGTTACAAAACTGTAGCCCCTGTTTTCAAAACGTTTGATGAGTATTGCAAAAATAGAAGAACAAATTGTAAGAATCTATGCCAACTATGTTTACAAACACTGGATTTTGTAAATTGGGTTAGATTTTAGAGGGAGCAGTTGTTACAAACTTTACAATCTCTTGATTTTTGTCAAATGGAAGGGTAGGCTATACTATGTTGGTGTGACAAAGCCGGGAAAGAAAGTTGTTGCATTGTCTCGTAATTTGGGGGTTATGTCTGTGTAGGGACATACATGAACATAAGAGTTAGCATTAAAACGGTTTGAATTTAGAAGAATGTATCTCAGATGTAGACAACCATTCTTGGAGAATTTAAAGCTACTGTTACAGTCTGAAAAAATAAATGCGCTCTCTTTGTCACCCATTTTTTAAAAACCCAGAAGCCATAAATAACAGGTGTCTCACACACGCTAGAACACAAATCGCTCGTTAGCATTCTGCAGCAACTTTACACATGAAATGGGGAAAAAAAGATATTTTGCATGGTTAGTAGTTTTCAATATGCTGGAAATTGTTGCCAGCCTTGTCTGCCAACCTTCGGACTTACTTTTCTTACTTTGGGAGTAGGAAAAAGAGATGATTGATAGAATTGTATATAACTACGTAATAGGGTGGAATCCTAAGTACGATTTTTAGAGGAGGGTAGGGGGTGGGGGTGGGAGGTTCCAAATTAAATGCAGCAATGATTTGAACGAGAAGGAAGCTGTATTAACTTAAACAATCGATGTGTGTGGTATACTCTTTGTCATCAAAAGGATGAGGATCTGCAGTATTGGCTAACTCTGTGACTTGTTCTGTTTCTATTTATAGCTGTCCCAACTGCAGCAGCACGTGCGCACGCACACCAACGAGCGCCCGTACCATTGCTTGCATGACGGGTGTGGCGAAGCCTTTATTCAGGTCTCTGCCCCTAAAGTATTGTGCGATGTCTAGTGTGTTCGTAAAGCCCGGTCCTCCCTTTCGTTTCATGGTGCTGTCTTTGCCACTCATTTTAAATTGGGGTCCTTTTACTTTTAAGACCAAATATGGAAGTCTGGTACTTAATCACATCAGACATCGAAAAATAATGTTTCAGTGTCAAACTTAAACTGGACTCAAACATGCAAATTATTACAGACTTTTTTTAAATTTAAGAACATGTCATTTTCCTAAGCACAGCTAAAACCATTTCGGTGTCAGAAATTCAATAAAACATCTAAACAATAGTTTAAATGAAAAGCTGTTTAACTACTCTAGTCATTTCATTCACTAGTTTAAAATCGCTAGTGCTACAAGCAATTCACAACTTATTTTTGTCTAATTACTAATTAGCAAATAGAAGGCACTTTATAATTGGCAAAAAAGGTAAACATAACATAACGAATCCGCTTTTCAAATAATTCATTCTCTCTCAATGTGTGTGTGTGTGTGTTTGGGGCGTGTCTTTCCTCTGTCACTGGATGGAAGGCTTTGAAATAATACAGCAAGTTACATAAAACAAATCACTGAATTTGCCCTTGACCACTCCTCTCATCTTCCCTTCCCCACCTTTCTCCTTTTAGTAATTTTTTTTAGCCTGAACTTGTATTCTTGTCTTTCACTTCCCTGTGCCCGGATTTGTCTCGAAAATGGTACTGGCGCAATTTCAAGCCTGCTTAAACTATTTTTGATAAGTTGCGCAAGACGACGCATGAAGAAATCTTAAGTTTGAAAGGGCAGCAAAACTGGGCGCCATTTGCTGTCAGTATTGTGTGTGGCATTCAGTAATGCCTCGGTTTTCCTTTTGCCCCCCTGTGTGGGGTGGGTTGGCTGGTGCGGAGCACGTCAGGTAGGTTGTTTGATTGTTGTGTGTGCCTGTCCTCTGTCTCTGCCTCTCACCGTGCAAATAGAATCTCTCCTCCTCCTTTTTACCTCCCAAGCTCCAGCTTTCAGGGAGGAAGGGTACAGGGGAAACAATTAATATTATTGTGAGAACTAATTCAACGGTTCATTGTGATGTGTTTTTTTATAAGTAATTTAGCAAGTTCTGAGCCGATAGAGGGAATTCGTCACATAGCTTTTAGCACTATAAAAATATTGAAATTAAAAGATAATGCTTAAAAGTTAAAGCTTAATAACCCTAACTTAACTTGCTCATTTCAGCGGAAGTTTTCTTTCGAACACGATCTCCATTATCTTTTTCCTAACCTGTAAATACCAAATCTTCCGAGTAAGGATGTGAAAGTACCAGCTTCCATATGCACACTGTCAATGAAATAAACTGCCCTTGTGCCACATGTGGTTATTTGAACCTGGATAAAAGTGACGCCGCATCCATCTGTCATGGGGCCGCTGACCCAATCTGATGACCTCACTGTTCATTTTTCATATTCAGGATGTCCATTCTCTTCACCGCCGTTTGATGAACGAAGAATGAATTTTGCAGAAATGCTACTCTTTGTGCCACTGGTCAACTACTACCGTACCAAACATGAGTAAAACAGGGGGCGTGAAATGAAAATTTGCTGCTGAAAGAGGTCCATGTCAAGACAATTGAGACAACAGTATCGTGTTGAACTTTTTATTCTCAGAGATTCATCTTGTCTTGATATAGTTGGTGACGTTTTTGACATAACTATCACATATAATTTCTACAGATTTACTTCTTTCTTTTTTTACATTGAACGAAGTAATGACGCTAACCGACTTTTTGTCAAATCTCTGGTGAACACCGAGGCGTTGTGGACAATCGGCTTGATTGGAGGAGCTCACAGCCTGCACAAGCTACATATTGTACATGAACTCCTTTCTGTTGCAGAAAGCCTCAAATGATTGAATTCTTAAATGTTTGTAATAATAGTATTCAAGGTTTGTCTCCACTGCTTCGGACCAATTATGAAATGTTCAAGACGACCTGTGGCGGAAGCGATTTTTATTTACTGGTTCTCAGACATTTCGTGGTAGTTTTCGGACGGTTGAATTTGCCTCTCTGTCAGATGGATGCAGCGTGACAAAGCCAGTCAATGTGTGTTGTTCAATGTTCTGTCCTCTCTCTTCTTGCCTGGGAAGCTTTTCTGCCAACCTTCGGAAGATCACGGTAGACACGTTTCTATGGTGGAATTTAACACTTTTGTCAGTTTCAGAATAGAGTCCAAAATTGAACTTTTGATTTCACCAATAATATTTTTACCTTTTCAACGGTAAACAATTTTTTTAGCTGGAAAACAAAACAAAACATGTTCTTGCAACTCTGTCCAGTAGCCAAACAAGTGATATTAAAATGTAGGCTTTATCATTTAAGCAAAGAGACACAGTAATGGATTTTTTTTAGAATATCCTACGTTCAAGAAAAAAAAAGCTTTAGAAAACAGTTTTTCATTGCTTTAAAAATGACAGTCCAAAGATTTTACTGAAAAACATACAAGATTCGAAAGCATTTATTTTTAAACAATTAATTCGCAACAAAAAATGTTTAAAGATAAAACAAGAGTAGTAAATGCAACAAAGCTAAACATGTAAAGTTAAAATTTTATAATTACATGGTATAAAATGTTATGAATTTAAAGGCTATGTCTACCAAGATGTTTAGTTAGACAGCACTTGTGTTTGTTTAAAAATGCATTCGTAAATAAATGATTCTTTTAAAGCTTCTGCATCATACTGTTGACAAATGGGGAATGTGTTAACGCTTCTTTGTCACCTACAATTAGAAACCTCGTCGAATGTGTGAAAACATTGAGGAAAGAATTCAACTACTGGAATGTGCAATATTTTTCCGAAACGTTTTAATTATAAAGCAGAAGAGTCTATTCTTCTATCTTCTTCTTCTTCTTCTTCTGGGTTCTTCTCTTTGGGGCCCACGATTATTTAATTGATCATTGTGGCACCCTCAGGAAAAAAAGGGAAAAAAGCGTTCCCAGGCCATATGGCCATAATGGGTAAGGTACGCATGTGTCCGGTGTTCAGTTTTTACTGGTCTCCCCGCTGCGCACGGTGTGAAAATGGGACAATAAGTCAGAAAGATAGTAGATTAGAGAAAGCAAAGGGAAAAGGCAGAGTCAAAGAGAGTGGCGGATTAGAGGAAATTACAAGCACAGAACTTCAAGAAGGCGGGGGAACTATTTTAAAAAAGACACCCCCCCTCCCCCTCAGGTTTCCCCATGGAGAGAGGCTCACTCGTGTAGGGGACGGGGTCATTCAGCTCCCCGTATAGAGGCACGGGACACCCACCCACCGCCTGATTCTTCTTCCATTATTTTAAAGTGTAGGGGAAGACGGGGTAAAAAGCGCATGGGCGGGTAAGAAGCCCACCCCAATTATCTCATGAAATGAAGCAAATTTCAGTCTCATTTTGCCCATGAGACGAGCGTGAATGTCTAGCATTCGTCTCATGGGCAAATTTGACTGAAATTTTCTTTATTTCATGAGATAATTGGGGTGGGCTTCTTACCCGCCCATGCGCTTTTTACCCCGTCTTCCCCTATACAGTTCAAACCAGAGACAAGTATATTATGCTTCTGCAAAAGAAGGAAAACTTTTATGGCAGGCGAAAGGCTGACAAAAGCCTATAAGCCAAAGCTATGCCATTAACAGTTGTCTGTGCAGAATAGGGGTGGGGGGAGGGAGGGGCTGGGGAATAGATGAGGGTGGGGGTGTCGAAGAAGAGGGTGGGGCCTGGTTAGACAAGACGGGTCTGTACGGCGCATTGTCTTTGACGTGGAATCGATGCGTCAGCTGCTGACATTTCAGCGAAACGCTGTCAACTGGCATTGGGGAGGTACAGCATTCCGATTCGATTTTTCGTACATTGCCTTTTCCCATTTCATCTTTTGCTCAGTTCGCCTTTGCCAATAGTGTTGCCTGTAACGTCATTTTTAGCAACGTTGTTTTTAATCTGATGCCGTTTTAGGCCTCTTTTAGAATTGGTTTCCCGTAGTGAAAGCATACACGGCGTGTGTGTGTGTGTGTGTGTGTGCATTCGCATGCGCGCACGTGAGTGTGTGCGTTTTTATGAAAGCACGTGCCGAGAGAGGCAGACAGACAGACAGAGGCAGAGACATAGAGATAGAGCATTGGAACGAACAGAGCTCACACACACATACGCGCGCGCAAGCACACACACATCGTGTATGTTTTCATCACCACACTAAGCGAATGAAAATCGCGAGTCAAAATTTTGGCGCTGCTCCCAAAAGACCAGTGGGCGAATTGGGAAAAGGTAAATCAGCACGATTGTTCTCCTTGAGAGCCATGTTGTGACACTGCTTGTCGAGAGCTCCTGGTTTACGCAGTTAATTTGTCACTGGCTGTCATGTGAGCAGCCTTCAAGATTTGGACAAAAAATGCTCTGGGAACAAAGTTTAATAGGTTAATGAAATTGCCTTCGCTTGGTTTGCTGTGGGGAGAAAAGGTTTCTAGAATGCTGCATAGCTATATTCAAAGTATTATTTGTGGGTTTTTTTAATTTTATTGTCTAACGTATCATTTGTGTGGGTTTTTTTTAATTGTCTAACGTATCAGTTGATGACACGTAATCACTTAACGGTTGCAGTGTTTGTAGAATTGTAAGTACTGGGCCTACAATAATACAACGACCAATGTTGAGAATTATTAACTATAGTACATGCTAACAGTTTTCAAGGACGGGGTCTTATATATTTATGGGCATTAATAACAATGGCCCAAAAGTTTTAAATAAATAACTCGTAAAACATAACAATATATATTGAAACATTAGAGTACCAAAGCTTTCAAGTGGTCTTCGTTTGAAATTTGACCTTTTATGCCAAGTCAAATTGTAAATAGATCACATTAAAAGAAGGAAAAACCAGCATGTTGTCAACGTTTTCCAGTCAATTGATATTGTCTTTACTGTAGCTAGGCGCCATTGTCCTTAACCTCTGACATTATCGTCTATTGGATTTTCACAAGAAAATGCTAGGAAAATGTCTAATTGCTAAGTTTCGGTGTAGGTTGACTTTAAAACATAGACACGCAAAAAATCAGTTTGAATTTACTGACGTGACCTTCCGAAGTGTGTGTTGCAGCTCTGTCTGTCTGTCTGTGTCTGTCTGTCTGTGTCTGTTTTTCATCCATGTGATTTCCCCCTTGTCTTGTGCTTAAGCAGCAGTCTATGCAATGAACACATGCAGTGAAAAGAAATGTGAACTAAATTGGCTCAGCTCATCAGATTTCTCCAATGTTCTGGGCATCAGTCAATTTTCTACCTTGTACGATCCAATACATTGGTATTTTGTTTTTACCATTTTGCAATAATTTCAAACTGGAAGAAACGAAAGAAACGAAAAGAGAGAAGAGCATTAAGGAATGAGCTGAAGTATTGCACTATAATAGCTTCTTCTTTTTTACCACGCAGTACGAACATGATACACACACTGTTCTTGTTTTTAATATGTTCATTCTGCAGTCATTGCATAGTGTGCGTTAAAAAAAACACCCAACTATTTAGCCTCTACAATAAATTTGATTTTCTTGCTGACCATAGGAAATGTCCTTGACTCCTCTTGTTTGTGCCTTTATTTCCCTGCCATGTGGAATACGACAGAAAAACTCAAACATGACCACATCAGTTTGTAACAATAGTTGTGTCTATTTTGGGGTTTTTGTTTCGTAACTTTTATTTTCTTCTCTTGTTTTCGTTATTGCTGTTGAATTGACATTCTGTTACCACCTGTTTCATTTCCTTTGATTTTTTTTGTAAGATTTATTCGGTAAAGGCTCTTCTTGAATAGCTATTTATATAACCTTTAATTTAGATTTGTTTGTTTGTTTTTAAACTTTCTGTGATGATTTATTCCCCTTTTTTCGTAGAAAGTAGACCCGTTGTTTTGTTTTGTTTTAAAACTTAATCGTTTTGGAGTTCAGTTTCGGTTCGTTGAGTCCATTTGAACTGGTCTGAATCAAGGCTAATCTTATCCACCCCAAATGAAATTTCAAAACCTTAACAGCTAAATAATGAACACCTTGGCATTTATGAAATTCAAAAGGGGACAAAGGGATCAGTAATAAATAGGTGCGTGTTAGCGTGTGTATGCATGTGAACCTTAAGCTGAACAGCAGAGAAACTAGGGAAAGAACGTGCCAAGGAACCCATTACTTTATGGACATTTTTGGATGGAGAGAGGCTCATTCGTGATCACCCCTACATTTCCCTTTGGAAATGGTACTGGTAGAAGCTTTCCAACTTGCTTAAAATGGCTGATATTAATGATCATTCTCCTCTTCTTACTTCTCCTTGTTCTTCCTTCTTTTCTTCCCATACTTCCCCAGCTCTTCTACTATCTATTTATTTTAGCTGTGTTGCTGTTGTCTTACCCTGGCTTAAAGACTCCAGGGATCATCCCAACATCCCTGAATACCATGGCACAAATGTACCAGCTAGGGATGAGAACATTACGTGTGTGACCATTTTTGATCACCTCGCCACGTGGGCATCCACACACTCTGACTTCAGAGGCTTTTAGACTGATGATTGTTATGCTAGGACTAGGAGCTTGCCATGGCTTAAGACAATCCCATTTTTGACTGATGATTGTTATGCTAGGACTAGGAGCTTGCCATGGCTTAAGACAATCCCCGCATAACTATGCAGAACATAGCATTTTGATGTAGCCTTGGTGTTCTAGCTTATGTCAATTGGTCTGACACAGCCTTATACCAAGACGTATTTTAGCTGTGTGGTATGTACTAAATTTGTCTTTTGTTAAAAATGAGTTTGGTTGGATGTAGCTTTTTTGCCATCCAGGATCTGGCAAAAACGCTCAAAATTACAGCTCTGACCCCTAAGCTACCACAGACGCACGTGAAACTTAGTGCAGAGTCGGGATCGTTATAAAGAGGAAACGTTATTAATTATTTCAAAGGGATGTAGAAGTTGAAGTTCTTCAATTCATTTGTTCCTGTTATACGGACCCAAGTGCATTATTTAATGAACGCCTCTCCTAATAAAAGGGTTATGGAAAAGCAAAGAATGCAATCCAAAGAAGAAGTGTTTATACTGTACAATGATTGGGAAAGGGGTTGGTTTAGGCTCACTGCTGATTTTTCACATCCATTTGAGCGTTAATAGTTATTAGTCCGGAAAAGGCAAATATGATTGGGGTTTTGGGGTGGGTGGATGGGGAGGGGCGGGTAGGGAGGGGGTGCTTAAAATCCGGGAAACTTGTACAAAATGAAACGAGAAAAATAGCTGCAGGGTTCACTGCGCCAAAGACGCTGTAGCTCAGTAGTTGGTAAGAGTCGCTAGCTCGTAATCCGTCAGGTTTGCGAGTGCACGGGTTCGAACCCAGCTCGGATCGCAGTGGTGTGTCCTTGGGAAAGGCACTTTACTCATATTTTCCTCACTCCACCCAGGTGTAAATGGGTACGTGACTTCAGTTGGGGAAAACGTCCTTCGGATGAGACTTTTCAAAAACCGAGGTCCCGTGTGCGAACGCATGCACAAGATCTTGCGCATACGTTAAAGCCCATCCCATTCTATTCAGTACGAGTAGGCCGTGTGTGCCGGTGGGATGGATGACACGAATTCACATAGCACGCGTCTTGTGCGCTATTAATGGTCTGACGTGAGCGCGGGGCAGGATAAACATCCCCAACTGGAAGAAGAAGAAGAAAGACTGTCTAAGCTTTCTGACTACGCTTTCCCCCCCCCCCCCCCCCCCCCCCACCACCCACCCCTCATTTTTTCTCTCTCATCATTCCAGACCAAACCTATCTACTCCATCTCTCGTCACACACACATGCATCGTTCATTATCTATCTCTCTCTCTCCATCTCTCTCTCTCTCTCTCCCCCTCCTTTTCTTTTGTTGCTCCCTTTTACCAGGAATAGTATATTCATGCATTTGCTCTTACACCGCCCACAGCCAAATCGGAAAAAACGTTTTTTTTAAACCAAAGCTGATAAATTGGTCCCCATTTATTGTGGCCTCATGACCTCAAAATTCAAGGCTATATGCTAATATGCTACCCCCCCCCCCCCCCCCCCCCTATCATTCTTCTTGGGAGGGGGTGCAGAACGTTCTATACTTTTTTTTGGTCCTTTTTGTTGTGATAGCACCTTCTGGTTTTCACCTGACAAGAATGGTGTTGCCATTGTTCCAACTGAACAATAGTAAAACATAAATGATTTTCATTGTACCCAAGAAACTCTTGTCAGCAAACTCTGTCCCCACTTCCATCCAGTTAGAAAACTCTCTTATCCACACTTCTACCACTGTACGCAATCTTGGCGTCACTCTTGATCAGACTCTCTCCTTCCAAAACCAGATTTCCTCTGTCTGCCGTGCTTGTTGCTTTGAACTTCGGCGCATTGGATCTGTAAGACAACTTTCCGAGGAAGCTACCAAATCTTCCATCTCTGCCGTCATACTCTCCAGACTAGATTACTGTAATTCCCTTCTTGCTGGCTGCCCACAAACTGTTCTCGCTAAACTTTAAAAAATTCAAAACAATGCTGCTCGCCTTGTATTGAGGTGCTCCAAATTCTCTCATTCTACCCCTATGCTTGAATCTCTTCACTGGCTTCCTGTTGGAAAGCGTATCGACTACAAGCTCTCTCTGCTCTGTTACAAGTCCCTGAATGGTCTTGCTCCTTCTTATCTCACTGATCTCCTGAACCTTTACACACCTCTTAGACAGTTACGCTCCTCCTCTGATACTTCTCTCCTCCAGATCCCTCGTTACCGCACCAGGACTCTCGGTGAACGTTCCTTCTTTTTTCAGGCCTCCTCTACTTGGAACAAACTCCCTCTTCCTCTCCGTTCTGCCAACTCCCTTTCTTCATTTAAGTCTTCCCTCAAAACCACTCTCTTCAAATCGTAGCCTGCTCTGTTCTTTTGGAAAGTAATTTTTGTCCCTTCTGTGCGCGTGTGTTTGTGTGCAGTGTGTTGTTTGTGTGGGGTTTTTGTTTGTGTGTGTGCGCGCGCGCACGTGTGTGTGTGTGTGTGTGTGTGTGTGTGTGTGTGTGTGCGCACGTGCGAAGACATTTTTGACATTCTCATATTTTCTACTTTCTTTGGGTGGGTGGGGGTTATTCATTTATTTGTTTATTATTGTAAGCGCTTAGGGCTTGTTTAAGAATAAATGCTCATTATTATTATTATTATATACGGTAGAGTCTGACCCTCGCAAACAAATGTCCATAAAGTCATGGTGTGACTGTGTCCGTTCCTTGTTTGATCAGAACCACGTGTGTGTGGAGAGATTTTACTTAAAGGAAACAATGTATGTTATACTAACCGTCTACAAGGGTCTCTGACCGATTGGACGCTAATCTCATCATCTTATTATACTACAGCAGAACCTCCGTATTTAAGGCTCCCTCTATAGTAATGTGACCACACAAAACAATTTCCACCAATTTTACCCCCCTTTCATATCAGGACTATTGAGTGTGTACCTCCATATTTAGACCCCTCCCTATTATGACCCCTTTTTTGGAGGGGAGCTGATTTTTCAGTCGTAATAGGGAGGTTCCACTGTATGTATGCATAGCAATCTGTTAGGATAGGTAAAGATAAAAAAAACGAAACCACTTGATAAATGTTTTGTCCAAAGTATGTTGGGTGTTTTTTGGGGGATGGGGTGGTGGGGTGGGGAAATGAAAGATTGAGGGGGGTGGGGTGTATCACTGGCGTGTATCATCCTTATACATGTATCTTTCTCGGGGTATCAATTTTAAAAGTATTGTGTTTCAACTTGAATGCCTGGCTTAACCCTTTCACCACCAGCCATATTTCAGCCAAAAATGTCCATTAAATTTACCTGGGTAGAGAACAAAATCCATCTGCATTATTGGGGATTCTTCTGTGACATATCTAAAATAAGGTCTATCCTTCCCAAAACTAAGACAATAGGGTCTTTGGATAATAGACCGCAGTTTGATGCCTTTTAGTGACATAGGTATTATAATCATTGTGGTGCTAAAATGCGACTTTGGCGGTGAAAGGGTTAAGTATTTGTGCACTCATTTATTTGTTTAGTCATGGTGAAAGGGTTAAGTATTTGTGCACTCATTTATTTGTCTAGTCAATGTGAAAGGGTTAAGTATTTGTGCACTCATTTATTTGTTTAGTCATGGTGAAAGGGTTAAGTATTTGTGCACTCATTTATTTGTTTAGTCATGGTGAAAGGGTTAAGTATTTGTGCACTCATTTATTTGTTTAGTCATGGTGAAAGGGTTAAGTATTTGTGCACTCATTTATTTGTTCAGTCAATGTGATTGTTCAGTGTTGATTAATTCTACTAACACACCTTCATTTTTCTGTCAGTTTCTTTAATCAGATCTGTTTACCCCCTGCACAAGTCTTGGCTAGCTGAAACGAGTAGCTTTGGTGCAAAATGTGTCGTTTTATTCATTAAATCGTCAAACAATGCTCACTGAAAATGAGTAGGAATCAGAATTAAAGAGCATTCTTTTCAATTTTGAATAGTAGTAGAGGTCCAAATTGAGTAGAATACTACTCGAAAAGAGTAAACCGGTCTGCTTTATTTTGTAGGTTTGTCTTAATTGTGCTGAGGAAACGCGTGTGTTTCAGGGTGGTTGTTTTTTTCTCAACTAATTTCTTTTATTCTCCTTTTTTCTCTTTTCTTTTTACATTTACATTTTCCTTTTTTTTTAATTTTACTTTCATGTTTTCTTTCTTGAAGCTGCCTTTCTCTTTGTAATCTACGTTCCTTTGTTTATATATATTTATTATATTGGTTTGATTTATTTATTTACTTATTTATTCATTTTATCTATTTGAACTTTTTTTGTAAAAGTTCACATTTTCTTTCAATCTGTTGCTCAGCTTTTTTATGATGCTGTTTGTTTTCAAAATTATATATTTCTGGGGGGTTTTCCCCTATTTCATATTTGCTTTACTGATAACACTAACCAGAATTAATCACTAACGAAACATAGGCTATTTTGTTGTATGTTGTAGTCAGTATGTAGTCATTGAATTGCTAATTTCTCGTTTTGTTTACGTTACAATTTTTTGGCATACACTGACCTTCTTCATGTGTGTGTGTCCCCCTGTGAGTGTGTGCGTGCGTGTGTCCTCCTGTGTACGTGTACTTGTGCGTCTTTGCGTGTGTGTCTGTCCATCAATGCGTGTGCCTGTGTGTTTGTCGTGCGTGCGTTCTTGCAGCTATCGCACCTGCAGCAGCACATCCGCACCCACACGGGGGAGAAGCCGTACAAGTGCATCCACCCGGGGTGCGGCAAGGCCTTCAGCCAGCTGAGCAATTTGCAGTCTCACTCACGTTCACACATGACCGACAAACCCTTCCGATGTAACTCCTGCTACAAGTGCTACGCAGACGAACAGGTATGCACAAGCACGCACACACACACACAAACACCTTCAAGTGTAACTCCTGCTGTAAGTGCTATGCTGAAGAACAGGTATGCACAAGCATGCGCGCACACACTCACTCACTCACACACACTCTTGCACACACACACACGCAGCAATTTACAGTCTCACTAACGTTCACACATGACCGACAAACCCTTCCCGATGTAACTCCTGCTACAGGTGCTACGCCCACGAACAGGTATGCACAAGCACATACACACACACACGCACACACAAAAACACCTTTAAGTGTAAGCACGCGTGCACACACTCACTCACACACACACACACACACAGAGCAATTTACAGTCTCACTCACGTTCACACATGACTGACAAACCCTTCCGCTGTAACTCCTGCTACAAGAGCTACGCCGACGAACAGGTATGCACACACACACGCACACACTAAAAAACCACCTTCTGGTGCAACTCCTGCTGCAAGTGCTACGCCGACGAACAGGTATGCACAAGCATGCGCGCACACACTCGCTCACACACACACACACACGCAGCAATTTACAGTCTCACTCACATTCACACATGACCGACAAACCCTTCCGCTGTAACTCCTGCTATAAGTGCTACGCAGACGAACAGGTATGCACAAGCATACGTGCACACACTCACTCACACACACGCAGCAATTTACAGTCTTACGTTCACACATGACCGACAAACCCTTCCGCTGTAACTCCTGCTACAAGTGCTACGCCGACGAACAGGTATGCACAAGCATACGTGCACACACTCACTCACACACACACACACACACACACACTCACTCACTCACTCACACACACGCAGCATTTTACAGCCTCACGTTCACACATGACCGACAAACCCTTCCTGCTACAAGTTCTAAGCGGACGAACAGTATGCACATGCACGTACACACACACAAAAAACACACCTTCAGGTGTAACTCCTGCTGTAAGTGCTATGCTGAAGAACAGGTATGCACGCATGCACGTACACATAAACACACACACAACCAATTTAGTCTCGCTCATGTTCACACATGACTGACAAACTCTTCTGATGTAACTCCTGCTACAAGTGCTACGCCGACGAACAGGTATGCACACGCACACAAACTCACACATACACACGCATATACATACGCACACACACACACAAACATTGATAGATGTGGAACAAAAAGAAATAAATTTGAAGTATATGAGTAGTTATCTGTATTTGTCTGCATATTTATTGGCCTGTGTGTGTGTGGTGTGCTTTGTATGTGATCGAGTGTGCCTGTATTTGAATTTATACCTGCATCAACATGTATTGCTCAGTGTGAGTGTGTGTGTGTGTGTGTCAACATGATTTACTGGAACATTTAGAGTGATTTATGATATTTGTAGTGATGTTTGTTTTTTGGTGTCGTCGTGGGTATCTGTTAATGACTGGTTTTCTTGCTGCTTGTGTTCAGAGTCTTCGGGAGCACATCCCCAAACACGCAGAGACCAAGCACCTGAAGACACACATCTGCAACATCTGTGGAAAGTCATACACACAGGTTGGTATGCAGGGACACACTCGCTCACACAGAGATGAACAATCCCATGTTTCATTTGTAAACTTCTTTTATTAATGTCTATTTTGAAAATATTTTGTTAGGAAAACTCAAAACAAACCAAAAAATAAAAGAAGAAAGCATGACACAATACGCTATCAACTCAATCATACAGATGAACATTTCAATTGTGAAATTCTTTTCAACATTCCCCCCAATATGAAGGCTTAAGCAGATAACAATCTCTAAGGGGAATCGATAAAGATGTTACCTATGTTGTATAAAAACAAGTGTGAACATTAGGGCGGCAGCTCTGTCAAGGCACAGAGCCCCTTCAGTCCTGAGGGATTGAGAGTGAACACACAGAGATTCTTAATAGCAACATCTTTCCATCAAACCACTTAGGAATGTAACTGGCAAAATCATCATCTTCAATAGAAAAAACAAACAAATCACATATGTATTACTTGAATGTCAAGTTTCACAGTTTTCGATCAAACTGAAACATTTTGGTTTCGGAAACAAATTGTCTAAAAGTGATCCTTCGTGCACTGACATTCAATATTCCTGAAATATGCAATCTTCTAACACAAGGGCACGTGTCCTCCCTGGTTTAACCAATGCAAAGGGTGAAAGTTGTTGCCAGTGTTTCACCTATTTCAATCCTGTGACCTGTCTGTTCCCCGGGAGAGGTACCAGACACACCACATGGCCAAACAGGAGGCAGGGGTGCTGAATGGCTTGACCACCAGCGAACTGTGATCATTACTGTAAATGTTATCATTATTGTTCCTCCAGGAGATGTACCTAACTCGCCACATGGCCAAGCACCAGGAGGCAGGTGTCCTGAACGGCCTAGCCACGGGCGCCATCAAGACATATTATTATTATTGTCATTTCTCCAGGAGACGTACATAACTTGCCACATGGCCAAGCACCAGGAGGCAGGCATGCTAAAGGCCTAGCCACGGGTGCCATATTATTATTATTGTCATTTCTCCAGGAGACGTACCTAACTCGCCACATGGCCAAGCATCAAAAGGCAGGCGTGCTGAACGGCCATCAAGCCATAATATTATTATTGTCATGTCTCCAGGAGACGTACCTAACTCGCCACATGGCCAAGCACCAGGAGGCAGGCGTGCTGAACGGACTAGCCACGGGCGCCATCAAGCCCATCCAGCGGCCCTCCACCATCAAGCAGGAGCCCCTGGAGAGCAGCTCGTCCTCTGACAGAGAGCCCAACTCCACCCCCTTCATGGGCACTGGCCACGACAAGTCGCCCATCGACCTCTGCCCTTCCACCGCTCCCCCTATATCCGTGGACCCTGTAGGGGGGCTCTCTGGAGGTGGGTTGTTTGTGTATTATTGCATGGATGCCACTGGAGAAAATCCAAAAACAGGCAGGGCAGGGGTCCAGGGGCCGCCCAGGCCCCTATCAGGGTACAGGGGCAGAGCCGTTGCCCCCCTGAAGCTGAAGAAAAAGCAAAATCATACTCAATTTGAAGCTTATTCCAGGCTTGTAAAGTGAGAATTCAACACTTTTTTCCCCTTGAACTTTGAATCAATTTTGTTTTGGTTGTCAAGGTATCCGAGGCAAGGTTGCATCCATGTTATTGTTGTTTATATTGGTCCACAGATGGGATTCTGAAAAAGTTCAAAAGGAGGAACAATAAGGCGGGTGTCCGGGGGCCTTCTGTGGGCCCCGGTGGGGTGCGATGTGCTTTTCAGCAAGAACGTGGTTGATCCACAATTCATAGCATCGCTACATGTGCAGACTGCTTGTCCTGAATGGGTGATTTTCTTCATGCAGTCTTTCAGTCCGATAGTCACATTCTGGGAAACGGGACCTTTGGAACTGGATATTATCACTTTTGCGCTCACTTCCACAACCACCCACTTCCAACAACACTGGTTTTTAACTGATGCTAAAACTTTCACTTTCCGTTATCCTAGGGCGTGGGGACGGTGATCCCTAGGGGATGGGGACGGGGATCGTAGGGTGTGGGAATGGGGATCCTAGGGCGTGGGAACAGGGATCCTAGGGTGTGGGGACGTGGATCCTAGGGGATGGGGACGGGGATCCTAGGGCATGGGGACGGGGACAGGGATCCTAGGGCATGGGGACGGGGATCCTAGGGGATGGGGATGGGGATCCTAGGGCATGGGGATGGGGATGGGGATCCTAGGGCATGGGGACGGGGATCCTAGGGGATGGGGATGGGGATCCTAGGGCATGGGGATCCTAGGGCATGGGGATGGGGACAGGGATCCTAGGGCATGGGGACGGGGACAGGGATCCTAGGGCATGGGGACGGGGATCCTAGGGGATGGGGACGGGGATCCTAGGGCATGGGGAGGGGATGGGGATGGGGATCCTAGGGCATGGGGACGGGGGAGGGGGGGAGGGGATGGGGGGATCCTAGGGATCCATGGGGACGGGGATCCTTAGGGTGTGGGGACAGGGATCCTAGGGCAGGGTGTGGGGACGGGGATCCTAGGGGATCCTTAGGGTGTGGGGAGGGTGTGGGGGGGATCCTTAGGGTGTAGGGATCCTTAGGGTGTGGGGACGGGGATCCTTAGGGTGTGGGGAGGGGATCCTTAGGGTGTGGGGGGGATCCTTAGGGTGTGGGGGGGATCCTTAGGGTGTGGGGACGGGGATCCTTAGGGTGTAGGGGATCCTTAGGGTGTGGGGACGGGGATCCTTAGGGTGTGGGGAGGGGATCCTTAGGGTGTGGGGACAGGGATCCTTAGGGTGTGGGGACGGGGATCCTTAGGGTGTGGGGACAGGGATCCTTAGGGTGTGGGGACGGGGATCCTTAGGGTGTGGGGACAGGGATCCTTAGGGTGTGGGGACAGGGATCCTTAGGGTGTGGGGACAGGGATCCTTAGGGTGTGGGGACAGGGATCCTTAGGGTGTGGGGACGGGGATCCTTAGGGTGTGGGGACAGGGATCCTTAGGGTGTGAGGACGTGGATCCTTAGGGTGTGGGGACAGGGATCCTTAGGGTGTGGGGACAGGGATCCTTAGGGTGTGGGGACAGGGATCCTTAGGGTGTGGGGACAGGGATCCTTAGGGTGTGGGGACAGGGATCCTTAGGGTGTGGGGACAGGGATCCTTAGGGTGTGGGGACAGGGATCCTTAGGGTGTGGGGACAGGGATCCTTAGGGTGTGGGGACAGGGATCCTTAGGGTGTGGGGACAGGGATCCTTAGGGTGTGGGGACAGGGATCCTTAGGGTGTGGGGACGTGGATCCTTAGGGTGTGGGGACAGGGATCCTTAGGGTGTGGGGACAGGGATCCTTAGGGTGTGGGGACAGGGATCCTTAGGGTGTGGGGACAGGGATCCTTAGGGTGTGGGGACAGGGATCCTTAGGGTGTGGGGACAGGGATCCTTAGGGTGTGGGGACAGGGATCCTTAGGGTGTGGGGACAGGGATCCTTAGGGTGTGGGGACAGGGATCCTTAGGGTGTGGGGACAGGGATCCTTAGGGTGTGGGGACAGGGATCCTTAGGGTGTGGGACTTAGGGTGTGGGGATGTGGATCCTTAGGGTGTGGGGACAGGGATCCTTAGGGTGTAGGGATCCTTAGGGTGTGGGGACAGGGATCCTTAGGGTGTGGGGACGGGGATCCTTAGGGTGTGGGGATCCTTAGGGTGTGGGGACAGGGATCCTTAGGGTGTGAGGACGGGGATCCTTAGGGTGTGGGGACAGGGATCCTTAGGGTGTGGGGACAGGGATCCTTAGGGTGTGGGGACAGGGATCCTTAGGGTGTGGGGACGTGGATCCTTAGGGTGTGGGGACAGGGATCCTTAGGGTGTGGGGACAGGGATCCTTAGGGTGTGAGGACGTGGATCCTTAGGGTGTGGGGACAGGGATCCTTAGGGTGTGGGGACAGGATCCTTAGGGTGTGGGGACAGGGATCCTTAGGGTGTGGGGACAGGGATCCTTAGGGTGTGGGGACAGGGATCCTTAGGGTGTGAGGACGTGGATCCTTAGGGTGTGGGGACAGGGATCCTTAGGTGTGGGGACAGGGATCCTTAGGGTGTGGGGACAGGGATCCTTAGGGTGTGGGGACGTGGATCCTTAGGGTGTGGGGACAGGGATCCTTAGGGTGTGGGGACAGGGATCCTTAGGGTGTGGGGACAGGGATCCTTAGGGTGTGGGGACAGGGATCCTTAGGGTGTGGGGACAGGGATCCTTAGGGTGTGGGGACAGGGATCCTTAGGGTGTGGGGACAGGGATCCTTAGGGTGTGGGGACAGGGATCCTTAGGGTGTGGGGACAGGGATCCTTAGGGTGTGGGGACAGGGATCCTTAGGGTGTGGGGACAGGGATCCTTAGGGTGTGGGGAAGGGATCCTTAGGGTGTGGGGACGGGGATCCTTAGGGTGTGGGGACAGGGATCCTTAGGGTGTGGGGAAGGGATCCTTAGGGTGTGGGGACAGGGATCCTTAGGGGGTGGGGACAGGGATCCTTAGGGTGTGGGGACGGGGATCCTAGGGTGTGGGGATGGGGATCCTAGGGGACATGGGGATCCTAGGGGGTGGGGACGGGCATCCTAGAGAGGAGATCTCAGATCATCAGGTCAGGGGGAACAGCAGAAAGTCGTCTGTGAGTATTAACCCTTTCGCCACCAGCCATTTTTCGGCCCAAAATACCATTAAACTTGTCTAGGTAGAGAAAACAAAAGCTCTGCAATAATGGGAATTCCTCTCTGGATTTTAGACCTACCCTTACCTGATTAAGAAAATAGGGTCTTTGGGATCAGGCCCTATTTGATAAACCATTGTTCCATGCGACATTGGCAGTGAAAGGGTGTCCATGTAACCTTTTTGGATTTTGTCATCTTCCTGATCTAATCAAAACAGTCCTCGGCCTTATGGATAAAACTTCCTAAAAACACTCGCAGAAGACGCTGCCGAGAAAGGTTGGAGGTGAACATGGTTGAGTGGCCCGGGGGAAATAACAAAAGTCTACAAGGTTGGGCGTGAACACTCTATTAGTTTCACTGTGTGTTGACTGCAATGTGTACGTCAGCTTTGTTGTGAGAGAGAGAGAGAGAGAGAGAGAGAGAGAGAGAGAGAGAGAGTGTGTGTGTGTGTGTGTGTTGATGCTTTGTTCAACTGATTGTATTTTGTATTGTGTTTTTTGGGTGGGGTGAGTGGTGGTGATGGTAACGGTGTGTGTGTGTGTGTGTGTGTGTGTGTGTGTGTATGTGTGTGTGTATGTGCCGGTACGTGCGTGTGTGTGTGGGTGGGGTGTGTATGTGTATGCCTATTTGCATGTGCGTGAGCGATTATTTCGTGGTGTTGTTGAATTTGTTGCTTCTTAATTTTGTTGTTGTTAAGCGCATAGAGCTCCACATTGGTGGAGGAATGCGCTATATAAATGATTCACTATTATTATTATTATTAGTGGCCCGGGGGAAATAACAAAGGTCAACTTAAGGAAACCCCTATGTGCGCTGTAGCTCAGTGGGTGACAGCCTTTTCCTCCTACCCATCGATCTCATGGCTGAAAAGGTTGTGAGTTTGTGTCCCATTGACCGTTCAGAAAGCAAAAGGTGGCGACACCATCTGAAATAGAAAAACAGATCATTAATGAATTGTTTTCCTGGAAACTGTATCAGTAAGTAAATCAAGATTTGTAAGCCAGAAGGTACCATGATCCTTCTGTATTCCTTTTTTGATGGTATCATCTGGCTTTCACACGAGAACAAGGGCGACGCACCGCAACAGCTCGCTCCAGTAGAGAGAGACAGAGAGGGGGGCACGTTACGCATGGAGGTTTTAGAACCGAGAATAAAAATGGCGTCAGTTTTTTTACATCACAAAAATGACGTCATTGTCTATGAGGTCTTGGGTTAAAAAATTAGCGAGTTAAAGATTGCTGCTTTTCCGATGACGTGTACTGCTCCGGAGACTAGATCCCTTACATAGATGCATGTTCTCGTGACAGTACAAGTTGTCAAAAAAAGCGATCTTTAACTCACTAATGTCTTGTGCCTTCTGCACTCTTTAAAGTACACATGCACTCTTTCCACCTTCACTTCAGAGTGCATGTGTTCAAGTTTCTGACAAGTGTACTGGCGATTGACCACACACGCACACGCACACACACGCACGCACACGCACACGCACACACACACACATACATACATACCCACACCAATTTTACTAATATAAGCTCAGCTTCGGTGAGCTAAATAGGATATTACCTTCTGGAGCAAAACCCCTCATAGCAATGCTATTGCATTGCATCAACGAAGGCTTTGAATAAGACTACAGAGAGTTCACACAACTACGGGCAAAACATGCGGCCAAAGATGTAGTCAGACACAGTACCCATTGCCCATGCCCTATGGATGGAACTTGGACACTGGAAACAGATTGTTGTTGTTTTCCAGTTGGAGGAATGAGCATGGGAGGAGGAGGAAGAGGAGGGAGCAACGAAGAAGGAAGCAACACCAATGGAAACGCGGGAGGAGGGGAACAGCAACAACAACAACAACAACAACAGCAGCAGCACAGCAGCAACAGTTTGGGAGGACTAACAGGACCAGTAGGCCTGGGGGTGAGCTCCTCCAGCGGCCCCTCCATCAACGGCACGGGGCCGGGGGGACCCATGTCATCCTCAGCGTCCTCCTGCAGCCGAAGCATGTCCTCCGCCTTCCTGCCCCTCTCCCCCTTCCCCCCTGCATCCTGCCCCACCACGGGCAGCGCGGGGTCCAGTTCTGCAGCAGCAGCAGCAGCCGCTTACCACCACTACAACAGCGGACTGGCCCACTCCGGCCTGACTTCCCCGCTGCCCCACATCTCGTCCATGGCCTCTCCCAGGTAAGTTGTTACCTGACACCCCTATATCGCATTGTGGAGTGGCCCACTCCAGCCTGACATCCCCGCTGCCCCACATCTCGTCCATGGCCTCTCCCAGGTAAGTTGTTACCTGACACCCCTATATTGCATTATGGAGTGGCCCACTCCGGCCTGACTTCCCCGCTGCCCCACATCTCTTCCATGGCCTCTCCCAGGTAAGTTGTTACCTGACACCCCTATATTGCATTGTGGAGTGGCCCACTCCGACCTGACTTCCCCGCTGCCCCACATCTCTTCCATGGCCTCTCCCAGGTAAGTTACTGCCCGACACCCCTATATTGCATTGTGGACTGGCCCACATCTCTTCTATGGCTTCTCCCCGGTCTGCCTCTATCTGTTTCTCAGCCCGAGTCTGCCTCTCTCTCTCCCTCCCTAGAAATTTTGTGTGTGAAATTGTTGTTTATTGTTTGTGGCACAAGCCACAAACCTATAACTCACTTGGTCGGTCTGTCGGTCGGCCTAAAATTGTCGCACTTCAAAGTGAGGCTCCAAAATTGTCGCACTTCAAAGTGAGGCTGCACTTCAAATTGAGGCTGCTCTCTAAAATGATGTTTCGTTTTCAATTGTTGCACGCCACAAACGATTGCGAATCCGCACTTGTAGGTATTTTCCGGACCGAGACCCCTGCGCCTTATAATATGACTGATAATAATTATAGTAAGAAAATATAATTTTGTTAAATCTGAAATTTGTGTCAAATTTGGAGGGTGCGCCTAATAGAAAAAAAATATGGTAGCAATTTTAACGTTTCACTGTGAATTAACGTATAACCCTCTGCCTCTGTGTGTAAATTACAGCTCACATTTTGCCATAACAATTTCCAGTGTTTCTGCCTCTGTGTGTGTCAAGAAAAAAAGATGTAAGGTTGTTTATATAGATACAGCATCTATATAAACAACATCATTCACTGATTGGATTGTAGAGGGGAAGCATTGTTTTTTGCTATGTTTGCTGTTTTATTACAAGTGTGTCTATTGATAAGGCGCATTCGCCAAAATATCCAGATGTTTAAGGTACAAATTACAGCTTACATTTTGTCGCAACAATTTCTAGTGTTTCACCGTGATCTAACCTCCTGCTTCGCTCTGTGTGTGTGTGTGTGTGTCCTCAGATACTTCCCCTACGACCCCATCGGGTTCCGCAACCCCAAGGACCATCAGGTGGACCGCGGGATGAACATGGGCATGGGGCGGGACAGCATGATCGCCAACAGCCTGCTGTCGCTGCAGCACATCAAGAACTACGCCTCCCAGCAGATGCCCTCCTTCACCCCCACCTGCACCGCAGGACCGCCGCGCCTAGCCTGGTGCGCCTCGCCCGTCATGCCCGGGGCTCACTCCGCCGGTGGCTATTAATGCGGAGGAGGGAGGAGGAGATCGGCTTTCTTCCGAGAAGAAAACGCCCGAGTTACTTACCGAGAAGACTAGACTTCCTTCAGTGAAGTGTTCGTCGACATTATACTTAGAGAGAAGTAACCAGGAGCTTCTGAGGAATAATACTGTAACAACGCTGAGGGGGTGCTAGTAAGTGAACGGAAGGCCTTCAACTTCCTTCTGTGAAGAAGACGCCGACTTAGAGGACAGCACAGGCTGTTTATAGGAATCAGCTCTTTAATGTGAAAACGCTGAGGGGGGGACACAGCAGGAAGGAAAGCTACCTTCTGTCCTGAAGACTACACTAAGGGCTGTGCAGAGGAACACTAGGGGGGCTAGGCTAGGGGGGGGGGGGGGGGGGGGGGGGGGGGAGGGGGGGGGGGGGAGGGGCATTCTGGTAGAAGAAGGAAAAAGTTAAGCTCCTTCCTTTTTGGAAGAAAAGGCTATGAGCTCTATATATGCAGAAAAAACTGAACGGTGTAGAGGAAAAGTACATGAAATAAACTTCATTTTGAGGAAACACCAAGATCATTTTGGATAAACATCAGAAAATATTGATCAGAGTAGAAAAAGTGGGTTTCTTAGGGTACGAAAATGAAACACACTTGATTTTGTGAAGCAGATGTGTTGAGAGCATGGCATGAGCTTCTTAAATAACCTGGGAGGTACTAATTAAAGAAAAACAAAACTTTTCATAACAGTTGCTTAGATCAAAACAGTACGAACTTCAAAGATTACCCTAGGAATGTATTAGCAATTTTTAGTTTGTTTAATTAAAAATAATAACTTACAGAAAGAACATGTAGTTGTATCAAAATTCTTCAAAAGAAAACAATACATGTGTTAGAACTCAACAGTATTACTGGGGGTACTTCAACTGATACTGATCCGAGGAACAGTACATCTGGCTTCACATCTCACTGCCAGCCCTTACCCCTTTCCTTCTCTTCTACTTCAGTCCATCAACAACTTTCCCCTCTAACCACTCGCTTATTACACCCCTCCCCTATAGTGGAGACACACTTAAGCCAAGCTAGGAAACCAACCTTGCCCCCCTCATCCTCAGCCCATTATTAATTAACTCTTCTAGTACCACAGGTGAATACTTTCGCCCAGAACAGCACTCCCACCAAATGCAGCTTCATTCACTGCCAAGTACCGATGCAACGGATAACCAAGAACGTCCAAAAATACCTGGCGCTGGAAGAGTTAAGTAAGACCTGGAGGATTGGACCTGGCTGGCTGTGTAGAAGCTGTTCCCTTTCCACGCAGCTAGGACAGCAGACACGCCTTGAGGAAAGCCTCCTCAACTATCAGCTGGATCAGTCAGTTGGTGGGGTCTTCTCCGGGCACTGGATGCAGGGCTTGGGCAGTTTCCGAGGTGCACGGAGATGTCTAAAGGCTCTTGTGGACCTTTTCCAGCCCACCATTCTTTGTGTTCATGCTACAAGGCTGTGAAGGTCCACACACACAGACACGGGCTGGACATGCAACAGGACATGCTGATGCAGCGTGCTGCTTCATGGAAGATACCTAAAGCACACTACTGGGTATTCACGGCAATTTTCATACACAGACCTTGACAATGTACCCTTTGATTAACCAATTGTGGTGGTCTAGGGTTCGCAAGATATGTTGCTGTGGATTCTTCTTCTCAATGTCAACATGACACACCAGTGCTGTTCCTAGCCGAAGGAGCATTTACAGTGTGTGTGCAGAGTTATAGATCTTGTATACTTTATACCATATAGATCTTGTATACTTTATACCAAAGCCTGCTCATTACAAATCTGACAATACAATGATAGCTGGATGTATTGCAACAAATTCTCATGCATTTTCACCTCCTCTTTCGCGGCTTGGTCATTAATCTTTTATCCAGTTTTTCTTTCTTTTTTTATAACTACAAATAACTCAAAATGTGAATGAAAAAATATATAGTTATAAAAGTAATGGTATTACATTTTCAAGGTCCAATAAACTTTTCCAAACGCAGCCCTCTCCCAAACATACCTACCTACTGTTTTCCAGATTTGGAAACTGATTCTCAAATGGTGGTTGGGAGGGGGGGGGGGGGGGGGGGGGAGAGAAAATAACCCATTTTAACAACAAAACAAAACAAAAGTCATCCTGATCATCAAAATGGCACAATCTGAGGATACTGCCAAGGAAGAGTACAAAAATTCTTATTAAAAAGAAAAACATGAGAGAAACTTGACAAATGAAAGCTATATGCTGAAGTCTGAAGAAAAGAGCCTTGGTGACCTCCCACCTAAAAATAGAAAAAGACAACCTTCACTTACAAAGAGACAGCGCCCTCTTGGAGGCAGGGAGTCTTACAGACAGACCCTTCCCTATCCTGACATCCCCTGGGGGGTGGGGGGGGGAAGGTTTCGGGAGTGGGGGGAGAGAGAGGGCGGGCCACTGAACGCTGACGAACCAACCGAGGGCCGTGATCTCTGTGAGTGGTCAGTTCCCTTGCCTTCCCTCCCCCCCCCCCTCCCCAGCCTTCACCCCAACACATCACCCCTTCCCTTTCGTACAAGACTCGAAGATGGTATTTCCATGGGGGTACCTTCTTTATTAGACTAGAGAGATAATTCGAGTTGGCTCTATGTGTGTGTGTTTGTTCGTACAAAAAGGCAAGTTGTTTGCCTGTCAAAATGATGTTCGTGTGGCAATTGCTTTGCCTCTGTACACCCCTCCCCTTCCCCTTCCATCCTTTTTTTGTTGTTGCGTGGTGTGGTACTACATTGTGGCAGCATTTGATGCTGTAGATTTGAAGACAAAACACCTGTGAAACACTGTGTCCTCAAGGCAAGGGCCTTGGACTAAGGGAACTCTGGTGCTCGGACGACGTGGTTTCAATCGGTGTGAACGTGACTGCACTACAGAAAACCACAGTTGGACTTGGAACGTAGTTCATTTTGATGACTGGTGGAGTACTGTATACTCTGAATGATTCGAGTGTCGGACTACAGAGCAAGATGGTGCCAGCAAGGAGCATGTCGATCGAGGCTTGTTGTGCGAATCGACCACAACGGAGCGCTGTCGCGGGCTAACTAACATTGTACAGTGGTGCGGATTATACACGTTAGAGCAGTTTTAGACTTCATTAACACTGTTACGTGCATTTGTGGACAGTTTAACATTTTTGTTAGTTTACACGCAATTAATGTATCCAAGAAAGTTGGGCTTGTTTGTTTGTTTTTTTATGTGTTTTTTTGTGGTAAGCATATACTTTAGTGTGATGTTTATTTTCTTGTTGATTTGTAATTAACAATTGAATGGCAAGTTTTAGCCATGCTCATTGCTTAAGTTTCTTGTTATGTACTTGAATGCATTTTTGTACAGTTTTGTTCATGTTTTGGTGTAGATAAGAACAGATTGCAATTAGATTGCAGTTTTGTGTGTGTGTTTTTCGCATAAACTGTTACATTTATGTAGCTCATATGTATTACGTTTTTGGCATAAACTGTTACATTTATAGCTATTATGGATATGGGGCTCTTTTTTTTTAAAGGTATGAATACATTTTTGTGGGGTGTTTTTTTCTAATAGAAGCTGAGAAAATCGGACACGATTACACATTTATTTCTTACCTTTATCTCTTTTTCCCCTCCTTCCAAACAGCCAGTTCTGTTATGTTCATCAATAAAACATAGTTTATAAAGAGTTAACAGTAATTCTTTAAACATCAACTCTACATTTTTTGTTTATCAACGATTGTATCACAGCTTGGTTCATATTGCTCTTCAAAATGAGCTTGGGTGAAAATTGCTTGCTTCCGCATTAATTTATTCAAAACAGACTCAGCAATGTTTTAGTTTATGTTGCTTCTTTGCTGAGACTGTAATCTGTCATCCCAATTCTCTTGCCCATATCAATATCCTGTCGCTGTTTTGATGCCGATGATATCATGTTTTTATTTTATTTTTATTTTTTTTCTAAAAAAAGTTGTTCTTTTGTTGAGTGTAAGAATTCCACATGGTTGCTACTTCCACCCCGCTGTGGCTTGTTACGCTTTGTCCGACCAACATCTTCCTCTTTTTCTTCTGCAGTTCCTTCACACTTTTTCTGTTTCCACAACTCCTTTCTTCTCATCTCTTCCTCTTTGCGGTTTGGCTATGACAATCGTATGACAACTTTTATTCCAACGAAAATCATGTCCGGCTGAAAAATGATCAGTTGGTGATGACTTTAGAACCTAATTTAAAAGATAAATAAAATAAACCTGGTATCCATTTGGAAAAAAAAAAAAGAATTTACAAGAGATTATGCCAGATTGTTCACATAGAATAACCTCCAAAGGATATAACTGAAGCGCTTGTCCTGAGAAGGTGTTAAAATGTAGATTCTTTTTATAAGGAATTTTCGGTAAAGGTAAAGATGTGCCCCCCCCCCCCCCCCCCCCCCCTGCATTTCTCGGTTAATTCTATTTTTCCATTTTTGCCTTTCTTACCATACATAAAGCTGTATTTTAGGAACATTTTTAGCTAATAACCTTTTTTGAATACTAACCCTATCCCTAACCCTAAACCCTAAGTACTGTAAATTCTCCTGCAAAGCTCTATAGACTGGGTAGTGTAAGATTCTCCTGCAAAGCTCTATAGACTGGGTAGTGTAAGATTCTCCTGCAAAGCTCTATAGACTGGGTAGTGTAAGATTCTCCTGCAAAGCTCTATAGACTGGGTAGTGTAAGATTCTCCTGCAAAGCTCTATAGACTGGGTATTGTAAGATTCTCCTGCAAAGCTCTATAGACTGGGTAGTGTAAGATTCTCCTGCAAAGCTCTATAGACTGGGTAGTGTAAGATTCTCCTGCAAAGCTCTAAAGACTGGGTAGTGTAAGATTCTCTTTGCAAAGCTCTATAGACTGGGTAGTGTAAGATTCTCCTGCAAAGCTCTATAGACTGGGTAGTGTAAGATTCTCCTGAAAAGCTCTATAGACTGGGTATTTGTATGATTCTCCTGCAAAGCTCTATAGACTGGGTATTGTAAGATTCTCCTGAAAAGCTCTATAGACTGGGTATTGTAAGATTCTCCTGAAAAGCTATAGACTGGGTAGTGCAAGATTCTCCTGAAAAGCTCTGTAGACTGGGTATTGTAAGATTCTCCTGCAAAGCTCTATAGACTGGGTATTGTAAGTTTCTCCTGCAAAGCTCTATAGACTGGGTATTGTAAGATTCTCCTGCAAAGCTCTATAGACTGGGTAGTGTTGGAGTGCAAGATTCTCCTGAAAAGCTCTATAGACTGGGTAGTGTAAAAAGATTCTCCTGCAAAGCTCTGTAGACTGGGTAGTGCAAGATTCTCCTGCAAAGCTCTGTAGACTGGGTATTGTAAGATTCTCCTGCAAAGCTCTGTAGACTGGGTATTGTAAGATTCTCCTGCAAAGCTCTGTAGACTGGGTATTGTAAGATTCTCCTGCAAAGCTCTGTAGACTGGGTATTGTAAGATTCTCCTGCAAAGCTCTATAGACTGGGTAGTGTAAAATTATTCTCCTGCAAAGCTCTATAGACTGGGTAGTGTAAGATTCTCCTGCAAAACTCTATAGACTGGGTAGTGTAGGAGTGCAAGATTCTCCTGCAAAGCTCTATAGACTGGGTAGTGTAAAAATATTCTCCTGCAAAGCTCTATAGACTGGGTAGTGTAAGATTCTCCTGCAAAGCTCTATAGACTGGGTAGTGTAAGATTCTCCTGCAAAGCTCTATAGACTGGGTAGTGTAAAAAGATTGTTGCAAAGCTCTGAGCTTTGGTACCCATCCGGTAAGCTACTGGAGGAGGAGAGTGATGAAAGGTGTGATGGGAAAACAGGGGAGCGAACTGGCCACACACACAGAGATCACGGCCCCAGGTTTCGTCAGCGGTGCAGTGGCTCTCCCACCCACTACCTACCCCCACACCCCCCACCCCTCATCCAGCGTAGCAGTCCAGTGTTGCGGAGGAGCTGGTAGAGCTGGACAGGGTCATAAGGTGATGGCCCTTCCACTGTCCACACATCAACAAAAACGTTCCTACTGAAAGAGACAATGGCAGGAGTAACAGGTTTATGGCATTATGCAAGTGTCATGGGAGCTGGGTTTACTGACCTATACCAGTTCAGTTCTATCATTGGATTAGGTCATTAAAATTTGCATACAGTAAACTAAATCGGTAGGAAGTATCACCATCAGGAGCAAGTGTTACTGTGTTTATTCTCATACTGAAATAGTCCTAGAAAAAGTATTGGTTCATAGCTGAGGGTTTGTTTTTTGGGTGTTGGTTGGTTTCTTTATTTTTCCTTTTCTTTGTCGTACTAAAAGAGTGCCAGTCACAGGTAATTTTTTTTAAAGGCAGAGAGAGATACAGGAGGACTGAGGCTTTAACTACTTGTGCTTTTGGTTGCGCTCGCTCTCTCGCTCTCTCTCTTTCTCTTTCTCTCTCTCTGTTGTATGGTCTGGTATACCACTAAATGCATCCTGCTGACCTGCGGTGCCAGTTTTAATCTACAGCTTGTTTATTTATTTCCCCCAGCAAAGCGCCATGGGTCATTTGATTCCCCTCCCACACTGTTGGTTAGGAAGAAAAGACCTCTCATTGTTTGTCATTCCTTTGCAACATCCGAGGCACTCGGGTCTTTGGCACAAAGAGGTAACCTAAAGAAATTGCTATGTAGCACACACACATTTTCTGAACCGTCCGATCCCATGAACATAACCAGTGCATCACTGCAAACTTTGTCAGTGCTTTCCAAGTTTGGTTGTGCGTTTCACCATTCGCTATGAGCTGTCTTGGAATGAACCAACGTTTTGTTTGCTTCCTTCACTGTTGGTAACATTGGTTAGAATTGTTTGGGGGAGGGGGGGGGGGAGTGAATTGGGTGGCGGGGAGGGAGGTGGGTGATAGTATAATGATAATCTCATTTATTCAACCCGAAAGATGACTGGCAGGCAGCTTTCCTGTTGTTTCTCTTGCTCAATTCAGTTGAGAGGGAGATTTAGCCAAAGAGAGGCGAGTACTATTAGTTTGTGCCACAGGTTTTCACTTCACGTAACAGTGTGTCATACTATTTCTGTTTCTGTCATTTGTTTGGTTTGTAACGTCTCAAGGATCAGTCATTGTTTGACTTTTACGTCGGCTAAACTCTAATGGATGAAGAAAAGCATAGGACATATTTATTATCATTGTAGTTTATCATAACAGTTTGTGAATATAAGAATAATCTGTATTGCATAGTGTAGGCTTATAAGAATAGTCTTTGTCGTAAAAGGAAAAGTTTATAAATGGGATATAAAGAACTTTTATGTAAAAGTTTTGTAAAGGGATACAAAGAATAATCTTTATTGTGAAAGTCTGTAAATTGGGACGTGAGAATTATCTTCATCATTACAGCTTGTAAATGCGATGTGAGTTTGTAAAAGGCATGTTAGAGTTAACTTTGTCCGTCATTTGTCATTTGCAAGTAAGGGGGAGGGGGAGGGGGGGTTGAGGCTTGCTTTCTGAACCTTTAGTCAGTGTGATGCTGAGATGCCAAGACGACATCACATGACATGACTGTATTACAGTGATGTACCGAGGATCGAAAAGTGACAGGACAAACTGTCTTGAGACAAGAGAAATCAATAGGACAATGTCCTGGCTCTAGTAGAAATCAATAAGACAAAGCGTGCCAGTTAAAATGTAATCAGACAGACATTTGTCCTGACAGTGGAGAACGCAATATGACATTTTCAATTTTAATAGGTCAATGGCCTATGACTGGGGCCTCGGAACGTCACTGATGACATGACAGTGACATCACATTTCTCTGTCATGCCTGAATCATGTTAAGCAGTGCAGTGTTTGCAAAGTTTTTTATGTTGTGCTAAGTTCGTTATTTTTTTTAAAAAAATGTTCATACTATATTCATATTATGCAGGGATTGTTTACAAATCTTTAGACCCACATTATGTTTGATGTCTATAACTAGGCCCACAACAGATCAGTTGTTGAGAGTATTACACAAGGATTGAAAGTTTAGGCCAGGCCTATTCTTACAATCTGTCCTTGAGACGGAAACAAGAAAAAGAGATAGAGAGAGAGATAGAGAGAGAAAACTAGAGATTGAGAGATTATGTTAGATACTAAGACATTGAAACAATGTGGCTTTAAAATAAAATGTATACATGTGCTTTGTCAAGGATATAAAAAACATGTAATATAAGTTGAATGTAAAGCAAACATAATGTAATGTAATGCAACGTTGTGCTTTTAAGACTTACTGCTAGCTAGCACACACACACACACACACCTTCCCTTTCTTTTAGTTCATAACCTTTGATATCTGAAGCATAACACAACCATTATTCGCTGTATTGATAAAAGATCGGGACTTTACTGGTGTTGCACTGCCTCCGGGCATTGCCTCCAGTGTCGTTCCCACCATCTTTGTATTTACAAATGTCCCATATGTGTCCGTTCCAGACCGAGAGGACGTAAAGCACCATTTTTCATTCATTCAACCATTATTTGCACTCCATCTTACACTCCACATTACATGTCTCTGTGAACTGTCCAAACCCAACCATAGTACTGGTGTGCAGTATTCAAGTCTGGCTTTTCTGTGAGCCTGGTTGTCTTCATAACGCTACTGTATCATTTATTCTATCCCCTGCAGAAGTCAAAGATGTGCGGGTGTGATTTTTATTTTTGCTATTAATTTATTAGTGTTCGGTGGTCATGCTCTTCAAGGGGACTTGTGGCTGGCAGCATATAAATGGTTTGAATCAAAGGGGACGTTATCATTGTCAATTAACGGTGTCAGAAAATGGGAACGTTTCTAGCTGCCCTTTCAGGATGTCGTTGGAGATTTAATTTGTTTTTTTCCTGATCCCTTGTTTGTCGGATTATGCAGTTGTTCGTTTTGATTCTTTGCTTGTATTTTGTTTGCTTTCTTGTTAGTTTTGTGTGGCAAATATATACAGTAAAAATGCCCTCATCGTTTTATTTAAACAAACGACTGATAAACATGTTTAAGATACTTTAATGAATCTTAAATGTTAACAGTTGTTTTTTTCATTTTTGTTTAAACTGATTATTTATTTCTATAGTGTAGGCATGTAGGCAATATTAATGTAATGTCTTATGATTGTACTTTATTTTAGTTACGCAAATGTTCATGTCCTGCCCTTGCATATCAGCACTTTAAAATTTAAAAAAACTGTGCACATACAGCCCTATTGTCATATTCAGTTGATGATGATGACACATTTGAATACCATACACAATAAATTATTAACTTTTTAGACGCCACTCAGCTTTTGCATGTTACTTAAGATATGTACAGTATCACAGCAAATTATATATATCAGTATATATGCTTTTCTGAAAAAATAAAGAAAACACAACAAATGGAAATTATTGTTAAAACATTTATTAAATATATACATGAACTGACACGTTTTTGTTTAGTTTTTTAAAAGAAGTGAACTAAAAAAGAAATCTGCTCATTTTGATCCATGCCTTGATTTCTTTAAGTCTCCGATTGTGCTGGCCAGAGTTTATAGTTAACTTTTATGGTTATCGCCCTAACTGTTTTGAGTCTGGTGTTACAATGTTCTCTCTCTCGTAGGAGATGTGATTCAGAGATACGTTTATCTTTTAAAGACATTCTGCTCATCAACCTTAGCACCAAACCATTCTGACAAGGAAACAAAAACATGCTTATACTATCGGTGGAAGTTGGGGGGGGGGGGTATAAAGGAAGGGAGGTGGAGAGGATGGGGGGGGGGGGATGAGCAGCGCTATATACTCTCTCAATCTCTAAAATATGTTTGGAATGGCACTGCACATACTGATTCACTCAAATTAGGTCGACCTACGTACCACTGACTGTTGATCACCAATGATTCAAAGTGTTCATTTTCCTACTGTTTTTAAGCATCACTGTTAGGTCGGCATTAGCAACATTTCCGATTCACACCATTCTCATTGAACGTTACTGCCGCCATTGCCCTCCCCTTTGCTCAGCTTCTGTTCCCCACTCACCCCCCTCCCCTCCCTCTGCTCTTAGTTAGCTTGGCTTCCCTCTTTTGTCTGCAGACACATTGTCTGTAGTCAGTTGTCTGTAGTCAGTGTCAAACACATAGACATTGTTTATAGTCCGTGTCGGTTGTGGTTCTGTCCTGTGTTCTATTCACTACATTTATATTTTTAGAAAAGAAGACCCCAAACAAGAAGCCTTGACTGCTTTCCAAAATGTTGAAGCCAGTGTTTCAAAGACATTTTGAGTTTGTTTCTTCTGAAACAGTAGTTACGGTCGAGCCCTCCCCCCCTCCCCTTCAGAAACTACCAATGTAAATGCTGTGTAAAACTTTGGACAACTTTTTAAGGCATGTACTTTTTAACTTTAACAGCATTGTCTGCATCTATGTTCAGAGTATATATATGAATGCTGTGCAAGATTTCAAACAAATGTTATGGAATATTTGCATGTTTTTTCCCCATTTTGATCATCCATTTTTTTAATTTGTTTATTTGTCCAGCGTCAGAATTAAGAGCCCTAAAAATGCTGACTATTCACAAGTTTATTTTACGGCAAGCGATCCTCACTCTGCGCATAAAATATCCGAATTATTCGTATTTAAGAAGATATTCCAACGTTTTAAGCATCTCCCTCTTTGGCAAAGAGTATAATTAATGATTGATGTCAGGGACTTAGAGAGAAGGGGGGAGGGGGTGATATAAAAGGCAACAAAAGCATGTCAGGCCTAAGTTGTGGACACTGCTTATAAAGAGAAACAAAAAAATGTACCCACATCTGACAAATATTTAGAACACCCCATCATTCGCTAAATTGTGCACTTTTTTTTCAACATCTTTTTATTTTGTTTGTTGTTGTTTTTTTAAACAATGGTGGTGTTCTACCAGTACCATAATGACAGATGTTGTTTTGTATCGGGGGAAAAAAACTTTAAATGTTGCGATGAAAAGGCATTTTTTCGGTGTGTGGGTTTTTTTTGCTTTGTATATGAGATTATCGATGGCTGTGAAACTAAGAAAACATTTTGTTTGTTTGTTGTTGGGTTTTTTGGGGGGTGAAGAAATGAATTTTGTTAAACTTTAAACAGCAGAAGTGATGACGATATTTATTGGCGCGTTGAAGGCAAAACTGAATGAGAGCCGACATTCGGTCTGCAGTCGGTTACACATGTTACTGGGATAGTATGAGATGTCTTCTTTGTATCAAATTCATGTTTCACAGTTCCATTGCGAGTCAGTTTTGTCTGTTTGTTTCAGGTCTTTATTTCAATTTAGATTCAAGCGCTACAACAGTTGCTTATGAAGCGAGTACAATTTATTATCCTCGACTTCCCCTTGGTTATTTCTGGATGTATGTACGACTTGTTTTCTTTGTCCTTTGCATGAAAGGTGGGTGGGCGACAAAAGGAAGCTCTAATGGAATTTACTGGGGCAGGTGTGCTTCAGCTTTGCCCCCCCCCCCCCCCTTAACAATTGGAAACACCGCTCGTAGACATTACAACTGTTTGAACTATTTATTTATTGAATTAAGGGGGTTATCCATAATAAGATGGGAATGTTATTTTCCTCCCTCTTTCTCTGAATTTCATTTGTTGGTTTGCTCTCTCTCTCTCTCTCTCTCTCTCTCTCTCTCTCTGACCATTTTGAATGAGCAGCTTTAGGCTACAGATGTTGATTGTTTACTGAAATGAGTTTTATTTGATTATATCATTGCAGTTTCAACAAATAATATACACTTGTCTTGATGAACACTGTAAGATTTTTTTTTAAATATGAAATGTAATTTATTTTTTAAAGCATCCCAAATTTATTTGTATTTTGTGCCCACCCCCCAAAAAAATAGTACCACTACCTTTCATCAGTTTTTGACAAATAAAACACTGATGTTCTGCTCTACACTAATGATTCAAATGCTGATGCTCAGATGCCGTTTACAATACTTAGTTGTTGTCATACTGCCATATTTTGAATGGGTAAATGAAAATTGTTGCAGTCATATTTTGATGTTTACGTATTTTGCACATTTTCCATGTTTCCTTTTTAGTTTACAAAGATTGCCTAACTAGAACAAAACAATCATGTACGATACACGAAAATCGTAGCAGGCATATTTTTGCACATTTTCCTGGTTTACTTCGTAGTTACAAAGATTGCCTGACTAGGATGAAACAATCACGTACTAAAAAAGCAAACAGACAAGTCTGTTTAATAATTAATTTGTCGACTAATTTTTTGTGTTCACTATACATGTATTAATTTTTGTTTTTAATCTGTGTATGTGTTATTAACCATGAGTTGAGCATTTTTATTTTGTTAGATAAGATCCGAAGAGGTATATAGAAAGGTGCATAGTCCACTACACACTGTGCTAACATTTTCACATGTTACTAAGCTGTGCCGAATGGATTGCTATCCGTGCATTTTTCAAACATCATGTTTTTCATTCATGCAGAATAAAAATCAGTCTTTTCTTTTTCTATTTTCTAAGTTTACAGCTTGTTTTTCTTTTCATTTTAACTGTGTGTAGGGTTTTTTGTTTTAATTTTACACAAAATTATCAACACACACACACACACAAAACCTCAGCGTTCAATGTTAAAATAACATAATTTCTCATTTTGTAAATAATACTTTATAACTCAGTCTGGAATGTGAGGGGCCATTTGTTTTTGTTTGTTTGTTTGTTTTTGTTTAAGGCGTTTTCAAAATTACATCCTAGGGGGAAATCGAGAACTACAAAAATGAAAAACATTCAGAAGATGAAGAAAAACTGGAAGTAGCAAAAACAAAAAAATAGCAAAGTCTGTGCCTTTTCAAGAACTGCATCAGTAGGCGACCAAAGCAGCTGTGTATAGAAACGGGATAATGAGAGAGAGTAAATACACCGTTACATTCATCTACCATTACCCATGTAATGAGAGAGAGTAAATACACCGTTACATTCATCTACCATAACCCATGTAATGAGAGAGAGTAAATACACCGTTACATTCATCTACCATTACCCATGTAATGAGAGAGAGTAAATACACCGTTACATTCATCTACCATCTACCATACCCATGTAATGAGAGAGAGTAAATACACCGTTACATTCATCTACCATTACCCATGTTACATTCATCTACCATTACCCATGTAAGAGAGAGTAAATACACCGTTACATTCATCTACCATTACCCATGTAATGAGAGAGAGTAAATACACCGTTACATTCATCTACCATTACCCATGTAATGAGAGAGAGTAAATACACCGTTACATTCATCTACCATTACCCATGTAATGAGAGAGAGTAAATACACCGTTACATTCATCTACCATTACCCATGTAATGAGAGAGAGTAAATACACCGTTACATTCATCTACCATTACCCATGTAATGAGAGAGAGTAAATACACCGTTACATTCATCTACCATTACCCATGTAATGAGAGAGAGTAAATACACCGTTACATTCATCTACCATTACCCATGTAATGAGAGAGAGTAAATACACCGTTACATTCATCTACCATTACCCATGTAATGAGAGAGAGTAAATACACCGTTACATTCATCTACCATTACCCATGTAATGAGAGAGAGTAAATACACCGTTACATTCATCTACCATTACCCATGTAATGAGAGAGAGTAAATACACCGTTACATTCATCTACCATCATCTACCATACCCATGTAATGAGAGAGAGTAAATACACCGTTACATTCATCTACCATTACCCATGTAATGAGAGAGAGTAAATACACCGTTACATTCATACACCGTTACATTCATCTACCCATGTAATGAGAGAGAGTAAATACACCGTTACATTCATACACCGTTACATTCATCTACCATACCCATGTAATGAGAGAGAGTAAATACACCGTTACATTCATCTACCATTACCCATGTAATGAGAGAGAGTAAATACACCGTTACATTCATCTACCATTACCCATGTAATGAGAGAGTAAATACAGTTACATTCATCTACCATTACCCATGTAATGAGAGAGAGTAAATACACCGTTACATTCATCTACCATTACCCATGTAATGAGAGAGAGTAAATACACTGTTACATTCATCTACCATTACCCATGTAATGAGAGAGAGTAAATACACCGTTACATTCATCTACCATTACCCATGTAATGAGAGAGAGTAAATACACCGTTACATTCATCTACCATTACCCATGTAATGAGAGAGAGTAAATACACCGTTACATTCATCTACCATTACCCATGTAATGAGAGAGTAAATACACCGTTACATTCATCTACCATTACCCATGTAATGAGAGAGAGTAAATACACCGTTACATTCATCTACCATTACCCATGTAATGAGAGAGAGTAAATACACCGTTACATTCATCTACCATTACCCATGTAATGAGAGAGAGTAAATACACCGTTACATTCATCTACCATTACCCATGTAATGAGAGAGAGTAAATGTTACATTCATCTACCATACCCATGTAAGAGAGAGTAAATACACCGTTACATTCATCTACCATTACCCATGTAATGAGAGAGAGTAAATACACCGTTACATTCATCTACCATTACCCATGTAATGAGAGAGAGTAAATACACCGTTACATTCATCTACCATTACCCATGTAATGAGAGAGAGTAAATACACCGTTACACATTCATGTAATGAGAGAGAGTAAATCGTTACCATTACCCATGTAATGAGAGAGAGTAAATACACCGTTACATTCATCTACCATTACCCATGTAATGAGAGAGAGTAAATACACCGTTACATTCATCTACCATTCATGTAATGAGAGAGAGTAAATCGTTACATCTACCATACACCGTTACATTCACCATTACCCATGTAATGAGAGAGAGTAAATACACCGTTACATTCATCTACCATTACCCATGTAATGAGAGAGAGTAAATACACCGTTACATTCATCTACCATTACCCATGTAATGAGAGTAAATACACCGTTACATTCATCTACCATTACCTATGTAATGAGAGAGAGTAAATACATGTAATGAGAGAGAGTAAATACACCGTTACATTCATCTACCATTACCCATGTAATGAGAGAGAGTAAATACACCGTTACATTCATCTACCATTACCCATGTAATGAGAGAGAGTAAATACACCGTTACATTCATCTACCATTACCCATGTAATGAGAGAGAGTAAATACACCGTTACATTCATCTACCATCACCCATGTAATGAGAGAGTAAATACACTGTTACATTCATCTACCATTACCCATGTAATGAGAGAGAGTAAATACACCGTTACATTCATCTACCATTACCCATGTAATGAGAGAGAGTAAATACACCGTTACATTCATCTACCATCACCCATGTAATGAGAGTAAATACACCGTTACATTCATCTACCATTACCCAATGAGAGTAAATACACCGTTACATTCATCTACCATTACCCATGTAATGAGAGAGTAAATACACTGTTACATTATACACCGTTACATTCATCTACCATTACCCATGGAATGAGAGAGAGTAAATACACCGTTACATTCATCTACCATCACCCTATGTACAGCTTTCCGCCTCCCTGCCCATGCCCTATTTTCACACATTTTGTGTGTGTGTGGAGGGGGGGGGGGGTGGAATGGAAAACTTGAGCCTAAGTTTGCATCCTGCATCCCTCTGCTTAGTTGGGTTTTTTTAAATTGATGTCGCGATTCTTCTTACCGGTGCATGAATGTTTGCATGAATGATTTGGGTATTACTTTGCTTTTTAATATATATAAATAATGGTCTATTGAACGGTAATACCTGGCTCTTTTGTCTTTAGTGGGTTGTTATTTAAGTATGATACTGTTGTGGTTTCAAGTGAACTTTTTTTGGTACTAAATCAGCCTTTTTGGTAGCATTCAAACACAAAGATGTATGTATTTTATTGTGTCCATTTTTTAACTTTGGAAATTCAAAAGGCAAAGATCAATGTATTTTACTCTGATAAGTTGTTTATTCTTTGAAAAGGAAAACCTTTGAGTTTTATTTTTCATGTATCGACTTTTACTCCCTCATATAGTATAGGAAACTAGAGCATGTAATCTTGCCTGGTATAATTAATTATGAAAAACGTGCTGTGAAAAAACTGATTCAAATGTTTGCTTTTTTTCTCTTTTAACTGAACAATGCAGAAACTGTCATTGAACATGATGCTTGTTGCATTTAATGCTCGTAGAATCGTTTTTACTGTTACACCCTTTAGTTTTTCCATAGTGCCATCTGCAATTGTCTTCTTTTTACATCGGCACTGCTCTACATACATGCTTCCAGATCAGTAAACATGCGACATTTATTAATTCAAAAGTTATGGATGGACATTGTGGAGCTTACTTGGAAGGTTGCCTTTACATTCAGATTTGTTTTGCTCACTGTCTCCCACCCCCGCCCACTCACACTCTTCAAAGGATAACAACCCCCCCCCCCTCAAAAAAAATTTTTTTTTTAATAAAAACAATATTTAAAAAAATGGTCCACTTTTCAATTTCTTTAGTATTATTTTTGTTTTGGGGGGCTTATTTTCATAGAAGGATTGGAGGTACATACCTAACTATCCTAACTATATTTTGTGTGTGGGAATCTTAAAACTATAACAGTAGAAATAATAAGAGGGGGGTGGGAGAGAGAAACTATGAAAAATGTGTATAACTTCGAACTTGAGGTTCCTTTCATCCAGCGGGAAAAGTACTATGTTAGAGACGATTGTTTATGGTTTGATTGTTAAATTAATCGGCACTAACAAATGTAATAAACAGGTGGCAGGGGACATTGTAGCTTTAGGGAACAAATTTGGACTCTGCAGATTTATCAAAGATAGATGGGGGGGGGGGAGAGATTTAAGGGATGGCTACACTGCATATGATTTGATTCACTACGATCCGATTTTGACATTTAAGGGATGGCTACATTGCATATGATTTGATTCACTACGATCCGATTTTGACATTTAAGGGATGGCTACACTGCGTATGATTTGATTCACTACGATCCGATTTTGACATTTAAAGGATGGCTACACTGCGTATGATTTGATTCACTACGATCCGATTTTGACATTTAAAGGATGGCTACACTGCGTATGATTTGATTCACTACGATCCGATTTTGACATTTAAAGGATGGCTACACTGCGTATGATTTGATTCACTACGATCCGATTTTGACATTTAAGGGATGGCTACACTGCGTATGATTTGATTCACTACGATCCGATTTTGACATTTAAAGGATGGCTACACTGCGTATGATTTGATTCACTACGATCCGATTTTGACATTTAAAGGGATGGCTACACTGCGTATGATTTGATTCACTACGATCCGATTTTGACATTTAAAGGATGGCTACACTGCGTATGATTTGATTCACTACGATCCGATTTTGACATTTAAAGGATGGCTACACTGATATGATTTGATTCACTACGATCCGATTTTGACATTTAAGGGATGGCTACACTGCGTATGATTTGATTCACTACGATCCGATTTTGACATTTAAAGGATGGCTACACTGCGTATGATTTGATTCACTACGATCCGATTTTGACATTTAAAGGATGGCTACACTGCGTATGATTTGATTCACTACGATCCGATTTTGACATTTAAGGGATGGCTACACTGCGTATGATTTGATTCACTACGATCCGATTTTGACATTTAAGGGATGGCTACACTGCGTATGATTCGATTCACTACGATCCGATTTTGACATTTAAGGGATGGCTACACTGCGTATGATTCGATTCACTACGATCCGATTTTGACATTTAAGGGATGGCTACACTGCGTATGATTCGATTCACTACGATCCGATTTTGACATTTAAGGGATGGCTACACTGCGTATGATTCGATTCACTACGATCCGATTTTGACATTTAAGGGATGGCTACACTGCGTATGATTCGATTCATTACGATCCGATTTTGACATTTATGAGGCACGATTGACGCAAACTTCTACTGTCTAAATAAATCTGAAGAAGTCCTACCAGTTATGTTCACTATATTTGTAGTACTCTTGCTGGACTCCCCGCAGTTCAAATCAATCGTCTCCAAATAATACAAAACAATGCAGCCTGACTCGTCCTGGGGAAATCTAAAAGAACGCATGTCACACCCCTTCTGATCAAACTACACTGGCTGCCATCCCGCACTCTAGCAGGGAGAAACTCCTCAAAGTCCCCCGCATGAAACTTAAGTCCTTTGGTCACCGCTCTTTCAGCTATCAAGTACCCACCATCTGGAACTCGCTCCCTTTCTACCTCCGGTCCGCTTTGTCCCTGTCGCATTCAAGTCTGGACATAAAGTTTTATTTGATTTGTGTGTTACGGTCTACATGAGTATAGTGAACGAATATATAGTTATTTTTAGACGGAAGTATTTCACATGAATCATGACTCACAGACACAATCACAATCGTATCATCAAAATCAAAATCAAATCATCTTTATTATCTCATAACTGAGAAATTGCAGCCCGGTGCACATAAGAAAAACAACAACAATAAACACATGTATCAACAAAAACAACAATAAACACATTTATCAACAATTAAAGAATATAAACTAATAACTAATAACACTGCAATATTGTAGTTAACAAACTGGACGAATACGAATACAAATTCAATCCCAAGGAGATGGACAGGCTGCTCAGCAAAACAATCACTCGATGCAGTGCATTAAGAGTTCAACAGATGAATTGATCTTGGTAAGAAAGTTTTCTGTGCTCTTATTTTCAGTTTTAGAGTTCTGTATCGACGGCCCAATGGTAATACTTCATAGTATTTTGCCAGAACATGACTGTTATCGCTAAGAATTTTCCTGGCTTTCTTGACTACTTGTCTGTCATACAACTCTTGCATACCACTCTGCCTTGCACCCATAACTTTACTGCACACATTCACCATATCACTCAACACGCGCTTACTTTTTACACTCAAGCTTCCATACCAACAGATAAATGACACAGTAGGAACAGATTCAATGCAACATCGGTAGTAGGTTTGCGTACATATTGGGATCAAATTGTACGCAGTGTGGCTGGGCCTTTAGTGAGGTTTCTGTTTCTCTCATTTCTGTTATCACTATTGTGCCCATACACCCCAGCAGGTTTATGGGCATAATATCAATTGAGTTTGCATGCTGCGTAAAAATGGGTTTCCTTTCAAAGTCTCTTGTGCACATTTTAGATCCAGTGGTGCATTCGACTTTTTTTTTTCTTTTTTTTTTATTGGCGGCAATTAATGGTCTGAATGCACGTAAACATTTTTCGCTCTTTCCCCATGGCAACACAGTGATAGGCGAGTCAAATTAATTGACTGGCCTATCACTGTTTTGCCATGGAGATAGAGTGAAAAATGTCCATATGTACAGAAGCAAAACATGGCAAATTTGTTCCGTTTAACATACTGTTGTGTTTTCTTTATGTACTTCATTTTTCCAGATTGACTTTGGTTATAAGCAAGACAAGGCATTGCTAACCTCTCTCAAACGTTGATACATCTTTTTTGCTCATCAAGCATAATGTTATGAAATTGCGCACGTAAAATTGCTCATTTCTAAATGAAATAAGTCTGTTTATAATGATTGACCATACTGAACGGCTGTTTCTTCCAAATTGGTTTGTTTCGTTTCTCTGAATTGAGTTTTGACAACGCAATCTAATCTACATTGTTATTTCTGACGTTAAAATCTGTTAACAGCATTGATGTGTTCATACACCACTTGAGCTACGAGTCTAGACTATCCCATTGATGGTACAGTGGAACCTCCCTTATAAGACCTCCCATTATAAGACTCCCTCCCACATAAGACCTACTTCTCTGAGACATTGCCCTTCTTTGTAAGTATTAAAGTACCTCCCTTATAAGACCCCTCCCTTATAAGACCTCATTTTGGATGATTTTTGAAGGTCTTATAAGAAAGGTTCCACTGTATATCCAAACTATTGTCTGACCATTTCCAAATGCATCCTTTACATTGATGTTTTTGGCATTACTGATGTAATATTTGTTGGCTTAATTATTGCATTGATTATGCTTTTATCCTTAGTGGTTTCCACTAACATCATAAATTTTTAAAAAGTCATCTCTACAGGCTCTATAAAAGAAGAAATGTAAGTATCCCCATGTAGTTTGGAAAGTCTCGTGAGTTACATGACAGTTGATTCCAAAACATGTGAAAATGTGCACCAAAAAAGAACAACCACTAAGATTGGTTTTTCTTTCTTTTTTTTAATATATATTTTTTCATTTTGCTTGTAAATCTCAGGTTGTTACCAAGCCCAAAGATAGAGATTTTTGTTTGTGAAGCATTTTGGGTTTGCATCTTCCCCCCGCCCCCTTCCCCCCATTGTTATCTAAACTTCAGTTTCGGCGTTTCAAGCTGCTTTTGTTTCCAATGTATATTGCTCAGTTTGTCATTGTATAACATTGAAAGGAAACTTTGGCGTTCACAGTTTTTTCTTCAACGTACATAGGAAGAGTTAAACGTCTGCCCGTGGGCAGCATGGGAGCAGCAGAAGTGGCGCCTTCTGTGGCTGTCCCACCGTTTCATTGCCGTCACGGAAGAATAGTGGCCCTTTGTCGTGTCTTTTTAAAAATAATTCTTTCTTCGCCAGGGCTGCCCTAACTAAGCTATTTCGTGTTACTTCAAATGATTGATTTTCTTCTCTGGAGAAGTCACAGACACAAAAGATAATCCAAGGTTATAATAATGATGTGAAACATGTACACAAACTAGGTTGATGACACTCAAAACAAGGTGTGGTCGGTTGACCTTGTAATACATGCCTTAGACATGTGCAGTGATAAAATGAGGGATGAAAAGGTATCCTGTAGTTAGCTCAATTGCCTCCCCACTATCTTCCCTTTCCTTCTTTTTCTCCAGCTCTGCTCTGAAGGAGAATTGTCAGAGGCATTATGAAAGCATGCAAGCTTCAAAAACATCATTTTGTCCCAATTCCCCATTCGTAGGTGCACTATGAAAGCATGCAAGCTTCAAAAACATCATTTTGTCCCATTTCCCCATTCGTAGGTGCACTATGAAAGCATGCAAGCTTCAAAAACATCATTTTGTCCCATTTCCCTTATCATATGTGCGTTTTGACAAGATGCAAACTTCAAAAGCATCATTTTGATCCATTTCCGCTATCATAGGTGAATTATGACAACTTGCAAGCTTCAAAAGCATAACTTTGATCCATTTCCGCTATATTAGGTGAATTACGACAACTTGCAAGCTTCAAAAAATCATTTTGATCCATTTCCACTAGCATAGGTGAATTATGACAGCTTGCAAGCTTCAAAAACATCATTGTGTTCCCATTTCCCCTATCACGTTTCCAGCCTCTTCAGTTCATCCCAGAGCTCTGTAGTTTCGTGACTTGCCTCCTCGGGGAGCTAACTTCATCCAAGTCGATCAAAGAAAACGTGGATAATGTGCCCTTACACTGCTAGGCCGTGGCTCAGTGACTGTCTTCTTCAACGATTATTGGTTTAATTTTGTTTCCAGTGCTGACAATTTCTTGTTGCTTACCTTTGATTTGCCCAAATTGTTGTAGCCATTTTCTATTCCTACTAATTGGCATAATAATTGTTCCCTTGCTTATTTCAAAAGTCAACCGTGGCCCTAACTCGGACTATTTGCCAAAGAAATAGCGTTGCGAAAGAGAACAGCTACTTACTCGTCAAACATCTTGTTTGGTTTTGTGGGCGGTGACAAGCCCGTAAATTATGATGACGTCTATCAGTTTATGAATATGTTGTTATACAAAATGCTGCATCTGCTTTGAATTTGATTGAAGGCACATACAAAGGACAAGTTTAGTTTTGTACATTCTCCCCTACGGAAAGTGTCCGTTTTTTACATGTGTATGTATCAGCCTAAAGCATTTTCTATGTAAAAAAAACAATGGCCCATTTTATATTTCTCCAAACCAGCCCAAGACCTAGTTTTGAACCCTGTGGGTTGAACACTACGCAGTGCATGTTGTCGTGACCCAAGTCATTGTGGGATTATTGTACGCCCAAGCCCCGAGAGGTTGTAAGGCATAGAATGCTTCTGTTCATTTGCAGGTTATTGCAATAGTGTCCAGCTTTTATTTGTGAATGCGTTTGTCATCAAGTTCTGGCATACACTAAATAAATGAGTGTAACCATTATCTTCCGGTCATGATTATTACAGATGATTTATTTCAAGTATTCAATTTCAAATTGATTTTATTGCCATTAGCATATATTTTGATTTTATTGCCATTAGCATATATTTTATAAGCCCTTATAGCAAGGGGGGTACTGCCAAATAACATAGACCAATTTAGTTGGCATATAAAAAAAATTAGTCTATTCTTAATAAAGGAAATAATAACGAAATAAAGACAAGTAGTTAGAAATACAATATTTCACCAAATAATCATTTTCCAAAAACCAACTCTCTAGTTCACCAACGCCCTCCCCTTCTTTAGCCATTATTTTTTTAAGAACTTTGTAGAGATTTAATTATCAAAAGGACAGTTAGAGGACAGTTTATTTATCCAGTTGCTTTATCTCAAGAATCCTATCTGCTTCTTGAAACCAATCAGTTTATAGCGTATAATTTAATGAACTTGATTGAAGGGGTTGGACTTTGTTTCCTTCTGTCTTGCTATTGTGTGGATGTAGCTTGGTCTTGTATTACTAAATAAATGATTCAACTCGAATAAGTGTTACAATATCACTATGTTGACATGTCCAGAAAAAATAAGCACTGTTCACATTGTTTTTGTACCATGCCCCTAGAGAAGAATCTGGCCAGTTATATTGTACAATATATGATTGCCTTTTTACTTGTTTTTTAGTGTTGCCTATATCATCCCCATTATCAAGATGTTACAATGTTCTGTTGCTTTTTTTATCCCCTTAGAATACTGAGATTATTGATGCTTGTTGGGTTAGCTTATTCTTTGGACGGCAATATTTGATACAAATGTGTATGTTACATAATATACACACAGACACGTGTGTTTGGTCAATCTCTATCTTGAGCTTTCTTCGCCTCTCTGCCATCAACCTGACTTTTTTATACAGGCGTTCATATCGTTTTCATCATTCATAACTATTCGTTTCTTTAATTAAAATATTTTTCATGTTGGACACTTGTGCTATTTGTCAAACTCTGTTTCCTTTCATGATATTTTCAATTCCATCCTATGTGTTCTTAAAACACAATCATGATGTCCGCTTGTCAAATGATAGAATGAATACAATCGTGGTCTCCCTCCTTTTCCCCACTTTTCACTCCCTCTGTCGGCTGATTTTTTTTTTCCCCTCAAGAATTGGCTCTGAATACATTTCCTTACTCTTGTTGACTGGAGCAACAAGACATTTTGAGCTTTTTATGGCTAGGAGACAAAAAGAAAAGGGGGGCGGGGTTGGGGTTTCTTTTTCAATGATCCTGCACTTTATTTAGTTTCTTGTTGCTTTTCGAGGACCGGGTGGTGTGATCGGACGAAATTCTTTTTGCTAATTATTATTACTACGATGGCGGCGTTACTGCATTTGATTACTTATTTGATGATGACTATCACTCTGTGTGATTTGAACAGAATCAGTCATTTTGTTGCTACAGCTGTATCATTATGATCAATGTGTATTTCACGGATGCTGGCTGTGGTGTGTGTTGTGTGAGAAGGATCCCTCGACATGCGGTGGAGGTTACGAGTTCTCGATGTCGTGAGGATCGTTACTGGTGCTGACTTTCTTGTGTTTCTCACTTGTTCCGCTTCATCTTCATCTGGTGTTCCCTTAAAATCATCCTTGTTTCTGATGAGCTTGTCTTTTGGTTTCACCACACGCCATCATGTGTTTGCAGTTGTTTTCTTATGAGCGCGTTTCTTATTTGTCACATCGTAACAATCCTGTCCTAATTGCAGCTGTTTTCTGAGAAGCGGTGGGATTTTGTCGCACTATAATGACCCTGTCCTTTGGCGACTGTTTTCTGAAGCGCGTTTTTTTTATTTATGTCCTACCGCTGCTCTCGGTCCCTGTCGGTTTTCACGCGCTGCACATCCTTGGTACCTGTTCAATTTGTGCTCGTAGTTCCTTGTCCCTACCCTGTCCTGTGGGCTTCCTGCTATCTCGTCCTTCAGTCTCCAGCGCTGCTTCAGGCTTCTCTGTAGATGTCATGCTATTTTTCCGTTAGGTTGTTTTTTTAAGACGGGGGGGGGGGGGGGGGGGGGGGGAATAGATATTTAATTTTAGCAATTAATCCTGAATTTACATATTTAATTTTAGCAATTAATCATGAATTTAGATATTTAATTTTAGCAATTAATCATTTATTTAGTGTTGCAGTCTGATTCAGTAATTCATTAAACTGCTACATTTTTGTCTAGATGCCATTTTAGATCTCCCCTCCCCTCTGTTTTTCGTGGTCCTGCTTAGCAGATGGGTGTTCTAGCTCCAAAAGGTGTGACTGTGTATGTCGTTTTCCTCGTTTGTTGTCATCCGCGTGTACGTCCATGTGGAAATGTGTCGTTTTTGCCTGTGGTGCATATGCTTGTGTGGCATTAATTTGTCTTGAGCGTTTCCTTTTCTCTGTATAGGTGGCTTTATTTTTGTTTTTCATTATTCTTTATCGAGCGTCTTGACTTGTTCTGCATTTCACGACTTTTCCAGGACAGACTTCACATCACATCGCTTGTGTAAGATGTGAGAATTTTGTTGTGTCCTAGAGTGGTGACCATGTGTAGCATACGTAGTGATTATCGTGGACAGAGATCGTTAATTAACTAGCTGTACAGTGGATGATGATGACAATGATGATGATGATGATTCTTGTTTTGATGGTGATATTCTATAGCAGTCGTCTGTTGGTGATGCTACTAGACCCTGGACTGTGGGCGTTTTGTGTTTCTACTAAAGTTAAACGTAGGGGCTTACTTACTACGCACTAAGCGCGAGTGGTGTACTGTGTACAGTGTACAGGGTGGGGGGTGGAGGAGTAGCGTTGGGTTGGGGTAGATTGAGAGAAGTGGGGGCAAGGAAGGAAAGGGACATAATCCCAAGCAATGGACACATTTAGTAGTTAAGTCCCCTATACTGCCGCCTTGATTCTTGTTTCCGAATGGTGAGTTTTTATTAAAAACGAGTTAAACATTCATTGGGGGAAATTGCAAGTGCGGGGGTTTTTTTCATGGGAGGGAGTAATAAATTACCCTGGTAACGTTAAGACAAAAGTCTGTTGTTTTCTGGGAGACAGGATGGGGGGTGGGGGGGCAGAGAACTTTTAAACGTTATAATGGAAAGTGTTATAGCTTAGGGTGGATTGTAAAGAGCTAATTAATCCGCAACAGGATATATTATTCAGTTCATGATTTAGGTAGAATGGTCCTTCTAACTCATTCTAGCAGGAATAGGGGTTCCAAGCTAGGTGTTCCATTCACCCTCCCTCACCCCATGTCTGATTTAGACATTCTGCAGCTTGAAATATATCGTATTTTACGGACTATAAGGCGCACCTGATTATAAGGCGCACCTCCCAACTTTGACTCAACATTCAGATTTTGTTACTCTATTTCCTTACTATATTATCAGTCACATTATAAGGCGCAGGGATCTCAGTCTAGGGAAAAAAGTATCGCCTTATTAGGTATTAGGTAGTCACAGAGGCGTCTGTGAAATTCGGGTTGCTCCCACCTGGAGAGCGTGTCTTAACCAGAGGCGCGCCACCCAATTTTTTTTTATAATTTGCATACGATTTGTGTATGACTTACGAGGAAGGAAAGTAAATTTGGGGGTAAATTTTGACCAAATTTTAACTTTTTCTTTGCATTGGGTTTAACATGTGCTAAGTGCATGGGCAAACGGGACCTCAGTTTATCATCTCATCCGAAAGACTCCACGTTCAGACCATAAGGCCTAGTGCAAAGTGAGAGGAAAAATCCCCTGTACCCAGGTTCGAACTCGGGTTTACTTGACACAAGGCGAACGCGTTAGTCCCGTAAAATACGGTAGTTTCAAGGGAATTAATTTTCAGCAGTTTTCTCTGCTTTCTTCTTCTTCTTCCCAGGCCATATGGCCATAATGGGTAAGGTACGTATGTGTCCGGTGTTCAGTTTTCACTGTTCTCCCCGCCGCATACAGCCGACACATTCGAATTTCGGAGGAGCTCAAAGGAGAAAAATTATTTGGAAGATTTTAATTTTTTGCAAGACAGGAGAATGGGCCAATAAGTCAGAAAGACAATGGGTGATAGCAAGCAAAGGGAAAAGAGAGTGGCAGATTAGAAGTTACAAGCACAGAACTTCCAGAAGGTGGGGGAACTATTTTTACGAGACACCCCCCGCCGGTATCCCCACGGGGAGAGACTCATGGAGGTTCGGGGTCGTCCAGCTCCCCGTATGGAGGCACGAGGCATCCACCCACTGCCCCTCAGCTTTCAATATTATCGACATATCGTTGAGTGAGAGACAGAAAGTACAATAAGCCTATAATGATGTAAATAGTGGTTGCGTTTTTGAGTAGTGTATACATGCTTACATTTTTTAGTCCAAAAGAGTTCTAATTTGGCTTATTTTCTGATCACGGAAGTTTCGCTAAAGTTGGTCCACTTTAGTGTATTGTTCATGAATCAAAATTAAAAGTACATGTAGTAGAAAAATCGGTTATCACATGCCCAAATGAAAACCCTAGGATCTGTGTATAACCAGGCATGAGATTTTTCACCCTTTAGACTGATTTCAGGCTTTTTGATGGCCCGAGAGGTAATTTTTGATATCAAAAAGAGACCAAATGAGTATAGAAATACCTCTTCTAAGTGATTCAAAATGACCTCAATATATCAATTCCACTTGTAATGCTGTTTTTAAAGCTTAAATTACTAAAAAGGCTTTAGTTTGAGGGGGGCTTCAGCCTTTTTCGGATGCTTTTCAGCCTAAATCACAGTTTCTCAATCACATGCCTGATAACCCCCCAAAAATTGCTGATTAGCATTTGCAAAGTAAAATCTTCGGTAAAGGTAAAGATGTGCCACCCCCCATCCATTTCTCGGTTAATTGTATTTTTCCGTTTTTGCCTTTCTTACCATACATAAAGCTGTATTTTAGGAACATTTTTAGCTAATAACCTTTTTGGAATACTAACCCTAACCCTACCCCTAAACCTAACCCTACCCCCCACCGTATAAGACGGAAAAACGCAACGAACCACAACTGTGACAAATCGCGGTGTACTGCAGTACATAGTGGGGGGTAGGGTTAGGTTTAGGGCTAGGGTTAGGGTTAGTATTCCAAAAAGGTAATTAGCTAAAAATGTTCCTAAAATACAGCTTTATGTATGGTAAGAAAGGCAATAACGGAAAAATACAATTAACCGAGATAGGTAGGGGGGGTGGCACATCTTGACCTTTACCAAATCTTCTAACATATGTTGATTATTTTATCTAAAATCTCAAAAGCAAAGTACTTAGAAAAATAATAATTTTAAGCTGAGAGTGGAGGATTTTAATAAATGATGGTGGTGCAGTGTTAAGTTCTTGTTACCTGTTATTTCCACCGACTACCGTAAAATGCGGACTATAAGCCACTACTTTGTTCCTCAACTTTGGCCCATGTGGCTTATAGACTGATGCGGCTTATCTGTGGATTTTTTTTATTTCATTATACATTTATCAGTATGATTAACTGTTTCTGGCCACATTCTTCAGCCTATTTTGAGCTTCTTCAGACTCAAAACTGGTTTTTTGGTAATCAATAGATTCAAATCTCATGTTTAAAGTGTCTGAGAACATTAAATACTCATGTTCTGATAGGAGAATTTCTATATTTGTGTTGGTTTGTGCACATACAATTTTGTCTGCGGCTTATAAACTTTGTGAATAAACTTTGTGCGGCTTATATGTGAATAAATACCTAATATTTTGTTCATTTAAGGGATGCGGCTTACATACAGGTGCGTCTTATAGTCCAGTTTTTTGGTACTCCTCTTTATCAAGGAACCACAAAGAAAACAAAACCTCGGGCCAACCCCATTAACACTAACAGTTCACGTTTCATAGAAAGACAAATTGTGAAGGTGGGTTGTTGTTGGTTTTTTATTGTCGTTTACTTGGGTGTTTGTTTCAAACTTTTTTTTCATAGAAACTGAAAACAGAGGGAGGAGAGGGGAGAGCATAGGATGGGAAGGGGGGAAACCGGGCTGAATTCTGTGTCCAGTACTAAGTAGTTTCCTTCGTCAGTCTTTTGGTTGCCTCCACGAGTTTTATAACTGATGGCCCCGGAACGAGATATCAAGTTCAAGGACGTTCCCTAGCAAGACCCATCTATCCCCCATTGGGGATAAGTCTTACTAGGGGGGGGGGGGGGGGGGGGGGGGGAGTGGTCTTTGGTTGCCGGGACAACCCGTTTTGTTGATGACTGTTCGTGAGGTTTTCTTGTTCTGTTCGCTCCATCCTTTGCTCCATTGCTTTCCTGTGCTACTGAAAAGGCAGCAGACTTTAGACAGGAGGGAGAGATGACAAAAACACTACGGTCAACGTTTCTCAAGTTATGCAACATTTTCTGTGAATGAATGTTTCCACTGCCACACTCGTTGCTGGCTTTCTGGTGCTGTTTCTAACAACATCCTTTGGGAGTTGGACAGAGATCTTTTTTTTGGAAGAAAGGCGAAAACTACAGCACATCTCTTGTCCCGTTTCCTGCCTTCAAAACAGAGGAGAGGGGGGTCCTCGATCAGGAGAGTTCGAAGCACTACACCCTGTTTCTGTGAAATAACGATCGATTCTATGTCCTTTTCATCCCTAAACTACAACTCTTTGAGGGGGCTGGAGACACTACACACACTAGGGAGGCCCAGTCTGTATTGTCTGTTCAGTGATACGCATGTTCCATTGATCTTGTATTCTGCGCGGGAGAGAGAAGGACAACTCATGTTTCGCTATTTTGCCATTGGTCGAGGAGAGAAGTACAACAACCATCTGTTTTAGGTTATACTTTTTTTATTTTATTATCGAGTCAAGAGAGAGAGAAGCACTACAAGTAGTCATCTATTATTATTATTAACTACATCACCCACAATTTTTTGTACACTGCTCGTGTTGTTGCTGTACATTTTTATCAGTGATGTTCTTTTGTCTTTTGTACAGTGTATACAGTGAACACTTTTTCTGTGCTTTGTGCGAACCTGTGTTGATGTTGGATTTACCGATGTATTCAAATTCTTGGACATGGCGTTGCAGAGACTTTGGTTTCGTTGTTTCGTTCTGAGTGTTTTCATCTCGAATTTGGTGTTGCATGTAGCTAATGTTTTGGTACTCTATTTCATTGTGATATGTCATGCGGCAAAGGCCCTCCTCCCCCTCTAGACACTGGTGTGAATTGCTTGCGTGACACACACGTTACCTAGAGGCAGACGTTTCTGCGCTGTGTACATACGATACTACACTACTCTGAATCATGGACAAGCTGAGGGGGGGTGCAGACAAAAACAATGTGGATGTTATCAGTGTCAGGTCAATGCTCTATACGGCTTCCAGCTAAAGAAAACCTGCATTGTTAGAAGAAGAAAAAAAGCCCATTAACACAATAACTGCTCTTTTTTCTACTCGCGTTGAGCCTAATATACCTACTAAGAATTGTACCGCGGCTGTTGTTTTATACTGATGTGAGTGACTGTCACAGTGAGTATTGCTAGCTATACACTGATGTGGTTTGTCCGGCACGCTTGCTCTGCTCTGCACTGGCTCTCTGTCAGTAATGGCATTCAATGCAAAATGACAACGTCCATTCACCGGCCGGCCCACACAACACACAAGGTGCAAATGGAAATGTGAGCTGCTGGTAGCATAACCCCTCCCCTTCACTACCCCACCATTGTTGTGCACAGTTAGTTTTGTTTGTCATTGAACTTGATCATCACTGTAACTGTCGATATATTGTCGTTGATTTTTTTTTAGCAAGTTTGGGCCTTCTGCCCTCGTGTTTATTCTTCCCTCTAATCTTTGTGAAGGTTGTTTTTTTTCCTCTCTCTTTTTCAGTTGATGCCATCTTTTATTCTCACTCTTAGTGGTTTTTGTCATTTACCGTCAGTTCTATTTTTCTTTCTTTCTTTCTTTCTCGCAGCCAGTTGTTTTATTGCTAAATGTATCAACGCTTTGTTATCAATAAAAAATTAAAAAACGAGAAAAAAAATGGCTTGGTTTATGCACGTTTGTTGGCAATTTTGGTGGAAGAGATTGAGTGAGTGAGCAATACTTACAACACTGCCAACTATCCACACACTATTTAATTACAGAATCAAACACTTCTTCTTCTGTGTCCCCAGCCCGTATGGCCATAATGGGTGAGGTACGTATGATGTGTCCAGTTATCAGTTTTCACTGGTCTCCCCGCTGCATTCAGCGGACGTGCTCGATCGGATTTCGGAGGATCAGAATCACACCAAACCCAATTCATTCCTAAATAATAACTATGGATATTTATACAGCGATTTACTCCCTTTGCAGGGAGCTCAGAGCACTGTACACACGAGACAACAAACAACAATCAACAAACATTGTAGATAAGGACTAAACACAACTCACCTGCTGAACTAGATGCGCTATGCCGAGGGTTGGGGCCTCGTTGTTGCTCAGTCACAGGGCGCCACACTCCCACAGCTTGGTGAGGAGGCACATCTTCAGTCGGTCAATGTCGTTCACAGGCAGATGCACCATAGAATGGAGACAGTCTAACACCTGTATCACCACACATAACGCTGTGATAACACCTGTATCACCACACATAACGCTGTGATAACACCTGTATCACCACACATAACACTGTGATAACCTGTATCACCACACATAACGCTGTGATAACACCTGTATCACCACACATAACGCTGTGATAACACCTGTATCACCACACATAACCCTGTGATAACACCTGTATCACCACACATAACGCTGTGATAACACCTGTATCACCACACATAACGCTGTGATAACACCTGTATCACCACACATAACGCTGTGATAACACCTGTATCACCACACATAACGCTGTGATAACACCTGTATCACCACACATAACGCTGTGATAACACCTGTATCACCACACATAACGCTGTGATAACACCTGTATCACCACACATAACACTGTGATAACCTGTATCACCACACATAACGCTGTGATAACACCTGTATCAACACACATAACGCTGTGATAACACCTGTATCACCACACATAACGCTGTGATAACACCTGTATCACCACACATAACGCTGTGATAACACCTGTATCACCACACATAACGCTGTGATAACACCTGTATCACCACACATAACGCTGTGATAACACCTGTATCACCACACATAACGCTGTGATAACACCTGTATCACCACACATAACGCTGTGATAACACCTGTATCACCACACATAACGCTGTGATAACACCTGTATCACCACACATAACGCTGTGATAACACCTGTATCACCACACATAACGCTGTGATAACACCTGTATCACCACACATAACGCTGTGATAACACCTGTATCACCACACACAACGCTGTGATAACACCTGTATCACCACACATAACGCTGTGATAACACCTGTATCACCACTGTAACGGATGACATAAATGGAATATAGCAGATAACACCTGTATCAACGCACATAACGCTGTGATAACACCTGTATCACCACACACAACGCTGTGATAACACCTGTATCACCACTGTATCAGATGACATAAATGGAATATAGCAGATAACACCTGTATCACCACACATAACGCTGTGATAACACCTGCATCACCACACACAACGCTGTGATAACACCTGTATCACCACTGTATCGGATAACATAAATGGAATATAGCAGATAACACCTGTATCAACGCACATAACGCTGTGATAACACCTGTATCAACACACACAACGCTGTGATAACACCTGTATCAACACACACAACGCTGTGATAACACCTGTATCAACACATAACGCTGTGATAACACCTGTATCAACACACATAACGCTGTGATAACACCTGTATCAACACACACAACGCTGTGATAACACCTGTATCAACACATAACGCTGTGATAACACCTGTATCAACACACATAACGCTGTGATAACACCTGAATCAACACACATAACGCTGTGATAACACCTGTATCATCACACATAACGCTGTGATAACACCTGTATCAACACACATAACACTGTGATAACACCTGTATCAACACACATAACGCTGTGATAACAGCTAATAACACACATCTTCAGTCGGTCAATGTCGTTCACAGGCAGATGCACCATATAGAATGGAGACAGTCTAACACCTGTATCAACACACATAACGCTGTGATAACAGCTAATAACACACATCTTCAGTCGGTCAAAGTTGTTCACAGGCAGATGCATCATATAGAATGGAGACAGTCTAACACCTGTATCAACACACATAACGCTGTGATAACAGCTAATAACACACATCTTCAGTCGGTCAATGTCGTTCACAGGCAGATGCACCATATAGAATGGAGACAGTCTAACACCTGTATCAACACACATAACGCTGTGATAACAGCTAATAACACACATCTTCAGTCGGTCAAAGTTGTTCACAGGCAGATGCATCATATAGAATGGAGACAGTCTAACACCTGTATCAACACACATAACGCTGTGATAACAGCTAATAACACACATCTTCAGTCGGTCAATGTCGTTCACAGGCAGATGCACCAGATAGAATGGAGACAGTCTAACACCTGTATCACCACACATAACGCTGTGATAACAGCTCGTAATCCACAATACATCAACACGCAGTGACCCATAAAGCTATAATATCATAACACACACATCTTCAGTTGATCCATGCCATTGATGGGAGGATGAGCTATATGCAGTGAACACACTCTAACACCTAAAACAAAATGCCAGAAGGATTTCTGCCAGGCTGTTCTGCAGAAATTAATAATTGTCTGTGATCAGAACAGGTAGCTTGGTTGACCTCACTTCTGTACTGCAGCGTTGTTCATGTTGGTTCTTGTTGCTCTTCTTCTTCTGCGTTCCCAGTCCATATGGCCATAATGGGTAAGGTACGTATGTGTCCGGGTTTTCAGTTTTCACTAGTCTCCCTGCTGTGCACAGCCGACACATTCCGATTTCGGAGGAGCTCAAAGGAGAAAAAATACTTGGAAGATGTTTTGGGAGAACAAAAAGGCAGGAGAATGGGTAATAAGTCAGAAAGATAGATGACAGTAAGCAAAGGGAAAAGGCAGAGTCAAAGAGAGTGGCAGACTAGAGGAAGTTACAAGCACAGAACTTCAAGAAGTGGGGGAACTATTTTTTACAAAAGACCCCCTGGTATCCCCACAGGGAGAGACTCGTGGAGTGGGCGGGGTTGTCCAGCTCCCCGTATGGAGGAATCGAGGCATCCGCCCACTGCCCCTGGTTGTTGGTCGTAAAAGGAATAATCCAAAATACGCTGGCCTTAATTTTATGGACGTTGGGGTGGTTTGTCCTTCCAACAAGATTTTAGGACAACAAACGGTAGGGAATGAACTGGAGTGACATAGAGAAAGCCGCCCAGAACTGGGTGTGATGGTGGAGCGACGTCAGTGGACTATGCTCCTCTTGGGGCAATAGTCCTAAGTCCTAAGATCTCGAAAAAAAAGATGCATAACAGATAAGAGATTTCCCGACATTTGCTCACACAGTCAGCGAACCAAACTTCCAAAGTAACCCAAGTCTGGCACTGAACAAACCAGAGCACCAAAAACACACAACACTTCTTATTGAAGATTTCTGTTTAGTCTGATTTTGATAACCATATTGTACGGACTATAAAGCGATACTGATTTTCTCCCCAGACTGACACCCTGGCACCTTACAATATGAATAATAATATAATAAGGAAATAATTATAATAAAATCTGAATTTTGTGTACAATTTGGGGGGTACGCCTTATACTAAGGTGCATCTTATACTAGTTACTACAAAAATATGGTACAGTGGAACCTCCCTTATAAGACCTTCAAAAATCATCCCAAATGAAGTCTTATAAGGGAGGGGTCTTATAAGGGAGGTAATTTTAATACTTACAAAGAAGGGCAATGTCTCAAAGAAGTAGGTCTTATGTGGGAGGGAGTCTTATAATGGGAGGTCTTATAAGGGAGGTTCCACTGTACTGAAAATTGAACAACATCAAAACTTGAACCTATTATGTCCATTGAAAACACTACTTTTTTTATATTTGCTTATTGATGATTGCTGCATAGTCAGATTTGTTTTTTAATTGTTCACAAATGATCAAACATGAGGAAAAAAATGGAGAAGGGGTGGGGTGGGTGGGGTGGGGTGGGGTAAAAGAAGAAAGAGACAGAGCGAGGAAAGAAAAGGGAAGAATGAAGTAATAAAAGAAAGGAGGAAAGGGAAAGAAGGAAGCGACGTGAAACGAACAACTGATGAGCAAAACACAACAAAACAAACCAAAACCCAAATGATTGCATCACCCCTGGCAACACGTAAGAGACAAACAGGGAAAGGAGAAGGAAGAAGGAAGAGGAGGGAAAGTAAGGGGGGGGGGGGGGCTGTAGAATTGCTTTGCCTGCTGGGCGGGCTTTTCTTGGCTGCCTCCCTTCCTTGTCACCAAGACTGGTTTATTGTGGGGGTTTGGGGAGGCAGGCAACTTGTACCACTCTGTGGACCAAGGGAGGGAAATGTGTTTGGGTTTTTTAAATGGTACACTGAGCGCTGATCTCCCTTCATGGGTGCGACACCCCAAAATGAAAGAAAAAGAAAGGCAGGGGTCCAGGGACCCATGGCCCCGGCAGCGTACAGGGGCAGAGCCCCGTCAGACGATTCAGAGAGGCAAGTTAAGAGAGATAACGAGATAGACAGAGACAGTTAAAATGATAGAGACAGTTTGAGTCTGATAAGCCTTGTAAAATTATTACATTGCCTTTGTAAACTTCCAAGACTGAACAACCAAGTTCAAAATGCCCCAAATCGCTTGTGGTAATTTTTTTATTTTTTTTATTAATTAATTTTTAAAAACTGAAGTTCACTTTCTGGTAAAATTAAAAATACTAAAATCATTGTAAAAATGAAAAGAGTAGCACCCATGTCCCTTGAAGAGAGAAACTTAAGGGGCAGCCACACACATACGAATCGCATCTCAATGCGATGCGGTTTTGATGATGCGACATCCCGAGTCACGTAAGATTCATGTATAGGGTGTACTTGAGCATAGTGAGCGAAAAGAGCAGAAAATTTTTTAGACGGAAGTATTTCACGTGATTCATGACTCGCATCGTCAAAATCGCATCGCGCATCGCATTCAGATGCGATTCGTACGTGTGTGGCAGGCCCTTTAGGCTGACGAAAGTCTGTTTAACGTCCTTCGGCCTGGAACAGGCACACAAGGGCCCTTAACTCATTCGCATCACAACGATTTGGAATTATTAAAACACTCACAAATCACTGCAGACATACACACAAACAAAACAGACATAAACAAAAGAAGAAACGAAAGAAGATTACGGGTTTTTACTTCAGGTTTAGACATAGGGAGGTGGTAGATCAGACTTTTTAATATAGACTTTATTTAGAAAAATTCTCTACACCAATTGGCTACCCCACAACAAACCATTACAAAAGCAAAGTCAGAGGCACAATTGTGGTCTAAGGGAGCGAAGCGAGTTTAGAAATGACCAAGGTATGGTGTGCATACAGATTTACTTCCCTTGAAGCAAATGCATCAAATTGACAGCTGGACATATATGGCCGGAACGACTTGAATGAGTTAATAACTATAAAGATAGTGGAACAATCCTGGAGGTACTGCAATACCAGGAAAGTCACGTTGTTTTGAATTGTGTGTGAATTAACAGAAACTTAGGCTAGTTTGGGGAGACAACAACTTAATCACATTGACTGCAGCGGACGTTTCACACATCATAAAAGAATTCATTAACTAAAGATAAGAATATAAAGCACCGGTTGTTGTTGTTTTTATCAGACTATAATAGGGCACATCCCTCAAAGTTTACACACAATTCTGATTTTGTGACTACACTTTCTTACTGTTTTGTTCATCATATTATATAAGGCGTTAGTCACCTTGATTAGAACACAGACTAAGGAAGTTGAAATTACCATCTCTGAAATACAGAAGAATTTGTGGGGATCTGATAAACACATACACAAATCTTCACAGTGATAAATCTTTGTTCCAGCTAACAACTGACTCAAGAACCCGTAACAGTGATTTAAAAATACTAACCCAGTATAGCCGAAAACTAATATTAGAAAAAAATTCTTTTCTTACAGAGTAACAAAGTTTTGGAATACTCTTCCTACACATATTAACCCTTTCGCCGCCAGCCATTTTTCAGCCAAAAAATACCCTTAAACTTAAATGGGTAGAGAAAAAATAAATATCTTCAATATTAGGAATTCCTCTGTGACATGTATAACATTACGCCTATTCTTACCTCCCAAAATTAAGAAAATAGGGTCTTCGGATAACAGGCCATGATTTGATGCCTTTTAGTGACATGGGTGTTAAACCATTGTGGTGCATAAATGCGACATTGGCAGTGAAAGGGTTAAATGAGCACAAAATCTAACACAATTCAAAAACCTCCTTGATAAATACACCAACATCTCAAAACTGCAATATGAGCATGACTAAAAGGCAGAATTGCCAAAGACAAAATATAAAAACCTCTCAGCTGTGCAAAAGTTCAAACAAAAATGAAAGGACAGTGAAGAGGCCATGAGGCCTAATGTCCTAACTTCTGACCTGACCTTATATTATAAGGCACATGGGTCTCAGTCGGAAAAAAAGGTATCACCTTACAGTCCATAAAATACGGCAATGGAATTTGTTTTCCAAACAGGCCTGAATTAAATACATGGTTCAAAGGGGGGGGGGGGGGGGGAGGGGGCGGGGAGCGCGGGGGGGGGGGGGGGGGGGGGGGGGGGGGGGGGGGGGGGGGGGGGCAGCATCATAATAAGCAATTTCTGAGGTATTCAGGCAAAAACAGCTTTGGATGAACAATCATGACGCTTAGATACAGTGAAAATCGCTTCAGTCAAAACTAAACGGACTGAAATGTTATTTTGAGATAGCCAATATTTTGAGTTAACAAGACCTTTTTAGCATAAAGATTGTTAAACTTGGACCAGAAAATTATTGCGAGTTATCCAGTGTTTTTAAGTCATCAGGATTCCACTGTATTTATAACATCTTATGATATCCAAGGATGACAAAAGTACCTTAATACACAAAATCAGCTTTTTAAAAAAGTGTTATATCCTTGTGTGCAGGTATTTTTTCCTGTCACTGCAAATCTGGTGCAGGTTTTTTTTTGGTACCATAATAAACCTTTATGAGGAAATGTGTAGTGATACAACGTATTGTGTTGTAACAGTCAGCACTCACCATGGAGTTGTTGTGGGGGTTGTCAATGCAGGCAACAGCGGCTATCAGGAAATGTGTAGTGATACAACGTATTGTGTTGTAACAGTCAGCACTCACCATGGAGTTGTTGTGGGGGTTGTCAATGCAGGCAACAGCGGCTATCAGGAAATGTGTAGTGATACAACGTATTGTGTTGTAACAGTCAGCACTCACCATGGAGTTGTTGTGGGGGTTGTCAATGCAGGCAACAGCGGCTATCAGGAAATGTGTAGTGATATATAATAATGCATTGTGTTGCAACAGTCAGCACTCACCATGGAGTTGTGGGGGTTGTCAATGCAGGCAGCAGCGGCTATCAGGAAATGTGTAGTGATATATAATAATGCATTGTGTTGTAACAGTCAGCACTCACCATGGAGTGGTTGTGGGGGTTGTCAATGCAGGCAGCAGCGGCTATCAGGAAATGTGTAGTGATACAACGCATTGTGTTGTAACAGTCAGCACTCACCATGGAGTGGTTGTGGGGGTTGTCAATGCAGGCAGCAGCGGCTATCAGGAAATGTGTAGTGATACAACGCATTGTGTTGTAACAGTCAGCACTCACCATGGAGTGGTTGTGGGGGTCATCAATGCAGGCAGCAGCGGCTATCAGGAAATGTGTAGTGATATAACGTATTGTGTTGTAACAGTCAGCACTCACCATGGAATGGTTGTGGGGGTCGTCAATGCAGGCAGCAGCGGCTATGAGGAAATGTGTCATGATATAACGTATTGTGTTGTAACAGTCAGCACTCACCATGGAGTGGTTGTGGGGGTCATCAATGCAGGCAGCAGCGGCTATCAGGAAATGTGTAGTGATATAACGTATTGTGTTGTAACAGTCAGCACTCACCATGGAATGGTTGTGGGGGTCGTCAATGCAGGCAGCAGCGGCTATGAGGAAATGTGTCATGATATAACGTATTGTGTTGTAACAGTCAGCACTCACCATGGAGTTGTTGTGGGGGTTGTCAATGCAGGCAGCAGCGGCTATGAGGAAATGTGTAGTGATACAACGTATTGTGTTGTAACAGTCAGCACTCACCATGGAGTTGTTGTGGGGGTTGTCAATGCAGGCAGCAGCGGCTATCAGGAAATGTGTAGTGATACAACGTATTGTGTTGTAACAGTCAGCACTCACCATGGAGTGGTTGTGGGGGTTGTCAATGCAGGCAGCAGCGGCTATCAGGAAATGTGTAGTGATATAACGCATTGTGTTGTAACAGTCAGCACTCACCATGGAGTTGTTGTGGGGGTTGTCAATGCAGGCAGCAGCGGCTATGAGGAAATGTGTCATGATATAACGTATTGTGTTGTAACAGTCAGCACTCACCATGGAGTTGTTGTGGGGGTTGTCAATGCAGGCAGCAGCGGCTATCAGGAAATGTGTAGTGATACAACGTATTGTGTTGTAACAGTCAGCACTCACCATGGAGTGGTTGTGGGGGTCATCAATGCAGGCAGCAGCGGCTATCAGGAAATGTGTCATGATATAACGCATTGTGTTGTAACAGTCAGCACTCACCATGGAGTTGTTGTGGGGGTCATCAATGCAGGCAGCAGCGGCTATCAGGAAATGTGTCATGATATAACGCATTGTGTTGTAACAGTCAGCACTCACCATGGAGTTGTTGTGGGGGTTGTCAATGCAGGCAGCAGCGGCTATGAGGAAATGTGTAGTGATATAACGCATTGTGTTGTAACAGTCAGCACTCACCATGGAGTTGTTGTGGGGGTTGTCAATGCAGGCAGCAGCGGCTATCAGGAAATGTGTAGTGATATAACGCATTGTGTTGTAACAGTCAGCACTCACCATGGAGTTGTTGTGGGGGTCATCAATGCAGGCAGCAGCGGCTATGAGGAAATGTGTCATGATATAACGTATTGTGTTGTAACAGTCAGCACTCACCATGGAGTTGTTGTGGGGGTTGTCAATGCAGGCAGCAGCGGCTATCAGGAAATGTGTAGTGATATAACGCATTGTGTTGTAACAGTCAGCACTCACCATGGAGTGGTTGTGGGGGTCATCAATGCAGGCAGCAGCGGCTATCAGGAAATGTGTAGTGATACAACGTATTGTGTTGTAACAGTCAGCACTCACCATGGAGTTGTTGTGGGGGTCATCAATGCAGGCAGCAGCGGCTATCAGGAAATGTGTAGTGATACAACGCATTGTGTTGTAACAGTCAGCACTCACCATGGAGTTGTTGTGGGGGTCATCAATGCAGGCAGCAGCGGCTATCACAGCAGTGGAGGTAAGGATTTTGTCCTCCTGGGCTTCCTTCAACGCTAGTCTGTGGAAACATCATCATTATCATCACCTTCATTATCGTCATCATCACCTCCATTATCATCATCATCATTACCTATATCAGCAGCAGCATCAGCAGCATCAGCATCATCACCTATATCATCATCATCACTACATGAATCACCATCATCATCGTCATCACTAATATCATCTATCACCATCATCATCATTATCATCATCATCATTACCTATATCAGCAGCAGCAGCAGCAGCAGCAGCATCATCACCTATATCATCATCACTATCACCATCATCATCGTCATCACTAATATCATCTATCACCATCACCATCATTATCATCATCATCATTACCTATATCAGCAGCAGCAGCAGCAGCATCATCACCTATATCATCATCATCACTATCACCATCATCATCACTAATATCATCTATCACCATCACCATCATTATCATCATCGTCATCATCACAGGTCATGATTTTGTCCTCGTTGGTTCATTTCAAGGCCAGTCTGTAGAATCATCATCATCACCATTATCATCGTCCTCATCACCATCATCATCACAGGTCATGATTTTGTCCTCCTGGACTCATTCCAGGGCCAGTCTGTAGAATCACCATCATCACCATCACCATCAACATCACCATCATCATCACAGGTCATGATTTTGTTATCCTTGACTCATTTCAGGGCCAGTCTATAGAATCACCATCATCATCATCACAATCATCTTCATCATCATCATCACCACCAATATCATCATCACCAATATCATTATCATCATCACCAATATCATCATCACCAATATCATCATCACCAATATCATCATTATCATCATCACCAATATCATCATCATGATCACCACACCCCGTTCAGCTCGACATGTTCTGGAACAGCACACTGCCCTGCCATTTTCCTCACTGCACCCAGGGGTCCATGGGTCCCTGATTCGGCTGGGGGAGGTTGAGGCCGTGGAAGGAGAAGGATGGGGGACTGTCTTTTTATTCTGTGCCCTGGACACAGAGATTACCATAATTTTGTTACTATAATGTGATACTTTTTTTTCCCAGACTCAGTCCCCTACGCTGTGATTTATAATATTACTAAAATAGTAACAATATAACAAGGGGGGGGGGGGGGGGGGGGGGGGGGGGGGCAGCACACCGTGCGCCCTATAATTAAGTGCGCCTTATAGTCCAAACTTGAAAGAATACGGTAATTCAATGACTGAGGGTGTCGCCAAGCAGCACACCTGTGCCACATTTCGTCCACCCACAATTCTTTGCTCCCTATGGTACTCCATCCTTCTACCTCTCCCACACACAACCACCACCACCACCACCCATTACTGCATTCTTAGGGCAGTAATGGCAAGGGAGGGGGTGGGAAACAAATCCCAACACTAAGAAAGGCTGAGCTCCATCTTTCAATCCACCGCCATCGACTAATTCACTGCCCCATAAAACCACCATGAAAATCTGTTTAACATCCTCCGGCCTGGATCAGGTGCATTATGGGACATTTGCAGAGATGGTGGGTCGATCCTGAGGGTACTGCAATACCGGGAGAGACCCGTTGTCTCAATGCCGATGATGATAAAGCATTATGATTTCAACATAAACCACCATACACAACTTCCATACCTTTTACAGCAACACGATATTCTTTACATACATCAGTGACCCATTAGCAGTGCAGTACAGCTGGCATCGTTTTAGCTGGTCAGTATAAATGCATGGATGCAATTGGCCAAACTGAACAACCAGGCAAGGCAGGGGTCCAGGGGCCACCCAGGCCCTTGGCAGGGTACTATTTTGCATCTTCTGAACTGAAGAGCGACGTTGCTTGGAACGGAAACTAAACGAACTTTTAATCTATTCTTTTTTTCTTTGGTGAAAATTTTGAAAAACAAACCAGGTTTTGCCGAAAACCTTGTACGAGGCAAGGTTTTGTAAATGTCGTCTTTCTTTTACAGCACAGTACAGCACTGACCCTTGTAGTGCAGTACAGGCATCGTTTGCAGGTCCATGTAAATGTCGTCTTTCTTCAGGTACAACACAGTACAGCACAGTACAGCACTGACCCATTAGCAGTGCAGTACAGCTGGCATCGTTTCAGCAGGTCAGTGTAGACGTCATCTTTCTTCAGGTACAACACAGTACAGCACAGTACAGCACTGACCCATTAGCAGTGCAGTACAGCTGGCATCGTTTCAGCAGGTCAGTGTAGACGTCATCTTTCTTCAGGTACAACACAGTACAGCACAGTACAGCACTGACCCATTAGCAGTGCAGTACAGCTGGCATCGTTTCAGCAGGTCAGTGTAGACGTCATCTTTCTTCAGGTACAACACAGTACAGCACAGTACAGCACTGACCCATTAGCAGTGCAGTACAGCTGGCATCGTTTCAGCAGGTCAGTGTAGACGTCATCTTTCTTCAGGTACAACACAGTACAGCACAGTACAGCACTGACCCATTAGCAGTGCAGTACAGCTGGCATCGTTTCAGCAGGTCAGTGTAGACGTCATCTTTCTTCAGGTACAACACAGTACAGCACAGTACAGCACTGACCCATTAGCAGTGCAGTACAGCTGGCATCGTTTCAGCAGGTCAGTGTAGACGTCATCTTTCTTCAGGTACAACACAGTACAGCACAGTACAGCACTGACCCATTAGCAGTGCAGTACAGCTGGCATCGTTTCAGCAGGTCAGTGTAGACGTCATCTTTCTTCAGGTACAACACAGTACAGCACAGTACAGCACTGACCCATTAGCAGTGCAGTACAGCTGGCATCGTTTCAGCAGGTCAGTGTAGACGTCATCTTTCTTCAGGTACAACACAGTACAGCACAGTACAGCACATCGACCCATTAGCAGTGCACAGTACAGCACAGCTAGCAGTGCAGTACAGCTGGCATCGTTTCAGCAGGTCAGTGTAGACGTCATCTTTCTTCAGGTACAGCACTGTCAGCAGTTTGATCGATAGTTTTCTGTACTTTGACAAACACTCCCTAAGGGCCGGGTGATTCACTCCTGAGGAAAGAGAAAACATCCGTCAAAGCATATCGTCGGTGAAATTCAAAAACCTTGTATCTCAATTTTTGTTTGAGTTAGATACATAGTCAGCTCTCTAATTTTTTCTGCCACCTTCCACCAAAAGCTTTTGCATATCTAACGACTTTCTATCTGGGGTAAATGATGTTGTGCAAACAGAAGAAAAACTCGTAAGTCACAAATCCAGATCTAGTTAAGGACAAAAACCTCGTATCTTCGTTCTTTTCAAGTATTAAAAAAGAAAAAAAGAAATTTTAGCAAAAAGCAGGACTAAACTCGCAATGTCTTGAACAACATATTCATCATAGTTAATCAATTGTGGTCAACGAGGTTAATTTTAAAAACTTTTTTTTTCTTTCATTTTTCTCAAAACTACCAAAATTGAGATAGGTTTTAGAATTTCACTGACGATATATCATAACGATGCACATTAAAACTCTTCTACTAGCGCCATGTATTTTTTACCTTCTTGGTTGTCTGTTGCATCAAAACCGACAAAAGAGAAGAAACTTTTTTTGGTGTCGAATGCGCATTATTTAACAGCAGAAGCAGTGACAAAATAAAATTACAGTGAAAATCGCTTAAGTCAAAATTGGAGGGATTGAAATTTTATTTTGAGATAGCCAGTATTTTGAGTTAAAAAGACCTTTTACCTTTTTTAGCACAAAGACCAGTAAACTATGATCCAGTGGCTTTGAGTTATCAGGATTCCACTGTATGCATGGTTTGTATGATTACTCACCCCCCAACTCTTTGTGTCCCTGTCTCAAAGTGTCCCTGTTTCTATGTCACAGTGTGTGTCCCTGTCTCTATGTGTCCCAATGTCTATCTTGTCACCATGTCTATGTATCTGTATGACTATGTGCCCCCCGTCTCTATGAGTTAGGGATTATGGATAGGGGTCACATAGAGACGGAGAGACGGAAACGCATACAAATGGGGCCACATACAGGTGGGGACATACAGAGCAGGAACACAACAAGACAAGTACACATCGTCGCCCGCATGCAAAAGAGACGTTAAGTCGAATGACGTCACTTCACATGAGGAATGGAAAACTCAATATTTTGGCCATTTCAGGCCAAATAACGTCATTTTTTGTTCATTTAGCGTCACCATTGATGTTTCATCTGTGCAAATTGTTGTTTTACAGCTTTGTTAGATGATGCAGCTTGTCTTGATCAACTGGTAAGTCCAACACATCGAAGATGATCAGTTTTGAGTTACGTCTCTTTTGCATGCGGACGGTGATATGTTCACTGGGACATAGAGAACGGGGACTCATCGAGACAAGGACATATAGAATAGTCACACATAAGACTGACAGACAAAATTGCTGACACAATGAGACGGAGACACAAAGATGGGAGCAAACAGATACAAAAAACTTTAATTGCTAATAAATAGTGGCAGAGAACTACTCATTCAGTGTGCATAGGATTAACCCTTTCACTGGTGGAGAAAAATTGAGAAATGATCTTCTTTATTTGAGTGTCTCCCCTCCTCAGGTACCTTTTTCTACCCTTATATTTGTAAGCTGTGACAAGGTACAGCAGTCACTCCTTAGTTTACTTATCTTCTTTACTATCATAAAATTACAAAGAGACCTCTTTAGACTCAATCTGACAAAAAAATGGTCAAGATATACTAAAAATACACTAAAAATCGCTTAAGTCAAAATTGAAGGGACTGAAATGTTATTTTGAGATAGCCAATATTTTGAGTTAAAAAGACTTTTCAACATAGAGATTATTATACTGGGACCCAAAAAATTATTGTGAGTTATCCTGTGTTTTTGAGTTATCCGTTTTTGAGTTATCAAGAATCCACTGTATTTTATGGACAACAAGGCGCACCTGATCATAAGCCCCCCCACCCCCCCAAATTTTACACAAAGTTCAGATTTTGCTATTATACTAGTTTCCTACTATATTATCAGTCACATTATATGGCGCAGGGGTCTCAGTCTAGGAAAAAAAAGTATCGCCTTAAAATACGGTATATTATCTTTCCTGACTTATCCACACACACAAAATGATGCACCCCCCAAAAAACAAAACATTTCACACAACACAATCTAACATAATGCAATACAACATAATCAATACAATACAACACAGCACATTACAATCAGGGCTCCCAGGGACCCCCATTTGGGGGTCTATTAAGTACTAAAATTCTAAAGGACCCTCTAAAAGAATGCGCAGGGGGTCCCAGGGATGCACTACAAAAATTATTTTTAGCATTCGCAATGCCACTGGGACCCTCTATCCCGCCTCTAGGACCCCCTATACTGTACATGAAGGAGTCCCTGGGACCCTTCTTTTGCCGGACGATTGGGAGCTCTGACAATACTAATACAACACAACACATTACCCAGTATGTCCAGCAATATGTTGACCACATCGTAGCAGGTGGCAACGGACACTCTGAACTGCAGCATGGTCAGTACAACACAACATAACAAGGCACATTACCCAGTATGTCCAGCAATATGTTGACCACATCGTAGCAGGTGGTAACGGACACTCTGAACTGCAGCGTGGTCAGTACAACACAACAAGGCACATTACCCAGTATGTCCAGCAATATGTTGACCACATCGTAGCAGGTGGCAACGGACACTCTGAACTGCAGCGTGGTCAACACAACACAACAAGGCACATTACCCAGTATGTCCAGCAATATGTTGACCACATCGTAGCAGGTGGCAACGGACACTCTGAACTGCAGCGTGGTCAGTACAACACAACACGGCACATTACCCAGTATGTCCAGCAATATGTTGACCACATCGTAGCAGGTGGCAATGGACACTCTGAACTGCAGCGTGGTCAGTACAACACAACACGGCACATTACCCAGTATGTCCAGCAATATGTTGACCACATCGTAGCAGGTGGCAACGGACACTCTGAACTGCAGCGTGGTCAGTACAACACAACACAACACGGCACATTACCCAGTATGTCCAGCAATATGTTGACCACATCGTAGCAGGTGGCAACGGACACTTTGAACTGCAGCGTGGTCAGTACAACACAACACAACACGGCGCATTACCCAGTATGTCCAGCAATATGTTGACCACATCGTAGCAGGTGGTAAAGGACACTTTGAACTGCAGCGTGGTCAGTACAACACAACACAACATGGCGCATTACCCAGTATGTCCAGCAATATGTTGACCACATCGTAGCAGGTGGTAAAGGACACTTTGAACTGCAGCGTGGTCAGCACGCACTGCTCGCATTGCCGCAGGTCCTTGGTGCTGAAGTGCAGTCCACACATGGTCAGTACTTTCTGCACCTGGGGCATAGGGATGGCCTGCAAAACAGAGAAAGAACTGTCATGATTCCTTATAAAAGAAACACCCCCAGATGCCAACGGGACCCAGAGATGCACCAGTCCCACCCGCACATCCGACACAAGAGCAGCCCCGGAGCTACCCTGGAAGGCTTTTTCCCACTATACATCGTATCAACCTGACTATCACACAAATTGGCTTCCAAACAAGACTTTGCACTCCAAAAAATAGAAGCCACAAGTTTTTGCACTCAAAAAAACAGAAACCACAAGTACACACTATAAAAAAACAGAAGCGTTAACAGGACGTATACGGGCTTCAAACTTCGACTTTCTTTTGCGAGCCTTATAAATGAGAGTGCCTTTTACTTTAATTTTTTCCAGATTTTTCTTGAAAATTGCCCTATTCGCCTTATGCACAGCAGCGCCTAATGATCCGAAAAATGTGCACTCACCCCATAGACACTGGCGTACTTGATCAATGATGGCTATTTGGCAGCAGGCAACAATGAACAGTTCAGTCCAGGGCCTGTATTCACATTGAGATAGCATGACTTATCACCAAGATATCTTAGAAGTCCTTCCAAAGTCCTACTTAATCCTACCACATTAGAAGGACTTCTAAGACATCATGATGATAAGTCTCATACCATCTCAATGTGGATACAGGCCCGGCTCTCCACACGATAATGTTCCACAGAAGTCAGCCCATGTTAGGCATTAGGTATTAGGTACTTTACAGTCACAGAGACGTCTCTGTGAAATTCGGGCTGCTCCCACCTGGAGAGCGCATCACAGCCAGAGACGCGCCACCCATTTTTGGGGGGGTTTTTTGCATGCGATTTTGTGTGACTGAAGAGGAAGGGGGGGGGGGGGGGGGGGATTTTGACCAAATGACAACTTTTTCGTTGCAACTGGGTTTAACGTGTGCTAAGTGCATGGGCACATGGGACTTCGGTTTATCGTCTCATCCGAAAGACTCCACGCTCAGACCTTAAGGCCTAGTGTAAAGTGATAGGGGGGAAAAAACTGTACCCCAGGTTCGAACTCGGCTTTACTAGACACGAAGCGAACACGCTACCACTGTGCCACTCTACACCTAGAGTGCTATAACGATACATTGACATAATGAACAAACCGACCCCGTAAACGCTGGTGTACTTGCTGGCTATCTGGCAGCAGGCAACGACGAACAGCTCCATCCTGCTCTCCAAGTCTCCACAGAAGTCAGCCCACATCAGCAGCTTGTCTCGTTCTGACCGAGCACAGTCGTACAACTTGTGGCGCTTCTCCCTCAGGTGCCGGGACACAAACCTGAATCAGGCAACACCATTTTCATATCACTTGTTCACATTGAAATCTTCTTCTTCTTCCCTTTTTTTCCCTTCTTTTCCAGACACTGGACAGGGCCCTCTTGCGTGCGTGTGTGTGTGTGTGTCTGTACGTTGGCTTATGAAAAACTCCCCCCCCCCCCTCCCCCCCCCCCCCCGATTTGAATTCAAAAACATGATTTTTTTGCAAATTATAAACTATTAGGTCGATCTTATTCAGATTTATGTATGTTTGTGACTTCCAATAAACTCCGAGTATATTATCCAATTCCAATGTGCCTCATTCTGCACACTTTTTATGTTTTGAGGGTCTCCTTTACTTTAAAGTCCTATTGACCAAGAGAGTGGAGAGGTCCCTTGGGAAGGCGTCTTCACAATTAACACATTACAGCCAAACTTCGCAGGCCAGTACTTGCGTCTTGTGGTCCTAGTTCAACTAAACTGGGAATTAGGATATGTACACAGTAGTAGTAGTAGTAGTAGTAGTAGTAGTAGTACAGTAGTAGTAGTAGTAGTAATAGCAAAAAGCCTGAATATACAAAGAGTGATTTCTCCGCAGCTGACTGAAGCCAGAGTTTTTTACTCCCACCCTTTCACCTACACTACAGGTGGGGATCATTGTGAACTCACTCACTGCCTACTGTTAGTAGTGTTACCATACTTGGCTTCATTCTTTGGAAGGTTGGTAGGCTGCAAAGAAATCACTCTTTGTGACATTTCGGCTTTTTGGTAGTACTAGTAGTAGTAGCATGGGTGCTCCTGGGAAATTTCAAAAATCCTGTATGGGGGGAGGGAGGGGGGCGGAGTGCAGGGGCAGCGCGCAAGCACACACACACACACATTTACTGCTTTTTCCACCCCTCTAGACTAGCTAGTACAAGTGCTACATTCCTTTGAACATAGCAAATGCTTATATAGGCCCTTTTTATTGTACAAGTTTGTGTGTGTGTGTGTGTGTAAGAAAATCGTTGCTTCTTAAATGGGGCTTTATACTACTTCTTGCCGACACGAAAGGGCGATAATTTTAGGCCCAAACTACTCAAGCCACCTAGCGGCAAGTCAGGTGCAGATAATGTTCTGTGGCTATACACTACTACTTCATGAGACAAGGACGATAATCTTAAAAACCCAGTGACGCACCACGATTAAGTCCCTTGTTTTTTTCTGGGTTGCTGTGACCCACATACAAATTTTCCCATATTCAAATTGAGGCTGCTCTTTAAACTGATGTGTCGGTTTCAATCTGGGGCCATTTATATGGGAGTCAGACTTGGTCGAGACAAGATTTCTTTCCAGTTATAAGAGGGAAAACACGTGAAACACGTGATTTTGACACGTGATCTGGTGGATCTTTAAGTAGGTGGTGTTCGCGTCTCAGGGCACGAGACAGGAGCAGAGAATTTTCGGTATAAAGCCTCATTCTCATAATCCGGCGATGCTGGCTCTAGAGAATTTAAAAATCCTGCAATTCAGGACATCCTGAAAGGAGCATCCATGTAGTAGTCATGGCGCTAGTAGCGGTAGTAGCAGTTCACAGACCTGTCACAGAGTTCGATGGCCATGAACTTGCTCTGATCGTTCAGCTGAAGGCCCTCTGCCGCCAGGAACACAAACTCTGCCATGCTGCCCTGTCCCAGCATGCCCTGAAACATCGGTAATAAAAACACATATGGTTCATTTTATCTTGTAGTGAATGTGAATGATTCAACATTCAAGATTCTTTAATTAGCCAATGCATCAGTGTATGGAGGGGACCCTTTTGGTGTTGCACAGAACACTTGAGAACGAAAACCATACACATAGTTGAGGCAACCAATATGAAACATATGGAAATAAATTATGGCAATATTTTCTTCCCATCCGTCCGTTCGTCCATCCCCCCCCCCTCTCTCTCTCTCTCTCACTCTCTCACACACACACACACACACACACACACACAAAGACCTCAGGCAAGCAAGCACATTGATTGACACACATCAAGACTAACAAACACATATCAAGTTTAATCATTAACCGATTAAGAGCACAAACATTGTCTTCTTCTTCTTTTTCTTTCTTTAAACACCCTCCTGCTGGAACATCCCTAATATGACCCTGAAAATCAGCCAAAATTAGGTCTTAAAAAGGAGGGGTCACATTATGGAGGCAGTCACTCAGTAGTTCGGATAGGAAGGGCAAAAAATCTGTGGGGAAAAAATTGGGGTCACATCTTCTTCTCTTCAGGGCCCACGGTCAGTATGTTGACCATTCTGGCGCCTTTGAGGGAGTCTAATAGGGAAGGTCTTAACAGGGAGGTTCCACTGTATAATAATGTGTGTAAATGATCACTGACCTGTCCCATGTTGTCTTTTACCATCTCTATGTCTCTAAGTCTAACATACATTGTATAGTGTATATCAACGATAATATTTTTACTAATTTTATCACTGACTATGTTAATAGCATTAGCATCAGGCCCAAAAAAAGTATGTTTGTTTGGGGTTTCATCAGTTTGAAAAATAGGGTAGGTAGGTACTAGGCTTTTTTTTCTTTTCTTTTTTAATCTTGTGTTCGGTCCATGTGTGTGAATATATTATATATATTTTAATAAAACAAAACAGTATACTTTTGCACTTATAATGTTTTATGTTTCTGTTTGCTGGCTTACTTTCTTTTTCTTTTTTTCCCATTCATCCAAAAAAAGTTTAGGGTCGGCAGCCAAAAACTAGGGTAGGTAGGGGAAACAGGAAACCAACATTTTTGGTTTTTGGGCCTCACCTGCCCCATGTTGTCTTTGACCCCACTGATGTCCCTGGCGTTGTCTGAAGCCACCAGAATCAGCCAGTCCTGCAGCAGCTCCCGAGACTCCAACCTCCAGCCGGCATCATCCCCACTCATTTTCTCCTTTCTGGAAGAAAAAAAATCAGCCAGAGCAGAAATAAATGTCTCTACAATGTTAAATTATGCTGGTACTGTATACAGGTAAATCACTTTTTTTTTTATCGAAGGAAATCCTCTGAAAAACTTTAATAACTTTATAGCTGATTCCAAATGACAATTTCAAGACATGCATGCCCACAATTTTTGCCTCCTGTGACAAGGTTTGCCAGTTAAAGTAAGTTTTTCAAAGCACATGTGCACAATATCTGAGACCTGTTAGGGGCTGACCAAATGATTTGTAAGGGGGGAGGGGTCTGCCAGGGGGTCCAGGGAGCTGCCTGCATAGGGGGGGGGGCCCTGGAAAATTTTACTATTTAGTGATTATTAAGGCAAAATTTGAGTCATTTTCTTACTTTTCACCCTTGTAAGTTGCATAAGATACATCTTGGAGTGGGGGTGGGGGTTCCAGACACCCAGGAACCCCCCCCAAAAAAAAAAAGATCTGCCCATGCCTGTGACATCCCCAAAACCATAACCTGGGAAAGCGGGTTACAAACCTGTAACCATAGCCTAACGCCTTAGTAACGGTGACAGTTCAGAGTTTACTTCCTTAAATTTGTTAGGTGTCCATAGTCAATGGATTTTTCTCTACAATTTGCTTGGCCCAAGATCAGGATAAAATACAACGTAGACGCGACTTCTGGCGATAGTCGCAACGGAGCAGCTAGGACTAGGAGGGCGCATTATACCCAACAGAAAAAATATAGGGGTAAAGATGCAGATCAACACCCCTTGTCACAGTCAAGGTTCATTGTGCTCTTTCCGTCTTGCCTTTAATTCTTAGTATATAATAGTTATTATTGAATGCATGTTTGTAATTGTGTAAGTCACTAATTAGATGAAACTTAACATTAAATATAGATAATGATAGAGGTTTAAGTGCTCAATCTGCAGTAAGAAATGCAAGACTAAAAAAAAGAAAAATGGGGGGGAGAGTGTTGATCTGCATCTTTGCCAATGTAGGACTAGGAGAAAGACAGTTCACTGGGTTAATACCATGACCCTCCACCCACCTGCCCCCCCCCCCCCCCCCCCCCCCCCCCCCCCCCCCCCCCCCCCCTAATTCAGCAAGGGAGGAATAGTTTGGCACCTCTTCCACTTTCAGCAACAAAAAAGCAATCTTAGATTATTATTCTCTTTGGGGCCCACAATCATGTCATTGATCATTCTGGCACCCTCAGGGGGAAAAAAAAGACTGAAAAAGTGGGGTCGGTTCCATTTGATAAAACGCCTAAGTTGCTGCATGGACACAGGAGTGTTTAGGCTTTAGTGACCCAGCCAGCTCGCGCCTGTCGATCAGGTTTGAATTGAGCGTGATGCAGAGTCCTGGAAACACAGCTGCTCCGTTGTTGAGGAATCTTGGTCCTGCAGTAGATTGTTAAGCACTGGGAGTAGTGGCTACTTTCTTCAGGCTGTCGCAGTCTGCTTTGGCATAAAGGGGGGTCAGTCGTGGATTGACTGCACTGTTAATTTCGCAGTATGGAATACTGTGGTATGAAAGTCACTGGCACTACCACCACTCTAGGAAACAGCTGTGACAAGTTGGTCAGGAATAGGTCCAGGGTATTTTCCATCCTTGTTGGTTCCTTGACCAGTTGTTCAAGACCACTGTCGAGAAAATTGCGGTGCAGGGTAGCAGTTTTCTAGCACACAGGCATTTTGGCTTGAGGGATATTGTATTCCAATCCAGGGAAGTTAAAATCGCCTCCAAATCCAATAAGGTGTGCATTTCTAAGCGTCACAGCCCTTCGGACCAACACTCAAACTTCCTCAGACTGGATTTGTCAGGTTAATCGGGTCTGTAGTACTAGTAGGCACAAAGATAGAGTGTGTGTCGGCCTTTCAGCTTTACTTTTACCTACAGCGCCTCACAGTCATCCACCTCCAACTCCGGAACAGGGGAACTATCCAAGCTACTGTGCACCGCCACCGATCTGGTCCTGCCTGTCTTTCCTGTAAACTCTATAGTTGTCAGGTAGGATTTCTGCTGAGGTTTCAGCCAGGTCTGAGATCCTATGATAGTGATAATGTCCTGTTTTGCTGTCGATATGGTTGACCTTTCCCAGTAATGGATTGGAAATTGACATTGATGGCTCTGTTCTTCTACTTATTTTGCTGGCTAGAGCGGGTTCGAGTTGAGGGGTGATCAGTAATATGGCGTGTGGGTGGAGGTGGAGGTGGAGCCACTGGAGGGGCTAAGCCTAAGCGGCTTAGGCTAAGGCTTAGAAGGTCGTCATGTGGGAAGATTGCTTTAGTAGTTAACTAGTTTAGTTTTTTAGTCAACAGATTATCTCCACCCGCGGACAAAAAGTGTGAACATTACCGTCACCTTTACCTGACGAGTAGAATGTTTGACGTGAATGCTGAATTTTGTCAGCAGCTGGCAGAATGTTTTTGAAACAGTTGAGACTTTAGCTGCGGGACAGAAGTTTAGATCTACATCATCAATCGTCGGGCCTAATCATTATAAATCAAATGAAGAAACTACGCACAAGCCATGTCAGGAAATCGTGATTATTTAAATTGATCAGACTATATTGTACGAAATGCCGTACGAATTTCAATGTTCTTTTGTCAGTGAAAAAAAGAGTCGTTTTCTTGATTTTCGCACCACCGCTCTTCGGACATTTTAACCTCACTATAGTGCATGATTTCGTGTCTGAAACCTGTTCCGCGAAAACAACGGCGTCTTTTCACTGCAATCTTACTGAAAAACACAAAAATGGACATATACATTTTCTTTGCGCGCTCTCTCTCTCTCTCTCTCTCTCTCTCTCTCTCTCTCTCTCTCTCTCTCTCTCTCTCTATCTATCTCGGGGTGGGGGTGGGGGGGTGCATATGTGTGTGTGTGCAGTGCGTGCGTGCGTGTGTGTGTGTGTGTGTATGTGTGAGTGTGTGCGTGTGTTTGTGAATCTCAGTGGGAGGGGGGCCGCGGGGAGGGGGGGGGGGGGGGGGCTACAGTAAAGGTAAGCCTACTCTAGGCTACAGCAACCCCCACCCCCTCAACAAAAAGAAAGAAAGGGGATCCATGACTCAAGGGAACTGACATATCGATCACGCATGGATCCCCTCCCACTGCGGCATCCTAGGCCAAAGGGCGGCGACTGGTCAGAACGAAAATCGAAAATCTTTGTTAACATCCTCCGGTCTGAAACAGACACATATGGGACATTAGCAGATATAAGGATGGTGGGAACGATCCTGGAGACAATGCCCGGAGGCAGTGCAACTCCATGAAAGTCCCGAATTTAACGATGCAGATGTATTATTAAAAGACTGGTCAGTCTGGTCAGAAAGCAAACATAGGCCTGTCCTCAATCGAGTCCAAATCCCTACTCAAAAAAGCAGCCGCCCAGTGAGTTAGAAACCTACGCCAAAGCCCACTCCTGGGACCATCAAGTAATCCGGGTGAACTATTTCTACCTGTCTCCCTACCTCATTGATTTTTAGAATAAGAACTCATTCTACCTACTGTAAATTTAAAGACATACAATCATGTGAATGCAACATTTTAGATATTGACCATAATTTTAACCTCTGTAACACTATTACTAACGAACTATCTGACTTCCTTTTATACTTGAAGAACAATGATATAACCTTTACAAAGGAAGACGTGTTAACTAAGGGTCTACATAGCTGGTCCCCCCTGGTCGAGTTTGCCCAGGCAATGAACAAATCATCCTTTGGTTACCTATTCTGAAGCCAGTGCCTCTGTCTTTTATCAATGCTTGGTGCCACCCACGACGCTCGTTAAACACATGCCCCTATTCCAGCCCCGTCCTCCCGTTTTTAGCACTACATTTACACTATGATGCACGCGCTCGACAGCGCAGTCACTTGCACACCCACACCGCTGGCATCATTTACTATTAGCAAAGACTGTATAGGGGAAGACAAGCATCCGGAAAGTTTTAGCTTTATGTCCTCCAGGCCGAAGCCATATGGGACATTACTTTTTGTTTAGTTGGGGATAAGCATCCGGTCTCTTTTCCCTATATGAGTAGTGAGGACAGAAACACTGGTTATGTCCCTTTTAAACAGGACACATTTTACACGTCGATAGGCCAGTTGAATTCTCCGTTCAAGTTCCAGTCTGAGTTTTTGGATAGCCTCCACTGTGAATGGTGTACTGTCGACACTAACGATAACTCTATCAGTAATCCATCTTACCCTTTTAGAACATATTTGCTATTAGTCCCTCCCCCCGGGGTCCTGTGTCCGGCCGGCGTCGTGGACGGCACCGCCGTGATGGGGGCTCCCTTCAGGAACCTCCCTGGTCGCTACATTATTCTCAATGATGTTGGATGTCCCCGGTTTGGGATATCCCTGGGGGAGGGGGCATGGGCCCTCCCCAGGCAAGTTTCAAGTTTGGTTTATTCCAAAAATAACCCCCTGGGGGCACATGGTAATAAATATAAGTAACAAAAATGCTATAAACAACATATTTAATTAAGAAAGGGAAACAAAAATGCACATAAAGCAGCTAAACACGGTACATAGAGCGACAAAAATCACGTCAAAATCGATCAACCATTAGGTACCAGAAGAATTAACAATGATACAGACTTGATTGTATTGCTCCTAAACTTATATTCAATCTCATTAGCAACAGTCCCATTCATACATATCATAATCTTCAAGAACGACGTTCTCACAAAAAGTACCTGTACTATAAGAAAAAACAAAATAAAATAATCATACTGCAGAAAATGCCTTCAGCCAGTTTTAGCAAGCGCACATACACACACACACACACACACACACACACACACACACACACACACACACACACACACACACACACACACACACACACACACACACACACACACACACACACACACACACAGTGACACACACACGTACACACACCCTCCCCCCCACACACACACATTTGCGTGTGCACAGGCACTCATACACGAAGACCGGCGACACGGCAGACCAACAAAGGGAGGGGGGTGGGACACGCGTGCAGTCCCCAACCCTACCCCCACAATAAACATCTATAGACAATAAACGCCTCCTCAACTAAACCATTACATTTCACCTATCTTATTTAATGCCTGGTGCCGCCTGTGGTTCCCATTGGGCGCATCTCCCTACTCCAGTCCTGTCATTTTGGAAACTGTCATGGCGGCCATAATTCACGAATCCAGAAGCAATGTCCATGTGGAATAAGCCTACTTTACACTACATCCAAACAATCTATCCCAGCTAGAGGATTACTTCTTACCAGTAACGTTTAGGTGGTTTCTGCTTCTTCTTCTTCTTCTTCTTCTTCTTCTTCCCCTCATGCAGCCAACTTCATCAGGCTGAATATTCTGCTGCACTTTGGGGGGTAGGTAAGAAGACAAGAAATTAGAAAGCTGAGGAGATAGAAGTAGCCTAATGGAAAAGGAAAGTAAACATAGAATAAAACCTAGTGTGGATCTGAAGGATTTTTTAGTGAAAAAAAAGTCGACCATAGCCTTTATTTCGTAGTATCTGGGCAAGACCAATCCGGCTACCGTGGTGGTCCCTGGGGCAAACCCCGACCGGCACAACTCCTGCCCTTCATTTACCACTACTTTGATCTATGGCCCCTAGTTCCCTGGTTTTAGTTACAGTGGAGGTGTTTGTGGAGGCCTGTTTTGAATGCCTTTAATGACTGAGAGGAGGCAACTGCTTCTGAGAGGCAGTTCCACTGTGGGATAGTGCGGGGGAAGAATGTGGATGTTTGAGTGTTTCACTTTCTGGAAGTGTGCTTCCTGACTAGTCTAATGGGTGTGAGTGTGTGCGTGTGTGCGTGTACGAGAGAGAGAGAGTGTGTGTGTGTGTGTGTGCGTGCGTGCGTGCGTGCGTGCGTGCGTGCGTGCGTGCGCGTGTGTGCGCGTGCGTTGTCAGAGCCGGACCAAGTGATTCATAAGGGGACGTTTCCGCGGGGGTCCAGGGAAAATTTGCCAATTTTAGTTATTAAGCCTATTAAGGCAAAAATAGAGCCATTTTTTTTGCTTTTCACCCTTACATAAGGTATATGCTTGGGACAGAGGGTGGGAGGTCCAGAAACCAGCCCCCCCCCCTCTAGATCTGGCCCTGGGTAGTATTGGAATTGTATTCAATATATTTTTGTTTTTTATGTTGTTATTGCCATTGATATTATTATTATTATTATCTAAAAAGTAACTTTGTAAGCGCTGATATGAGCTCTTCGGAGAAAGAGCGCAATTACTATCCATTATCTCCTTTGTTCACACAAAAGCAATAATTATATTTTACATCAAAGAGGCCAGGCTGTAGCTTAGCGGGCCTGTGGCATAGCGAGCCTGTGGCTTAGCGGGCACCTCCCTAAAATTTTAGGTAGACCTATATACATAAGCTTACCTCATTTAATTCCGTACCAAAGTATGAAAGTTGTTGTTTTTAAGGAACAATTAATAGACCTATTCAACGGATAATTAAATTGTATCTTATTTTCCCAGGTGAGGCCCTCTCAATGGAGATCAATGCGCTCTCCCAATCCCGTTCCAGAACCAAAACCTATTTTCTTTCTCTCTGTCATCTGTCTCAGTTGTCTGTCTCTGTGCCTGCCCCTCTCTCTCTCTCTCTCTCTCTCTCTCTTGTCATCCTCAGACCAATCCAATCCTTTCCGTCTCTCTCACTTTTGATTGAAATTCATTTAAACGGTATACTGTTATTTCATCAGAATCATGCCCCACAGATGTCGTCCCATGGTGGAATCTTTGCTAGTCGTACGACTGCGTTTGGACGTTGGTTGGTTGAGTGGAGGTTTTACGTCCTCATGGCGGAAAGCCTTTAGGGACAAGTTGTTCTGGTGCTGGGTCGATGTGGAGATGGCCGCAAAGCGGTTGATGGTCATGAGGAAGAGGGTCTGGGGATGAATTCGTGGAGGACGCTGGGTGTCGTCGTGGTAACGTATGGACGTGTGGATCGGTCCTTTTATCAAAGATACTGTACAGTCTTTGCTTTTATTCACTTGTGTGTGCGCGGAATGGAACGATTAGACAACGTAAGCTGTGACGTAACTTAGCTTTAGCGTCATAGTTTATGTTCGTTTTTGCGTCACATTTTGCGTAGGTTTATGAAGCTTATTCCGTCACGACTAGCTAGGCTTTCGTTGAAAGGTTGATTTCCGAGGGGCCTGTTCCTTTCCATTCGTCTTCCTGTAGACTGGGCAAAGGATTGTTTTAGGCTGTCAGGTGAAAACGTAAAAATGGTGGGTAAAAACACACAAGGTAAAGTGAAAGGGAAAACTCCGACGTTTCGTGCCTTAACTTAAGCACTTAGTCATGAAGTGAAGACAGCAAAGTTGACAGGTTGTAGATTTTCTTCTTGTGTGTATTATAATATTATTCACAATCAGTCCAAATAAAGGGTCGGTGGGAGAGAAATAGTGGGAGTAGTGGAAAAATAGTGTGATTACAGTTTATGAGGGTAGAAGCCAACTGAGCAAAAGGGTACAGGGGCAACAAGTGAGGTGGGGGAAGGGGGTTGTAGAAGGCTGTTGGTGAGGCAGAGGGAAAGGTCAGGAACGACTCACCACCCTGTAGGCTACAAATACAAGAACGGGCTCCTGAACATTGAAACCAAACACGCGCCAACTACAACTGTCAGAAGAAAACAGGACGCCAGACCAACACACAGGCGACGTCCGATCGTGCAGGACACAATACGGTCAGGGAACCTTTTTCCCTCGCACGATCCCGGAGTGGAACTGCTTCCTGGAGAACACTGTCGCTGCACCGTCCCTGGCATCCTTCGACTCCAGGCTTCAGCACCACCTGAAGTGGACCAACGCCCCAGACCCTGGAGGAGAGCCAGCATCAGCAGGGCTCTCAGCCACATCCCAGCAATAAAACCCTGAACAAACGCCCCCACCCCAGTCTCCTCATCCCCATCCCCAATTGTCTTTTTTACCCCAGTAGTTAGGCGGGATTTGTTTGTTTGTCCTTTTGGTTGGGGCCTGGGCGAACGTGAAAATTAGTAGCTGCCGGCAGCTTGTAAATATCCCCATCCCAGTCCAGAAATAGGATTTGTTTTGTTTTGTTTTTGCTGCATCTTATATTTTTCTACTGGACCCAAGTAAATTCAAGTAGATTATGTGTGTTAGCTGATTTATTTTCTCTCTTCTCTCTCTCTCTCTAAAGTCTATCTATCTCTGTCTGTCTCTCTCTCTCTCTCTCTCTCTCTCTCTCTCTCTCTCTCTCTCTCTCTCTCTCTCTCTCTCTCTTGTGCTTCTTTTTCTTTGGTCACCCCCTAAAGTGTGTGCATTTATTTCTATAAAAAAGAAGCTGGCCACCACCACAGAAGAAGAAGTTAAAGGGGCACCCTGACGGATGTTTATTTTTTTGCGAGAAACACGTCGAGATCACCAGGAAAACACCCTTTACAGATATCGCAACACTCACTTTGCTCTGATTTCCTATAAGTCAAATCGGCGATTCCTCCTTGGCGGAGGTGATGGAAGTCAGATTCTTTCAGTGAAGGAGAACATGCATTCCCTTTTGTAATGACCGCCCGAGTTAGACCAAATCATTTGCGCGAAATTTCCACAATACAAACCTTTTTATACAGTTTACCAAAAGGAGTTTTGCTCACAACAAAGGAAATAGCTCCTTTTATTTTATAGAAGAAAAAAACTTCAACCCCTCTCAGTGGCCTCCACCCACCCCATCCAAAATGGCTCTCTCTCCAGCAACTCCGCCAAGGCCGAATTGACGGTTTGATTTATAGGAAACCAGAGCAAAGTGAGTGTTATTATTCTGATCCTTGAAAAGGCTGTCTTTCTGGTGACCTCAACATGTTTGTTACAAAAACTAATCCGTCAGGGTGCCCCTTTAATGCTTGGAATTATTAAGCGAACCTTTTGTTACATAGATTTTAGATAAGATATCTTTTACTTTTGTATAAAGGGTTAAGTTAGCCCTAATTTGGAATATGGAAATGTATTTGGTCTCCATATTTTAAAAGACATTCTGTGATGATAAGAGATCGAATGTGCAAAGAAGGGTAGCAAAATTGATGTGGATTCCAAAATTATTCCTACGGAGAAAGACTAGACCTAGAGCTCCTTTATTTACATTCTTTAAAAGCTAGAAGAATCAGGGGTGATTTAATACAATGTTTCAAAATATTTAACAACCTAAGCATACAAGATACAAGAACAAAAGAAAAGGATCTTGGTGTAAATCTTTTGATGAAAATGTTTAATTTGATAACCATATTCATGATGCTGTTAAGAAACTTTTAAAAAAAAAATGCTTGGTATTACTAAAAGACCTTTTTAATGCTTAGATCAGGATACTTTCCTGCATTTATACAAGGGTTTAGTTAGACCACATATAGAATATGGTAATGTTATTTGGTATCCCAAATTGAAAAGACAATCAGCATTAATAGAGAAGGTGCAAAGAAGGGCAACTAAATTAATTGATGGATATAATAACTATTCGTATAGAGAGAGAATGGAACGCTTGAATCTTCCAAGTTTGAAAGCAAGAAGAAAAAGAGGAGATCTACTACAAAGTTATAATTTTTTAAAAATAATATTGATTACTTAAATGCAACAGAATTTTTCAAACTAACAAATTATGACAGAACAAGAAATAGCACTGATAAAATATTTATTGAATATTGTAAAACTAACACAAGAAAATATTCTTTTACTAACAGATTTGCACCTTTATGGAATCAATTACCAACTAACATTAAGAGAGCACCTAATACTAACAGCTTTAAAAATCAGCTCGACCAATTACATTTTTATAATGACATAATGTACGAATACGATGATTAATTCATCGCAAAAACCTGAGTGTACGATATACCTTGAGTATGTAAAAATAAAACCGAAAACACAAAGATGGGACTTCGAAAGCCTAACGGCTATATTATTTTCGTCCCTAATCCTAATCCTAATCCAAAGATTTCTTTAAATTATCAAATGTTGACAAAACTAGAAACAGTGTTGACAAAATATTTATTGAACATAGCAAGACTAATCTTAGAAAATAGTGTTTTACTAACAGAACCGCACCCTTGTGCAACAAGTTACCAGCTAACATTAAACGAGCACAAAACATAACATTTTCAAAACATTATTAGATAAATGGGAATATTGTAAAAAAGACATTTTTTGTAAAAAAACAAAATTGGTGTACGAATATGATAAAAGATTGTCAAAAACCTGAGTGCGCGATCCTGTACATAATAATTTGACACAATCAAGGGGCGAGTTTCTCTAGATAACGGTCGCCGCGCGAATAACGCTCACGGCAAACGGGGCCTAAGAGACACTTTAGAAAGCGTTTGCGGAAGAATATTACAAGCTCTTGTCTGATTGGTCCCAAAAAATTATTATTTTAAACAAACTGTAATGGACCAATCAACAACAAGAACCGTATTCACCCCCTACTAGTTCCGGATAGTTCGCCGCTTGTCACCTTTCGACTAAGAGCAAAACGCCATGCGAACTATCGGCAAACGAAGGGTGTTTCTTAGACCCGGCGTTTCTGCCGATTTGAGCGAGCGCGACGAAACGTTAGCCCTTGTGAAACTCGCCCCAGTGGATGGGACGTTTGAAAGCCTGACGGCTATGTTTAGTCCTTGCATCCTAACCTAACCTTACCTGTAAGAAGAAGGCTTCAACGTTTAGTGCCTTGGGCACTTATGGCAGCAGAAACAAGTTGACAGTTTGTAGGTAGTATTTGCTTCTCGTGAACATAGTTCAGTCCAAAGGGCAGTAGAAGGACTAATGGAATGCAGAACTACAAAATATGTGATTACAATTCATGAGGGTAGAGGGGTCGTTTCACAAGGGCTAACGGTACGTAGCGTGAGCGCAAATCGGCAAAAACGGTCTAAGAAACACCCTTCGTTTGCCGATAGTTCGCGTGGCGTTTTGTTCTTGCCGAACACCAAGCAAGCGGCGAACTATCTGGAACTAGTAGGGGGTGGATAACATTTTTCTTGTTGTTGATTGGTCCATTAAAGTTTGCTTAAAATAATAATTTTGTTTGACCAATCAGACAAGAGCTTGCAATATTCTTTCGCAAACGTTTTCTAAAGTGTTTCTTATGCCCCGTTTGGCGTAAGCGTTATTCGCGCAACGACCGTTATCTAGAGAAACTCAACCCTGGAGTGTCGCTGCGCGCATAACTGTTACGCTAAAAGGTGTCTAAGAAACACTTTAGAAAATGTTTGCGGAAGAATATTACAAGCTCTTGTCTGATTGGTCAGAAAAAGTATTATTTTAACCAAACTTTAATGGAGCAATCAACAAGAAATGTATTCAACCCCTACTAGTTCCGGATAGTTCGCCGCTTGCTCTGTGTTTGGCAAGAACAAAACGTCACGCGAACTATCGGCAAAAGAAGGGTGTTTCTTAGACCGTTGTTGCCGATTTGAGCGAGCGCAACGTAGCGTTAGCCTTTGTGAAACGGCCCTCTGTTGAACAAAAGGATACAGGGAAGAGAGGTGTGTGTGGTGGAGAAAGGTGGGTGTTGGGGTGCTCAAAAGATTGCTAACAAATTGATAGCTGGGTTACCCCAAACCTGGAATAATGCTGTCACAGACCTCCAGACTGCTAGCCAGGAGCAGTTCCTGGGACAACAAGCTGGAGTTGTCCTGTCATTGTATCCACTATTGTATCCGCTATTGTATGATCCACTATTGTATCCCTGGAATAACGCTATTACAGCCCTCCAGAATCGAGCAGACTGCGAGCCGGGAACACTGGAACATCAAGCTGGAGTTAATGCTGTCCTGAATCCTCTAGTGTAGCTACGGTATCCATTAATATATCCCCTATTGTATCCCTGAAATAATGCTGTCACAGTCCTGCAACATGGTCGAGCAGACTGCGAGCCAGAGCCGGGAGCACTGCGACAACAAGCTGGAGTTCACGCTGTCCTGTATCCTCTAGTGTAGCTATTGTATCCATTGTTGTATCCAATAATGTATCCACTATTCTATGCTTGGATTAACAGTCCTCCACCATGGCCGAACAGACTGGGCCTGTGGCACTGGGACAACAAGCTGGAGTTCATGCTGTCCTGTATCCACTAGCGTAGCTATTGTATCCATTGTTGTATCCAATAATGTATCCACTATTCTATCCTTGGATTAACAGTCCTCCACCATGGCCGAACAGACTGGGCCTGGGGCACTGGGACAACAAGCTGGAGTTCATGCTGTCCTGTATCCACTAGCGTAGCTATTGTATCCATTGTTGTATCCAATAATGTATCCACTATTCTATCCTTGGATTAACAGTCCTCCACCATGGCCGAACAGACTGGGCCTGTGGCACTGGGACAACAAGCTGGAGTTCATGCTGTCCTGTATCAACTAGCGTAGCTATTGTATCCATTGTTGTATCCAATAATGTATCCACTATTCTATCCTTGGATTAACAGTCCTCCACCATGGCCGAACAGACTGGGCCTGGAGCACAGGGACAACAAGCTGGAATTCACGCTGTCCTGTATCCACTAGCGTAGCTATTGTATCCAATAATGTATCCACTGTTGCATCCACTATTGTATCCTTGGATTAACAGTCCTCCACCATGGCTGAACAGACTGTGAGCCGGGAGCATTGGGACAACTTAATGGAGTTCACGCTGTCCTGTATCCACTAGCGTAGCGCTATTCTGTCCACTGTTGTGTCCCTGCACTATGCTATCCACAATTGTATCCCTCAAATAATGCTGTTACAGTCCTCCCGCATGGCCGAATATACTGTGAGCCGGGAGCACTGGGACAACAAGTTGGAGTTCATGCTGTCCTGTATCGGCTACAGCGTGGGTCTGGGAAACCTGTGGCGCTTTCCATACCTCTGCTTCACTCATGGCGGGGGTCAGTTCCCTCTTCTTGAATTTCCCCCTTTATCCCCAACTCCCCACCCAGGGCTCCCAGGGACCCCCATTTAGGGGTCTATGAAGCACTATTATTCTAAAGGACCCTCTAAAAGAATGTGCAGGGGGTCCCAGGGATGCACTAGAAAAATTCATCCCGCCTCTAGGACCCTCTATACTGTAAATGAAGGAGTCCCTGGGACCCCTTATTTTGAGGGACGATTGGGAGCCCTGCCACCCCCCCCCCCCCCCCCCACCCACCCCCCCCCACACACACACATACACACACACCCCCCACACCCTCGTGGGGAAACCAGGGGGTCTTTCGTACAAATAGTTCGATCCCCACCTTCTGGAAGTTCTCTGCTTGTAACTTTCTCTAATCTGTCCTCACTCTCTTTGACTATATGCCTTTTCGTTTTGCTTACTGTCATCTGCTATATTTCTGCCTTTCTGGTTCTGCAAGTAACTTTCTCTAATCTATCACTCTCTTTGATTCTGCCTTCTTTTTTTTATCTCTTTGCTTACTGACATCTGTTATCTTTCCGCCTTACTCTGTTTCGGCAGGTTCTGTGCTTGTAACTATCACACTCTTTGACTCCGTGTTGGTTGTTTTTTTAGTCCCGAGCCGAAGGTTCGGGGAGCTATTGTTTTTGTCTGATCCATCCGGCGTGCCTCCGTCCGTCCGTCCGTCCGTCCGTTTTTCTCAAAAACTATTCAGTCTATCATCATCAAATTTGGTATACTAGTTTGCCAAGATGCAAGCAAGATGCAAGCTATCCACTGATGTATTTAGTTTTACATTAAGGTCAAGGTCGCGCCAGTTACGGGGTTCAAACCCCAAAACACATAATCGCTAATATCTCGCGAAGTTTTGCATGTATTTCAATGCAGTTTTTTTCCACATTTCTTGATGAATGGTCTATAACACAGTTGTCATGAATTTTTCTGTGCGCTCGTATGCGCATGATCGCGCGCGCTCAAATCACGGGTCCGAACCCCAAGGCTATATATAAAAAAAGTATTCAGTTACGTGCTGTTCTGATGCGTTTTTATGTAGCTACGTGCTGTTTTGATGCGTTTTTATGTATGTGTACAGCCGACACATTCCGATTTCGGAGTATTTCGGCGATGCTGCGAGGGGACTTTGCAGCCGCTCAGCGTTGCACTCGTTCTTTGCTTTACTGTCGTCTGCTATCTGTCTTCTGCCTTACTGGTCCATACTCCTGCCTTTGTTCTAGAAATAATTCTTACATTCTTAGGTAGGCGCGCATAACGGCAGCATGAACGCATCTGCGCTCACATGACAGGAGACTGAGTGATTGACGAAGAAGAACATGTCGGACAGATTAGGTGTCTTTTAAAGTCCAATAACTATTTGCTTTTTTGGAGATTATGAGACCAAAATATTGAA
>CM065686.1:57551135-57556135 GCA_017654935.2 Phymorhynchus buccinoides | reverse complement strand
CTCTCTCTCTCTCTCTCTCTCTCTCTCTCTCTCTCTCTCTCTCTCTCTCTCTCTCTCTCTCTCTCTGTGTCTCTGCCTCTGTCACTGTCTCTGCCTCTCTCTCTGTCTCTGCCTCTCTCTCTCTCTCTTTTTTATAAATGTTTACTTGACTTCGCTCAACTTTGCTCTCTTTATTAACGACTTTGCACATATATAATAGGTCTTCTTGACTTACTAACTAAACGTTTTAATGCGTAACCACTTGTAATGTCTAGAGTGAAGGGGGGGGGGGGGGGGGGGGGGGGGGGGGGGGCATAGGGGTGAGAAACAAGCCATGAACTCTGTCTATTCTGTCTGGGTGTTTTTTCTGTCTATCTGTTTCTTTGTGTTCTGTCTGTTTAGTCAAAGTGAGATTTTCGATGGGGGTTTTTTTTCCTCTCTGCAATAACTTCGTCACTTGTCTGCAAGGGAGTCTCACTATCTCTGTCTGTCCGTCGCCATCGTGAATAGAGTATAGTAACAGTTATTCGCGTTTAGCGACGGTCTGTCTGTCTGTATGCGTGTCTTTCTCTGAGTGTCTTTAGGGATGGGATTTTTGCATCATGCGCGTATTGCTCTGTTAGAAATATAACATTCCCCCGTTGGGATACGGGGGGGGGGGGGGGGGGGGGGGGGGGGGTATAAATACATGGGTGCAACTTTTCCTGGTATACAAGGATTTCCTGTTTTTGAATTTTACCATAAAAGGAATTTCCTGTTTTTTAAATTTGTCAAACAAGATCTTTGTGTGTACTGTATTTTTCAAACCCTTTAAAATAAGCATTTGTATAAATTGTGGAAAAAGCAAACTAAAATACCTTCATAAATCATTGTTTTTTCTTCAGCTGCAGGGGAACATTACCCCTAGACCCCGGCCTTTCAGATTTTTTTCATTTTATGTAGTTGCACCCATGTAAATAGTTCCCCCACCTTCTGGAAGTTCTGTGCTTGTAACTTCATCTAATCTGTCACTCTCTTTGACGCTGTCTTTCCCCTTTGTTTACTGTCATCTATCTTTCTGCCTTACCAGTCCATTCTCCTGGCTTGTTTTTTTCTCTCTCACGAAACGCTTTTAAAAACATTTCCTCCAGCCGAAGTTAGGCGCATAACGGCAGCATGACGCATCTGCGCTCATAATTGACAAGGAAACTGAGCGATCGAAGAAGAATATAACATAATCATTCTGTCTGTCTGTTTGTCTGTCTGTCTGTCTGTAGGGGTGTTTTGTCCCATGTACATGAGGAATCACTCTACATATCGCTGTACCACAACCTTGTCGTGTCTGTCTATCGGCGTGCCTGTCTGTCTGCCTGTGTGCTTGTCTGTCTGTCTGTCTGATGTCCGTCTGTCTGTGCGTCTGTCTGTATGAGTGGGGTGTTCCATGTTCACGGTATCGCTCTACACATCTCTCTATTGCAATGCCATCATGTCTGTCTGTTTGGTGTGACTGTCTGTCTGTCTCTCTGATGTCTGTCTGTGTCGTCAGGATCCATGTGCACGGTATTTCTGTACATATCACTATTACAAAAGTCACCGTGTCTGTCTGTTGGTGTGGCTGACTGTCTGTCTGATGTCTGTCTGTGTCGTCAGGAGTGGGTTTTTTACATGTGCACGGTATTGCTGTACATATCACTATTACAAAAGTCACTGTGTCTGTCTGTCGGTGTGGCTGACTGTCTGTCTGTCTGTGTCGTCAGGAGTGGGGTTTTCCATGTGCACGGTGTCGTTGTACATATCTATGTACTACAACGTCATCATGGCCTACATCCTCTACTACTTCTTCGCCTCCTTCCTCCCCGAGATGCCCTGGACTGTGTGCAAAGAAGTGAGTACAGTCGTCTCTACACACCTCTCTTCCTCCATAAAGAGGAAAGTGAAAGAGGCAATAGAAATGAGAGAGAGAGAGAGAGAGAGAGAGAGAGAGAGAGAGAGAGAGAGAGAGAGAGAGAGAGAAGACCCAGCCTAAAAAAGAGACTCGGGTTATGATCCCCCCGTCATAATACAACAGTTCTCTAAACCAGACCAGCTGTGAATACAACTCAAGGGGTGACACCAACAGCCCCCAGACTTCTGACCCAGTGTGGGTTGACGAAGGCCAGCAGTAAGCTGGCCGAAAATTCCCAAAGTATGTATTTTTCTGTCCTTTTTCCTTTCTTTTTTTGCTTAGTTTTTTATTGACTCTGAGAAGGAACTACGCTAAACATAAACACACCAGAGTCGATCAATAATTGGTCGCTTTTATTTAGGAGCGGGACTACTTTTAACCGTTGACGTGTAGCATTCTTTCGCACAAGTCAGGAAACTGCGGTTTTTTTCTTTTTTTTCTTTTATCATTAGTATATTTTATTTATTTATTTATTTATTTTTTCATTCATTCTGTCAGTCAATCAATAATTGATCGGTTCAGGAGTGGGAAAACTGTTACACAGAGCGCAACAAATCGGCCATGGCCCCGCTGTGCAAAGAGCTGAACAAGACGTGGGTGAAGGCCAAATATCCCAATGTGGATGTCAACAGTGCCGCTGATGTGAAGGAACACCTCCCGTACACCCTCTGCCGCTGCAGCAGTAAAGACGCCATTGACCAGTATTACGACTGCTCGCCCACGCCCCAGCATGCCAGCGCTTTGTATTTTGGGTAAGTTCTGGGTATAGGTCAAGATGTGCACCCCCCCCCCCCCCCTACATTTCTCGGTTAATTCCATTTTTCCGTTTTTGCCTTTCTTACCAAACATGAAGCTGTATTTTATGAACATTTTCAGCTAATTATCTTTGTTCAATAATTAATTGCAGTCATGATAAAGGCCATTATCTAATAGCCCCCCCCCCCCCCCCCCCCTATGTACTGCAGTACACCGCGGCATTTGTCACAGTCGTGGTTCATTGCGTTTTTCCGTCTTATAGGGGGGGGGGGAGGGGGTAGGGTTAGGGTTAGGGTTAGTATTCCAAACAGATAATTAGCTGAAAAGGCTCATAAAATACAGCTTTATGTAACGGTCGTCGCGTGAGTAACGCTTACGCCAAAAGGGGCCTAAGAAACACCTTAAGCGTTTGCTAAGGTCAGATAACTCTTTAAGCTTACTCTTCATTTTTGGGGGAGAGAGAAAAGGGTTGCTATCATAAGGGAGATAAATCATACCCTCTGTCAGTTTGTACAAAGTTTTCGATTTCACCCACGTCTGTTTGTGTGCAGAAAATTAAATTTGCACTATATTACGCCATCTAACATGATGGAAAATTAAGAAAGAGCACTCAAAAACACTTGCGTTTGTTGCTAAAATCGTCCCGTATTTTTTCACGATAGACTAAAGAATATTTGCTGTGGCAAGCTTGTTGTTTTGGTCTTCCATTTTTAAAGTTCAAGTCTCGTCACGCGAGATATTTAAAAAAAAGCCGGAAGTATTGATATTTCCCATGATCCTTCAAATAGTGTGTTGCTTGCTACCTCGATACAGCCACAAAACGTTTTCGACAAACGTCGGCAAAAAAGGTGTTTCTTAGTACCGTTTTTGCCGATTTGCGCTCACGCTACGTAACGTTAGCCCTTGTGAAACGGCCCCCAGTCTTTCTGACTTGACTCTTCACACTACTTGCCTGCAACCTTGTTGGCACGTTGTTGTCGTACCCTGGCTAAAAGACTCCAGGGATCACCCCACCAGCCGAAGCGCTTGAACACTAGTATACAAATGCGCCAGCTAGGGATGAGAACGTTACGTTCGTGACCGTTTTCATTACCCGCCACGTGGGCAGCCACACTCCGACTTCAGAGGATATTGGCCCGTTAATGATTTTATAATATAGATGGCCTATATAATTATGTTCCTTCTCCCTCTCCATCGGGTCTTTCCTGGTATTGCAGTGCCTCCAGGATCGACCCGCTATCTTTATATCTTCAAATGTCCCGTGTGTTGTAGGCCTACCTGTTCCCCCTCTCTATAGTATTTTCCGTTCTTTCTTGTTGGCCTCCGTAGCACTTGTCCTTGTGTGTGTGTAGTGTTGAGAATGTCCATATATCTTTATTTTTAGCACAGTGCGTGTGTGCATGCGTGCGTCCGTGTGTATTCTTTCTGTATATGCGTGCGTGTGTATGTGTCGTGCGTGCGTGCGTGCATATTTGTATGTGTATGCTCGTGCGTGCGTGTGTGTATAACAACAAAAGTATGTGTGCGTGTAAGTGCGCGCGCTTGTGTGCGCGCGCGTACGTGCATACGTGTGTGTGTGTGTGTGTGTGTGTGTGTGTGTGTGTGTGTGTGTGTGCAGTAAGGAAGTGCTGAATATGGTGGACAACCTGGTAGACTATGACTTTGGCACCCCCTCCTGGAAGCTGTCTCTGCTGCTACTCCTGTCCTGGATCATCGTCTTTCTGTCTCTGGTCAAAGGGATCAAGACCTCGGGCAAGGTAACCCCGGCCCCTCCCTGCGTCTGCCTCTCCCTCTGTCCGTCTGTCTGTCTGCTTGTCTGTCTGTCTGCCTATCTGTCTTTCAGGCGGCTTCAAGCCTTTTCCGGTCGTTGTTCAGCCTAAGGCATAATTTCTCAATCTCATGGATCATTGTGCATCTATTGTCTGGCCTGTGGAATATGTTTTTCTATCCGTCTGTCTGTCTGTCTGCCTTGTCTGTCTGTCTGTGTCCCTGCTGCTGCTACATCCATGGATCATTCCGTTGTCTGGCCTGTGGATTATGTTTTTTCTAACTCTCTGCCTCTGTCCGTGTGTCTGTCTGTCTGTCTGTCTGCCTGAGCCTGATAGGGGAAGACGGGGTAAAAAGCGCATGGGCGGGTAAGAAGCCCACCCCAATTATCTCATGAAATAAAGAAAATTTCAGTCAATGGGCGGGTAAGAAGCCCACCCCAATTATCTCATGAAATGAAGCAAATTTCAGTCTCATTTTGCCCATGAGACGAATACTAGACATTAACGCTCGTCTCATGGGCAAAATGAGACTGAAATTTGCTTCATTTCATGAGATAATTGGGGTGGGCTTC
>CM065686.1:57493635-57543635 GCA_017654935.2 Phymorhynchus buccinoides | reverse complement strand
ATACGTGTGTGACCGGTTTTTTTATTAACCCGCCACGTCGGCAGCCACACTCCGATTTCGGAGGAAGCTGACTCTGTTGATGCCCGTGGTTGCAGTTCGCCCTGCTGGAGACGGTGCTGGCCTACCTGATGGATGACTTCGCCTGGTGTCGCTTCCACGTCTACAAGATCAGAGCTGGGGTGTCCTTGATCCTCTACCTGCTGGGGCTCATCATCCTCTGCCCGGTAAGCATGGTTTCAGCAACTCTTAACTCATGGAACTCACTGCCACCTGAACTAAAAACTGCACCATCTACTATTGAAATGTTTTATGATTTTGATGATTCAAATTGTGATCGTCAGTTTCATTTTGCATGCAAATTGCAATCTAACAAGCGCGGATTCGCAATCGTTTGTGGCGTGCGACAATGTATTGAAAACGAAACATCATTTTAGAGAGCAGCCTCGATTTGAAGTGCAGCCTCGATTTGAAGTGCAACAATTTTGTCAGCCTCGATTCGAAGTGCGACCATTTTGGACCGACAGACCGACCGACAGACAGACCGACAAAGTGAGTTATATGTTTGTGGCTTGTGCCACAAACAATAAAGAGAAATGATGGGATGGGACACTTTATAAGCCGTGAGGCGTAGGCAGAAGCCAGTCCCTTTAGGGGAAGACGGGGTAAAAAGCGCATGGGCGGGTAAGAAGCCCACCCCAATTATCTCATGAAATAAAGTAAATTTCAGTCAAATTTGCCCATGAGACGAATGCTAGACATTAACGCTCGTCTCATGGGCAAAATGAGACTGAAATTTGCTTCATTTCATGAGATAATTGGGGTGGGCTTCTTACCCGCCCATGCGCTTTTTACCCCGTCTTCCCCTACTACTACTACTACTACTACTACTACTACTACTACTACTACTACTACTACTACTACCATGATAGACATCATGTGGTTGATGTATATATGCGCGCGCGCGTTTGTGTGTGTGTGTGTGTTTTCTTTAATTTAACGTTCTTCCACAAAAAGTGATTCAGACAATATCTGTGACAGTAAAAGTGACAATTCAGACAATTTGGTTTGCTGAACTGGTCATGATTATACATTAGAATTCAATGTCAAGCTCTTACAAGTGTGCGTGCGTGTGTGTGAATTTACATATCTACACATTTACAAATTGTTTTTACAAATCGACAAAATATTTGTTTGTACAGTATAAAGGTTTATATGATTTACATAGAAATTAGGTTTTTACATCTGAGTGATTGATATGTATAATGGATATTCTGATAGAAACCGGAGTTGATTGTGTTTGTGATAGGCTACACAAACTTTTCGTCTGTTAACAGTCTTTGTAGAAATGTTCGTACTCCATTAGAAGATAATTATAAGCGTAGGCCTACTGTTGCCTTAGAGTCTAGTAATGAATGTTAATTTTTATAGAATTTTCAAAACCGATTTCTGCCGTGAAAGATATACTGATTTTTATATATTAATTTCGGAATCCGGGAAAATTCGGAATCTTCCCGGGAAAATTTGGAATTCTGATTTTTCCCGGATTGGTCTCTGTAAAATCCAAAATTCTTGATTTTTCCAGGGAAAATTCCGAATTTTCCCAAGCTTACAACAAAGTTAAATGAATTGTGTGCGAGACGGAAAAACTTCAAACTAGTATGAAACGAAGCAACACGACATTGTGACTCATATTCATACAGATGAACCGGTGAGACAGACAGACAAACTGACAGGCAGCGAGGAAGATGAAGAGATGTGCCCTCGCACGGTTTTTATATCTGGTCCTTTTTGTTATCAAATTAAACATTCACACGCCTTCACAAAAGTTTATAAACGCCTGCAAAGAACTTGTCATGGAAAGGTATCGCTAAAATCTGATATAATTGATACACTATTTATATTCCATGCAGTAATTTACCAATAAAACATCTCTTTCTAACCTGTATTTGATGTGGAATATTCCACATAAGGTACAACTCCATACTTGATCATTAGGTATGTTTGTGCATGAGTTCCTAATGTATTTGTGTTAAGCGCATTGCGATCACTACAAAATAATTTGGACTCTAAATGTTTCTGATTTGTAATTGAATCATTTTCTATGGTATGCAGCAAGCTAGCCTACTTGCTTTGGGAAAATTCGGAATCTTCCCAGGAAAATTCGGAATCTTTCCGGGAAGATTCGGAATCTTCCCAGCCTTGGGAAAATATATATACTCTTATAGTTATACGGTTTCGGTGTGGCAATCATAAACTCATGATATAAATTGGCAGATGATTTGAAATATTCCATGAAGAACGATTAGGACTATGTAGAGACTGCGACCAGAATGACCTTGGTGACGAGTTTCATTTTTGTAATGAAATGTCCCAAATACGATGATATTAGAAGTCCGTTTATCTTCAGAACCTTTCATGTGTAAAGTTTGTATTTAACTATTGTCGTTTGCTCCGTGGTGGTAAAAAAAAGTGTTATTAAATTTAACTAAGTTTCTTAGGCTTAGTAAAGTCGTGTAACATTGTATTCAGTGTGCTATGGAGAACGGATGAATGGTTGGGTGCGGTGTGAGAGTTAGATATTTGTTTCAATGTAAATTTATGTTTCATATTTGTATTTAATATTTTTATTTTGATATATCTCATTTTATTTTACATGGTGGAAGACAAGTTTCCATGTGCGTTGTACAATGCCAATGGACAATAAAGAAACTTATGACTTATGTATATCGGAGTTGTCTTTAAATTTGTAACCGTTTTCAATTGTTCCATTTGTATTTGCTTGATTTGTTTCAAGACCTCCATGCCCCAAATGGGGTCAAAGGATTAAAGAATCTTTGTGTGTGTGTGTGTGCTTGCGTGTGTGTGTGTGCGTATCCGTGTGCGTGCGCGCGCGTGTGTGTGTGCGCGTGTGTGCAGGGAGGACCCTACTTGATAGATGTTATTGACACCTACGGGGTGACCCGAGTCATGACAATCATCTCCATGATGGAGTGTGTCGCCATTATGTGGGGATACGGTGCGTCGTCATCATCATCATCATCATCATCATCATCATCATCATCGTCGTCGTCATCAACATCATCGTCGTTATCGTGATTATTTTCTTCATCATCGTCGTTTACGTCAACATTGTCATCATCTTGATCGTTGTTATCATCATCGTCGTCATCGTGATCATCATCGATCATCGTCGTTGTCTTCATCATCATCATCATTGTTATCATTGTCATCATCATGATCATCACCATCGTTGTCGTCATCGTCATTAATTGTTATCATCATATCATCATCATTATTGTTGTGGTCATCGTCATTATTAATTATTGTTGTCGTCATCGTCATGATCACCCATCATCGTCGCTGTCGTCATCATCATCGTTTGGATCCTGCCGTTAAAATGTTTGTGGGGTGCCTAAAAATGTGGCTTCCAGTTTTGGGAGTTCATCGCGATTTATAACCAAAAAAATCCAGCATGAAATCCAGGACGAGGCACTTTAGGAAAATGTCGGTTGAAAGCTTTGTAAGCTATGAAGTCATTTTGTGCCCCCGTCAGTCATCCCCACCCCCCCCCCCCCCCCCATGCCCCCCCCCCCCCCCCCTCCCCCTGCATCCGCTCAACAAGTTTCTTTTCGGTGTTTGTGAATTTGGTTTGTGTGCGTGCGTGTTTTACGTGTATGTGTGGGCGCGTGCTCGTGTGTGTGTGTGTGTGTCTATCTATCTGTCTGTCTGTCTGTCTGTCTGTCTGTCTGTAGGCATAAAGAAGTTCATCGATGATCTAGAGTACATGCTGGGATCCAAGCCCAGAGCCCTGCCTTACTGGTACTTCGTCTGGGGTGTGTGGTCTCCAGTCTTCCTGCTTGTAAGTCTCTGTGTCCGTCTGTAGCCCAGCCTATCAATCAATCAATCAATCAATCAAACTCTTTATTGTTCTGTAGGTGTAGAGTGGCACAGAGGTAACGCGGCGCTCGCCTCGAAAACAATAAACCCGAGTTCGAACCTGGGTACAGGGGATTTTTCCTCTCACTCTGCACTAGGCCTGAACGTGGAGTCTTTCGGGTGAAACAAAAAATCCCAGGTCCCGTGTGACCATGCACTTAACACACGTTAAACCCAGTGGCAACGAAAAAGTTGTCGTTTGGTCAAAACTTTAACACACACACACACACACACACCTTTCCTTCCTCATCAGTCACACAAAAACTCATGCAAATGAAAACAAGATGGCAACACCATGTAAACCTACTCCCAGTACCAGCAAACCCCCCCCCCCCCCCCCCCCCACACACACACAAATATACCCACACAGACCTCATTACACACATGAATAACAGTTTTCAAGGGAGTTAATTTTTGATCATCGGGTCATTGTGTTTTTAAAAAATCTGTATTGGTATGGTAATACTGAGAAATTAAATATTTTACAAGAAAATGTGATAGGTGACACCTGATCATTATACCTTCTTTGATTTAAATCCATCTATTAGTTTTTAAATAATCATTATTTTCTTCATATGCAATTTTTTTTCTTTCTGAGATTACATTGATATGGCTTGTCGTTCTGTGAATCTGACATTGTGTGAAGCATCTGCAAGGTCTAAAGAATTACTGTACCAAGTTTCATTAAGATCGGTTAATTGGTTTAGGCGCTATGGACTGGAACACATTTTGGTCACACACACTCTGTGTGAGTGTGTGTGTTCATAGCGGTGTTTAACCCTTTAGCTGTTGTTGTCAGTCACTGTTCATAGCGGTGTTTAACCCTTTAGCTGTTGTTGTCAGTCGTCGTTCATAGCGGTGTTTAACCCTTTAGCTGTTGTTGTCAGTCGTTCATAGCGGTGTTTAACCCTTTAGCTGTTGTTGTCAGTCGTTGTTCATAGCGGTGTTTAACCCTTTAGCTGTTGTTGTCAGTCGTTGTTCATAGCGGTGTTTAACCCTTTAGCTGTTGTTGTCAGTCGTTCATAGCGGTGTTTAACCCTTTAGCTGTTGTTGTCTGTCGCTGTTCATAGCGGTGTTTAACCCTTTAGAGGCTGTTGTTGTCAGTCGTTGTTCATAGCGGTGTTTAACCCTTTAGAGGCTGTTGTTGTCAGTCACTGTTCATAGCGGTGTTTAACCCTTTAGCTGTTGTTGTCAGTCGCTGTTCATAGCGGTGTTTAACCCTTTAGCTGTTGTTGTCAGTCGCTGTTCATAGCGGTGTTTAACCCTTTAGAGGCTGTTGTTGTCAGTCGTTGTTCATAGCGGTGTTTAACCCTTTAGAGGCTGTTGTTGTCAGTCACTGTTCATAGCGGTGTTTAACCCTTTAGCTGTTGTTGTCAGTCGCTGTTCATAGCGGTGTTTAACCCTTTAGCTGTTGTTGTCAGTCGTTCATAGCGGTGTTTAACCCTTTAGCTGTTGTCTGTCGCTGTTCATAGCGGTGTTTAACCCTTTAGAGGCTGTTGTTGTCAGTCGCTGTTCATAGCGGTGTTTAACCCTTTAGCTGTTGTTGTCAGTCGCTGTTCATAGCGGTGTTTAACCCTTTAGCTGTTGTTGTCAGTCGCTGTTCATAGCGGTGTTTAACCCTTTAGCTGTTGTTGTCAGTCGCTGTTCATAGCGGTGTTTAACCCTTTAGCTGTTGTTGTCAGTCACTGTTCATAGCGGTGTTTAACCCTTTAGCTGTTGTTGTCAGTCGCTGTTCATAGCGGTGTTTAACCCTTTAGCTGTTGTTGTCAGTCACTGTTCATAGCGGTGTTTAACCCTTTAGAGGCTGTTGTTGTCAGTCGCTGTTCATAGCGGTGTTTAACCCTTCAGAGGCTGTTGTTGTCAGTCGCTGTTCATAGCGGTGTTTAACCCTTTAGCTGTTGTTGTCAGTCGCTGTTCATAGCGGTGTTTAACCCTTTAGCTGTTGTTGTCAGTCGTTGTTCATAGCGGTGTTTAACCCTTCAGAGGCTGTTGTTGTCAGTCGCTGTTCATAGCGGTGTTTAACCCTTTAGAGGCTGTTGTTGTCAGTCGCTGTTCATAGCGGTGTTTAACCCTTTAGCTGTTGTTGTCAGTCGCTGTTCATAGCGGTGTTTAACCCTTTAGGCTGTTGTTGTCAGTCACTGTTCATAGCGGTGTTTAACCCTTTAGCTGTTGTTGTCAGTCACTGTTCATAGCGGTGTTTAACCCTTTAGAGGCTGTTGTTGTCAGTCGCTGTTCATAGCGGTGTTTAACCCTTCAGAGGCTGTTGTTGTCAGTCGTTGTTCATAGCGGTGTTTAACCCTTTAGCGGCTGTTGTTGTCAGTCGCTGTTCATAGCGGTGTTTAACCCTTTAGAGGCTGTTGTTGTCAGTCGTTGTTCATAGCGGTGTTTAACCCTTCAGAGGCTGTTGTTGTCAGTCGCTGTTCATAGCGGTGTTTAACCCTTTAGCTGTTGTTGTCAGTCGTTGTTCATAGCGGTGTTTAACCCTTTAGAGGCTGTTGTTGTCAGTCGCTGTTCATAGCGGTGTTTAACCCTTTAGCTGTTGTTGTCTGTCGTTGTTCATAGCGGTGTTTAACCCTTTAGCTGTTGTTGTCAGTCGCTGTTCATAGCGGTGTTTAACCCTTCAGAGGCTGTTGTTGTCAGTCACTGTTCATAGCGGTGTTTAACCCTTTAGAGGCTGTTGTTGTCAGTCGCTGTTCATAGCGGTGTTTAACCCTTTAGCTGTTGTTGTCAGTCACTGTTCATAGCGGTGTTTAACCCTTTAGCTGTTGTTGTCAGTCGCTGTTCATAGCGGTGTTTAACCCTTTAGCTGTTGTTGTCAGTCACTGTTCATAGCGGTGTTTAACCCTTTAGAGGCTGTTGTTGTCAGTCGCTGTTCATAGCGGTGTTTAACCCTTTAGCTGTTGTTGTCAGTCACTGTTCATAGCGGTGTTTAACCCTTTAGCTGTTGTTGTCAGTCGCTGTTCATAGCGGTGTTTAACCCTTTAGCTGTTGTTGTCAGTCGCTGTTCATAGCGGTGTTTAACCCTTTAGCTGTTGTTGTCAGTCGCTGTTCATAGCGGTGTTTAACCCTTCAGAGGCTGTTGTTGTCAGTCACTGTTCATAGCGGTGTTTAACCCTTTAGAGGCTGTTGTTGTCAGTCGCTGTTCATAGCGGTGTTTAACCCTTTAGCTGTTGTTGTCAGTCGCTGTTCATAGCGGTGTTTAACCCTTCAGAGGCTGTTGTTGTCAGTCGCTGTTCATAGCGGTGTTTAACCCTTTAGGCTGTTGTTGTCAGTCACTGTTCATAGCGGTGTTTAACCCTTTAGCTGTTGTTGTCAGTCGCTGTTCATAGCGGTGTTTAACCCTTTAGCTGTTGTTGTCAGTCGCTGTTCATAGCGGTGTTTAACCCTTCAGAGCTGTTGTTGTCAGTCGCTGTTCATAGCGGTGTTTAACCCTTTAGCTGTTGTTGTCAGTCGCTGTTCATAGCGGTGTTTAACCCTTTAGCTGTTGTTGTCAGTCGCTGTTCATAGCGGTGTTTAACCCTTTAGCTGTTGTTGTCAGTCACTGTTCATAGCGGTGTTTAACCCTTTAGCTGTTGTTGTCAGTCGCTGTTCATAGCGGTGTTTAACCCTTTAGCTGTTGTTGTCAGTCGCTGTTCATAGCGGTGTTTAACCCTTTAGCTGTTGTTGTCAGTCGCTGTTCATAGCGGTGTTTAACCCTTTAGCTGTTGTTGTCAGTCGCTGTTCATAGCGGTGTTTAACCCTTTAGCTGTTGTTGTCAGTCGCTGTTCATAGCGGTGTTTAACCCTTTAGCTGTTGTTGTCAGTCACTGTTCATAGCGGTGTTTAACCCTTTAGCTGTTGTTGTCAGTCGCTGTTCATAGCGGTGTTTAACCCTTTAGCTGTTGTTGTCAGTCGCTGTTCATAGCGGTGTTTAACCCTTTAGCTGTTGTTGTCAGTCGCTGTTCATAGCGGTGTTTAACCCTTTAGCTGTTGTTGTCAGTCGTTGTTCATAGCGGTGTTTAACCCTTTAGCTGTTGTTGTCAGTCGCTGTTCATAGCGGTGTTTAACCCTTTAGCTGTTGTTGTCTGTCGTTGTTCATAGCGGTGTTTAACCCTTCAGAGGCTGTTGTTGTCAGTCGCTGTTCATAGCGGTGTTTAACCCTTCAGAGGCTGTTGTTGTCAGTCGCTGTTCATAGCGGTGTTTAACCCTTTAGCTGTTGTTGTCTGTCGTTGTTCATAGCGGTGTTTAACCCTTTAGCTGTTGTTGTCAGTCGCTGTTCATAGCGGTGTTTAACCCTTTAGCTGTTGTTGTCAGTCGCTGTTCATAGCGGTGTTTAACCCTTCAGAGGCTGTTGTTGTCAGTCACTGTTCATAGCGGTGTTTAACCCTTTAGAGGCTGTTGTTGTCAGTCGCTGTTCATAGCGGTGTTTAACCCTTTAGCTGTTGTTGTCAGTCGTTGTTCATAGCGGTGTTTAACCCTTTAGAGGCTGTTGTTGTCAGTCGCTGTTCATAGCGGTGTTTAACCCTTTAGCTGTTGTTGTCAGTCGCTGTTCATAGCGGTGTTTAACCCTTTAGCTGTTGTTGTCAGTCGCTGTTCATAGCGGTGTTTAACCCTTTAGCTGTTGTTGTCAGTCACTGTTCATAGCGGTGTTTAACCCTTTAGCTGTTGTTGTCAGTCGCTGTTCATAGCGGTGTTTAACCCTTTAGCTGTTGTTGTCAGTCACTGTTCATAGCGGTGTTTAACCCTTTAGCTGTTGTTGTCAGTCGCTGTTCATAGCGGTGTTTAACCCTTTAGCTGTTGTTGTCAGTCGCTGTTCATAGCGGTGTTTAACCCTTTAGCTGTTGTTGTCAGTCGCTGTTCATAGCGGTGTTTAACCCTTTAGCTGTTGTTGTCAGTCGCTGTTCATAGCGGTGTTTAACCCTTCAGAGGCTGTTGTTGTCAGTCGCTGTTCATAGCGGTGTTTAACCCTTTAGCTGTTGTTGTCAGTCGCTGTTCATAGCGGTGTTTAACCCTTTAGCTGTTGTTGTCAGTCGCTGTTCATAGCGGTGTTTAACCCTTTAGCTGTTGTTGTCAGTCGCTGTTCATAGCGGTGTTTAACCCTTCAGAGGCTGTTGTTGTCAGTCGCTGTTCATAGCGGTGTTTAACCCTTTAGCTGTTGTTGTCAGTCGCTGTTCATAGCGGTGTTTAACCCTTCAGAGGCTGTTGTTGTCAGTCGCTGTTTCAGTCGCTGTTCATAGCGGTGTTTAACCCTTTAGCTGTTGTTGTCAGTCGTTGTTCATAGCGGTGTTTAACCCTTCAGAGGCTGTTGTTGTCAGTCGCTGTTCATAGCGGTGTTTAACCCTTTAGCTGTTGTTGTCAGTCGTTGTTCATAGCGGTGTTTAACCCTTCAGAGGCTGTTGTTGTCAGTCGCTGTTCATAGCGGTGTTTAACCCTTCAGAGGCTGTTGTTGTCAGTCGCTGTTCATAGCGGTGTTTAACCCTTCAGAGGCTGTTGTTGTCAGTCGCTGTTCATAGCGGTGTTTAACCCTTCAGAGGCTGTTGTTGTCAGTCGCTGTTCATAGCGGTGTTTAACCCTTCAGAGGCTGTTGTTGTCAGTCGCTGTTCATAGCGGTGTTTAACCCTTTAGCTGTTGTCAGTCGCTGTTCATAGCGGTGTTTAACCCTTTAGCTGTTGTTGTCAGTCGCTGTTCATAGCGGTGTACTAAAGGGGCAACCTGACGGATGAAGTTTTTTTGTAAGAAACACGTCGAGATCACCAGGAAAAGACCCTTTATACAGATCACAACACTCACTTTGCTCTGGTTTCCTAGAAATCAAACCGTCAAATCGGCGATTTCTTCTTGGCGGAGGTGCTGGAAATCAACTTCTTTCACTGAAAAGAGAAGGTGTGTGGCGTCTCTTTTGTAATGGCCGCCTGAGTTTGCACGACATTTTCGCAATACAAGCCTTTTTATTTTTTATTCATTTTATAGTTTATCTAAAGGAGTTTCGCTCACAACAAAGGAAATAGCTCCTCTTTTTTTTTTACTGCACTGCAAAAAAAGAAAAAGTTTCAACCACAATTAGTGACCTCCACCCACCCCATCCAAAATGGCTTCTATCTCCGCCAAGGAGGAATCGCCGTTTTGACAGTTTGATTTCTATGAAACCAGAGCAAAGAGTGTTCCGATCCTTGAAAACGCTGTCTTTCTGGTGATCTCGACATGTTTCTTGCAAAAACTCATCGGTCAGGGTGCGCCTTTAACCCTTTAGCTGTCGTTGTCAGGTGCTGTTCTTCGCGGGCTCCATAACGGCCACACACCCGAAGTACGGCGATGGCCTGGAGTGGGGCTGGGTGATGATGGGCCTGTCCTGGTTCCTGTTCGCCTTCTGCGTCTCTCACATCCTCACCTGGTTCATTCTGCACGCCATTGCCACCAACCGCCGCAAAGGACCCTTCGCTACCCGGAAACAGGTAAGGGGAGGGTGGGGGTGGGGGGTGAGTCTCTGTGTGTCTGTGTCAGGGACCCCCATTTGGGGGTCTATGAAGTACTAACATTCTAAAGGACCCTCTAAAAGAATGTGCAGGGGGTCCCAGGGATGCCCTAGAACAATTATTTTTAGCATTTGCAATGCAACTGGGACATCCTGTCTGTAGGACCCTCTATGCTGTAAGTGAAGGAGTCCCTGGGACCCCTTGTTTTTCTGGACGATTGGGAGCCCTGCCGTGTGTTGCAAATCGAAGATCATAATATTCACTATAAAATTTAAAAGAAAGAATCTATGCAAGGCAAATGGGGAGAAGTAGAAGTTATTATGTTCCTGGTATACAAGGATTTCCTGTTTTTGAATTTTACCAGAAAAGGAATGTTCTTGTTTTCAAATATGTCCAACAATATCTTTGTGTGTCTACTGCATTTTTCAAACACTTGCAAACAAGCATTTGTATACATTGTGGGAAAAGCAAACTAAAACACCTTCATAAATCAATGTTTGCTTCAGCTGCAGGGGGATATTACCCCTAGACCCCGACCTTTCAGGGTTTTTTCATTTATGTAGTTGCACCCATGATTATGCATATCGACGCAAACAAATTTAAGTTCCTGATATAAGATGGCTTAATAATATCTAGTTTTGTTCATTAGTTCATCACTGTAATGCAGTCTCCGTCTATTAGTCGGTCAATTGTGTCAGTAAATTCAAGGAGCACGGTATAAGCTTCGAGGTTGTTGTTGGCTCTAATTGTCTTCCTGTGTGACTAAATGTTTGGAAATGAATAAACAATTGTTTAAAATCAAACGAATTTCGGTTGGAATATCGTAATATACTTGGTTTTTTTTTAGAGCCACAGTCATGAAATGTTGTTGAAGTATCGCTAACATTGCTGGGAATGGGCCCAAACCATAGCTCTGTGTATGTTTTGACCCGCGAATTACTTCATGGAAAGTTATTAGGGTTACCTGTATGTTTTATTGTTGTTGTTTTTGCTGTCCCATCTTCTGGGCCGTACAGTGGCGTTGCTCCCACGCCGCTCATTCCGAGTCCCAATTCGCAGCCACACCTCCGCACGCTCAGGTCGCAGAATCCGAGACCAGCAGTCCAAGAGGAGCGAATCTATGTTAGGCCGTCAGGAGGCAACCAACCGAGGAGACACCGCACTGCTGCTGAGTCACTTCGGTGGAGTTCAGTGGAGCCTGTTCAGGACACCACCTACTAAGCCCCCTACTGACGACACTATTCTCTTAGTCGCGGAGCCAGCGTGAGTGAGGTCCTCCTCCGAGGGCGCCACCACGACCGTCCACCGACAGCTCCCCAGAACACACTGATCCCCATGACTTTGACCCGAACGCACCAAGGCATAGACTGGATCAGAAACCGAAACTGAGGTCACCATGAGAGCAGGGTTTGCAAAGCCACAGAATTTGAGACATTTTGTAAAAAAATTTATGATTGATGGAAATGAGGCGGATGACTATATATGATGATGATGATGGCGTTCGCTGAGTATGAAGAACGCGTTTGTTTATTGGAACGATGAACTTTTCTTTATTGTTTCCTTCTCTATCTTGATTTGTGGTAGGTTTTTGGGTTTTTTGTTGTTGCAAATACCCGTTAATCATTCTGTTTCTTTTGTTCAAATGCATGAACACCTTTGTGTTCTGTTGTGACCATCGTGAGACCGCGATGCCATTTATCTTGTTCAAAATGATAATGATAATAATAATAATAATAGTAATAATAATGATAAAGTAACTTTGACCTATGACCCGCTTCACAGTTCGGCCAGGCCCTCCTGGCGCCCTCCCCTCGCTGGGGCCCCGCGGACGGCGAGAACCCCGAGCTGCTGTCCCGAAGCGCCCCCGTGTGGGCCGACGTGCTGGGCTGGAAGTGCCTGCAGGGGGAGCCACGATCCGCCAATGAAGGCACCACCTCCACCACCGCCGCCACCGTGGCAACCTCCGCGAGCCAAGGCGGCCGCCTGCCCCCTCCTGTCCCCCCCAACTCCGCCATGGACGTCATGGACGTAACCCCGGAAGGGGCCCAGGACCAGGACGTGCCGCCCCCCAAGGAGGGTGAAGGGCCCAAGCCGGCGGAGGACGTGGAAGCCGGGAAAAGCGTGCCCGCCCCAGTGACGTCTGACGGCGGTGCTGCTGCCACATCCGCCGCCACCGCGTCCGCTGATGCGCCGAAAGCCTAGCCAGACAAATTCAGCAATGATAATACAAGTGGAACCTCCCTTAGAAGACCTCCAGAAATCACAAGTTTATGTTTTACGTCCTCTCGGTTACAATGAACCATATGGGACAGCTCTTTAGATAAAGTTAGTATTTCTTTTCAATAGAGTTAGAGAAAAAATAGGGAAAATTTGTATAAGTACTTTTAGATTTGTGAATTTGAACTCTGATATTAGGTGTAAGTTAAGTTTAATGCCATGGCTCACCCTAAGAGCTGCATATGAATGTTTCTTGGTTAAGATACTTGATTTAAAATAAGCCAAATTTCTGGCTCCCTGAGCTATTATTACTTAATGATTAAAATTTTCAGGACCACTTTTTTTTTATAAACAGAAACAAGAGTGTTTAAATCTTCATAAATCATCCAAAATGAGCTCTTATAAGGGAGGGGTCTTATAATGGAGGTATTTTTAATACTTACGAAGAAGGGGCAATGTCTCAAAGAAGTAGGTCTTATGTGGGAGGGAGTCTTAAAATGGGAGGTCTTGTAAGGGAGGTTCCACTGTAATCATTTTTTTTTTTTATTAAAAAAAGAACGTGCAAACATATTATACAAACTCACAAACACGCTGATATGTTGATCGCAAACTCACCCACAAAAAAAGGAACATACCAGCACAAAGGTGCATACATGTACACACACACATATGCACGACATTGCGCATTAGAGCATGCACGCACATACAAGCACACGCACACACTCCCTCCCCCGCCAAAAGAAAATGTGCAACTTCAAACAACCAAAACAAAATAAAAACAAAAAATAAACATAAAATTCACACACACACTTCTTCAAAACACCCCAACTACCAGATTCTATAAAGAAAAATGAGCAACAAAGAAAATCTTGAAAGTTTGATACAACCAACACTATATCTTTAGAAAGAAGTGGGGGGGGGGGGGGGGGGAGGCCCTGCAAAATTAAAATGGTTTCTGGGGGTTTTTTTAACAAAACCATCTGCAATGTTAAAGATGCTCTGCTAAGATTGCTTTACAATATTATAATGAACGGATTCCCCCTAGATAATACTGACACCAATCCCATTTGATTGAGATCTAAGATGTGCGTTATGGGTGATCTTACAATAGACGATTTTCGGAGAAAAAAACTAGGGGAGAGCACTTCGTGAAAATTAGAGTTGATTACCTCGACTTACTCGGTCAAAACCATAGCAACCATGGCGTTGAAGCTTGAAACCGCAAGATGCGAGTCAGCGACTTGCAAACATTTTTTATTTAGAAAAATAAGGGGTGGCCAGTATCCACAAACTGACAGAACTTGCAAAATGTGACGTAAAAATATAAATGATCTCAATTTTAGAATGACGCGCGGTGTTCTAAGTTATGTAAGTCTGCTCAAACACACGAGGCGAGAGCTGGGGATCTACCTGATGGTAGAGTAACTTCCCCTGTTTGACTGGATTGAATTAGGCAAGATCGCTCCCACACACCATGGAATTACTCCACTGCTTGAACACAGAATCCATCGACGACGGTGCAGACATTGGTCGATATTTATATTGATGCAGAAGATCACACGAAAGGGTAGAAGTTCCTTACCAAGAGACCAGTTTAAACTGCTTTTGATCAGTGGACCTATTCAGTGAGAAAGAACCACAAAAACAGACCTGCCTGCCTTTGTCGTTCCAACACTTTCCCTTCTTAGTTTCTTTACCCAAGCTGATAAAATTTAAAAAATCCATGTTGTCTTTATCCAAACCGGTGAAATTTGATTTACTTAACCTAGTCGATGAAGATTGATGTTGTCTTGACTCTAGCCGATGAAGATTGAGGTTTTTTTAATCTTACTCGCAAGTTACTGATGAAAATCGACGCTGTCTTTAACCTAACCAATGAAAATTGTTGTATCTAACCCATCTGATGAAAATTGATATAGTCTTAACCCCAGCCGGTGCAAGTTGATGTTTTAAGCCTGTCTGATAAAAATCGATGTTGTCTTTAGCCTATCTAATAAAAATCGATGTTGTCTTTAGCTAAGCTGATCAAAATCGATGTTGTCTTTCGCTAAGCTGATCAAAATCGATGTTGTCTTTCGCTAAGCTGATCAAAATCGATGTTGTCTTTAGCTAAGCTGATCAAAATCGATGTTGTCTTTCGCTAAGCTGATCAAAATCGATGTTGTCTTTCGCTAAGCTGATCAAAATCGATGTTGTCTTTCGCTAAGCTGATCAAAATCGGTGTTGTCTTTCGCTAAGCTGATCAAAATCGATGTTGTCTTTCGCTAAGCTGATCAAAATCGATGTTGTCTTTCGCTAAGCTGATCAAAATCGATGTTGTCTTTCGCTAAGCTGATCAAAATCGATGTTGTCTTTCGCTAAGCTGATCAAAAATCGATGTTGTCTTTCGCTAAGCTGATCAAAATCGATGTTGTCTTTCGCTAAGCTGATCAAAATCGATGTTGTCTTTAGCTAAGCTGATCAAAATCGATGTTGTCTTTAGCTAAGCTGATCAAAATCGATGTTGTCTTTCGCTAAGCTGATCAAAATCGGTGTTGTCTTTCGCTAAGCTGATCAAAATCGATGTTGTCTTTCGCTAAGCTGATCAAAATCGATGTTGTCTTTCGCTAAGCTGATCAAAAATCGATGTTGTCTTTCGCTAAGCTGATCAAAATCGATGTTGTCTTTCGCTAAGCTGATCAAAAATCGATGTTGTCTTTCGCTAAGCTGATCAAAAATCGATGTTGTCTTTCGCTAAGCTGATCAAAATCGATGTTGTCTTTCGCTAAGCTGATCAAAATCGATGTTGTCTTTAGCTAAGCTGATCAAAATCGATGTTGTCTTTCGCTAAGCTGATCAAAATCGATGTTGTCTTTCGCTAAGCTGATCAAAATCGATGTCTTTCGCTAAGCTGATCAAAATCGATATTACCTGTTTATTGTTGTTGTCACAGAAATGACAGCCAAGTCTTTTTTTTCTAAAACATTGAGGTTAATGTTGTTCTAAAATTAGAAATAAGAAAAAAAAAGCAAATTGAAACCACCTACTTAAAGCGATAACGATGCCTTGTATGATCAACCTTTTTCTTTTCTTTTTATTAATTGTTGCCATGTATTTATTGTTGTTGCCATGTATTTATTTTGTGACAAGCTACGATTATTTTATTCTTATGTGTGTAACAGGGTTTTTTCTTTTTTTTAAAAATACAAAATCAACATGACAGGTTCAGTTTGGCAGAAATAAATGTATACTGAAAATTACATACATTTTAAAATGCATAGATTTGAAGTTAATATTTCAGTTGTTTCACAATTTTGATAACTTACACAACATAATATATTGTATGAATAAACCAGCAGAAATGTGTGTGTGTGTTATTTTAATCTGTTTGATTTGGGAGTGTTCTCTTTAGCCCTTTTCTGTTTCCCTTTGAACGATTCTCGCCATTGAAAGGACAAATAAAGATGGACTAAGCCAGCACATTTTTGTTCAATGTCTCTCCTTTTCTGTCCCATCTTCCGGGCCATACAGTGGCGTTGCTTCCACACCGCTCATTCTGAGTCCCAACTCACAGCCACACCCTGGTTTGTTAGCAGAATCCGAAATCAGCGGGTCTTGGCTGGCTGGGTCACAGTAGATTAGGGTAGTTTTTGTTCTGTGTGCGACCTTCGGACCTCGACCAAACAGTATCAACAAATCAAATTGTTGATTGTGGATACTAAATGGAAGAAGTGAAGGAAGCGAATCTATGTTAGGTACGGGCCGTCAGGAGGCAACCATCTGAGGAGACACTGCACCTGAGTCACTTTGGTGGTATTCAATGGAGCCTGTTCTAAGACAACATAGGCAGGACACCACCTACTACTTGTTGTTGTCGTTCCCTGGCTTAAAGACTCCAGGGATCATCCCAACAGCCGAAGAAATTGAACAGTGGTACAAATGCACCAGCTAGGGATGAGAACATTACGTGTGTGGCCGTTTGTGATTACCCCGCCATGTGGGCAGCCACACTCCGACTTTGGACTGGTGATATTATGCTAGGAGCTTGTCATGGCTAAAGACAATCCCTGTATAACTATGCAGAACATAACAATTTGATGTAGCCTTGGTGTTCTAGCTTATGTCAATTAGTCTGACACAGCCTTATGCCAAGGCGACCCTGCTACTGATGATAATAATGTCTTAGTCATGGAGCCAGCATAAGTGAGGTCCTCCTCCGAGGGCACCACCACGTCCGTCCACCAACAGCTCCCTAGAACATACCGATCCCAATGACTTTGACCCGAACGCACCAAGGGCATAAACTGGATTGGTAATCGAAACAGGTCACCATGAGAGCAGGGCATGCTAGACCACAGAATTTGAGACATTTTTGTTTTCTTTTGATGATTGATGGAGATGAGGCGGATGACTATAGTGATGATGATGACGCTATGGACCTCTGGGACTACATGACAGGGCTCAGTGTTAACCAGGCCCGAGAACCACAGACACCTTCAGTTGATTGATTGATTTAATTTAAAGTCTGTTCACACAATGGTGATATTAGACTCTTTTTTAAAAAAAACAATTTTTAGAGTGTGTGTGCATGTGCGCGCATGTGTGTGTGAGTAAGTGTAATTATGTATATGATTTTATGTCTGTTAACCCTTTCACCGCCAAAGTCGCATTTTAGCACCACAGTGGTTTAACACCTATGTCACTAAAAGGCATCAAATTGGGGTCTGTTATCCAAACACCCTATTGTCTTAGTTTTGGGAAGTAAGGATAGACCTTATTTTACATATATGCAACAGAAGAATCCCCAATACTGCAGACAGGTTTTGTTCTCTACCCAGGTAAATTTAATGGGAATTCTTGCCTGAAATATGCCTGGCGGTGAAAGGGTTAATGGGAGGAAAAATTTATACAAAAAACCACAAAAAAGTGACAAAGAAAACAAAATTAAAGTTAACTAACTCATGAACTATAGTAATCTTGCAATCCCAGAGGACTGTAGCAATGTTGATCATTTCATGACTGTAAACTACATCTTTTAAAATTCCAATTTGTGCAACTTGTATCCCAGATAGTTTGTATAACAATGATAATAATGGACATTCTAAAAGAATGTGTTGAACCGATATTGGGCGACCACAAGCGCATTGTACATCTTTAGAAAATTAGAGCAACACTTGAAGAATCCCGTCAACTGGATGAAGCTCGACTGGGTCAATACTGAGCTATAACAGTACACATATATATTCAGTCAGAGTTACTGTCCAAAATCATCGCTATGGTTTATTATGGGTAATTTTGTGTTTGTGTAAGTGCAGGGGGCAAAAAGATAAATTAAAAATCAACAAGAAGTCAAGGAGTTCAAATGATGACACCGATTGTCTGCGTTAGTGGTCAATTTTGAACTGAACACGAATTGCTGACTATTACTATTATTAGACAAATCTTGATCAAAATCTGTTTCAGTGTGTGTGCGCTTCCCCCTCTCCTACCCCCAGTAATCTTATCACTTACCATAAAAAGAAGGCCATTGGATGTTTATAAAATATCCCATGTGATATCTGAAAGAATCCACATAAAATCGTGAGTCTGAACCACTGTTCTTTAGGCATGACACTACTTGCCCTTCGCAAAGGAGTAGAGCGGCACAGTGGTAGCGCGTTCGCCTCGTGTCAAGTAAACCCGAGTTCAAACCTGGGTACAGGGGATTTTTCCTCTCACTTTGCACTAGGCCTTACGGTCTGAACGTGGAGTCTTTCGGATGAGACGATAAACCGAGGTCCCGTGTGCCCATGCACTTAGCACACGTTAAACCCAGTGGCAACGAAAAAGTTGTCATTTGGTCCAAATTTAACACACACACCCTTTCCTTCTTCATCAGTCACACAAAAATCGCATGCCCAAAAAAAAAAAATGTGGCGCGCCTCTGGCTGCGACGCGCTCTCCAGGTAGGACCAACCCGAATTTCACAGAGACGCCACTGTGACTATAAAGTACCTAATGCCTAATACCAATATCAGGGGAATCCATTCACTACTTTTTGGCTCACTTGTGTTGTTCGGTTGTGTGTATGTATGTGCGTGTGTGTGTTGCATCTGTGGTCAAAGCTTTAACTTAAGCCTTAACTACACATGCCTTCTTCTAAAATAAACACAACTTAAAGCATTGTAATTTTCTCTGAAACTAGAAACAATAGCACAGCCAAACTTTGCAAGGTGATCAATACCATCATTATGTTTTCAGTGACTCCATTTTTTAAAAAAATAGCCTGAGTGATATGATAGTAAATCAGTTATTAACTTTTGAAGTGAGAGTAGAAAGAGTACATGTGAACGGACGTAGGGAAGTCATTGCTTTAGCATATTATAATAATAATACAAGTGGCCCGCGATAGTAAGAGCGACAATGGCGCAGTTGGTAAGACGTTCACCTCTCGCCCGAATGTTGCAGGTTAATTTCGCAGCACGGGCATTTTTTGAATTTAACACGAAGTGAGTCTATGGTATGATAGTTGTTCGGATGTGTGTGTGTGTTGCGTCCGTGGTCCAATCTCCAAACTTTAACGTTGGCATTTTCTCTGGAAATAGAAGGCGTACATTGTTCAAACTTAGCACACATATGCAAGCTTTCAAACATTAATGATTTTGACAATTAAATACTTAAAACAACACTGTAAACAGATAACATTTTAGATTAGTGGGTTAGAGAGTATTCAACAGGCAACATGAGTTAAGAATGTATTTCACAGTGAAAGCCTTGATAGCTCATTGCGTAGAGCTTCTCTCTCTCGTGCCAATGGTTCCGAGTCCGATTCTCAGCACGGGAACTTTTTTTAGTTGTATCCATTAACGATAGTTTTATTTGTACTTTAAAATTTTATTGGCAATCTTGTACTTTAGACACCCCCTCAATCTTTGGTTTTGTTGTCCCACATGTGCCTGTTCGAGTGAGCCTTGAAGGCTTTGCCTCTTGTTTTTTTTTTCGTTTCTTGTTCTTCTTTTGAGTGAGCCTTGAAGGCTTTGCCTTTCTTGTTGAGTTTTTTTTTTTTTTTTTACAAATTGACAAGTCACTCAAAAAACAGACAAAACATAACTTCCGGTTGTGCTTCAACATTTTCAAACTTTCATTTGCATTCAGTATGTACAATCCATTTACACACACACGATTCCCAATGACGGAGAATTCAACAAGAAAAAAAAGATCATAAGTTCACAGTTTTAATACTGGTCAACTGATAAAAAGCTAACATGACGGCATGGACATTTCAAGCTTTTTCAACACACACAGATCTCTCTCTCTCTTACACACAGTCACACACATATTAGTCACAAACATGCACACACACACACACATAGACTCACACACACACAAATGGTGGATAGACATTAAATAAAAGTCACACACTCCCCATGGGCATACCGGGGGGAGGGGGGGGCTTTCATAAAAAATAGTTCCCCCACCTTCTGTGCTTGTAACTTCCTCTAATCTACCACTCTCTTTGACTCTGCCTTTTCCCTTTGCTATCTATCATCTACTATCTTTCTGACTTATTGGCCCATTCTCCTGCTTTTTTTCAGAAAAATCTTCTAAATAATTATTCTCCTTTGAGCTCCTCCGAAATCGGAATGTCGGCTGTACGCAGCGGGGAGACCAGTGGAAACTGAAAACCGGACACATGCGTACCTTACCCATTATGGCCATATGGCCTGGGAACGCAGAAGAAGAAGAAAGACACACACACACACACAAACACTTACACTGCAAACAGTAGCATAATAATCTACTCATACTACTGGCCTTCAGCTCTGCAGTACTGCAGTGGACTCTCTCACACTGGTTGTTGCCAGAAAACACACCCATAAAAATGAGCATGCTACAAAATGTACAATGAAACATAAGATGAAAGGGGAGGAGGTGAGTGATGCATCGGGGGGTGGGGGGAGCTATTGCATTGTATGCCAGTTTCCCCCCAGGGGGATACCGGGGGGGGTCTTTCGTACAAATAGTTCCCCCACCTTCTGGAAGTTTTGTGCTTGTAACTTCCTCTCATCTGTCACTCTCTTTGACTCTGCCTTTTCCCTTTACTTACTGTCATCTGCTATCTTTCTGTCTTACTGGTCCATTCTCCTGCCTTTTTGTCTATACATTCTTACAAAGATATTTTCAGCCGAAGTCGGACATGCTGGGCTTAGCTATTTCTTAGTTAGGCGCATAACGGCAGCATGACGCATCCAAGCTCATATGACAGGAAACTGTCTGAGCAAACGAAGAAGAAGTAGTATGCTAGTTTGTCATTCCCGACCCAGATAGCAGACGAGGCAGAAGCTATTCTGGTGGACTGGGCTATAATTTATATATAGCGGAGAAACCTTACCTAGCAGGGTACCCCACCACCACCACCACCCATCCAAAAGGATTTGAGGATAGCTGGCTTTGGGGAATGGTCCTCAATGACAGACTAATCCTTTTCTTCTTCTTCGATCGCTCAGACAGCTTCCTGTCAATTATGAGCGCAGATGCGTCATGCTGCCGTTATGCGCCTAACTAAAAAATAGTTAGGCCTGGCAGCAAGTCCGACTTCGGCTGGAGGAAATGTTTATGAAAGCGTTTCTTGAAGACAAAAAAAAAGCAGCAGGAGAATGGACCGGTGAGGCAGAAAGATAGTAGATGATAGAAAGCAAAAGGGAAAAGGCAGAGTCAAAGAGAGTGACAGATTAGAGGAAGTTACAAGCACAGAACTTCCAGAAGGTGAGGGAACTACTTTTTAGCTGCAGCACTTCAAGCCGGTGGCCATGGCTCCTAGTTTCTCTGAGGAAGTGGACTAGTAAGTGATTCGAGGTAAGGCTTTTCTCAAGTTGTGTTTCCTGTTTTCACTCCACACAACCTGAACTCTTTTAGCGCCACATGGGGTGATTTTTGTTACGTTCTTGGTTGTCAACCGACAAGGGGGAAGTAACTTTTTTTTCTTTTTCGAGCACATATGCATTGTTTTCAACGGCAGAAACTAACAAAAAGCTCTGAAAACAGACAAACATATGGCAGGGTGCTTGGCAGTGAATGTCTTCGCGTATGGTGGGAGCGCAAGGTGATGTCTTGGGTGAATAATTAGAGTCGCCCATGGTGCTAGAAGAGCTAAGGGGAACATTGGTCGAACCAGTCCCACTATCACCCCCTGCCAGCAGAGGGAGCCCCCGCTATCCCAAAGGCCTGGGCAAAAAATGGGTTCATGCTGGAGATGCCTGGCCCAAACTACATCCCCACTCTTGTCAGCAGGCATCAGAGTAGTCTGTGGCCCAATTCTCTGTAAACCGCGGAAAAAGTGACATCAAGGCCCTAGACTACTATAGAGGGTAAACAGTTCAATTGGTTCCCAGCATGACCAAAAAGGATTAATATAGTGAGAAATCACTTTGAAATGCTATTAACAGAAAGAAGAAAATTAAATTTAAAGTCCAAACCTCTGAGAGTTGAAGCCAATCCTCTGTCAGAAATTCTCAATCCTCTGAAATTTGCAGATCCTCTAACAATTCTGATGCCTGCTCAGCCCAGACAATGAGGCTTTATACTGAAAATACTCTGCCCCTGTCTCGTGCCCTGAGATGCGAACGCCACCTACTTAACATTATTGCCCTTGCCTGTCATGAAGTAGTAGTATATAGCCACAGAAAATGATCTGCCCCTGACTCGCCGCTAGGTGGCATGAGCAGTTCGGGCCTAAAATTATTGCCCTTTATTGTTGGCAAGAAGTAGTATAAAGCCCTATTTCAGGACAATTTGTGTTGTCCATGATGACAGCATCAGTGCAGTCTGGGGGTGTGCAGAGCGGAGGATTTTCCGGCACAGCCCGGGCAGGAGTGGAGGGTGTGGTGGGTGAACAGGTCACAGTCCAGACAGGAGTGGAGGTCCATGATGATGACAGCGTCAGTGCAGTCTGGGGGTGTGCAGAGCGGAGGATTTTCCGGCACAGCCCGGGCAGGAGTGGAGGGTGTGGTGGGTGAACAGGTCACAGTCCAGACAGGAGTGGAGGTCCATGATGATGACAGCGTCAGTGCAGTCTGGGGGTGTGCAGAGCGGAGGATTTTCCGGCACAGCCCGGGCAGGAGTGGAGGGTGTGGTGGGTGAACAGGTCACAGTCCAGACAGAACAGCTCCCCACACTTCTCACACTGGTACACCTGGGAACATTAACAACAACATCACACCTCAATCCCCCCCGAAGACTGAGTGTGGCTGCCTACATGGCGGGGGTAATCGAAAACGGCCACACACGTAATGTTCTCATCCCTAGCTCATGCATTTATACGATCAAGTGCTTTGGCTGTTGAGATGATCCCTGGAGTCTTTTAGCCAGGGTACATCATCAACAACAACAACAACGCCTCAATAATTATATGTAGCGATATCAGGACACAATGCATAGCCTGTTCTAAAAAACAATTAACTTGTTTTGGTTTTTTACCATTACGCGCTTGTGTGTACGGCAATTTTTAAGACAAATCTGAAAAAAATAAAAGAGAAAAACCAAGAAAAAGGCGCCCTCGTTTACAAGGCAATACGAGCCTGGCAAAAGAAAGTCAAAATCTGAAGCCCATATGTCTTCAGTAAACGCTTCCTGACTGCTATTACTGCAGTCATAAATGAGAGTATGCTCCCTTTTCAAATCCGCAAAGTTCTGTTTGTGTGATTTCCTGTTGTGTTTGAACTTTTCTCATGAAAACTGGTAGAATGATGGCATTTTAAGCTCTACAATGCTGATTGTTATGTCCGATGAAGGGCTATGGCATCTGTTGGACAGTATCTCGGATGATAACAGGGACTTTGAATGATTTTAAAGTGAGTATCCGTTGTGTCGGTGACTCGTGGACAGTGTCTAAATGTTCTTATAAGTTCTTTCAAATGAACAGGCCAATGCTTTTTCCACAGCTAGGCTAGACTTCAGACTGCGGTTTTTTTAAAAATGGCCGACAGTCACCCTACCAACTTTGAAATGCTCGTAACTCTGGAACGAATAAAAGTACAAGAATGGTTCTTGTATCATTCAAAACAGAATAGTCTGAAGTTTCGAACTGTGTAATTATATCAGAATGGTCAATTTGAAAACTCACAAATTACTCCAGCCTTACACTCAAACAAAACATACATAAACAAAAGGAGAAATGAAAGAAGATTACGGGTTTTTACTTCACGTTTAGACATAGGGAAGTGGTAGATGACTTTTTTTATATAAAGACTTTATATAGAAAAACTCTACACCGATTGGTTGATTGGTATTTGGTTACCCCACAACAAACGACAACAAAAGCAAAGTCAGAGGAAAACTTGTGGTCTAAGGGAGCGAAGCGAGTTTAGACAAGCGCTTAGAGCTTAAAGATTACGCGCTATAAAAGTTGTCTTAATAAATAAAATGACCAAGATTTACTTCCCTTGAAGCAAATGCATCAAATTGACAGCCACCTATTAATTCAGGACATTTAAGGCCGGAATGAATTAAAACACTACAGGACAGATATATCTCCAGACCATTCTATCACACTAAGCGGAGTCGAAAACAAAAGCTCTTCAATTTTATAATAATTAAGAAAAGATAATCTCTCAGGGTTTTTTCCCCTAGGCAGTGAAGGGGTTAATAACTACAGAAAGAACAAAACCAACCACTCCACGACTGACCTGAGGTTCCACAATCTCCACCTGACAGCCAAAACAGCACCTGCAAACCACAGCACACAGCGTTAGCCAAGGGCCTCCTACACTACATACCATTCTGATCTGATTCTTCTTCTTTTTTTCTTTTTTTTAAAGCCGGGGATCAGAGCTGTGTGTTTCCTTTAGTGTGGGAAACTCAGCTGTGGGAATCTTGTTTTCTACTTTTCACTCAGTTCCTCTCCTGTACATTAACCTGAACATGCATTACTCTCTCTCTCTCTCTCTCTCTCTCTCTCTCTCTCTCTCTCTCTCTCTCTTCTTGGAAGTCGCCGGCGGTAGCCTTTCTTTGGGGCCCACAATCATTAAATTGATCATTCTGGCACCCTCAGGAAAAAAAACTGAAAAAAGGGGGGTCGGTTCCATCTGATACTGGGCCTAAGCTGCTGCATGGACATAGGGGTGTTCGGGTTTAGTGACCCAGACAGCTCGTGCCCGCTGCTCAGGTCTGAGCGTGATGCTGCATCCTGGAAACACGGTGTGGAGGGGTTGAGGGAGCGGGGAAGCGGGGTGGAGGGGGGGCTGATGGGCTTATTGATGATTCCCTTGCACCGCTGACCCACTGAGGGTGACAGCAGTGAATTGCAATGTATTGTTGTTTGTTGTTTTCGTTCCCCAGCTTAACACTCTGGGGGGCACACACACCCAGTGCCATGTGAACATTTCGCATGGCCTTGGGTAGGACCTGCCACATGGGCGGCCATACTCCGACTGCAGGGGACTTCGCTCCATTGATGGAGCCACCCACACGATCACTCCACCCGTGGAGTGACAACAACCAACAATTCTTTATGGCGTGTAAGGAGAACTGCCACTGGTAAAGACAGCTTCCATTGGGCACAGCCGCATCATTTTAACCCTTTCACTGCCAATGTCGCATTTATGCACCACAATGGTTTAACACCTACATCATTAAAAGGCGTGTAGGGAGAACTGCCACTGCTAAAGACAGCTTCCATTGGGCACAGCCGCATCATTTTAACCCTTTCACTGCCAATGTCGCATTTATGCACCACAATGGTTTAACACCTACATCATTAAAAGGCGTGTAGGGAGAACTGCCACTGCTAAAGACAGCTTCCATTGGCACAGCCGCATCATTTTAACCCTTTCACTGCCAATGTCGCAGTTATGCACCACAATGGTTTAACACCTACATCATTAAAAGGCATCAAACCAGGGCTGTTATCTGAAGACCCTATTTTCTTAATACTGTGAGGCAAGGATAGGCATAATGTTATCAATATCACAGAGGAATTCACAATTTTGCAGATAATTTTTTTTCTCTACCCAGTTAAGCTTAAAGGTATTTTTTGGCTGAAAAATGGCAGGCGGTGAAAGGGTTAATATTGGCCATGGATCAATTTCACTTGCATCACATGTACAGACACAGTGAATAGCCAAGGACCCTCGTCCATGAATGCAATGTGACTGTGACGATGTGAGTCATGATTCATGTGAAATTCATGTTTTGGGGCTACTGGAGTACAGCGAGCAAAAACAGCAGAATTATTTTTACATGGAAGTATTTCACATGAATCAGGACTCACGTGGTCCAATCGGATCGCATCCCCATAAGATTTTTACGCGTGTGTGGCGCCGGCTTAAGGGTCACAACAACATGCGCACACTGACAGCACACATCAAATCAACTCTAAATACACATTTTCAAACTTGGGGTAGACATTTGTAACAAGCCTTAGGCCGTGTACACACATAAGCGGATATTCCATGCGGAAACCCGTGCGCAATCCATAAATAAGTGAAACAAAGAAGGGAAAAGATTTGCGCAGGTGTCCGAATTTCCCCAATATGCATAAACCTTTATCCTTCTTTCTTCCACTTATTTAGGGTTCTCCGTACGGAACTTACGCGTCTAATGTGAACCCGGCCTAAAGCTTATACTAATATAGTCACTGTTAAAACAAAAACACATCAATTCTAATATAGTAGTGAATAGTACTCCACAGGCATTTCAACCTCTGATAAATCGACAAACCCAAACGCTCAGGTTCGCAGAGCTCGAGAAGGCACTTGGAGACGCACGTAACAGATCAGTGCGATATTCAGGACAGGAAGACTCAATGGATTTGAAGCAGAGAGAAGCGATTTTGAAAGATAATATTCTTTCGTGAACACAAAACAGGGAGCCAGTAGAGAGAACTCCAGCAACGGAATGCATTAAAATCATAGGAAATTAATAGTCATGTTACCCTTTTCACATCCAACTTGAACAGAAAAAGTCTGACGGGAAAAAATATGAACTAACATATAAACTTTATTCTGCTAAATCTTTCCAATCTTTAAAACAGCTCTTAAAACTCACCTCTTCCAGCAATACCTCTGATTTCTTCCTTGTCCTGTTTCCTGCCTTAAAAACTATGTTCCCCACATTGTGTGTGTGGGTGTGCGGACATGTGCATGTGCGTGTTGTGGCTGTGTGCATGTTTGTGATAGTTAATATTGTAGTAGCTTATTTATGATCTATGAATTTAGTTAAATAATTGTGAAGCGCCGTGAGCTCAAGAGAGAAAGGGCGCTCTATACATGTTAGTTATTATTATTATTATTATTATTATTATTAAAAAGTGCTGCAGAAATCGTTTTACTTACACAGGCAAGGAGGCTTCTGGCAGTTCAGACACCAGCAGTTCACTGAAGGGGGGAGGGGGGAAGAGGTGGTGGTAGGACCGGGCGAGGTGGGGGGCTGACACCAAGGTTAGGCCTGGAACATCGCCATCATCATCGTCATCAATGTTATCATCATCGTCATCAATGTTATCATCATCGTCATCATCACCAATGTCATTATTATCATCATCATCGTCACCAATGTCATTATCATCATCATCGCAACCAATGTCATTATTATCATCATCATCACCAATGTCATTATTATCATCGCCATCGTCACCAATGTCATTATTATCATCATCGTCATCATCACCAATGTCATTATTATCATCATCATCATCACCAATGTCATTATTATCATCATCGTCATCGTCACCAATGTCATTATTATCATCATCATCGTCACCAATGTCATTATTATCATCGTCATCATCTTCACCAATGTCATTATTATCATCATCATCGTCACCAATGTCATTATTATCATCGTCACCAATGTCATTATTATCATCATCATCATCGTCACCAATGTCATTATTATCATCGTCACCAATGTCATTATTATCATCATCATCGTCACCAATGTCATTATTATCATCGTCACCAATGTCATTATTATCATCATCACCAATGTCATCATCATTATCACCAATGTCATTATTATCATCATCATCGTCACCAATGTCATTATTATCATCATCATCGTCACCAATGTCATTATTATCATCGTCATCGTAACCAATGTCATTATTATCATCATCATCATCTTCACCAATGTCATTATTATCATTGCCATCATCACCAATGTCATTATTATCATCATCATCATCATCACCAATGTCATTATTATCATCGCCATACTCACCAATGTCATTATTATCATCGTCATCATCTTCACCAATGTCATTATTATCATCATCATCGTCACCAATGTCATTATTATCATCGTCACCAATGTCATTATTATCATCATCATCATCGTCACCAATGTCATTATTATCATCGTCACCAATGTCATTATTATCATCATCATCATCACCAATGTCATTATTATCATCGTCACCAATGTCATTATTATCATCGTCACCAATGTCATCATCATTATCACCAATGTCATTATTATCATCATCATCGTCACCAATGTCATTATTATCATCATCATCATCGTCACCAATGTCATTATTATCATCGTCATCGTAACCAATGTCATTATTATCATCATCATCATCTTCACCAATTTCATTATTATCATCATCATCGTCACCAAAGTCATTATTATCATAATCATCATCACCAATGTCATTATTATCATCATCATCATTATCTTCATCATCATTATCATCCTCACCAACATCATCATTATCCTCATCCTCCTCCTCTTCACCATCATCGTCACCATTATCATTATTAACATCATCATCATCACCATTAACATCACCAACATCATGGTCATTATCACTACTGAAATGGTGAGGGGGGGGGGAGGGGGGGGGGAAAGGTGTGGGGTACGATGAACAGGGCCTAATGTGACATAATAGAACTGGTTGACCATCCATCCTCCTAACATCCAACCTGTAATACAGGGCCTAATGTGACATAATAGAACTGGTTGACCATCCATCCTCCTAACATCCAACCTGTAATACAGGGCCTAATGTGACATAATAGAACTGGTTGACCATCCATCCTCCTAACATCCAACCTGTAATACACATAGATAACAAAGACACTGAATGAGTATGAAGAGGAAAAGAGAAACAGAGAGATAGTGAATGTGTGTGTGTGTGTGTGTGTGTGTGTGTGTGTGTGTGTGTGTGTGTGTGTGTAACAGTGTGTGTGTGTGTGACAGTGTGTGTGTGTGTGTGTGTGTGTGTGTGTGTGTGTGTGTGTGTAACAGTGTGTGTGTGTGTGTGTGTGTGTGTGTGTGTGTGTGTGTGTGTGTGTGTGTGTGTGTGTGTGTGTGTGTGTGTGTGTGTGTGTGTGTGTGTGTGTGTGTGTGTGTGTGTGTGTGTGTGTGTGTGTGTGTGTGTGTGTGTGTGTGTGTGTGTGTGTGTGTGTGTAACAGTGTGTGTGTGTGTGTGTGTGTGTGTGTGTGTGTGTGTGTGTGTGTGTGTGTGTGTGTGTGTGTGTGTGTGTGTGTGTGTGTGTGTGTGTGTGTGTGTGTGTGTGTGTGTGTGTGTGTGTGTGTGTGTGTGTGTGTGTGTGTGTGTGTGTGTGTGTGTGACAGTGTGTGTGTGTGTGTGTGTGTGTGTGTGTGTGTGTGTGAGACAGTGTGTGTGTGTGTGTGTGTGTGTGTGTGACAGTGTGTATGTACATATGTGTGTCTGTGTGTGTGTGTCTGTGTCTGTGTGACAGTGTGTATGTGTGCGTGTGCGTGTGCGCATGCGTGCGTGCATGCGTGCGTGCGTGTGTGTCACAGAGTGAGTAAGAGAACTCAGTGCGCACACACACACACAACACACGTGCACACACACACACACACAACACACGCGCACACGCACACGCACACACACACACACAGATGGCCACACTAACCGCAGGCCTTGCACTCTATGGGCAGCTCGCAGTATTTACTCTTGCACTGGGGACAGAAGTAGCCGTTGCTGCCAAACCCCTCGGTGCCGGATCGATCCAGGTGACTGGAAACAAACACATGCACGCAGCGCCAGCATACTTCAATCAATCCGTTTATCTTGTCCTTTACAAGGATAATTGCTTTGCGGTCAATATACACTCATACACATAAACGACACAAATTCTATATAATGACATGTAAATGCTTACTGTATTTTTCGGATCATTAGGTGCTGCTTTGTATAAGACTAATAGGACAATTTTCAAGAAAAATCTGAAAAAATCAAAGTAAAATGCGCCCTCGTTTATAAGGCGATACACACCTCGCAAAAGAAAGTCAAACGTTGAAGCCCGTACGCGTCTTGCAAACACTTACCGACCGCCATTACTGCTGTCATAAGCGAGAGTTGGCTCCCCTTTCAAATGATTGAACTTCCGTTTGCGCTGCTTCCTGTTGATGTGTTTGGACAATTCTTCGCGAAAACTGATAGAATTATGCTTTTTACATCCAATGAAGGGCTATGGCATCTGTTTGGACGGTATTTCGGACGACAATAGGGATTTTGAAGCATTTTATCGTCGTCGCATCAGTGACTCGTTACCACTTTCGATGCTTGATTCACAGTAGACTGAACTGAACACGGCAATCGCTGCCTCTCGTCTCACGATTTTGTTCACTAATAGGGCGCCCTTGTTTAATAGGCGCATAGGTCGTATTTGGAGAGAGAAAAATATCGCCTAATAACCCGAAAATTATGGTACATTAAAATCTACATATAATTATTTTTTTTCAAAAGTGTAGCCCAGTTCCTCACCCATCCTCACCCATCCTCACCCATCCCCACCCATCCTCACCCATCCCCACCCATCCTCACCCATCCCCACCCATCCCACCCATCCCCACCCATCCTCACCCATCCTCACCCATCCTCACCCATCTAAGAACGCTCTCTTCAACCACTGTGCGCCCTCTTGCATACTGCCCCTCACAACGTTCCTGGCGATCAAACATAAATCCTAACACAACAAAACAACCTCACTTTCTCTTCTCCCCCTCCCCCTCCCTCTCTGTCTCTCCCTACTCCAACCTCAAAGCCCCCCCCCCCCCCCCCACCACCACCACCACCACCTCCCTTTCTTTCTTTTTTGCACATATACAGTAGAACCTCCCTTATAAGACCTTCAAAAATCATCCATAATGAGGTCTTATAAGGGACGGGTCTTACAAGGGAGGTAATTTTAATACTTACAAAGAGGGGCAATGTCTCGGAGAAGTAGGTCTTATTTGGGAGGGAGTCTTATAGCGGGAGGTCTTATAAGGGAGGTTCCGCAGTATAATGCTATGCACACTTCAATGATCTAAAACAAATAAAACTAGACACAAAACATTGATTAAATGAGCGCAACCTCACACACACTTAGGCAAAATTACACACACACACACATACACACACACACACACACACACACACACACACACACACACACACACACACACACACACACACACACACACGACATTCAAACTGAAACATGGTAAGGGCCTACAATACATGTACCATATTTTGATGACTATAAGGAGCACCCCCACCACCCCAAATTTTACATAAAATTCAGATTTGGCTTTAGTCATTTCTTATTACATAAGTAGTTATATTAATGATAATAAGGCGCAGGGATCTCAGTCTGGGGGAAAAAGCATCGCCTTATAGTCTGAAAAATATTCAAAAAGTATTCAACATCACATTGGGAGAGACACACACGCACACGCGCATGCACACACACGCACACACACACACACATTTTATTCACTTTCAAACTCTACTCACCACATGCACATGGAGGCTTTCTCCTCTGAGTTTTTGTCTCCAGTCAAACTGTGATGGGGAAAGCCTGCAAAATGAAACAACCAATCATATCACTGGAATATGATCATGTGATGGGAAACAACCCATCAAAGCCTGCGAAATACAACTACCAATCACATCACATATCTTTGATCATGTGATGGGAAACAACCAATCAAAGCCTGCAAAATCTAACTACCAATCACATCACATATCTTTGATCATGTGATGGGAAACAACCAATCAAAGCCTGCAAAATCTAACTACCAATCACATCACATATCTTTGATCATGTGATGGGAAACAACCAATCAAAGCCTGCAAAATCTAACTACCAATCATATCACAGGTCTATGATCATGTGATGAGAAACAACCAATCAAAGCCTGCGAAATGAAACTACCAATCACATCACAGGTTTTTGATCATGTGATGGGAAACAACCAATCAAAGCCTGCAAAATCTAACTACCAATCACATCACAGGTCTTTGATCATGTGATGAGAAACAACCAACCAAAGCCTGCAAAATGAAACTACCAATCACATCACAGATCTTTGATCATGTGATGTGAAACAACCAACCAACATTAAAACCAAAGGAACCAATAGAATGAAAGGAAGTCTTTAATAAATGTGACAGAGAAACAACCATCCGAATCCAACTTTTGCTTCATCATCTAGTGGGGAGGACATTAAAAAAAACGCCACGCAACAAAGGATTGATCGGGTGATCAAAAAAGACGCAGGTCTTTGATCATGTGATGGAAAACTGCCTATCCAATCACAGGAGATCTTTCAACAAGAAACGTACTAAAGAGAAAAAAAAAACACCGACAAAAACCATAAAGTTCAAGCTCATTTTTTTTAATAAACAGAAGAAGGGGAAAGGAGGGTGTCTGACAAACTGTGATATTACATGGGCTTAAAGAGTTCTTCTTCTTCTTCTTCTGCGTTCCCAGGCCATATGGCCATAATGGGTAAGGTACGTATGTGTCCGGTTTTCAGTTTTCACTGGTCTCCCCGCTGCGTACAGCCGACACATTCCGTTTTCGGAGGAGCTTAAAGAGTTAATCATACTTATTTCTATGACACATTTTACTGCATCGGAGAATCCATTACTAATACAAGCAAACAATAGAAGAGAATTAAAAGACAAGTGAATAAATGGACATGTGTGAAACTAAAAGCAGAACAGACAGACAGGCAAATAGATAAACAGATTTTGATAGAGAGAATTGGTAACAGATATAATCAAATCACAGATTAAGACGCAGAGACAGATAAACAAATGGAGATAAACATTCTTCTTCTTCTTCTTCGATCGCTCAAACAGTTTCCTGTCAATTATGAGTGCAGATGCATCATGCTGCCGTTAAGCGCCTAACTAAGAAATATTTATGCCCAGCAAATCCGACTTCGGCTGGAGGAAATCTTTTTGAAAGTGTTTCCTGAAAAAAAGGCAGAAGAATGGACCAATAAGGCAGAAAGATAGTAGATGACAGTAAGCAATGGGAAAAGGCAGAGTCAAAGAGAGGGAGAGATTAGAGGAAGTTACAAGGACAGAACTTCCAGAAGGTGGGGGAACTATTTAAACAAAAGACGGGGGGAAGATAACATTCAAATGAAAACATCCACCCACACAACATCAACTCATAGAACCACCTACCCATTTTAATGAGGGAAGACTCTGTGTTTGCCTGGAACATACAGACAAACCCAACAATTACTCGCCTTGGCTGTCAGACCAATTGACATAGGCTGGCTAGAACACCAAGGCTACATCAAAATGTTGTTATGCTCTGCATAGTAGTTGTTCTTTCCCTGGCATAAAGACTCCAGGGATCATCCTAACAGCCGAAGCAATTGAACACTATGGTACAAATGCACCAGCTAGGGATGAGAACATTACGTGTGTGACCGTTTTTCCATGACCCCACCACATGGGCAGCCACACTCTGACTTCGGAGGACTCTGCATAGTTATGCGGGGGATTATCTTCAGCCATGACAAGCTCCTAGCATAACATCATCAGTCTCCAAAATCCTCCGAAGTCGGAATGTGGCTGCCCACGCGGTGGGGTAATCAAAGATGGTCACACACGTAATTTTCTCATCCCCAGCTGGTGCATTTGTTCCACAGTGTTCAAGTGCTTCGGCTGTTGAGATGATCCCTGGAGTCTTTAAGCCAGGGTATGACAACAACAACAACCCTACAATGACGTAAAGCAGGTTTCATTAACCCCTTCACTGCCAGAGAAAATTTGAGAAAGTGCCTACTGTATTATAATAAAATGAAAAAGAGACCTTACACTTAATCTGAAGGAAAAAAAGGTCTAGAGATACACCTTTCATGACTCGTCCAAAACAAAAACCATCATTCCAGGGCTATGACATAAAAAGTTATGACATCATCAATGACATCATACACCCCGGGTAGTAGGGGGGGGTGGTGCAGGGAAGGGGTTAAACAAATGGACCACTCAATCAATTTCAATTTCAATTTTTTTCAATTTCCTCTTCTTCTTCTTCTGCGTTTCATATGGCCATAATGGGTAATATACGTAGGTGTCCGTTTTTCAGTTTCCACTGGTCTCCCTGCTGCATTCAGCTGATTCAATTCCAATTTCGTAGAAGATTTCATTTAATTTTCAAAATGGGGAGAGCAAAGGAGACACAGAGAGATACAAGAGAGAGGCACAGAGACAGACGGACAAAAACGGTGTTTGTTTCACATCTAAATTGTTTACAATCGGGACTTTCCTGGTATTGCAGTACCTCCAGGATCGTCCCACCATCTTTATAACTGTTAATGTCCCACATGCGCCCGTTCCAGGCCGGAGGACGTTGATCGGATTTTCAACAGACGGACAAAATCATTGAGGGAAAGAAACAGAGACAGAGGGAGAAAGACAAAAGGGAGAGAGAAAGGTGGAAATGCCTATGGAGAGAGAAAAGGGGGGGAGGGGGGCAGGGGAGACAGTGAGAGAGAGAACAGAGATAAAAAGACACACAGAAACAGATAGAGAGAGACAGACACAATGCTTGCAGTGGCAGGCCGCGGAGAGACAACTTAACACATTGGTGACAGGTCGCAACTTTAGTAGGAACTGCAGTACATTCTGTGTGGACGGGTCGCGACTACAGTAGGATCACGGTATACGGTACAAAACTCGTGTGTTATTTTCCAGTACAGAACACAGTTCGTTCTGTGAGTTATTTCCCTTGTTCGATTACTTCCGTTTCTCGAATTCCCTTGCTTTCGATGTACAATTTGACAGCAATTAGTGATGAAAAATGGCATATAAACGAAGTCTTACGAGAGAGGAGATTCTTCAACTGCTTGACTTGGATGAACCTGATGACAGGGACCCAGAATTATTATTTTTCTGACTCTGAAAGCGACGAAAGTAGTGAGGATGATTGTGAAACTAGTGACAGTGTGCCTGTGGCTTCGACAAGTCAAGAGACTGAGTCTGTTGGTCGTGGGAGGCCAGGGTAAACAGACTGCATGTAAACAATCAATCGTTCCCGTTTTTCAAGTCGGCATGTAAAAAGCGTTATTCCTATCTACTTATAAATTACATATGCAAATTAAACAGCCTTTTTTCAGTAAGTAACCAAAATTTGGTCGCAAAAGGACATCATTCAGCTACGTAAGACGCGTTTGTTTACAACCACCCAATTTCTATGAGTAGTACCGCGGCAGGCTCGGGCCTGCACTGAGAATAGGCTGAGGCAGCGTCAGTCACAATAGTGTTAATCCTTGAAATGAGACTGAGTCATGATATAATATGATGACAGATCGATGATCAGGCCATAGGCCTTTGATCTGGTCGTGTTGATCCAAAACTTTTGTTCACAATATTTTCACTTGTTCATGTAAGTGACTCACACAGAGAGAGAACTGAGGTAGAGCGACAGAGAGACACACACAGACGGAGAGACAGAGACAGAGACAATGCTTACAGTGGCGGGCGGGGGAGAGACATGCAGCTTCAGCAAATCCTTGAAATGAGACTCGTCCAGAATGACATTGTACTGCCCTGCAAAACGAAATATAAAAAAAGAAATGAACACAAAAGAAACATCAAAACAAATACAAATTAAATATCAGTTAACCAGCATGAAAATGACAAGAAAAAGATATATATCAAATTTTAGGTTGTGCAGCAAAATTACTCGTATGGAAAAATAATCATAAAATGCTATGAAAGACCAAAAAAATACATCTACTGTATTTTTCAGGCTATAAGCCGCTACTTTTTTCTTCAATTTTGACCCCTGTGGATAAAACAACGATTGCGGCTAATTTGTGAATATTTCCCCTTCCGTATATTAGGCTGGTCGTTAACTAAATTTCACCACTTTTATGCACTTTTTTTTTTATCCCTGAGCAGTTTATGATCAAAGTTTGAACTGAAACAGTCGCGATCGTGTCGATCTTTACAAACTCTGTGCAAATGAAAATGCGAAGTCAACTTCCAAGTTGAAACTAGGTGATCGGTCTCACTCCACAAGTTCGAACTAAGTGATTGGTCCCCACTTTACAAAAAAGTAGTTGAGAAGCAGCTCCTTTGCGTTTTTAAACCGATAAATCGGCATTAGCATCTGCACTGAAACACTTGCTGAATGCAAGCAACTCACAAAATCCAATAAATGAAAACAGCAGGCGCATTAGTGCTTGCCGTCATTACGTATGTGCAGAGTGCGCTGCGCCATTTTGTTTAATGTTCAATGTCAGCCGAGTGCGGAGTTGGATGCGCGGTGAAAGTTTCGTGTGCACAAACTTTGACTGAAAATGAACTGCCAGTGCGTTACTTTATCTTGTTTTGTGTTGTGTTATGTCGTTGTGCAGAATCCGGTATTCAGTAGGTCCATTACGGCGAAGATTAGGTCTGTACTGTATAGTTTGTGTGTGACTGCAACACAGTCAATCAGTTGCCGTGGCTTTCAACCGTTCATCCGATCGTTGGCTCAGGTTAGGGTTTTTTTTCAGTCTCTTGCAGCTTAGACACTGAATGCGGCTTTATCGTTGTTTTTTCCAGAACCTTTTAGTCAAATTCAGGGGTTGCGGCATAGACAAGGGTGCGATTTGTAGACCGGAAAATACGGTACACAGTTATAACAACAATCTTTTTCTTTAACTCTTTCTTTTAAAAATAATAATATCAAGCAATGACAAAACACTAAGCCATCAATAAGAGCAGAAGCACTTTTACCATTGGTCCAATGACAGAATGACAACCAATTAAGCAACTCCATACAAGCTACAAGCCCCCTATCAGAACAGAAGCTATATTGCCATTGGTGGACTGACACAATGTGACAACCAATCAAAACGCTCAATACAAAGTGTGAATAAGAAGCTGCCTCACCATTGGTAGACTGACACATTGTGACAACCAATCAAAACACTCCGTTCAAAGTGTGAATTAGAAGCTGCCTCACAATTGGTAGACTGACACATTGTGACAACCAATCAAAACACTCCGTACAAAGTGTGAATTAGAAGCTGTCTCACCATTGGTGAACTGACACAGTGTGACGACCAATCAAAACGCTCCATACAGAGTGTAAATTCGAAGCTGCCTTACCAGTGCTGGACTGACACGTGAGTAACAACCAATCAAAACGCTCTGTATAAAGTGTGAATTAGAAGCTGCCTCATCATTGGTGGACTGATACGTGTGTAACAACCAATCAAAACGCTCAATACAAAGTGTGAATTAGAAGCTTTCTCACCATTGGTGGACTGACACAGTGTGATGACCAATCAAAACGCTCCGTACAAAGTGTGAATTAGAAGCTGCCTCACCATTGGTGGACTGACACAGTGTGACAACCAATCAAAACGCTCCGTACAAATTGTGAATTAGAAGCTGCCTCACCATTGGTGGACTGACACAGTGTTACAACCAATCAAAACGCTCCATACAACGTGTGAATTAGAAGTCGCCTCACCATTGGTGGACTGGCACAGTGTGACAACCAATCAAAACACTCCATACAAAGTGTGAATTAGAAGCTGTCTCACCATTGGTGGACTGACACAGTGTGACGACCAATCAAAATGCTCCGTACAAAAAGTGAATTAGAAGCTGTCTCACCATTGGTGGACTGGCACAGTTTCTTGAAGATGCGGATTTCGGCCGACAGACCGATGACAGAACAGCGAACGTTGTGCTCATGAAGCGTCTGGGAGAAAAACACACAACCCATTTCACAATCACTCCATGCATTGGGCACTAAATCAGTAAATGTTGTTGTTATTGTTGTCGTTGTCGTACCCTGGCTTAAAGATTCCAGGGATCATCCCAAAAGCCGAAGCACTTGAACACTATGGCACAAATGCACCAACTAGGGATGAGAACATTGCGTGTGTGACCGAGATTTTAGTTTGTTTGTTTTTTCTGTCCCATCTTCTGGGCCGTACAGTGGCGTTGCTCCCATGCCGCTCATTCTGAGTCCCAATTCGCAGCCACACCTCGACTTGTTCAGGATGCAGAATCCGAGACCAGCAGGCCAAGGGGAGCAAATCTATGTTAGGTGTGACCGTTTTTGATTACCCCGACACGTGGGCAGCCACACTCCGACTTCGGAGGATTTGGGAGACTGATGATGTTATGCTAGGAGCTTGCCATAGCTAAAGACAATCCCCACACAACCATGCAGAGCAAAACAACATTTTGATGTAGCCATGGTATTCTAGCTTCTAACTACATGAAAGACATACAAGGTGCTTCTTCTTTCTTCTTCTTCTTCAATCGCTCAGACAGTTTCCTGTGAATCATGTAATATGAGCGCAGATGCGTCATGCTGCCGTTATGCGCCTGACTAAGAAGCAGTTAGGTCCAGCATGTCCGCCTTTGGCTGGAGAAAACCTTTGTAAGAAGAATCTATTGGAGAAAAAAGGTATGAGAATGGACCAGTAAGACAGAAAGATAGTAAGGGGAAAGGCAGAGTCAAAGAGAGTGACAGGTTAGAGGAAGTTACAAACACAGAACTTCCAGAAGATGGGGAAACTATTTGTACGAAAAACCTCCCCAGTATCCCCACGGGGGGGGGGGAGGTGCTTCAGTTAGTGAAAAAGTGTAAGATAATCTCCTGTCATAGGAGTGCAGATGCGTAATGCTGTCGTTATGCGCCTGACTAGGAAGTAGTTAGGACCAGCATGACCGTCTTCAGCTCGAGAAAAGTTTTGTAAGAGATTTAGAAGTTCTGTGCTTGTAACTTCTCTAATAACTTTCTGTCATCTACTATCTTTCTGACTTATCGGCCCATTTTCCTGCCATTTTTTCTTTTTAAATCTTCCAAATAATTTTCCCCTTTGTGCTCTTCCGAATTTGGAATATGTCAGCTGTATGCAGTGGGGAGACCATTGAAAACTGAAAACTGGACACATATGTCCCTCACCCATTGTGGCCTTATGGCCTGGGAATGCAGAAGAAGAAGACCAGTAAAGCAGAAATGTAACAGATGACAGTAAACAAAGGGAAAAGGCAGAGTCAAAGAGAGTGATAGATTAGAGGAAGATACAAGCACAGAACTTCCAGAAGGTGGGGGAACTATTTGTACAAAAGACAGCCCCTGGTGTCCCCATGGAGAGGGGGGGGGGGGGGGGGGGGGGGGGGTAGAGCATTTTGTACCTTGATGGTGGTGTGAATGTCGGTGGGGTCGCATGTCGTCAGACTTCCTGCGATGATGAGAACTTCACGACTGGCATGACCCGGCATGTGCCTGCCAAACATCATCATCATCACTGTTATATCATCATCATCATGGCTATCATCACCATCACCTTCATCATCATCATTGTCATCACTGTTATGTTATGTTATCATTGTCATCATCATCATGGTTATCATCACCATCACCTTCATCATCATCATTGTCATCACTGTTATGTTATGTCATCATTGTCATCATCATCATGGTTATCATCACCATCACCTTTATCATCATCATCACTGGTATCACTATCATCATCATGGTTATCATCCTCGTCATATTCATCATTATTACCAACATCACCTTCATCATCATCATCACTGTTATATCATCATCACTATCATCATCATCACCATAATCATCTTCATCCTCACCCTAATCCTCCTCCTCCTCCTCCTGACTGTTATCATCATCATCATCATCAGATTTCTTTTTCGGCAAGACAGATTTTTTTCCGGCAGAAAAGCAATGTCAGCTGTCAGCTGAAATTTGTTGTTTGGCGGACAATTCCCATCCCGACTGCTGTTGTGTTCACCTCAGCGTCTGCAGCGCCAGATCCAGGGAGTTCTGCAGAGACAGTTCCCCCTGACACGGCTTGGAGGCCAGGGTCTGGAGCGCCGTGATGTGGCGCCGGGGGTTGCCTGGGGAAACGCACAATGTCACAGTACATGACAGACTGTGATAAAAACCAATCACAAAGTCATGCAGCTTGATTCTGAAACCAGTGGAACCTCCCTTTTAACACCTTCACAAATCATCCAAATTAAGGTCTTAAAGACCCCCCACGTCACATGTCCTCTTATGCTAGGAAGATTTCTTACCAGTTATAAGATGGAAAACACGTGAAAACCGTGATTTAGACACGTGACGTGGTGGGTCTTTAAGTCCCCCAGTGGGGATACGGGCGGAGGGGGGGGGGGGGCTTTCGCACAAATAGTTCCCTTCTGGAAGTTCTGTGCTTGTAACTCCCTCTAATTCTGTCACTCCCTTTGGCTCTGCCTTTTCCCTTTACTTATTGTCATCTGCTATTTTTATATCTATTATTTTTCTATCTATAGCAAAACAGATGTAATACAATTCCCAGTGACTGTAGAATCAAAACTAGAAGAAAACATTTACAAACACTGTTTTCTGCTTATCAGAAGCTTATCCTTAAATTATGGAAGATAAATTTGACTTTGAAAAAACATCCCATTTCTGCCTGATTTTCTACCTTGTCTTATCACAATTACTGTCCCGATACAGCTTTGTAGCGATTCTTGGGGGCTGCCAACACACACACCACACACACAAACACTCACGACACACACAGAGACAGACACACACACACAGACACACAGATACACACACACACACACACGCACACAGACACACACACACACACATGCACAGACAGACAGACAGACAGACAGACAGACAGACAGACACACACACACACACACACACACACACACACACACACACACACACACACACACACACACACACACACACACACACACACACAGTCTACCTCCCAGTTCGGTGACTTTGTCGGCTCTTTTGTTGCGAGAAATCAGGATTCCCAGCTGACTGATTGGGTTCTGGTCAAAATATTCCTCCACATAGTTCTCCAACAACTGTGGAAACATCATCATCATCATCATCATCATCATCATCATCGTCATCATCATCATCATCATCATCATCATCATCATCATCGTCATCATCATCATCGTCACCATCATCATCATCGCCATCATCATCATCATCATCATCATCATCATCATCATCATCATCATCATCATCATCATCATCATCATCATCATCATCATCATCATCATCATCATCATCATCATCATCGCCATCATCATCATCGTCATCATCATCGCCATCACCATCGTCATCATCATCATCAATATCATCATCGTCATCATCATCATGGTAATTGACTGATGGGTTCTGGTCAAAATATTCCTCCACATAGTTCTCCAATAACTGTGGAAACATCATCACCATCATCATCATCGTCATCATCATCATCACCACCTCATCATCGTCATCATTGACTGATGGGTTCTGGTCAAAATATTCCTCCACAGAGTTCTCCAATAACTGTGGAAACATCATCACCATCATCATCATCGTCATCATCATCATCACCACCTCATCATCGTCATCATTGACTGATGGGTTCTGGTCAAAATATTCCTCCACAGAGTTCTCCAATAACTGTGGAAACATCATCACCATCATCATCATCGTCATCATCATCATCACCACCTCGTCATCATTGACTGATGGGTTCTGGTCAAAATATTCCTCCACAGAGTTCTCCAGGAACCGTGGGACAAATAGTATTAACCTTTTACAGTGAAACCTCCCTTAACCCTTTCATCGCCACTGTCGCCTCTTGGCACCACAATGATTTAACACCCATGTCACCAAAAGGCATCAAATGAGGGTCTGATATCCAGTGACCTTATGTTCTTAATTTTGGGAGGTAAGGATAGGCCCTACTTTATGCATGTCACAGAGGAATCCCCAATATTGCAGACAAAATCTTTTCTCTACTCGGGTAAGTTTAATGGAAAGTTTGGGCTGAAAAATGGCTGGTGTTGAAAGGGTTAATGAAGACCTTGAAAAATCATCCAAACTAAGGTCTTAACCCTTTCATGGCCACTGTCGCCTCTTGGCACCACAATAACTGAACACCCATGTCACTGAAAGGCATCAAATGAGGGTCTGGTATCCAATTACCTTATGTTCTTAATTTTGGGAGGTAAGGATAGGCCCTATTTTATGCATGTCACAGAGGAATCCACAATATTGCAGACAAAACCTGTTCTCTACCCAGGTAAGTTTAATGGAAAGTTTGGGCTGAAAAGTGGCTGGCGTTGAAAGGGTTAAGTGGGAGGGAGCTGTAATAGGGAGATAATTTCAATACTTACAATGAAGGGCAATGTCTCAGAGAAGTAGGTCTTAAGTGGGAGGGAGTCTTAATAGGGAGGTTCCACTGTATCATCATCATAACCATCATCATGTCTTTTCTTGCATCAATTTACACAGGAAAGCAAACTCACTCACTCTCTCTCTCTCTCTCTCTCTCTCTCTCTCTCTCTCTCTCTCTCTCTCTCTCTCTCTCTCTCTCTCTCTCTTAAAACAACAGGCATAACAACTGAAACATTTTTTACTTTGACTTTCTCTTTCTCTCTCTTTGATTGTCTCTCTTTCTCTATTTCGCTCTGTCCCCTCTCTCTCCTCCCTCCCCTCCTCTCTCTCTCTCTCTCTCTCTCTCTCTCTCTCTCTCTCTCTCTCTCTCTCTCTCTCTCTCTCTCTCTCTCTCTCTCTCTCTCTCTCTCTCTCTCTCCCTCTCTCCCTCCCTCCTCTCTCTCCCTCTCCCTCTCTTCTTTCTCTCTCTGTACCTTCAGTGAGGTGAGAATTCGTGACGGTTTGAGGTCCTGGTCATTCATGGAAGCTGACATGTCCACAACGACGAACAGATGACGCATCTGAAAACATCATGCAACTCCTTGGCAACTTAACACATTAACTCATTCGCATCGCAACGATTTTGAATTATTAAGAAAACTCACAAATCACGCCAGCCTACACACAAACAAAATGTACATAAACAAAAGGAGAAATGAAAGAAGATTACGGGTTTTTACTTCAGGTTTAGACATAGGGAAGTGGTAAATTAGACTTGTTTATATATACATTATATAGAAAAACTCTACACTGATTGGTTTCCCAACAACAAACCACTACAAAAGCAAAGTCAGAGGCAAAATTGTAGTCTAAGGGAGCGAAGCGAGTTTAGAAGTGACCAAGGTATGGTGTGCACACAGATTTACTTCCCTTGAAGCAAATGCATCAAATTGACAGCTATCTATTAATTCCGGACATAAATGGCCGGAACGACTTGAATGAGTCAACTCTTCTAGTACCATCATGTAGACATCATGTTCACGCCTTAATATTTGTGGCGGGGGTTTCTCCTGATGCGATGATGTGAGTGTTCCCGAGTGTCAATAGTGTGTGTGTGTGGAAAAAAAGGGTGGGTGGGCCGGCGTGAGCTTTTTGATTTTTACTTTAAATTGCCAAATTGTTATTAAATTATTATTATTATTATTATTATTATGCTTCTTCTTAATGCTTTGTATTACTTTTTCTTTAATATTTATAAAGCGCTCTGAGGATGAATATTTTCATCGAAGAGCGCTATATAAGGTTTATTTATTATTATTATTATTATTATTATTATGTGTTTGTCTATCTCATTATGTCAATATTTATTCTGTTATACTATAGCAATGCATGCACACTCCAAAAAAAATCATTACTCCCCTCTTGTCGGTTGAGATGCAACGAACAACCCAAAACATACAAAAACACAAGGCGCTAGAAGAGTTAAACCAGCGATGTCCTGAGGCCCTGGTCACAGAACAATGTCCTATTAAAATTGAAAATGTCCTATTGTGTCCTCCATCCCTGTCAGGGCAAATGTCCTATTAAAATTCATCACTGGCAGACTTTGTCCTATTGATTTCTGTGAGAGAAACTTTTTGACCTATTGATTTCTGTAAGAGAGAAAATGTTTGTCCTATTGATTTCTGTAAGACTAAGAGCGAGAACATTTTTGTCCTAATGATTTCTGTAAAAGCGAGAACATTTTTGTCCTATTGATTTCTGTAAGAGCGAGAACATTTTTGTCCTATTGATTTCTGTAAGAGCGAGAACATTTTTGTCCTAATGATTTCTGTAAGAGCGAGAAAATTTTTGTCCTAATGATTTCTTTTGTCCTATTGATTTCTGTAAGAGCGAGAACATTTTTGACCTAATGATTTCTGTAAAAGCGAGAACATTTTTGTCCTATTGATTTCTGTAAGAGCGAGAACATTTTTGACCTAATGATTTCTGTAAGAGCGAGAACATTTTTGTCCTATTGATTTCTGTAAGAGCGAGAACATTTTTGTCCTAATGATTTCTGTAAAAGCGAGAACATTTTTGTCCTATTGATTTCTGTAAAAGCGAGAACATTTTTGTCCTAATGATTTCTGTAAAAGCGAGAACATTTTTGTCCTAATGATTTCTGTAAGAGCGAGAACATTTTTGTCCTAATGATTTCTGTAAGAGCGAGAACATTTTTGTCCTGATTTCTGTAAAAGCGAGAACATTTTTGTGATTTCTGAGCGAGAACATTTTTGACCTAATGATTTCTGTAAGAGCGAGAACATTTTTGTCCTAATGATTTCTGTAAAAGCGAGAACATTTTTGTCCTATTGATTTCTGTAAGAGCGAGAACATTTTTGACCTAATGATTTCTGTAAGAGCGAGAACATTTTTGTCCTATTGATTTCTGTATTTTTGTCCTATTGATTTCTGTAAGAGCGAGAACATTTTTGTCCTAATGATTTCTGTAAAAGCGAGAACATTTTTGTCCTAATGATTTCTGTAAAAGCGAGAACATTTTTGTCCTAATGATTTCTGTAAGAGCGAGAACATTTTTGTCCTAATGATTTCTGTAAGAGCGAGAACATTTTTGTCCTAATGATTTCTGTAAGAGCGAGAACATTTTTGTCCTATTGATTTCTGTAAGAGCGAGAACATTTTTGACCTAATGATTTCTGTAAAAGCGAGAACATTTTTGTCCTAATGATTTCTGTAAAAGCGAGAACATTTTTGTCCTAATGATTTCTGTAAAAGCGAGAACATTTTTGTCCTAATGATTTCTGTAAGAGCGAGAACATTTTTGTCCTATTGATTTCTGTAAGAGCGAGAACATTTTTGACCTAATGATTTCTGTAAGAGCGAGAACATTTTTGACCTAATGATTTCTGTAAGAGCGAGAACATTTTTGTCCTAATGATTTCTGTAAGAGCGAGAACATTTTTGATTTCCTAATGATTTTTTTCTTGATTTTTCAGGACATTTTTGTCCTAATGATTTCTGTGATTTTTTCTTGTTTCAGGACAGTTTGTCCTATTGATTTTCTTGTTTCAGGACAGTTTGTCCTGTTGATTTTCTTGTTTCAGGACAGTTTGTCCTATCACTTTTCCATCCTCCATGCGTCACTGGTAAACAACGCATGATTTACGCAGTGCAGTGTAATGTGTAGCAGGCTAGTGTATAATGTGGTCAACAGTGATCGTGTTTACTGGTAATTATCAGTAAAATACTGATTACAAAACCAAAATACTCCCAAAAAATGTACCTGTCTGTCCCAGGGACTGATAATTCTTTTGGCAAGGACTGATAAATTGTTTTATCAGAGGCTTTGGTATTGTGGTTTTCACTGGTGTTTGTTTCCCTGGGACTGGTTTTGACACCGGTTGTCGGGGGGCATTGTCGCTGATGGGACTGGTTTTCAAAATTCCTAGTGTGATCGCTGTGGTGTAGTGTAGCATGATGTACTGTTGTGTAGTGTATTGTAGTGCAAGTGTACTGTAGTGCAAGTGTACTGTAGTGCAAGTGCACTGTAGTGCAAGTGTAGTGTCGTTTAACTCTTCTGGCACCATCCATGTGCGAATACATTCACCCGAGACATCGCTCTACACTCCCTCCAAATGCAAAGACAGTCACTGCCAAACACCCTGCCATGTGTTTTGTCTTTTTTTTTTTAAAGTTTATGTCACCGTTTCTTCCGTTAAAGCAACACATGCGCACTCGAAAATATAAGTCACTCCCCTCTTGTCGGTTGAGATGCAACGGACAACCAAGAATGAAAAAAAAAAATACATGGTGCTAGAAGAGTTAAGTGCACTGCAGCGTAAATGTTCTGCAGTGTACTGTAGGCGTGCTGTAATATTATTGTAGTGCATTATAATGTTGTGATGTGTTGCATTGCATTGTACTGCCTTTCACTGTACTATCTATGTCCTGTTACATTCCCAACCCACCCCCAAACACAACAACAACATAATACAGTTTTTATACGGCGCTGAATCTTGATAGAAATCAAATCAAAGCGCACACACACGTTAGCATTCATCACGCATTCAAACAAAAACGGAATACAAAGCGAACACACACGTATGACATAAATGGCATACAGCAGAAACAGACCTAAAGGCAAGAGAGAGAAGAGAAAGAGAGTGGAGCCTCAATGACGGGGGAACAGGTGGGTTTTGAGGTTAGATTTGAAAGCAGAGAGGGTCGGTCGCTGACGGAGGGAAAGAGGAAGTTTGTTCCAAGATGTCGGTCCTGAGACAGCAAAAGAGCGCCGACCAACAGTTGAAAGCTTATACCTAGGGATCTGGAGAGAAAGAGGGTCAGAGACTGAACGTAAAGTGCGAGCTGGCATATAGATGGAAATATTGTTGCAGAGGTAAGATGGAGCAGCTTTATGGATAGATTTATAGCAAAGGGTGTTTAATTTATACTCAATTCTGTCTGCGACAGGAAGCCAGTGCAAAGAACGGAGAAGAGGGCTAACATGATCAAACTTTTTCTTCCTAAGAAAGAAACACACACACACACACACACACACGCATACAGCAAGAGTTGTCTCACCATGCCCAGTCGCACATTGGCAGTTTTGTCCAGCAGGTGGCGCCGCTTGGCGCGACTGACGATGTCTGTGATGCTCGACTGTAAGGAGCCGCTCTCATCTTCCACCAATGCCTCCCTGTGATGATGATGATGATAATAATAATAATAATAACTAGAGGGCTTATGTTTGCCTTTGAGAGCAAACATGACAGGATTCTCCCCTCAAACAGCCGTTTGCAAGTTATTCAAAATTAAAATGTTGCCAAAATGTTGTCCTCACTTCCGGTTGGTAGTTCCAGTTCAAATTTATACCGATGTGTATGCAATGTTACTCTTAAATAAATACTGAAAATATGAAAGTATTCCGTGCAGCCGTTTTCGAGTTATTCAGGATTACAATTTGGCAAAAGTTTGCCATTTTTCGCCATATTTCGGCCAATCGGCTTAATATTGGACATTTCGCAAAAGAATAGTGTCCTACAACTTTCCAGCAAATTTCAGTGAAAAATCAGATGAAAAATAAAAAAATTCCATCAATGGAAATAAGTGAAAATGACAACCCAATTTACATAAATTTGAATAACTTCCAAACTATTTAACATATCATCACTAAACCCCTTTCTGACCTGGGCCAACATAAGGGCTACAATATCCAGTAGTTAGTTTTGTGACGTCACTTCCGGTTTTGGCTATTCCGTGAACACAAATTTACCTGCAGGTTCCTAGCCAGGGCACTTCCGGTTCGTGTTTATACCGGAAGTGTTGGAAATCTTTTTTTGAGTATGTACTGAAAAGCCGTTTTTGAGATATTCAAGATTGAAATGTTGCTGAATTTGCAGTTTTCCAGCCATATTTTGCCGAAAAATCGGCAAAATCGTTTAATGTTGCAAATTTGGTAATCCTTTTATACCCCGCAACTGTCCTGAAAATTGCAGCCAAATCGGACGAAAAAAGGGGGAAGGAGAAGAAGAAGAAAAAAACTCTTACAAATGCAATAGTATAAAGGGTAGAATTATAATAGTAATAATAATAATAAAAATGTTATAATAATGGTGCTTAACTTTAGAGAGACCCTCTCGTTTTGAACTAATGCTCCCAAGGGGATGATGAACTTTAACTGTTTCTAGTCTAAGCGGACGCTGGCGGCTGATAGCGATCTTGCCGCTTGTAGCCTGTTCGTTTGCCGGTCACCACTGTTACAGCTACAGTCTGTTGCCGCAGCGGTTATGGAGAACCGTCAAAACTGGGGTTTTTTTAATCTCTAGTTTTTCCCTAATGCGGTGTAAAGAATAATAGTACTAACTCAAAACATCTTTGAAAATGTAAGTACTGTAAAGTTTGGGTACTGCCTTATTTATTGATGCATGGCAACAGGCTATTACTTATTTAAATAAAAATAATATAAACACATTTTTTTTAAATTATACAAAATAAAAAAGCCAATTCAGCTGCCTGATGAATTTCTGTCATTCTTTTCTAAAAACGTTTTCAAGGACTCACAACGACGACTTCATTAACACACTTTTCTAATAATACATACATCATTAGGATTCACCTCTTTTTTTCCTTCCTTTTTTAAAATCTGAGGAGAATGCTACTGAAATTACAATTTTTGTGGATCTTCTGATATACCTTACAAATAATTCTTCATTAATTCATAACTTGTGATTAATACATGTATTCAAACACACACACACACACACACACACACACACACACACACACACACACACACACAGAGACACGCACACACACACACACAGAGTGACAGACACACAGAGTCACACACACACACACATACACCCACAGACTCATAGTCACACACACAGAATCACACACAGTCACACAGTGACACACACACACGTATGTATACACAGTTACACACACACACACACACACACACACACAGAGATATTTACCATGTTTTCTCATATTCAGTTTCCCAGCGGTATCCTGTCTGTTCGTCGTCAGCCATGATGAAGTGTTTGTGGGACAGCTGGTCTGTAAATAAAACATAGCATTCTCACAGTATTGACAGCAATCAATCAGATGAATGAAAATCTGCTTAACGTCCTCCGGTCTGGAACAGACATATATGGGACATTAGTAGATCTATATAAAGATGGTGGGAACGATCCTGGAGGCAATGCCCGGAGGCAGTGCAACATCAGAAAAGTCCCGAATTAGTAACAATACAGATGTATGAAATTGAACAAAGTGGGAAAACTCTCTTTCTAATTAACCCCCTCCACCAAAGTTGATTATGATACCAATCATCTAACAATGCGTGGATCAGAGCCAAAGTGAGACAAACAAAGCATCATGGTATTGCAAAACTTAGGCGTAAACACAGAGTTAGAGAGTTGAAAACTTCGACCAATGAGAGGTTAGGATAGACTCTGTCGCTAGTTACCGAAAGGCAACGCGCAACGGGATTGGTCGAGAGGGAGATAACTTGCTGCTTGCAGTTTCGAAGCAACATGGATATGATGCAGACGATCTCTTTCGAAAGATTTACTTTTTTGCTCAATTCTCGGCCATTTACAACCCTACCAGCCGCAGATCAAGGAGAACTTGGAGCATAGTTAGCAAAATATTTCAACTCGACGGATTCCGACGATGAAAACGAAACTGACCGTGACGATGACTGCCTCAAAACTGTAAAACCTGCTTCGACTCCGACTCGGCGACTGCTACACTAGTCAGTGACTAGTGCTAGGCCTAGGATGGGTAAAAAATGTTTGAACCCCGTTTTCTCAAAATGGCCATCTGCTGGGTTACCCTCTTTAACACCCCATAACTTCCTCTTTTTTTTTTAGTAGAGAAATAAATCATATATCAAAAGAAAGGTAAGTGTCTGCAGATTATGTAAATGCTAATATATCAAAATCTGCCACTTTGTGGTGATGGGTCACAACTCACATAGTAACAATGCTTTTTTTCATCCTGCCCTGTGTGTGTGTGTGTGTGTGTGTGTGTGTGTGTGTGTGTGAACTGTGTGTGTGCGTGTGTCAAGTGTGTTTAACTAGTCTAAAAGAACTCTCTTTTTTTATTTTAGCAAAGTGGAAATCGATTCAAGTGGCTACAGTAAACTATGCTGCTAGCATTTAAGTATTTTACATCACCCCCTCCTTTTAAAAAAAACCATATTCACTCGCTGATGCACAGAATGAAACGAAGCGAAACAACATTCAACCAAATTAACTCGACCTACCCTCTAGTCTTATACAAGTTATAGTAGACTACCACTTCAAGCTGCAACCTTGTTGTGTGCAGAGTTTTGGGACTTCTCTCCCTTTACGTATGCAGAGCTAAAAGCGTGATTTCGAAAACATTACCTGACTCTTCCATCTATTATGTCTTAGGTGTGGTGGCTAAGATGGTGTGGTTCCAAATAACTCATTTATTTATAGCACAAAAAAACGTTGCGATCAAACAAAATTCTACAACAGAAAGTTGCCAAA
>CM065686.1:57473011-57493135 GCA_017654935.2 Phymorhynchus buccinoides | reverse complement strand
ATGTTTGTTGGTGATGTTGCGAACTGATTTCAGTGTTGTGCTCTCTAAAACAGTGTGGGGCCGTGATGGCCCCTTTTCCCGCGGTGTTCAGAGGACTGGACTTCATACCATTCTTGATGCCTGGACCTTATAATAGACTAACATATGGTAAATGATACTGAATTTTGTGTAAATGGAGGGAGCGCCATGTAATAATGTGGCCTTATTTAGAAAAATACGGTATGTTGATGAATGTGAAGTGCTATTGTGTCCTTAACTGATCCTAAAGAAATGATATATTTATTCATTGTCTGACAGCGCGATTCGCATGTGTAGCATGGAATGTGTCCTTAAAAATCCTAATAACTACGTTGATGTCATGCCTGCGGGAAGATTGAGTGTGCGAGGAGTTTTTTTTATGGAATGTGTAGTAATAATTGTGTCCCTTAAAGCTTGGACCCTGACGGATAGTTTTTTGCAGGAAATACACACGTCGAGATCACAATAAATACACCTTTTCAAGGATCGGAACCACTCACTTTGCTCTGGTTCGTAAAATCAAACCGCCAAAAATGGCGATTTCGCTTTGGCGGCGATGCTGGAGGAGAACCATTTTTGATGGGGTTTGGAAAGTCATTCATTTGGTTGAGCTTTTTCTTTTGTAGTGCAAGTAAAAAAAAAATGGAGCTAGTTTTCTTTGTTCTGAGCTGAAACTCCTTTTGGTACTGTATAAATATAAATAAAAATAATAAAAAGCTTGTATTTTGAACATTTTGTGCAAACGATTTGGTCTAAACTCAGGCGGCCATTAGAAAAGAGAGGCACATGACTTTCTCTTTTACTGAATAATTTGACTTCCAGCACCTCCGTCAAGGAGGAATCCCAATTTGACTATTTGTTTTCTGGAAACCATAGCAAAGTGATTGTTGCGATCTCCTGTAAGGGTGTTTTCCTGGGTCTCGACTTTTCTTGCAAGAAACTCATCTAATCAGGGTGCCCCTTTAACACTTTTCAACACACCCTCTCTCGCTGGCGCCGTGTGCCATCAGCACACCACATGATGGCATTAAATTCCCCCACAACCCCAGTGTGGCCCTTTTCAATAATTATCTTTTTTAAAAATGGGAGATTTGCAATAACTTTCTTTTTGCATAGGGGTGTAGATTTATTCTTTTAATCTTTTTAATGTCAAATTTAAAACCAACCCGTTATTTTTGTTTTAACGGAATGAGTTAAAACAGCATACATCACTGTCCGTCACAGGGGGAAATTCCACGCCGTACAGACAGCCTTGTGGCTGAAAAAGTAGGAGGGTCAGTTGCCTTTGTGCACATTTAACCAAATAAATGTACTGTTACTGACTGAGTTAATGTGTCAGATGACGTAATAGGGGTCAATTTTATACTCTAACGCCGTTGGTTTAAAATTCTCCAAAAAAAAAAAAAAAAAAAAAAACTCAGCCAGTTACTCTTAGAAGAACCTCGCAGTATGATCGCGATGCATTCTCGGGAAGTTTTGCCTGTCACTATCATTCTCGCGGCGGGTTCTCGCAACGGTCAACTTCAACTGTCGCGTCTATGCTCGCGACATGTTTGCGAAAAAGTGAATAATAATCCTAAGCAATATGTGTTTCTTCATTGTCTACAGGCATGACTCTCAAGTGCATGGACGCGTGCGTCCGATGTTCCGAACTTCACTTCAGGAAGAGGTCTCTGAGCACACAAGATCCTCACCGCTGAACTGAAGACATCCGTTCAATGATAGGTCAGCACTTCTTCCTACCTTTCATCAACTATTTCTTTCACCTTTGCCTGAAATAAATTATTCTTCTTCTTCTTTGATCGCTCAGACAGTTTTCTGTCAATTAATGAGCGCATATGCGGCATGCTGCCGTTATGCGCCTAACTACGAAATAGTTAGGCCCAGCAAGTCCGACTTTCGGCTGGCGTGAACTGTTTTTGAAAGTGTTTCATGAAAAAGGCAGGAGAATGGACGTAAGGCAGAAAGATAGTAGAACCAGTAGCAAAGGGAAAAGGCAGGTCAAAGAGAGTGACAGATTAGAGACTACAGCACAGAACTTCCAGAAGGTGGGGAACTATTATACAAAAACCCGGTATCCCCACGGGGGAGCATACATAATGACTACTGCTTCTTCCTGCTTCTTTTTTCTTCAACTTTTCTTCAACCTGCGGGCATAATTACCGCGCTTCCCTCTTCTTTTTCTTCAACTAGTTCTTCACCTTTGCGGCATATGACCGTGGCTCTTCCTCTTCTTTTTTCTTCACTATTTCTTCATCTTGCGGTCAATAATGACCGCGCTTCCTCTCTTTTTCTTTCAACGATTTCTTCACACAACCCCCCCCCCCCCCCCCCCCCCCCCCCCCCCCCCCCACCCCCCCCCCCCCCCCCCCCCCCCCCCCCCCCCCTCCCCCCCACCCCCCCCCCCCCCCCCCCCCCCCCCCCCCCCCCCCCCCCCCCACCCCCCCCCCCCCCACCCCCCACCCCCCCCCCCCCCCCCACCCCCCCCCCCCCACCCCCCCCCCCCCCACCCCCCCCCCACCCCCCCCCCCCCCCCCCCACCCCCCCCACCCCCCCACCCCCCACCCCCCCCCCCCACCCCCCCCCCACCACCACCACCCCACCCCCCCCCCCCCCCCCCCCCACCCCACCCACCCACACACCCCCCCCCCCCCCCCACCCCCCCCCCCCCCCCGCGGGCCATAATGACCAGCGCTTTGTTCCTCTTCCTTTGTTTCCCTTCCCCCCAACTATTTTCCACCCCTTCACCTTGCGGGCCACAATAAATGAAAACCGATTGCTTCTTTTTTTTTTCTTTCGCTTCTCATTTCCCCTTCCCACCTTGCCCGGGCACCAAATGAAAAAAACCCGTTGCTTTCCCTTTTTTCCCTTCTTTTTTCTTCATTTCCTTCACTTGCGGGCCAAACCAATGACCGTGCGTCTTTTTTCCTTCAACCTATTTCTTTCCAACCTTGCGGGCATAATTTTGGACCCGTGCGTCTTTTTCCCCCTTCTCTTCCATTTTTCTTTTCACACGTTTGCGGGCCATAATGACCCCGCGCTTCTCCCTCTTCTTTTTCTTTTTTCCCTTCATTTCTTTTTTCTCCCTTTTCAACCTTGCGGGCCAACAAATGAAAAAGCCGGGTGGGGCGTCCTTTTTCTTTTCTCATTTCCTTTTTCACCTTGCGAGCACCAATGACCGTGGGCGGTCCTTTTTGTTCCCTGTCAACAATTTCTTGCCAACCTTTTTGGGCAAAGGCATAATGACTAGCCTCTTTTTTTCTCCCTTCATTTTTCCCTTCACCTTGGCGGCACAATGAACCGTTGCCCGTCCTTTTTTTACTTCATTTTTTCCTTCTTCCCACCCTTTTGCCCGCGGGGCAATAAATGAAAACCACGTTTCGTCTTTTTCCTTTATCATTTCTTTCACCTTTGCGGGCCCAACAATGGACCGTGCCCTGGTGCGTCCTTTTTTTCCCTTCCAAACTATTCCCCCCTTTGCATCTGCCCGGGCCCAGAATGACTGGCTTCTCCTTTTCCCCTCCTCTTTTTTATCCCTTCAACTATTTTTTCGTTCACCCTTGTCACCTTGCCGGGCCATAATGACCTGGGCCTTTTCTCTTCCTCCTCTTTTTCTTCCATTTTCTTCACCGGGGCGCGGTGCCATAATGGGAAACACGTGCTTCTTTTTCTTCAACATTTTCTTCACCTTGCCGCATAAGTGCAACCTGCTTTCTTCCCCCTCACTCTTTTTTTTCTCCCCCTCTTTTTTTTCTTCAACTATTGTTCTGTTCTTCACCTTGGGCGGGCCCATAAAAATGGACCGTGCCCCTCTTCTTTTGTTCTTCATTTCTTTTTCCTTCCACCTTGACGGGCAACAATGACCGTGCCTTCTTTTTTCTTCTTTTTCCTTCATTTCTTTCCCACATTGCCCGGGCACAATGACCGTGGAGCGTCTTTTTTTTTTCTTGTCAACTATTTTCTTCACCTGCCGGGCCAAATACATTGACACGTGATGCGGTCTTTTTTTCTTCAGTTCCCTTTCACCTTGCCCGGGGCCATAATGACCGCCGCTTCCTCTTCCTTTTTCTTCATTTCCTTCACCTTGCTTGCGGGGCCCAACAATGGAACCCGGGGGCGTACCCTTTTTTTTTCTTTGTTTCTTCATTTCTTCCCACCCTTGACCGAGACAATTGACCGTGCGTCCGTTTTGCTTTCAAACTAAATTTCTTCACCTTGGCAGGCATAAATTGACCCGTGCCCCCGTCCCTTTTTTTTTCCCTTCATTTCTTCCACCCTTGCGGGCCACAATGACGTAGCGTCCGTTTTTCTTCCATTTTTTTCCCTTTCACTGCGGGGCCATAATGGAAAAACCTTTGCGTGGGCGTCTTTTTTTCGTTCCAAATTTTCTTCAACCCTTGGCGGGCACATGAAAAAACCGTGCCCGTCCCCTTTTTTCCTTCAACTATTTTCTTTTCCCCTTTTTCCATCTTGGCGGGCAAATAATGACCGCTTCTTCCCTCCCTCTGTTTTTCCTTCAACTATTTTTTCTTCACCTTGTTGCGGGCACAATTACTGCTGTCTTCCTCCTCTTTTTTTCCCCTTTCAATTTCCTTCCCCCTTGCGGGCCCCCCAATAATAACCCCCGTGCTTCTTTTTCTTCAACCTATTTTCTTTCACCCTTGCGGGCATAATGACTGGCTTTTCTTCCCTCCCTCCTTTTTCTTCTTTCCAAACTATTTCTTTCACCTTGGGCACCCTTGCGGGCCATAATGACTGGCTTTCTTCCCTCCTCATTTTGTCTTCAACCTATTTTTCCTTCATCTTTGCGGGCAATAATGCCTTTGGCTTTCCTTTTCCTCCCTCTTTTTCTTCCAACCATATTTCTTCAATCTTGCGGGCCAAATAATGACTTGGCTTCTTTCCTCCTCCTTTTTCTTCAACTAATTTTCTCCACCTTACGGGGCCCATAATGAACTGTTTCTTTCCTATCCTATGAAATCCCCTTTTGAAAGTGCTGTATTAAGAGCTCAGTGATGGAAGGGTAGTGAAAACAAGGTGGTTGGGACCAGCATAGAGGGGCAACCCAGAGGTCGTGGGGTTTTCCCTGGAATGCGGCCCAGCCCCCCCCCCCCCTTGTTAAGAGTTTGGTAAAGGGCAACACCTTGATTGGAAGGTCCTTTTTTCTTCCTGAAACCTGTTCTTGTTAGGTCCCAGCCTCCTCCCCATGGAGTTTTTCTTTGCGCACCTTTGGATTAGTATGGGACGTTTTGGTAATAAAAAATGGACGCCATGTGTGTGTGTTGGGTATTGCCAAGTGTTTTCTGTTGCTCTAAATTTACCGCAAAACAACAAATCTTTGTTTTTTTGGGGGAACAAATATGGGTGGAAAGGTTGGTGGGGGTTTTTCAATCCAATTATTAACCTGTTGGTACCACACACAGTGGGTCCGTGAAAATTTCAGGTAAAAGAAAAAGTCTCAGGTTTGTTATTTTTTGTGTTTTTTCCCTGATAGTTTAAAGGGTTCCTCTAGATGTTTTGAAAACTTTGGGTTGAAATGACAAAAACTCCGGTAGGTCCCCACTTTTTCAGGTGGCCAGTGTGGTCAAACCAAAACCGTTTTGTCCCTAACATGTTTTAAGTAGTGTGAAAAACAAAAGGCACTTTCTCCTGTGCAGGCGATTCCCTGTTTTTTTAACTTATTGTTCCCCCAGTTGTGGGTGAGGTTAAATTTTGTCCCGTTCTTACAATGTTTGGGGAATCAATTGGTGCGGCCCTGAATTTTGTGGGTTTTGATCCGTTGGGTTCTTCAGTTGGGTGTTTCCCCCCCAAAAAATGTGGTTTTTTTTAAGAATTTGTTCAAAACCCACACTGTTTTTATTTTTTAAAGACTGCAAACTGTAAATGTTTTGTGTCTCGATTTGTGTTTACTACTGGGGTGGGGGTTAAAAAACCGTTCTTTCTTCCCGTGCCTGGGAAGCCTACGCCCTGACCAGATTGAGGCGACCAAGCGGAACCTCCCCCCCTTCCGCCAGTGGGGGAAAATGGCCCAGTGGGTAAGGACGATTGGAAAATTGAAACGAAACGACGGTTAATAAGTCCTGGAATGATAATGTTTTGTAATTCCTTTGAATCCTTCATTTGCTTGAGCAAAGGTAATTACCAACTTTTTTGGGTGTCCAATGGGGGCAATTTTTGAGGGCTTTAAACAATTTTGAATGGTTAAATATTATGACTGGGTGAAAAGCAAAATCAAAGCTTCAAGTGGTATACAGTGGAACCTCCCCCCTTTATAAGGAAACCTCCCCCATTTAATAAGAACCTTCCCCCTTCCCACATTAAAGACCCTACCTTTTTTCTGAAACACATTTGGTCCTGTGGTAAATCTTAAGAGAATTAACCCTCACCCTTTATAAAAGAAAACCCCCTGCCCTTATAAGACCCTCGTTTTTTTTTTTTTGAAATGATTTTTTTTGAAGGTCCCCTTATAAGGAAAGGTTTGTGTCTCCCACTGTAAATTGAAACCTCTGTAATACCCTAATTTTAACTCATTCAGGAAACAAAATTGATCCAGCTTTAAATTTTATCGCTTGCACAAACAACCGTTTAGAAACGAATGAAGCCCCTGATTCCAGCTTGCATGAGTTTTTGTTTCACAGAGGTGTTTTTTGAAATTTCTGGTGTGTAACCAGGCTTTTTCCCAAGAAAGTCGCCTTTTATAATTTTTTTTAATCTTTGTTTGCTTTTGAACACATTCATCTCTTGAAAGAATCCCAACCAATCGTTGTAGAAAAACTTTTAAAAATCTCGAGATTTGGCTGTACTGGGGGGTTCTAAAGAAGTTCAGAATGTGGAAAAAATTTTTTACCTATTGGTTTTCTGGTTGGGTAACGCCTGGTTTTTCGTTCCAACAAAGCAGACAAAAACAACCAAAGAAGTAATGGGAAAATCTGAATATTGTTCTCGATGAACAAGTGCATGGTGTCTCCCCCCCCTTCCCACGGCAATTCCCCTTGTTCCTCCCGAAAGGGAGGGGGGGGAGGGAGTAAAATTTTGGGCCGCCCCCCGATTGTTACAATAAAAACCTTATTGTTTGGTGTTTTTTGGGTTTTTTTGAAACCCTTAATTCCGAATGATTACCCCGTCCCCCTCAAAATGTTTGTAAAGGGGGAAGCAACCCCGGGCCATTGGACTTAAGGGGAGTTAACTTCCTTTCCTGCGCCATGCATTTTTTTTTCCCCTTGGAAAAATCAAATGTTAACATGGGTCAATATGAAAGTAAACTGCGAGTGCTTTTTTCTTTTTTGTTTTTTTAGTGATTGCTCTCTTTTTTGTGGGCTGTGGTTTTTTTGTTTGTTCCTTGTTCCGTGTACATTTTGGATGACTTGTTTTTAGTTGAAATACCTTTTGGTTTTTCACCCATCTTCCTAATCTTGTCCCATTGTAAAGGCGCATGGAGCATTTTTCCAAATGGATTTATTTGCGCTTCCTATAAAATATAATTTATTATTATTATTTAATTAAAAGGTAAAGTGTGATGTGGGTGGTTTTTAGTGGATGTGACGTGATTTGCATTTTGATGGAAATCATTATACAATCTTTTTTTTCGTACTATGGGGTGAAATACTCCCCGACTCCCCCCTTCCCCCAGAACCTCCCCGAAACCCATGGGCCCGTGCTATAATCTGACCTTAAATAAAAAAAGTACAAAATCCTGAAAATTGTTTTGGGGTTTTAAATTTGGAGGATGCTTCTTTTAGTTTTTTTATAACTGTTGGTTGGTGCGCCTTAAAATCAGTCCAAAAAATATACTATGGTGTAAGTTTTTGTTAATACCATTATGGCAGGGTTTTCCGTACAGGTCCCTTGAAACCTTGAAAAAGTTCCTGTGAAAATTGACCATAATGGGGCCCCCCCTTGTTCCCATGGGCTTGTAAAAGTGGGGCGTTGAACAACAGCAAAGGGCAACCCAAGACTTTCCGTCCTGGAAAAAGTTCCCCTGGGAAATGTTTCATTATCTCTGACCACTTCCCCCTTGTCTCAATCCATCAAAGGTCAAAAAATCTGTTCCCCCCCCCCCTCCACAAAAAATATTGAAGGTTACAAACCTAAAAATTTTTTCAGATGAAAAAACCCCCCAAAAAACTTTCAATGGGTCAATAACCTGGAAAAAATATATGGCGATCCATAGAAAGACATTTGCCGCGTGTTTTGTACCCCATCCTGCCCCCTTTGAAAGTTTACTTCCCCAACCCTTTACCTACTTTTCCTTTTGTTTTTCCACGTTTTTTTCTCCGGTAAAGGAGACTGCATTTTTCAACGATTTTTGGCTTCAGAAAAGAAAATACCCACAATGGCATGTTAGCCCTCTCGGTCCAACACATGGTTCAAATAACCTGAAAGCTAATTGCACAGGATGCCAAAAAGAACTTTGGACATCGCCCGAGCCAATGGGGCCGGAGAGTTGTGCTGGTAAAAAAGCCATGGAATCCAAGGCCAAAGTACAAGCAAACCAGGCGGAACGAAACCAGCATTGCTGGTATGGCCAGATTGAAGTCACTTGAAGATTATAGTAAAACTGGTCCCTGGAAAAAAGTTTCCTGGGAAAAATTTTTTTTGTCACAGATCCTTGTACGAACCTGAATTTATTGTTATGAATATGTTGTGAAAGGTGCATGAGTTATTGTAAAAATTTTAACAACAGTTGCGATTGTGTTTGTGGGGATTTCAGAGGAGGGGGTGAAAGGGTGGGTGGGTGAACCGGGAATTTGGGGAGGGTGGTGAACGGGGGACGAGGGTAGGGGGACTGGAACTCAGAGGTCCCCACCCATCGCTTCACGGCCCCCCCCCTTCCACTTACTGACCAACCCCTTCCCTTGGGTGAGCCCCGCCACGGTTGTAGTTCAGACATGTGCAGCGAAAAAAAGGAAGATAGAAAGGCATAGAGTGAGAGACAGGGGGAGAAATGAACAAGAGAGAGGAGAACAAAGGCAATAGAGGACGAGAGGGGGAGAGAGAGCGAAACAAACGTAGGGGGTAGAGAGAGAGAAAGGCATATAGAGACAGAGAGGGGGGACGAAAAGACGAGAGAGATAGAGAAAAGGCATAGAGAAACAAAGAGGGAGAGAGAGAGAGAAAGACAGAGGTGAAAAGAGAAGAAAAAGGTTCATATAGAGGACAGAAGAATTGGGGAAAAAACAACAAGGAGAGAGAGAGAGAAAGGGCAATAGAGACCCAAAGAGGGGGGGAAAGAAGGGGTGAAAGAAAGACAAAGAGGGAGAAAGGAAAGACCTAAGAGTTGAAAGAGAAAAAGACGACAAAGAGAGAGAGAGACAAACGAACCCCAGAGGTGGAAGGGAAGAAGAAAAGGAACCAAGAGGGGAGAGAAAGAACATAGGAAGGGAGGATGAGAAGAAAAGACACCCTGAAGGGCCATAGAAAAGACGTACAAGATTGGGTAGAAGCAGCGTTAAATGAAAATGACAGAATGGAGAAGCAGAAGTAACGACATAGAAAGAGAGAGGGGATCACATTAGAGAGCAATTGTGGCAAAAAGCTAATTTTGTGGAAAAAAAAAAAATAAAAATCTTGCCCAAGGGGGGGGCAAATCACAAAAAATGCTTTTTTTTTGGTAAAAGTCATGCAGGTTTACAACATTCGCACAGTCACCCCTGTATTAACCTGGATTGTTTCCTTCAACCCTTGTTTTCCCAGCAAGGCGCCCCTGAAAAACCCCCTTTTTGGGTGGGAATAAAGCTAATCGTGCCAACCAGCAATCCGTGAATAAAGCCCTGGGTTTTTTTCAGTGTAGGTTTGTTTTGTTTTGTCGTGGTACCCTGGCTTAAAGACTTCCAGGTATCACCCCCAAGCCAAAGCTCTTGAACACCAACGGGGCACATGCCACCAGCCAGGGATGAGAAACAATTACGTGTGTGACCGTTTTTTGATTACTCACCATGTGTGGCCCAAGCCCACACTTTTCCGCCTTCGGAGACATGTTAGTTTTTTTTTTCAGTGGGACATTTGTCCTCTTTGTTTTTTTTCTGTCCCCTAACTGGAAAATGTTAACATGAGAACGTCGAAAGGAGGGTCCTAGGAGGCTAAAAATGTTGCATGCGCATAGGTGTTTTAACAATAGTAAGGCCCAATTTCGAAAATGGGTCCCACATGGTCCCCGAAGGTCCCAAGGGTTCCCCCCCCCCCAGCCGCCAGCATCTTTTTATATAAGCATCCTGTAATACTCTAAGTTGGTATTTGTTTTTGTATTATTGTTAATTCAAATATTAATAGTTAATTTGTTTTTGCTATTATTATTTGTATCAATTGTTTTCAAAAAAAGGAAGGCGGCCCTGCACCCTGAATGAGATTTGTGTCGTCGGTTTGGTGTCTGAAGCCGTGTTTGGAAAAACGCCTGAGGTCGCTGTTCCCCTGAAACTGTCCCCCTGGAGTACCCCAGCACAGCCGAACCCCACCTGTGTGTGACCCAGTGCCCAGGTATTGTTGGTGATTTAATGATACCACGTAGACAATGAAATATTGGGCAAAATTTGCCTTTTAAGTGGGGGGCTTTACACCTGGAGGCCGCTTTGTTTTTTCCTTGCCCTGTCCTTGACTATCCACAACACCGACCCTGGTTGTGTGACCATTGCCACGAGGAGGTTGTAATTGTTGGTGATAAATGATAACAACGTAATACAGTGAATATTGGGCAATGCCTTAGTTGCTACAAGCTGAGCACCCCCGCTGTTCCCTGGCCTGTCCCCCTGATTATCCACAACCCCCGAAACCCCTGGTTGGGTGTTTGAAAAACCCCAGTGGGGCCAGGTTTATTGGTGGTTGATAATGGATGAACAAGCCGTAAGACAGTGGGGGGGGGGAATTTTTTGCAAATGCTTAATGCCCTAAACACACTTGAGGCCCCCGCTTGTTTCCCTGACTGTCCCCTGAAGTATCCATCAACACAACCTACCCTGTGTGTTGGACCAGCTTAGGGCCAGGTGATGGTTGGGTGATAATGATAAAACATAGACAGTGATATGCAATGCTTAAAATGGCTACCCACTCCTGAGGGCCCCAGCCTGTTCCCTGGCCTGGTTCCCCCCCCTGAAACCTATTCCCACACCACCGCCACTTGTGTGACCATGCCAGGTAACTTTGTGATGATGATTAACATAGACCAGTGATATTGCAATGCTTAGTGGCTTACACTGAGGGTTCCACCTGTTCTTGACCCCCTGTTGTGTTGGAAACACCCAGTGGGCCAAAGGGGGTAATTGTGGTGGTAGATGGAAATTACAACGTTAAAAAAACGTGGAATATGGCAAATGCTTCATGCTGACCCTGAGTCACTGTTCTGACCCCTGTGGGTGTGTTTGGACCAAGGTGGGGCCAGGTTATTGGTGGGTTGAAATTGTGATAACCATAGAAACAGTGAATATTGGCCAATGGCTTTATGCTTCTTTTTGAGGTTCACTGTTTTATCAACCACCCCGGACCCCTGGTGTGTGACCCAGTGCCAGGGTCTTTGTGTTTGGTGAATAGATGGGAGCACATAGTGGATTTTTGCCAATGCTTTTTAATGCCTACACTGGAGTGGCCCCCCCGCTTCCGCTTTTTCTTTCCCCCTGGCCCTGTTCCCCCCCCTTGACCTATCCACGACACAGACCCCGGGTTGGTGTTGTGAATCCCGTGCAAGGTATTGGTGGGTGGTAAATCATGATAACATATAACCAGTGGATATTGGCAATGCGTTTAATGCTACACGGAGGGTCCCCCCCCGTTTGTTACCAACCCCCGGTTTGTGGAACCCAAGTGGGGCCATCAAGTGTTGTCCCCCCATTAAGAAACCGCACCCATATGTACGGACCCTGAAGCACAAAAATCAACAGAGGGGGACCCCTCCCTTTGATTTCCGCCCCTCCTGGGCGTCCCCATGGGAACCGACCAAACTTTTGTTTTTTTCAAACAGACCCGAGGAAAACCAAGCAGGGTTCCCCATTTTCTTTCGATTTTGACTGATAGTTTTTAGCAAGGCAAGCCGGTTTCCCCCCATGACCCATGATATTTTTGTTTTCCGTCAAGGCAAGTCAACTACCTTCCACACCGGATTCTGTCCCGTCTGCCCCTTAAAACTTAAATTTATCACCTCCCGCAGCCCCCCCCCCCCCCCCCCACCCGTTCGACCATAATCAGAACTAAAAAGTTGTATCTTGGTGAAACGAACGCCAAACGAAGATATGCGGCCATTTTGGCACAGTTCGGTAAAAAATCTTTTTCCGATCCCATCCTTTTTGTGGGAAGACCAAAAATAAAAGTTCCCAGCGTGACCCTCGTCTTTCCTAGTGCAAAACAAGAATCAGTTCTCGGCCCTTTTTTTGACAACAATTTCCGTTTTTCAAAACCCCAGCCAGCCCTCCCCCCCCCCAAAAGAATCCCACGAGTAGGAAAAGGGGGCAAGAAGAAAATATTGGTTTTGTTTTTGCCTTAAGTTTTTTTCCCCGGACTCCGCTTCAGACCCAGATCCACCCGTTTTCCACCTGCCACCAAACCTTGTAAAAAAGGAATTCGTTTTGGGAAATTATGTTCACCCCCAAGCCCACCCCGCCCCAAACCTTTTTTGTTTTTCCCCCATAAAAATTCCAAAAAAACTCCCGAACCCGATTTTTTTACCCCCCGCTTTCGTGGCTCACAGCGGTCCCCCCCCAGTTCCCCTGTTTTTTTTGGCTTTGTGGGATTTTCCTTCCCCTCCCCTGGGTTGTCCCAGTCCTTTGTTTTTCCTGACCCCATCCCGGTTTTTTTTCCTTTCTAAGCAGACCAACATGTTCCGGGTAATGTCCCCATTTCCCCAAAACCGATCCCTTTTGTTTACCATCCTGAATGCTTTTGTTTTGCCGAGGAAGTGAAGCGCTTCAAAGTTTTGGTACCTTTGATTTTTCCTTCAATTGACCAAAATCTGGAAACGGTTTTTTTTTTTTTGGCAAGTTTCGACAGAGAAAAAGCCCAGCACGCATCAAGCAGTTTCTTTTTAGAAGGTGAATTGTGAATGGCATTCATCCCCTTCAAAAAAACATAAGCCCCCCTTATACTGCATATGCAAGTGTTGTTGGGGGTGTACGCTTGTGGTGTTCCTTGTCTGCCTGTCCCCCACCCATCTTTCTGGTCCCCCCCCCCCCCCCCATATCCCTTTCGCTCCTGTTTTTGGGTCTACCCCTCGGGCCCCCCCCCCCCCCACCCAGCCCCACACTCTCTCCGCCCTCTCTCTCTGTAGTTCAAGCCCTAATTCCCCCATTTTTTTCCAGGGTTTTTAAGCACATGTTGGTTTTTGCCCCTGTGTGGTTTAACCTGTGGGCATGTAGCATGTGGTGGGTTTAGCCATGGTAAATTTTGCTTTTGTTTAAAAGCCCTTTTTTTTTATTATATACCCCTTTTTAGGGGACCCTACCTTACAAATAGTGGAAAAAAAAGGAACTCTTACAATTTTTTTTAGTCAGCCTAGTCCATTTCCAGGGGTTATGCACATGTATTTGCCTGTGTGTTCACTGTGCATGTAGCAGGTGTGTTTAGCATGTATTTGCTTTTGACAGTTTTGTTAAAGCATTTTTTCTTATTCCATATACCCTTAGGGGACTCTACAATATGTAATAAGGCACTCTTACAATTTCTGCCACAAGGACACAGTCCCGTGGTGTGGGACCAGTCACATTTTCACCCCTATGAAATCTACTGGCAGATAACATAGTGATATTGACAATAGGACCTGGAATGCTACAGTCGAGGTTGCACTGCTTAATTGATACTACTGAGGTCACTGTGTAGCGTGAACTCACCGACACCCCCTATATCTCTCAACCAGTGCCGGTATTTGTGGTGATGATGATAACTTAGTGATATTGCAATGCTTAATGGTACACTGAGGTCACTGTTATCCACACACCGACCCTGTGTGTGACCAGTGCCAGGTATTGTGGTGATGATGATAACATAGTGATATTGCAATGCTTAATGCTACACTTGAGGTCGCTGTTCTGACCCTGTGTGTGACCAGTGCCAGGTATTGTCGTGATGATGATAACATAGTGATATTTGCAATGCTTAATGCTACACTGAGGTCGCTGTTCACCGACCCTGTGTGTGACCAGTGCCAGGTATTGTGGTGATGATGATAACAATGGACAGTGATATTGCAATGCTTAATGCTACACTGAGGTCGCTGTTCTGACCCTGTGTGTGACCAGTGCCAGGTATTGTGGTGATGATGATAACAATGGACAGTGATATTGCAATGCTTAATGCTACACTGAGGTCGCTGTTATCCACACACCGACCCTGTGTGTGACCAGTGCCAGGTATTGTGGTGATGATGATAACATAGTGATATTGCAATGCTTAATGCTACACTGAGGTCGCTGTTCTGACCCTGTTGACCAGTGCCGAGGTCACTGTTATCAACACACCGACCCTGTGTGTGACCAGTGCCAGGTATTGTGGTGATGATGATAACATAGTGATTTTGCAATGCTTAATGCTACACTGAGGTCGCTGTTCTGACCCTGTGTGTGACCAGTGCCAGGTATGGTGGTGATGATGATAACAATGGACAGTGATATTGCAATGCTTAATGCTACACTGAGGTCACTGTTCTGACCCTGTGTGTGACCAGTGCCAGGTATGGTGGTGATGATGATAACAATGGACAGTGATATTGCAATGCTTAATGCTACACTGAGGTCACTGTTATCAACACACCGACCCTGCGTGTGACCAGTGCCAGGTATTGTGGTGATGATGATAACAATGGACAGTGATATTGCAATGCTTAATGCTACACTGAGGTCACTGTTCTGACCCTGTGTGTGACCAGTGCCAGGTATGGTGGTGATGATGATAACAATGGACAGTAATACAGAGATGCCCATCATCATGGAGTGTCTGTATTTGTTCTAGAAATTAAGAAAATCAGTGGCGATGTTCAAAAACATGATTTTCATCCGCCTGTTCCGGTTATTTGAAATTGCGGATTGGAGACATTTTAATCCGCCGAAGTTGGGGATTGCAACCATTTTTGGAATGGCCTATGCTACTTCAGGTTTGTAAAAGGCTTTTAAATGTGGCAGAAATTAATGAAATGAAGGGAGTTTTAACTGGATAATTCACTTTTTATTTTCATCCCCGAAGAAGAAAATAACTCAAATGATCCCAAAAAGATGTTACAATTACACTGTATTGTTCTGTACTCACAGAAAAGCCTGGCTGTAGAAGAAGCTGCCAAGGCAGAAAGCCGTCAGCTAATGTCGCTGCGGCTGTTGGATCTATAGCAGTGTATGTCATTGCTATCAATGTTCTGTGCTCACAGAAAAGCCTGGCTGTAGAAGAAGCACTGTTGGATCTGTAGCAGTGTATGTCATTGCTATCAATGTTCTGTGCTCACAGAAAAGCCTGGCTGTAGAAGAAGCACTGTTGGATCTGTAGCAGTGTATGTCATTGCTATCAATGTTCCGTGTGCTCACAGAAAAGCCTGGCTGTAGAAGAAGCGGCCAAGGCAGAAGGCCGCCAGCTGATGTCGCTGCAGCTGTTGGATCTGTAGCAGTGTATGTCATTGCTATCAATGTTCTGTGCTCACAGAAAAGCCTGGCTGTAGAAGAAGCGGCCAAGGCAGAAGGCCGCCAGCTGATGTCGCTGCAGCTGTTGGATCTGTAGCAGTGTATGTCATTGCTATCAATGTTCTGTGCTCACAGAAAAGCCTGGCTGTAGAAGAAGCACTGTTGGATCTGTAGCAGTGTATGTCATTGCTATCAATGTTCTGTGCTCACAGAAAAGCCTGGCTGTAGAAGAAGCACTGTTGGATCTGTGGCAGTGTATGTCATTGCTATCAATGTTCTGTGCTCACAGAAAAGCCTGGCTGTAGAAGAAGCGGCCAAGGCAGAAAGCCGCCAGCTGATGTCGCTGCAAAAGGAGCAGCTGTTGGATCTGTACCAAGGGCGAAACCGGCCCAAACTGAAGCAGCTGGCCGCAGGAAGTCAGGCGTTCATCGTCCATTCCGACTTCTTGCACGCCTGGAGGAAGATCGTCAAGGGCAGGTCAGTGTGGCAGTTTATTGAGTAAAATAATGTAGCAAAACAAAAAAAGAATGAAAACCAACAAGAAAGAATGTATTCCCAATATTTCGGCCTTGGACACGGGACAGTGGACAGTAGAACAAACTTGACGTAAAGAAGGTCTTTTCTTGACGTCATTGTTGTGACCCGGCATTCTGTGTGTATGGATTAGATTGTGTTGCAGTGTCTGTGTGTGTGTGCGTGCGCGTACGTGCATGTCTGTGTGTGTGTGTGTTTGTTTGATAATTTCATGCGTGCGCCGTCGTGCGCTGCATGTGTGTGTGTGTGTGGGGTGCATCGTGCAGTGTGTGTGTGTGTTTAATACTATACAGTGGAGTCCAACTATAACGAACTCGCTTTTAACGAAATTTCTCGATTAACGAATACTGACTTCAATTTCCCGGCAAATGCCCTTCTATTTGTCACTTGCAAAGCCATGGGTATAACGAACAAAAAATCCTTTTGAAATAACGAACATCCGCTTTTTACGAACACATGTTCTACGCCCCAGGATAATTTTATTTACTTGGAAAAATAGCCTATATAACGAACTCAGCCTGTGCGATGCGCTGCAAAAACCTAGGCCTTCAAACTCCAAGCTAGAACGTGTTGTCAAGAGGAAGGAAGTTGGAAAATATGAACTGCGCATGCGTGAACTCATTTAGATTCACACTGGGTCGTCTGCTAGGCCTAGGCTTCCTACAGATCATTCGGTTTCTCAAGGTCGCTTTTTACAATTCGCGCTCAAAATAAAGATCGAAAAGTTCGTGAAAGCCTATAAACAAACTAAATTTGTGTGATGTGTTGTCACCTTAATGGACAAACTTGTTGAAAAGTGTGCCAAAACAGATCAGCGTCAAACAACACTGCTGAACTTCTTCAAGCCTTGTACATCCCGTGATTAAGACAGACGATCCAAACTGGTCAAGTTTATGTTTTCGGTTATCATTGGCGAGTGTTTGAACTGTTTTTGTTTTCAACATACATTGTACATGTACATGTATAACGAAATCCTGATACAACGAACTGAGTCTGTGTTCCGTTAAAATTCGTTTTACCCGGACTCCACTGTATATGATTAACCCTTTCGCCGCCAGCCATTTTTCAGCAAAAGATTTCCATTAATCTTACCTGGGTAGAGAAAAAATAATCATCTGCAATATTGGAAATTCCTATGTAACATGTATGTTATAAGGCCTATGCTTACCTCCCAAATGAAGAAGGAATAGGGTCTTTGGATAACAGGCCCTGATTTGATGCCTTTTAGTGACATGGGTGTTAAATCACTGTGGTGCAAAAAATGCGACATTGGCGGTGAAAGCGTTAAGCTCTCGAATAAAATATGAATGATAAAAATCTTAACTAAAAAGATGAACATAACAATGTGTGTGTGTTATAATACAGAGAGGGAGGCAGCACAGACGCCCTGACAGAGATAGTGAACCAACCTCTGCTGTGTGAACATGACAAACTGATGTACAAATGTAGTGTGTGTGTGTGTGTTATAATACAGAGAGGGAGGCAGCACAGATGCCCTGACAGAGATAGTGAACCAACCTCTGCTGTGTGAACATGACAAACTGATGTACTGTGTGTGTGTGTGTTATATATACAGAGAGGGAGGCAGCACAGATGCCCTGACAGAGATAGTGAACCAACCTCTGCTGTGTGAACATGACAAACTGATGTAGTGTGTGTGTGTGTGTGTGTATAATACAGAGAGGGAGGCAGCACAGACGCCCCGACAGAGATAGTGAACCAACCTCTGCTGTGTGAACATGACAAACTGATGTACAGTGTGTGTGTGTGTGTATAATACAGAGAGGGAGGCAGCACAGACGCCCTGACAGAGATAGTGAACCAACCTCTGCTGTGTGAACATGACAAACTGATGTACAAATGTGTGTGTGTGTGTTATAATACAGAGAGGGAGGCAGCACAGACGCCCCGACAGAGATAGTGAACCAACCTCTGCTGTGTGAACATGACAAACTGATGTACAGTGTGTGTGTGTGTTATAATACAGAGAGGGAGGCAGCACAGACGCCCTGACAGAGATAGTGAACCAACCTCTGCTGTGTGAACATGACAAACTGATGTAGTGTGTGTGTGTGTGTGTTATAATACAGAGAGGGAGGCAGCACAGATGCCCTGACAGAGATAGTGAACCAACCTCTGCTGTGTGAACATGACAAACTGATGTACCTCCTGGACATAGAGGAGACTGAGCTCGATGAGCAGTGAGTTATTGCGCTGATGATATTGATAACATAGTGTCATATGGATAGTGTATGGTGATGATGACAACGATGATCACCACACAGTCACAATAATTTGTCCAATAAAATGGAAATGCGTATGTGGTGGCCTATAAACGTTACACAGTAAATAAAAAAGATCACAGTTCAAATATTAAAATACCAGATTCACGTAGAACTGAAGCGTACGCAGACAGCAAGCACCCCTTCCCCTCTCTCTGTGCCCTCTCTCTCACACACATACTTGTAGAGACAAACAAGCACGGATTGAGAGAGAACACACAAACACACATAATGATCATTACATAAAAATATTAAACATGCACGCACGCACCCACACACACACTCCCCCGAAGATGGAGTGTGGCTGCCCACGTAGCAGGGTAATTAAAAATGGTCACACTCGCAATGCTCTCAACCGTAGCTGATGTACTTGCAATGCTCTCAACCGTAGCTGATGTACTTTGTACCATAGTGTTCAAGTACTTCCGCTGTTGGGATGATCCCTGGAGTCTTTTAGCCAGTGTAAGCCAACAACAAACAACACACAACACACACACACACTGCACGTAAGCACATACTCGTGCGTGCCCCATAGTGCGCGCACATACACCCCATGCATTCACCCACAAGCACACACACACAGTGACACACACAGTGATGATGATGACGATAATGATGATGACGATGAGGCAGAGCTGATTCTAAGGCACGGGATCGGTACAATCCCCCCCAAATCTGTTCCTTCCCGCAATAATCGGGTCTAAGCGCGGGCCCAAACGCCCGCATATTTGCAGAACTGCCCTGCACTTTTTACCGATCGCTGCGGGAATTCCTTCGTCGTCTGCTAAATCCGTCGTCTGCACAAACCGAAAGCATTAAGCAGGAATGAATGATTTCTCGACATTTCATTGGTTCCTTTGCAATGGTAGTGTAAATCAACCAATCGCGTTCATCTCATTTTACCGACAAGAAGTTGCGAGAGTCCTACCCGCCATGTTGAATTTTCTTTAAAATGAAGCAGACAACGGCATTCCTCGACTTCGATTTTTGTGGCAGCAAAGTAAAAAAAAAAAAATCCTCTGCCAAACGAGTGTGCAGAAGATGTTGCAGAAACAGATACTGCATCAACAGTCTCGGAGAAGCAGCCCAAAGATAACGGCACTAGTGCGAGGGAACACCGGTTCCAAGACGAGTGGCTGAAGAAGTGGCCATGGCTAGCAAAGATTGAAATCGGGGATGCAGTGCAAACTGTGTTTAAAGCACAAGAAACAAAATACATTTACGTCGCCCACAGGCTCCCCTCGTATCCATTGGACCTGCCCCCCTTTTTTCATTCTTAGGGGGGGAACGCCCCCACTTTTTCAAAATCCTAGAATCAGCTCTGATGAGGTGATGATGATGATGATGATAACAATGATGGTGGTGATGATGACAATGATGGTGATGATGATGAGGCGGACGGTTATGATGGTGATGACGATTATGATGACGACGATGATGATGGTGATGACGACTATGATGATGACAATGACAGACTGACTCTGGTGTGGGACAAGGAGTGGAAACAGCTGACAGACTTCTACAGTGCAGACATCACCATTGAAGTGATGATGATGACGATGATGATAATGACGATGACGACGATGATGATGACAGACTGACTCTGGTGTGGGACAAGGAGTGGCGACAGCTGACCGACTTCTACAGCGCAGACATCACCATTGAAGTTTGGGTCACCCAGGGTGATGATGATGGAAAACAAAAATTGTCGC
>CM065686.1:57440511-57468011 GCA_017654935.2 Phymorhynchus buccinoides | reverse complement strand
GTGTGTGTGTGACTGGCTGTGGTTTGAGTAATAGTGGTCTTGTGCTTTGTGTGCGTGCGTTAGAGGTTATGGCGGGGAAATTGGAGAGACTGTTCACAGGGAAGCAAGAATAATTATGTGTGCTTTGAAGTGAGTTCATTTTCTTTTAGATCACTTTCATTTTCTGTTAATTTGCACACAATTTATGCGTCCCGTGATTGAGCGCCGTACCCGTAGCCTGGAGAATGTGAGATAGGGGCCCGTACCCCAAGCCTCTGCCTTAAATGAATGGAAGAATGGCTAATACTGATAGTTCCTTCTGGTGTTTCATCCTCCTGCTGATACCTCACTCATGTTTTTACTGGCACTGGGACTAATGAGACGATGCTTTGTTTCCCCTTCAGACCAAGCCCAAGCGCCAGAGGTTGGAGGAGGGGGTTCTGAGGAAAAGCCAGCGACACCGAAAACAGAGGGGAGAGAAAGAGATGAGGGTGTCCTCTGATATGACCCTGAAAGACTTCAAAACCAAAGTGAGACAGAGAGAGAGAGAGAGAGATGACAGGCACAAAGAGAGACAGGCAGAGAGAGAGAGGAGAGAAAGAGATGAGATGACTCTGAAAGTCTTCAAAACGAAGATGAGAAACAGAGGCAGGCAGAGAGAGAGACAGAGACAGGCAGAGAGAGAGAGAGAGAGAGAGACAGGCAGAGAGAGAGAGACAGAGAAAGAGAGAAACCGAGATAGATGACAGAAAGATAAAAACAGAGATATTAAAGTGTCCTCCAATATGACACAAAGACATTAAAACGAAAAAAATAAATGTATGTTTTGTCTTTTGTTTTTTTATAAGGAGAGAGGAATGTGTGGGTGTTTTTTTAATAATGAGAGATAGAAACACAGAGGGAGAGAGAGAGACAGAAAGAGACATACTCCCAAATAGACGTTATCTTTGGCCTTTGTGTTGTTGAAATGATGATGACCTTGTTGAGCATTGTGAGCCTTGACCTTTGTCCTTTGTGTGGTGGTTGGTTGTCAAGGTGATGAACTTGCTGAGTATCGCAACCTTTGACCAGCATCTGACCATCGACGGCCGACCAATCACCGGCAACGAGGCGACGCTGAGTACGCTGAGGTTCTACCCTGGATGTGTTGTACACGTCAAGGTGTGTGTGTGTGTGTGAAAAAGCCACGCTGAGTATACTGAGGTTCTACCCTGGGTGTGTTGTGCACGTCATGTGTGTATCTGTGTGTGTGTGTGTGAAAAGGCCATGCTGAGTATGCTCAGGTTCTACCCGTGATGTGTTGTACACGTCACAGTGTGTGTGTGTGAAAAGGCTATGCTGGGGTTCTACCTGTGATGTGTTGTGCACGTCATGTGTGTGTGTGTGTGTGAAAAGGCCACGCTGAGGTTCTACCCTGGGTGTGTTGTACACGTCAAGGTGTGTATCTGTGTGTGGGTGTGGGTGTGCAAAGGACTTGCTGAGTACGCTGAGGTTCAACCCTGGATGTGTTGTGCACGTCATGTGTGTGTATCTGTGTGTGTGAAAAGGCCACGCTGAGTATGCTGAGGTTCTACCCTGGGTGTGTTGTACACGTCAAGGTGTGTGTGTGAGTGAAAAGGCCATGCTGAGTACGCTGAGGTTCTATCCTGGGTGTGTTGTGCACGTCAAGGTGTGTGTCTGGGTGTGGGTGTGTGTGTGTGAGCGAGTATACAGTGGAGTACTCAACACAAAACTGGATAACATGAAAAATTAGTTAACGCACAGAAATCTGTTTGAACTGACAAAACCCCTCTTTAGTATTACTTAATGCTTAACACAAAAATACTGGTTAAGACACAAAAAATCTTCGTCCCCTGAATTTCGTGTTATGTGCGCTCCACTCTGCGTGCATATGTGAAGGCTTGTGTGCATGTGTATCAACCAGACAATTCTGGTGTCAAACCAAATCAAATCCTCCAGAAAAAGAAGTCAAAACTTTCATTTCATCAGTTTGATTACTTTGTCTGATTCTGCTTGTTCTGTATGTCTTGTGTGTGAAACAAATTGTTAACCCTTTCACCGCCAGCCATTTTTCAGCCAAAAAATACTATTAAACTTAATTGGGTAAAGAAAAACAAATATCTGCAATATTGCGAATTCCTCTGTGACATACATAACATTAGGTCTATCCTTACCTCCCAAAATTAAGAAAATAGGGTCTTTGGATAACAGGCCATGATTTTATGCCTTTTAGTGACATGGGTGTTAAACCATTGTGGTGCTAAAATGCGACATTGGTGGTGAAAGGGTTAAATACCTCTCTCCCCTCCCCCAACAAGAAAAAAGTTAATGTACAAAAAATGGTGATCTTCTGCTGACAGGCGGACGAACCGACCCAGGAGACGGTAGCTGACATGGATAACACCACAGGTGAGACGCCTTGCCCGTTTCTTCAAAAAACCCGATGAATGTATTCCTATATTCTTCTTCGTCCATCGCTCAGACGGTCTCCTGTCATAATCAGGGGTGCATGTGGGTGTTCCTGAAGCCTGAATTCAGGCAATTTGATGCAGGTTCAGGCAGTGGTCTGCCTGAAGATAGGGCTCTTCTCATGCTCTTTTTGCTCTTAAATTGACCATTATATCAAGGGTTATGATGGAAAGTTCAGGCAAACTCTTTGGTCGCCGCATGCACCCAGACATATGAGCGCAGATGCGTCATTCGCCCAACTAAGAACTAGGCCCAGCATGTCCATCTTCGGCTGGAGAAAATCTTTTGTCCATCTTCGGCTGGAGAAAATCTTTGTAAAGAGTTTGTAGAACAAAGGCAGGAGAATGGACCAGTAAGGCGAAAAGATAGCTAAGATGACGACAGTAAGCAAAGGTATAGGGCAGAGTCGAAGATAGATTAGAGGAAGTTACAAGCACAGAACTTCCGTAAGGTGGAGAACTATTTGTACAAAAGACCCCCCTAGTATCTACACGGGGATTATTCCTATAAGTATTGTAATTATTTTGACCTGCAAGAGTGTGTCACACAGCATAGTCTCCCTTCAAGGTGGTCTTCCTCGAAAATAACGATAATAAGAAACGATAAAAAAAAACCCACCATATACTGGGTATAATTTCATTAAATAGATTGAAATAGTTGTCTGTCTTGAAACAGTCCTTGAAAGAAAAATGAAAAAAACAAAGATTTCAAATTAAAGTATGTCTTGAAACAGTCCTTGAAAGAAAGTTTGACTCATGTCTCAGTTTGAAAAGCAACCACGTGTATTTCTGCGCTCTTTTCTGAATTAAGAAGAAATTGAAAGTGTGATTCACAAATTTGACCTATGTTTGTGAATTTTAAAAAAAAGTAAAATTGTTTAAAACTTTTTTGTCCCTATATATATATAGGGTCCAAAAACTCAGAACCGAGCATCCAGCAGGCCTCAATCACAAAACCACTAAGTGAAAGAGACAAAGAAGACAAGCAAAGAGACCAATGCAGAAAAACGAAAGACAAAGAGAGACGTAGTTGTGCGTGCAGATGTGTATGTTTTGCGTTTTATATGTGTGTGTGGGGGGGGGGGGGGGGGGGGCTATTTAAGCATCTAAACTTGAGATAACTAATCATGTACTTCATGTCATCTACAGTCTCAATTATTATAACCACAAAGTCTAGGGTGGGACAAAATGTGTGTTTACAAACAAAAATCTATTTTTAGTCATGAACAGAACTTTATCAATGCATGATGCATGAATGAAGTGACGTACAAAGGAGTTCTGTGAATGAATGACGTGTGCACAGTTCAGTGACGTACATGACTTGACGTAAAATACTTTCTGAATGAAATATTGTCTCCCTCTCCACCACCACCACCCCTCTCTCTCTCTCTCTCTCGCTCTCTCTCCTCTCTCTCTCTGTCCCTCTCTCTCTCTCTCTCTCTATCTCTCTCTCCCCCCCTCTCTCTCTCTGTCCCTCTCTCTGTCCCCTCTCTCTCTCTCTCCCTCTCTCTCTCTCTCTCCCTCTCTCTCTGTCCTTCTCTCTTTCTGTCTCTCTCTCTGTCCCCTCTCTCTCTGTCCCTCTCTCTCTCTCCCCTCTCTCTCTCTGTCCCTCTCTCTCTCTCTCTCTCTCTGCCCTCTCTCTCTCTGTGTCCCCTCTCTCTCTCTCCCTCTCTCTCTCTCTGTCCCTCTCTTTCTGTCTCTTCTCTCTGTCCCTCTCTCTCTGTCTCTCTCTGTCCCCTCTCTCTCTCTGTCCCTCTCTCTCTGTCCCTCTCTCTCTATCTCAATCAGTTTTATGCAATCCAAAAAGGTTTTAGACTGCATTATTGTGTGATTGAATTGTGAATAAGACTAACGTTTAGAGTAAATTTATTTTAACATCCATGTATTAACTACACAAACTTCATGATTATGTTGTTTTATATCTAAACATCAAAAACATATATCAAGATGTGTGTGCGCGCGCGCGTGTGTGTGTGGAAAAAAACCGTAAGCAAAGCAATGATCATTCATAACTTTACGTCAGTGTTGTTGCTATGTAGGGTCATCATTGTACGTCATTATTTTGTTTGTTTACGTGTGATTCTCTTTACCAGTGTGTCATGCCTGAAGAAGAGAGGACACCTCTCGAAAGCTTGTGATTAAAATAGGAACCACCTTGGATTTGTTGGCGGTTTTTTCCTTTTGTTTTATCTTTTGTTTTGTTTTTTATATATATATATATATATAACAGTTGTTCAGTCGTTTAAGACATGTTTTGCTGGGTATCCGGACTTTTCACACCCGGACTTTTCACACCTGGACTTTACAGCTAAAGGGGGCTTCTGGCTCAGTTTCGGTTTCGGTTTCGGTTTCACTCCTCCGTTTATTAAAAAACGGCTAAAAAACACTACTTTTTCTTATGCTTTTTAACCCCCCAAAAAGATGTGATTTAAGCCATTTTCTTGCGTTTTTTATCCACAAAAACAGTGCGATTCAATCGTTTTTACTCACGAAAACAGCGTGATTTAACAGCTAAAGGGGGATTCTGGCTCAAGAGGAAAATCTTCTACTTTTAGATACAAAAACGCTACTTTAAGGGGTAAAAAAAGTAAAAATTCGTCTCCCCTTTATTCTGCCAAATCAAAAAAAAAAACCACTACTTTAGGTGAAACAAAATTAATTATTTTTAATTAAACAAAATAATTTGAGTTAGAAAAAGGAACTCAACATGACAATGGCGCTTGATGAAATAATTGAGCACTTAGACAAAGTTTTTAAAGAAACGGATTTAGAAGTTATTGATCCAAAAAATGTACTAAAAAGTGTAAAACATGCTATTTCGCAAATACCTGAAAAACTAGCTATAGAACCACCAGTTAAAGTAATGTTAGCAGTGTACGTAGATTATGAAACAGTCCAAGGTGAGCAGCTTCAAGTATGGGTCTCTACTAAACAGCAAGTAGTTCTTTCATATAATGATTTTACAGAAACCTGGGCAGACAATTTAATCACCCAGTTCATTAACGTATCAGAAGAGGCAAAACTAAGAGGATCTGGTTGGTCAGAAGGCGGGGTATTAGAAATTAAAATGAAGGAGAGTAAATATGCTCCAATCGTAGGAAACTCCTTTATTCCTTTACCTAAAGAACTTGTTTTAAAGCGTGCAGTATTAAACATAAAAAATACTGATGATAAATGTTTTATGTGGTGTGTTTTAGCTAAACTTCATTATATCAAAAAGAACGCAGAAAGAGTAATTAACTATCAACCTTACATAAATGAATTAAACTTTGATGGAATCGACTTCCCTGTAAGCCTAAGCGAAGTTGATCAATTTGAAGAACAGAATAAACCAATTTCAATTAACATCTACACATGGTCTGTAGAAGAAAACCTTAAACCAATCCGAGTTTCAAAGAACTCTCCTATGATTGGTGATCCTGATAAAAAACATATTGATCTTCTCTTAGTAACAGACGGAACAAAAACACACTACACTTTAATCAGAACAATGAGCAGACTTATAAACTATACTACAAATCACAAAGAAAAACAAGAATTCTGTCGAAGATGTTTACTAAGAATGCCAAGTATTCAAGCAGCGGTTGAACATAGAAAACATTGTAATTCATCCATTGACTGTAATACTGAACTTATTACTCCGAAAGAAGGAAGTAAGGTGTTCTTTAAAAACTGGAAGAAACTGCAATTAAGTCCTTATGTTGTTTATGCTGATTTCGAGTCAATCATTGTACCCTATCAAGGACCAGCTCCTAAAAATCTTCCTAAAACTGTTTTATTGAATAATCATCAAATCTGTTCATTCGCATTTATTGTTCTTAGATCAGATGGGATACATTTTGAACCTGAACTTTATAGAGGACCCGATGCTGCAAAAATCTTTTTAATGAGAATGATGAAACTACGAAATGAACTATCTAACCAACTAAATTTATTAGATTTAATCATGACACCTGAAGATTTAATTCAATTTGAATCAGCTACTGAATGTTGGATTTGCGGAAAAGGGTTTGTGGAAGACTCCCCTGACTGTCCAGACATCTATAAAGTACGAGACCATGATCACATTAGTGGAAAATTCAGAGGAGCAGCACACAACTCCTGTAATTTGCAGTTAAAGTTTGAACCAAAGACTTGGAAACTGCCTATATTCTTTCACAATCTACGTGGATATGACTCTCATTTAATTCTACAAGCAGTTACTGATGAATTTAGAACCGTCAGTTGTATAGCTCAGTCTTCAGAAAAGTACATGACATTTACATTAGGTCAATTGTCTTTTTACGATTCATTACAACATCTGATGGGATCACTAGAGTCTTTAGGTCAGTCACTATCCAAATGCACTATAACAGAAAAATACTTTGATCCAGCACTTGTTCGAAAAGGAGTATACCCTTATGAGTACATGAGTAGTTGGGAGCGGTTCGACGATTTAAAATTACCTCCCAAAGGTGCATTCTACTCTAGTTTAAAAGGAAAAGATATAAGCGACTCTGACTACAACCATGCTCAGTCAGCGTGGATTAAGTTAAAATGCCAGACCATGGGAGACTACCACGACGCCTATTTAATGGCTGACGTTTGTTTGCTTGCAGATGTATTCGAGAACTACAGAAAAACGTGTATAAAACATTACAGTCTAGACCCTGCTAATTATATCACTGCTCCTGGTATGAGTTGGGATGCTTTCTTAAGATTTACCAAAATACAGATTGACTTACTCTCCGATCTACCAACTCTCCAGATGATTGAAGACGGACTACGCGGAGGAATCTCTATGGCTTCACACGGTTACTGCAAGGCTAACAACAAATACTTAGACGACTACGATCCTTCTAAACCATCAAATTATATCATGTATTTAGATGCAAACAATCTCTATGGTTGGGCGATGTGCCAGTCACTTCCATTACGTAACTTTAAAATGTTTACAGCTCCTTTTAATTTTAATATCGCAGAGTTTTTGCAATGGCTTTTGAAATTATCAGATTCTTACGAAACAGGATTTATTTTAGAAGTCGACTTAGATTATCCGGACGAACTCCATGACCTGCACAATGACTACCCGTTAGCAGTTGAAAGACTTCAAGTGGGGAATGACCTCCCTAAACTTGTGCCTAATCTACACTCCAAAAAAAAATACGTCTGTCATTATAGATTACTACAATTTTATTTACGTCACGGATTAAGACTAACAGCAGTTCATAGAATCATTTCGTTCACTCAGAGGAAGTTCATGGAACCATATATAATGAAGAACACTAATCTTAGAACACAAGCTACCGACGCCTCAGAAAAAGACTTCTTTAAACTAATGAACAACAGTTGTTTTGGAAAGACAATGGAAAACCCGCACAAACGCAAAGACGTTAGATTAGTTACCCAAGAAAACAAAGCAATCAAATTAACTTCAAAACCTAATTATCAAGACTTCAAAAAGTTCCATGACAACCTTTACGGGATAATGATGAAAAAAATTAATGTGAAGCTAGATAAACCAGTCTTCATTGGGTTTGCTGTTCTTGAATTGTCTAAGTTATTGATGCTAGAATTTCTTTACGACTACTTTAAACCACTCTATCCAGACTCCAGAGTACTTTATACAGATACGGACTCATTTATTCTAGACATTCCGACTGAAGACTTCTACAAAGATTTAGAGACAGATTCAGCAAAAGGTGTTGTCTCCTGGTATGACACCTCTGACTACCCAAGTGAATCTTCATTACATTCATCCGTAAATAAAAAGGTAATCGGTAAGATGAAGGATGAACTGAATGGAACTATAATCAAAGAGTACGTTGGTCTGAGAGCAAAGATGTATTCAATTGCCAGCCAAACTAGCGTAATTAAAAAAGCAAAAGGAATTTCTAGACCTGTTGTTCAAATGGTCATGACACACGATAACTATAAAGAAGCACTGTTCGACTCCAAGACGTTTTATCATGACAACATAAAAATACAGTCTAAGTTACACGAAATAAACACAACAGTTGTAAATAAAAAATCACTCGACTCAAACAATACAAAGCGCGTGTTTAAATCGCCTGAGTTTTCGTATTCAATTGGCCACTGGAGAACTAAGTGTCATAGTCAGTAGACTTTCGAAACTTGTAATCATATTGAATTGAATAAGCACCCTTTGGAGTTCTTATTGTTATTTCCCTAGAACAGATTTTAATGTGTCGTTTATTTTTTTTTCACATTCTTTTTTTATTGCTTCTATGTCTTGCGGTTGTGAAAAACTTGCTCTTGACTTTTTTTGTAGTTCGAACTTTTGCATTTTGTAATCATTGTAGTCAGCTTGCAGTCTATTGAACTCCTCATCCGAAATTTGAGAGTCTTGCAAAGCTTTACTGATAATTAATCGGAATGAACTAAGTTTTGCCATTATTAATTGAACCATGGCTGTATGCTTTTGAAGTTTGACTTTTATTTTTTTGTTGAAAGCGGACGTTGTCATTGAAAACAACCCCAGCGCCAACGATACACAACCTAGAGGCAAAGCTACTACTGATCCGACCCCTGTTGCTAACAACCCTACAGAGCTTCCTGCTGTTAAAGTACCTAGACTCCCAAATCCAGTATTTAAGTATGTTGCTGTATTAAACAAACAAGAGTACCTTCGTTTGGTTCTGTTATAGTTAGTGAGGTCTTTTTCCAATTCTCTTTGTATTTCTGTAATGGTAGACAATCTGAACTTTCTGATTTCAGGATCATCACCACCATCAGTCTTTTCTTTGTCAGTATTTTCTTTCGGTATTTTTGGATAAACTGTAACGGACATCTTTTTATATTTAAAAAAAAAAAATTTTAACATTTAATTTGCACTTGCTATCATTTTAAGAAGATCATCAGGCAAAATGCTTTCAGTGTAATAAAACCCAATGAGATCTAAATTAGTAACATTAATGTACGTTAATTCTTTAAGATTGTCTGGATCAACACTCAATATAACTTTATCGCTGGTCGACACTGCCTTAATTTCTTCACCGCGGTTTTGAATAACGATAGTACATCTCACTGATTCAACATCCAAGTTTTGCCAAGAAATAAGAATCCCTTTCATTAGGTTGTCGCTAACACCAACAGGTAGGGAATCAGGGTTGTCTGCTCTAACAGAAAGTTCAAATATCATAGTAAATTCGTCTGCTAAAGCCATTTTAGGAATGAACTCTAATTGCGTGGCTGCATCTTTTGTCACTGTCTTTTTTCTATGCAGTATGTACTGTCTCTTTTTATAAGGTTTGATTGCTATTTCTCTTCTGCTGTTGTTTTGTGGAATCAGACTGACATGTAACGGCCCTGAGTTAAATGATTTGCGAAAGTATTTGTTATTATCAAAGAATGTAAACGGGCTTAAAAATTCAAACTTTATTTCCCAATCAATGAATGGAATTAAATGCCATTTGTTATCCCTTTCCCTAACAACTTTATATTCAAACTGGCCAACATTGTCAGCTACTACATTACGCAGTTGCTCTAGTTTAGGAACCTTTTTATCACTTATTTCTGCTCGTTTATAATAGCCGTTGTTTGTGTACTCAAAACCATACAGCGCTCCTATCTCCCCATTTAAATCAAAGTCTTCTGTGTCTGCTAGGTCCTTCAATTCTAAAGTTGCGCATCTAACAGGGTCAAGCATAACCGGTTGATCTGGTCCGCGCGACATAGTTTTATACTAAATTATTTTATTTCTAATAAAGCATTCAAGCTGTCGCACTGAACTTCTTTTCCTTTTTCGTCAGTTATTCTTATTTTTAGTGAATGGTGAACCCCACAAACTAATTCTTTAAACTGTAAGTTAGTGAATGTAATAATTTCGTAATCACAGTATGCCGCTTTTGCTGTTGGAAGAACTCTTAACACAGTAGACGGCTGGTTATCAAATAAGTTGTTATCCGTACTCAGGATATCTAAATGAAAGTATAATAAAGAATGTATTCCAAGATTAAGTGATTTTTCAGCCGTAAATGAATTACTTTGCAGTGCATTATCAGTGACATGGAACCTGTCTAATCTAAAACCTAATAGTTTAACCAATTCATTAGCAAATTCAAATACTTCACCTTTTTGGCCTCTAAACGTCATCTTCACTTTCAAATTTCCCTCATTAAGTTTTAAAGTAATGTCGAAGTCGTTAAATATTTCTTTTAATGAACAAAAACCGTAATAACCGTCAGGTATAGTTAGTTCAATCATCCCTTCACTGGTAATTTTTCTTATCCAATTGTTCTTTAAGGATTCGCTTATGTTAATCCATTTAACTTTGTAATAAATTTCATGGAGCGCTACTTTTAGAGAACCATGATTTTCAATAGGGCGTTGTAAAAGTATTGGCTCGTCTTGATCAGTTATATAAATAAACATTTTTATTACGAATATATAAATGAATGCTTTTAAATATAACAAAGACGCTAAATATGCAGTTGGATCATATAACCCTAAAACTATAGCTGTTGATTCAATAGTTGTTGCAGTGGGAGTTGATTCTTTTGAAGTTAAGGTCAGTAATCCATTAAACCATTATTTAAATCCTAGTGTCAAACATGATAACATCGCAAAGGCATGGTTTAGTCATCCAATGCAGTTTTATCAAAACCAGTTAAACTTTGCTGTGTTTTGCGCTACAACAGGGTGTGGTGTTTCTTTCGCTGATCACTTAAATCATCCTGGAGTCATGGTAAAAGCAGTTTATAGATTTCATTTCTATTATACTTTCAAGCGTATTTTGTCTGAACTGCATGCTCCATTACCGAATGATTCTACTTTTAATCCGTTCAACAACAGAATTGACTTGAAGGCCTTTGAACGGATTTGTAATGAGTTTAACATTAACTTGAATACAGACTTTAGGCAAAAGTTAGATCGTAATCATGGTTTGGGTACACTTTATTATTGGGGTGTGCACAGAAAGTATAACTATGATTGGAATCCTCCTTACACGTCTTTTTCTTCAGGTACGACCGTTCATCTGGGATCTATTCAACAAAAACATAAAAACGCTTGGTCTACTTTTATTCTTGATACTTCTGAAGGACTGACAAAGGCGGGAATAGAACGAGTAAATGATTCTATTCGTACTTACGTGTGGTGTTTGCTAGGATCTCAAGCGCAAGTTAAATCTGAGATAATGGATCCTTCTACTGGGTTTGATGCACAAAAACAGTATTTAGCTAATTTAGAAGATGCAATCAATTCTACAGTTGACCTCCCAGCAAGCATTAAAAGGTATCAAGACGTTTTAAGATTTGCAAGATCAAAAGTAGACTTTGCTGTTGGTAGTGGATTATACATGCTGCCCTCTGATCTTAGACTTCAAATAGGAACAATTGTAAACTATAACAACGAAATCCTTATAGCAAAAGATAATCAAGCAGTTGGTAAAAATTTAAAAATAAATTCTACATTGTCGATCATACAAAGAACACACCATCCAATCCCTGTCAGTCAAAAAAAGAATATTAACTTAACGAATTCAACGAACTTAACTAACTCTATGAACTTAACTAACTCTACGAACTTAACTAACTCTACGAACTCAACGAACTTAACGAACTTAACTGACAGTCACGAAAACGAAAAGACAGCACTAGTTATTTTTCTAACAGCAGCCGGTCTAGTTTATTTTTATTTTACTAGAGAGTAATCCTACAACTAAAACTATTAGCATCCATAAGTGTTCAGCCATAAAACCGACTACTTTGCTTGCAGTAGAAAAAAGCCAACTAACAATTCCACCTAATATACCGGGTAGCGCATCTAGTGCTTTTTCTCCTAATTTTTTTAATAGATTCGTTAAATGTTCCAGTTGTTTTTTAATCCAAGAGTCTTTTGATGGCGAAGGTGGAGAAGGTGGAGAAGGTAATTGACCACCACCACCACCTGTTCCTGTTAAAGCAAACACTAAAGTAGAGATTGCAAACCCTAAAGCTGTCATAACGCTCGCTATCGTGACTCCTTGCTCTCTAAATAAAGTTTTTATTCTTTCTGCTAACGTTGTATCTTCGTGTAAAATTCTTTGGATGGTTTCTTTTATTCTGCTGACTTGTGTTCGTAATTGTTCACGGTTAGTTGACAGTACTTCTAGTCTTGCAGCTCTCTCTTGTTGAAGATCATCTAGTCTTTGCATGATTCTGTCTTTTACGTCTTGTCCTAGGTTATTGTCGTCCGCTTCAACTAATTTCTGTTTTTCTCTGTCAATGTGAGCATCCAGTTCGCTTAACTTTGCTAGATTATTTGTTAACTCGCCTCTGGTAGTTTGTAATGTTGAATTGAGCGCCATTAGTTCTCTCATAGGTAATGGTGAATCATGTAATGTTTTTAAATGGGTTTCTTCATCTTCTAAAGCTATAAAACTAGTTTCCATTTCTATGATGTTGTCCGCAGTTGCGCTTAAGTCTCTAAGAGGAATCGATTGAAGTTGGGAATCAGTAGGCAGTTCTTGTAGTGTGTTTTGAAGAGCAGAAACAGCTTTCGTGCTTAGGGTTGGTTTTGGTTTTATGTCAACGCCAATACGTCTTAGATCATTAGTGGGGACGCCATGAGAAATTAGTGAACTTATTTTATAAAACTTTGCTGGATTATTTTTGTGTGTAAGTCGGGTTGATTCATTATTATTCAAAAATAAATGACCTTCACCATCTAAAACATAGTCATTAGGATCATACAAATCGGATAAATCTTGACCTATAAATTTACGAAAAGCCATTACTTTCGATTTCTGTATTTCATAGTGCATTTCAAATTGAGATTTTCCAACTACTATATTATCTTCCCTTGGTCTAACTTCTACATTCGGGTTTGGTTCTGCTTCATCTAGTTCTTGTCTTAAAGATGGTAGATTACGACGACGAGACAATAAAGGAATGTCTTCACTCATGTCATCTCCAGCTTCATCGTCAAAGGCATCATAATCGTGGACTGCTTCTTTTCCTTCCATGTTTTTATTTATAATTATGTTTTTATTTTATTTCTAAAAAAAAAGAGAGATGTCGCAATCATACGGGTCGAGTCTTGATCCATACAGACGGTTAAAAGAACCACTCGGTGTAAAAGGAACCAGGCAGAGTATCGTGATAAGTAATAATCCTTCAACTATCGATCAAAGACAAATATTATCAGTAAGATTTCCTAGTCTGGGGAGTAATGAAGTCATCGTGCCAGGCACTGCACGTCTTGCATTTAAAATAGAACTGGAGTCAGCGACGGATCCGAACAGAACATTAGTTGCTAATCTTGGTAGAGCGATCGTTAGTAAGATTACTATTAAACTTGAAGGGAGAGAGGTAATGTCTTTAGATAACGCAGATGTCTTTTTGAGTTATTGCGACCTCTGGTTAACAGAAAATGAAAGAAAAGATCGGGTTTATCAGGGAATACAAGGAGATAATGGTATAAAACATAGAATTGATGCTGATGATAAAAAAGATAGCAATAAAGATGCGTTGGTTGCTCAAGTTTATGGTAATCGATTCTACATTCCTCTTGACTTTGAACTATTGAACACACACTCACCATATTATCAGGGAGCTTTACAAGATAGGCTTATGTATGAATTTACTTTTAATGACTATGCCCGTGTTATCAGATCGACAGAAGATTCAAATGCAAAATATAGTATTTCAGACATCACATTAGAGTTTGATGTTGTTCGTCATCAAGAATTAGCTCGGTTGATCTCACAACAATACCAGTCAAGATTAGCAATATACTACAACAGAATTTTAAATCACAGTAAGTTAACTAAAAACACAATAGACACAATCTGGAACATCGATTTGAATATATCAGCAAGGTCGTTGAAAGGAATTTTGCTGCTGTTTGAAGAAACCAAAAAACCCTTTAATAGATTAAGCGAGAGGTTTTATAATCCAAAAATAACTAAGCTGACTACTACGATTGAAGGGCAACCGAACCAATTGTTTGCGAGCGGTCTTTTACCTTATCAGCACTTTGATGAAATAAGAAAACTGTTTGGTGGAGGCGGGCAACTAAGAGATCCGTCTGTTGATTTAATTTGCAAAGACCTCCATCTTCATGATGTTAGACTAGAAGATTATTTATTTTCGAAGTATGCTTTGTGGTTAGATCTTAGAACAACTGATGATAACAAACTTCATGGTAGCGGAAGAACAGTAGGTGATGGGTCAGGCGGAATAAACATTCAAATTCATAAAGAAGCGGAAGTGGGCAAACAAATATATGTTTATGTGTATTTACTATGCGATGCTCAGCTGAACATTGAGAATAACAGATTAAAAGATATTGTGTATTAAAACAATGGACTTGAACAGTTTAAATTTCCTTACAAAAGAACCACATTGCGGGTTATTTTGCGGGATGACTGGGTGTGGAAAAACGATATTTATGTTAGATTTAATACAAACGGTTTATCGAAATCACTTTGAACATATAGTAATTTTTTGTACTACTTTAGAATTCAACAAATCATACAAAGAAAGAAAGTTCATTTGGGAGGATGATAAAGTCTATTTGGTTGACCCAAGTAATAAGTTAAGTGAATGTTTAGATCATTTTTATCAACTGTTTAAAGGAACGTCAACATTGTTTATTATTGATGACTGCTCGGCTGAAAAAGACATTGTTAAAAAAAGAAATAGTTTAGCTAAGTTAGCTTTCAGTGGTAGACATGCAGGGATTAGTGTATGGATTTTAACACAAAAGTATAATTCAGTTTTAAAAGACTTTAGAGAACAGTTAAAGACGGTTGTTTTGTTTTTTACTAAAGATAAAAATAGTTTTGATGAATGTCTAGATGAAAATGATGTGATTGAATCAAAAGAAGAAAAAAAGTCGATTAAACAAAAACTGAGGAAAGAGAAGTTTTGTAAGCTAGTGTTAAAAACTGATTTTCCTAGTCAGTACAAATGTTTGTGAAGGCAAAAAAAAAAAAAAAAAAAAAAAAAAAGTCAATTTTTTTTTGGTTTCTTTTTTTTATACTGGGTCAAATTCAAGGTTAAACTTGTTGTAAATTTCTGATAAAGTATCCATTATTTTGCTTTCAATTTCGAACAAGTATTTACTGACTATTTTATCGTCTTCCATTAATAGCTGAAATAGAACAATTTCTTTCTGCGCATTCCTTAATCTTTTCAATAAAATGTCGTAATTCTTTGTCTCGAGTATCTCTTTATTCTGAGTCTCCATTTAAAAACTCATTTTTTTTTTGTCTAATCAAATCGGAACTGTGTCTGGCGGAATTATCTGTAATTCTTCTTTAACAAAGGCTCTTTTTGGAACGGGTCGTGTTGTTGTATCAGTTTCTCTTAAATAATACACCGGTGGATTCATTTCTATTACACTTTTTATTTCGTACGGTTCAATACTCCAAATTGGATCAGTCGCTCTTACACGTGTGTCTCCTTCCGCTTCTCCTGGTGCATAAAGAAACCTAACTTTGATTCCAAACGGTATCAGCTGTTTTGAAATTAAATGTTCATGAGGTGTGTCTAACGAAGTGTCAATCGTTTTCTTCTGTATTGCTTTTACTGGTTTAAATCCTGTTACTTTAGATTCTTCGTTATTCATGACTCTCAGAACACTACTTAATCTTCTAACCCATTCAGTGTTTCTAGTTGAATCAAGGAGTTCTCTGTGATATTGGTAAGAGAAAAGTCGTTCAGCTAATTGTTTGTTAAAGTTTTCGACTAAGGCTTGTGATCTATGATTTCCAGGAATACCGCGTTTAATAGATACTTTGTGTTTTAACATTAGCTGGTTGAATTGTCCTTTAAATTCTTTTCCTTCATCAACTTGAATTAAACGAGGATAGGTTAATGGACCGCGTCTATAGATTTCTTGTAAAGCAACAGAGACTGAAGTAGCACTTTTATCAGTCAATGGTTCAGCATCTTTATATCTTGAAGCTAAATCAACAACTGTCAACGCGTATTTAAATCTTTTTCTTCTGATTAAATCATGGGGTAAGTATAGAAGATCCATTTGATGAGTGTCATTTGGTGTTGTGTTAACAAAGTGTGGTCTTTTAATTCGTTTAGGTGCTGGTAGATAAATTTGCCATATAGCTTGTTTAGATAGCCATTCTTTTGCTGTTTGTTCAGTGACTCCAGCAGCTTGATTTAATTTTTGAATAGCAGTTAAACCTTTCCAATAACCTTTTGGTGAATAATAAATTTTAGATAGTTTATCATTCATTTTAATACTACACGTTTTTTGCTATGAAATAAACAGCAGTCATACCAACTACAATAAAAGCTATTTCCTGGAGTTTTTGTTTTTCGGATGGTTGGTAGAAGTCACTTAGTTTTGGTGGTGGGAGCTGTTGGAGGTCTTCTCCTGTCACTAAATAATACTCTTTAATGGCGTCGTCAACATTCTTAAAAGTGTATGCTGCATGGTTTTGTAGTTTCAATTTGTTGTTAATAAAATCTAACTGAGCGAGTCTTTGTTTTTCATAGGCGTCTTGTGCTGCTGCTAATTGCTCCATTGCTCGATTATGTCTTTGTCTTTCCTTGTTTGTTTCTAGTTTACTGAACATGTAATTACTTCCTGAAAAAGCAAGTGCGTTTACTACAGCACCGCCAATCATCATTGCGAGTGAAGCCATTTTATTTTTACATATATATATTTTCTGGAATTATTCCTTGCTTAACTAGAAAGTCTTTTGTTGCGATTGAAGCAGTGATTATAGCGATTAGTTTACCAGAGTCCTCTAGGTCAAGTTTTCCTAGGTCAGCTGCTTTCATTTTCAATAGTTTCTTACCAACCATCGTGTACGCAACAGAAAGTCCACCAATCAGAGCAGATTGATATACAAGGTTAGCAACAGTTTTTTCGGCACTCATTTTTATTTTAAAAACAAAAATAATAAATCAACTAAAAATGAATTGTGACGAACTGTTGTTAAATGCGCAGGAAGCCGTAATGTCTGATGAAGTGTCGACAAGTGTTATGAATAAAAAGGAAAAGTTGTATTCTCTGGCTGCGTGTGGAAAAACAAAACAATACTTAGGAACAGAATTTAGTATAGAACAGATTCAACAAATGTCTTCTGCTGACATTGAAAAGTACTACAACAGATACGAAGCACAATTAGGATCTAAAATGGTTAAAAGTTTAGGTCAAACTGTAATAGGCTTGTACACTAAGTTAGTTAGTCAGTTTTTCCCACTCGATTCAAGCCAAGATTTAATGTATGATTTAAGTCAAGATCCTGTTTTAACTAAATCATTAGAGTCTCTTAGTTGTGATCTTTTTTATAGGTTTGGCGGGCTTTTATCACCAGTTGTTATGGGGTTAATTACTTTTAATCATATAGATTTTATGGCTATTAAAAATGAACGTGACAGAGAATCAAACGAATCAGACAGAACAGCAAACAAGCCCCAGTCAGACAGTAACCAAGGTAACGAAGAGTCCAGGACGAGTTGAAGCAGGTAAAAGGTTATCAGTGTGGAATCGACAACAAAAAATGAATAAACAAACAAAACAAAAACTGTTGTCTCAGAATGAAGATGAATCAACCATAAGCACAATACCAGTTAAAAAAGAAGAAGACAAACAAAACAGTACGAATTACGATGTTGTATTGCTTACTGTTGGTGTGGTTGCTGGTGTTGGTTATTTGTCTTATAAATTATATAAAACACACATGCAACCAAAGCTAGAAAAACGAGTAGAAGTACAAACAAAACAACCAGAGAAAGTAGCAGACAAACAAGAAAAACAAAAGCCAAATAGCTTAAAACCTGAGAGCGATCCATTTTTAATGCAATAATTTTTTTGTTTTAGAACTTAATAAAAACTTGCCAATAACTTAAGTAAGTAACTCGATAAGAACTTAACAATAACTTAAATAAGAACTTGATAAGATCTTGTCAAGTTTTTGTGTTAGAACTTAATAAATACTTGATGTGACTTACCAAGAACTTATTAATAACTTGAAGTTGACTTAACAAGAACTTGTTTAAGAACCTATAAAAGAACTTAAAAAGAACTTAAAAGAAAATTGAGTAACTTCTTAGAAAAAAAATTGTTTTATAAAAAAAAAAAAAAAAAAAAAAAAAAAGAAAAGAATTTTTTAGGAATGTAAAAAATGAAATGAATTTTTTTCAAATTCGGAGAATGATATGAATTCCTCTCTTCACTATGCTTGACGTTATCGGAAATCCCCTGTAGCTTAAATACAAGTTGGCAGTACTCCAGTCTAGTCAGAGGCGACGACGGTTATCTGATCTCTTTAATTACGGTAGAAAGCCTAGACCGGTTCATAGTAGTAGAATAGATCCCCTTTGAGAATAAGGCTACAGACAAAATAAGTGTTTGTGAAGAAAGAATAAAATCATCACAATATTTAACAAAGAATTTTCTTCTTTTTTTTTTTTTTTTTTTTTTTTTTTTACTCCTTAAAAGTAGTGTTTTTGTATCTAAAATGGGGTTTAAAAAAAAAAGTCTGATTTTTTGCTTTTTTATTCTGCCCTAAAAGTAGTGGCTTTTTTTTTGATTTGGCAGAATAAAGGGGAGACGAATTTTTACTTTTTTTACCCCTTAAAGTAGCGTTTTTGTATCTAAAAGTAGAAGATTTTCCTCTTGAGCCAGAATCCCCCTTTAGCTGTTAAATCACGCTGTTTTCGTGAGTAAAAACGATTGAATCGCACTGTTTTTGTGGATAAAAAACGCAAGAAAATGGCTTAAATCATACCTTTTTGGGGGGTTAAAAAGCATAAGAAAAAGTAGTGTTTTTTAGCCGTTTTTTAATAAATGGAGGAGTGAAACCGAAACCGAAACCGAAACTGAGCCAGAAGCCCCCTTTAGCTGTTCTCTGACCTAGGGTGGGAAATGTCCGGGTAAGAAAAGACCTAGGGTGGGAAATATCTGGGTGAGAAAAGACCTAGGGTGGGAAAAGTCCGGGTGAGAAAAGACCTAGGGTGGGAAAAGTCCGGGTGGGAAAAGACCTAGGGTGTAAAAAGTCTGGGTGGGAAAAGACCTAGGGTGTAAAAAGTCCAGGTGGGAAAAGACCTAGGGTGTAAAAAGTCTGGGGTGGGAAAAGACCTAGGGTGTAAAAAGTCCGGGTGAGAAAAGACCTAGGGTGTAAAAAGTCCGGGTGAGAAAAGACCTAGGGTGTAAAAAGTCCGGGTGGGAAAAGACCTAGGGTGTAAAAAGTCTGGGTGAGAAAAGACCTAGGGTGGGAAATGTCCGGGTGGGAAAAGACCTAGGGTGTAAAAAGTCTGGGTGGGAAAAGACCTAGGGTGTAAAAAGTCCGGGTGAGAAAAGACCTAGGGTGTAAAAAGTCCGGGTGGGAAAAGACCTAGGGTGGAAAAAGTCTGGGTGAGAAAAGACCTAGGGTGTAAAAAGTCCGGGTGGGAAAAGACCTAGGGTGGAAAAAGTCCGGGTGAGAAAAGACCTAGGGTGGGAAAAGTCCGGGTGGGAAAAGACCTAGGGTGTAAAAAGTCTGGGTGAGAAAAGACCTAGGGTGGGAAAAGTCCGGGTGTGAAAAGACCTAGGGTGGGAAATGTCCGGGTGGGAAAAGCCCAGGTGGAAAAAGTCCCGTAATCGTTTTGCTGAAGACATTTTAAGCATTGAGTTTCCTTAAGAATTTTTTTAATTTTATTTTGTGTTTATTATTTCATTTCTCCTCTTCTACGGTGTTTCAGCTCGCAAGCCAGAAGAGGGATTCAAGGGAACAAACTTGCTGAGCAGTTAGCACAACTCAGCACTTCGCATAAGACACTGTGTGTATGTGCGCATGCCAACGTGCATGTGAGCTGGTGTTCATGTGTGTGTGCGCGCATGTGAAAGTAGTGTACATGCGTGTGTGTGTGTGTGCGCATGTGTGTGATTTGGTGGATAGTTGAGTGAATGGATGTCAGGAGGAATACTTGGTGTTTTTTTGTGTAAAAACTGCGTGTAACTGTGTGTGGGGGCTCTTGTGAGGCCAGTTGTGTGTGTGTTTGAAATTCACCCAACGCAGGGAACTTAGGCCTTTGGACGTTGAACAATCCTGTGGTTTTCTTCAGTGAACGATTTGTTTCATGAATGAAGGACTTATTTTATGGGGCCTTTTATCGTTGTTGTTGGCAATGACCGACACTCATTTCTATATATATAAAAAAAGCGAAAAAGGAAACCAACTGTCCTCAGTTGTCATAGCCATAATCAAATGTAGCTTTAAAAAGAACTGTTCTCTATTGAGTCAGTGTAACATTAATGAAATTTCTATACAATCTTTTTTTTTCTTTCTTCAGGTGAAGTTGTCTCAATCAAATTAAATTTATCCCCTGAAGTCGGAGTATGGATGCCCATGTGGCGGGGGCCTTTAAAAGCAGCCATACACGTAATCTTCCCACCCAAGGCCATGCGAAATGTTCACATGGCACTGGGTGTGCCCCCAGAGCGTTTAAGCTGGGGAATGAAACACAAAAATTAAATTTATCCTGAAATAATTTTGAAGTAGCCTTCACTGCAAACGCTACAACTCGTTTTAATTGCTAGGTTTACATTTTTTTAAAGTTTAGTTGTTCCTGTCTCAAACCTTAACCTGTATTTCATGAAAAACAGTCACACTTTTTAAAAAAACATGCAATATTTTCGAAGCAGTTAACGGCACAGAGCAGTGATAACTGGCAATGTATTTGAATCCAGTGTTGACCCAGCGGCTCCTTTGTGAATCAGTGAAATAGTATCTTAAAAATGACAGGGCTGCCTACCGTCCCTCCTGAGGGATACTTGTCCCTGGAAGCAGTTAAAAAGGGGCACCTGTCCCTGGAAAATACTTTTCAGTCTCCTCAGATCCGGGATTTGAATTCCTCCACCGAGGCTGATGATATTGCCTCAGGTGGAAGAGAGTTCCACTCACTCACAGCCCTCTCTCTCTCTCTCTCTCTCTCTCTCTCTCTCTCTCTCTCTCTCTCTCAGTCCTTATTCTATCTTGTTCTGATTGAATATTAACAGCTATCTGACTGCAGTAATTGTAATGTGTGGAGATACTATTATCAGATCCGGGATTTGAATTCCTCCACCGAGGCTGATGATATTGCCTCAGGTGGAAGAGAGTTCCACTCACTCACAGCCCTCTCTCTCTCTCTCTCTCTCTCTCTCTCTCTCTCAGTCCTTATTCTATCTTGTTCTGATTGAATATTAACAGCTATCTGACTGCAGTAATTGTAATGTGCGGAGATACTATTATCAGATCCGGGATTTGAATTCCTCCACCGAGGCTGATGATATTGCCTCAGGTGGAAGAGAGTTCCACTCACTCTCAGCCCTCTCTCTCTCTCTCTCTCTCTCTCTGTCTCTCTCTTTCTCTCACTCCTTATTCTATCTTGTTCTGATTGAATATTAACAGCTATCTGACTGCAGTAATTGTAATGTATGGAGATACTATTATCATGTGCATTGATTGTTGATGATGAGATGTAGGCTATTCCAGTTTTTGTTATCTGATGGATTGCTACAAGTTAATAATGGTTATTGATCTATGTTTGTTCACTTCCCCTTCATAAGGGGCCTTGGACTATTTGAACAAATCACTCGCATTTGCATTCTCTCTCTCTCTCTCTCTCTCTCTCTCTCTCTCTCTCTCTCTCTCTCTCTCTCTCTCTCTCTCTCTCTCTCTCTCTCTCTCTCTCTCTCTCTCTCTCTCTCTCTCCTCTCATTGTCTGTGTGTGCGTGCGCGTGTTTGTGTGTGTTTTAAATGTGCACATTTCTAAGTTGATGTAATGAATTTTAATGATAGTTATTTGGTTGGTATAATTTTGTTTCACACGTTTGATTAATGCTCTTTCAGTTATGTTGTATTTCTGTCATGTTGCACCTAACCTGAATTTCTTTTTTGGAGATACAGTATTAAAGTATATTTGAACTTGATACTGGTGAAATGTTCCTATGAAACAGGTTACTAAATATGTTAACCCTTTCACCGCCAACGTCGCATTTTTGCACCACAGTGATTATAACACCCATGTCATTAAAAGTCTTGAAATGAAGGTCTGTTATCCAATGGTCTTGGGTTCTTAATTTTGTGAGGTAAGGATAGGCCTTATTTCAAATATATTACAGAAGAATCCCCAATCTACTTTAACCATACTGTACCAACACCTGAAACAATTGCATTAGCGTTAAGCGACCTGGAGCTATACCATAGCATATAGAAAAACGAAAGTAGGCATCTGGCCTTGACCCCTAGCCGGATGTGGGGCGGGAGTGATCCCCCCTTACCGGTCTAGCAGTGGCTAGGCCAATGAGCGCCTACTTCCGCCATTACTATTTTCCAGCGTTCATGGCAAGACCTGGGCTACCAGCACTCTGACTTTTTTCTTCTATTGCACTCTAACTAGGTGGGTTTGTTCCATTTCCTCCTATCATCGAACATAGGGTGTATCTGAGTCTCGATTGACTCAGTTTTGATAGTTCTCTCTTTTCTAGAACTTGAGATATAATTTTCTTTGTCGCGTCGCTCACTCGCCGTGCTCCAGTGCACGCGCGCACGCACACGATATGGCCACTTCTGGCTCAAACTCGAATGTTTCTCCTAAAGTTCAGGTTGACCCCGTGGTCCATTCTCCTCTTCCTAGGGACGAAGCAGGCCGTTTCCGTTCTAAGGAATCTTCGGATAAATCCATCCGTTCAGTTTCTCACAAATCGAGGTCCAAGCACTCGAAGTCTCAGCGCTCTCATTCTCAGTCTTCACCGTGTGGGCCTCCTAGGCCCTCTTCGGTCCCAGTGTTGTCGGGTTTCACATTCTCACCACCGAAGTGTAAGGCCTCTCGGCCAGATTCGTCTTTAGGTCCGGTTGTGCCTTTCTGTTCAGACAGGAGGCCTCTCTCCACCAAGGCCACCACCTCTACCCGGGCTTCGACTTCAACTTCGTGGGATAAGTCGCAGCCGCGCATGTCTGTCGCCCCGAGTGGCAAGTTTGCACTCGGGGGCCCGCCTAGTCTCCCCACCCCTTTCGAGGGAGGGCGAAGGAGGTCCCCTTCCGACCATAGGTCGAGGTCTTACGACTGGGGCCTCGGGCAGACATCCCGGTGTCTCGAAGGGAACTCGAGCCCGGAAGGCCGTAGGCCTCTTGACACCTCCCCGGCCGGGGAGCCCGAGGCCTACCGGCTAACACCCCCTCGTCGTCGGAAAGTCTCCGACGGCGTGAAGGGTGCCTCTCAAGGACGCTTCGCCCTGGCCGCGGGCCTCTGTCCGAGAGGTTCTCCCGGTGATCCCCCCAGCGGTGGGGACACCGGTCGAGTCTATTCCAGGCCTGGAGGCCCTACACCTCGGCTCCGGATGGACCCGGAGCCGGTGGACGAAGGCCTCCCCGCCAGTGCAGCCTACCGCCGTTCGGGCCACCGTAGCCCCCGGTCGGCCGACCGTGGTGGCAAGCGGCCCCGCTCGGCCTCTCCGTCTCCCTCGGGCCTCCCCCACCGGGCCTCCCTCAGGCCCGGGCCTCCCTCGGTAGGGGGCCGTGGCCTAGTAGGCCGCGGCCTCCCCGGCACTCCAGGCCGCGGACAGGATGGGCCTCCCCCGGCGGGTCACCGGGGAGGCCTCGGCCTCCCTGGCTCCCCGGGCCGTGGGCAGGATGGAGCCCTCTCCCCACAGTCTTCCGTTGGGGAACGAGATCTAGGCCTCTCTCGGCCGGGTTCACCCATGAACCACGGATCCTCGGAGGCTTCTTTGTCTCCGACACGTTCTCCTCCGGCATTTGACGAACGTCTTCTCAAAGCCATCAGGGAATCTTTTCGCAATCTTCCTCCTCCAGCTTCACCCGTCGACCCTCCAGTTGTGCGGGACTCTTCCAACCAGGCCCTCCTGGACGTGATCGGCGGGGCGTGCCCGGATGTGGTCCGCCTCTCCGCTCCCGTCTCGGCCTCGGCCACAGGCCAGTCGGCTGGCTCTTTCCAGCAAGGGAAAGACCATCTTTTCCTTCAGCCTCCCTCCTGCCTCCAGGAGTCTATTCTCCGGGCGGAGGAATCGTTGCGTACAGGAAGGCTGATGGACGACAGGCGCTTCGCTCAAGGCCACTCTGTGCGCAGTCGCGAAGAGTCTTCGTCCTCCGGCTCTTTCTTGGTTCCCCAGTTCCGGACGGTTCTGGGTCTCCATGACGACTATCTCCCTTTCGCCCGTTTCTCAAAACCCTCGAGGGTAGAGAGTGACAGACTCAAGTGTTCGGAAGGATGTCACTCTTTCACCCTCAAGGCCTCCTCCTTCAGGACCCTCGAAGTAGCTCTTTCGGACGCTCTCAAAGGCTGCGGGGTCGCGAGTTCTCTCGCTCAAACCGCTTCGGACTCCTTGGGGAGCTCTGCTCCCTCTCGGTCCCCGATGGACTTTCGCTTGTTCGAGCAAGTCGACGAACCGGCTGTGGGAGTCTCTCTCGCCGCGCTCGGTGAGGCTCTCCAGAGTCTTACGGATGTCCTCGCCTCCCTCAAGGTCCAAACCTCCGCGATCGCAAGGGACAGCTTTCTCGCGAAGGCAAAAACCCTCTCGGCAAGGGAGAAAGAGCAACTCCGTTCCCTTCCTCTTCCCCTTTCGGGCCTCTTCGGGGAGGACGCTCTCGGCTCAGTGATCAAGCTGTCTTCGGAGCGTAAGGCTCAGGACGGCCACGAGGCCATGTTGGCTCTGCTCGTCAAGCAGGCCAGGCAGAGCTCGGAATCGCACTCTGCTCGGTTCAGGCCAGGGGGTCGGTCCCTGGAGCGCAGAAAGCGCTCAATCTTCCCGAGGACTCAGGACTCCAAGTCCTCTCAGTACGTGGCTAGGCACACGGGAGGTCACCGTCCTTACCGCCCTCGCAACCCCTCTACGAGGGGCTCTTCCCGACCGGCCGGCGGGAAGCCGCAACAGTCTTTTCGGTAGAGCCCGCGCGCTGCCGGGAACCGGCAGGCGTCGTGGCGTCCAGCGTGGATGCCCTGTCTCAGGCGTATCCCGCTTGGCGCTCGCTTGTCGACAACGCCTGGATTCTCGGCGTCGTGCGGGAAGGGTATCGGTTCCCCTTCGAGCTAGAACCGCCACTCTCGGCAAAACCGATCGCTTTCTCCCCCCCGGCAGACCCAGTACGGTTGGCGATACTGCAACAGGAAGTCGACTCTCTGGTCGTCAAGGGCGCAGTCTCCCGGGTCCCTCTTCCAGGACCCGGTTTCTACTCGCGTCTCTTCACGGTCACGAAGAAGTCGGGCGGTAACCGCCCTGTTCTGGATCTGTCTCCGCTGAACAAGTTTCTTCACAAAACCAGGTTCAAGATGGAAACTCCGTCCACGGTCCGTTCGTTCATACGTCCAGGGGACTGGGCAACCTCAGTGGACTTGCAAGACGCTTACTTCCATCTGTCCATCCACCCTTCCCGCAGAAAGTTTCTCCGCTTCGTCTGGAAGGGAGAAACTTTCCAATTCAACGCCCTACCGTTCGGTCTCTCTCTGGCCCCCTGGATCTTCACCAAGGTGACCAGAGAGCTGGCCGCTCTGGCCCGCTCGCAGGGGCTGCGGTTAAAGGTCTTTCTCGACGACTGGCTTTTACTCGCATCCTCTCGCGCTCTCTCGCTCGACCACACCCGAGTTCTTGCGGACCTCTCGCTTCGGCTGGGGTTCCGCATCAACTCCAAGAAGTCAGATCTGACCCCCTCTCAGACCTTCACCTATCTCGGCATGTGCTTCGACACCGTGAACTTTACGGTCACGGCGTCCGAGGGCAGGCTTTCAGCCATTGTCAGTCTCGTGGCCGACCTCTCAGAAGCGAAGTCGGCCACGTTTCGCCGACTCCTCAGCCTTTTGGGCCTCATGGAGTCGGTAGCGGAGCTCCTCCCGTTGGGCAGAGTGCGCAAAAGGCCACTGCAACGGGAGTTGACGGCGCGCATCCTGGACCCATCCCACTTCGACCAGCAGGTCGCGTTGGGGGATTGGTTTCGGAAGGCGGTCATGGCTTGGACCGACCCGTGTTGGATGAACAGCATGGTCCCAATCAGTCGTTTGGGTTCCCAGCTGTTCATCCACACGGATGCCTCCCTAAGCGGGTGGGGAGCCCATATGGAGACGGAAGAAACCTCGGGCGTGTGGACAGAGCCACAAACACGTCTCCATATCAACTGGCTCGAGTTGGAAGCCATCCGGCTGGCCCTGATCCACTTTCTCCCCGCGATTCGGGGAAAGGAGGTCACGGTCTGCGGAGACAACTCGACCAGCTTGGCGTACCTCCGTCGTCAGGGGGGCACCCGCTCAGCCTCCCTGTCTCTGACGGCGGAGGACACTCTGGTTTGGGCCGACAGCCACGGGATCTCCCTGTCAGTGGAGTTTGTCCCGGGAAAACTCAATGTTCTGGCGGACCAACTCAGCCGCTCTCATCAGGTGCTTCAAACGGAGTGGACGATTGCGCATCGGGCCTTGACCCCAGTCTGGAGACGCTGGGGCAAGCCCATGGTGGATCTCTTTGCCACGAGGTACAGCAATCGTCTACCTCTGTACGTGTCCCCAGTCAGGGACCCTCAGGCCTTGGCCCGCAACGCCTTTGCGATGTCTTGGTCGGGGATGTCGGTTTACGCCTACCCCCCGACTGCGTTGCTCACGAAAGTCTTGGCCAAGTGCCTCCTGGAAAGACCAGACATGATCCTCGTCGCGCCCCATTGGCCGACTCAACACTGGTTTCCAGAACTGCTGGCTCTGGCCAGGGACGGCCCCCTCATGCTGGGGCTCACACCCAAGACCCTCCTCCAGCCAAGGAGCGGTCTAGGCCATCCAAACCCTTTCAGGCTAAACCTGGCCGCATGGAAACTATAAAACTCGGTTTCCGGCGACAGGGCTTCTCTTCGAGAACCGTGGAACTTCTGCTGACCTCTCGGCGCCAATCCACCAATGCCTTGTACGATTTGCGCTGGAAGGCATGGTTCTCTTTCTGCGCGCGCAAGAAATTTGACGCGCTGCGCCCTTCCACAGTCCAGTTTGTGGAGTTCTTGTCACATCTGCACAGAACTAAGGGCCTCTCTGCTCAGACCCTTTCTGGCTACAGGGCCTCTCTCATCAACACCATTTCGTTAGCTTTGGGTTTTGACCGAACCTCTAAGCTTTCCGCTCCGCAGGTTTCCCACTTCCTGGACGC
>CM065686.1:57394234-57440011 GCA_017654935.2 Phymorhynchus buccinoides | reverse complement strand
GTGAAAAATCAGATTAGATAATAGGGACAGAAGATGAAAATAGCCATTAGGCCACAAAAAAAAGATGTCTGTTTGGGGTTTCATCAGTTTTAAAAATAGGGTAGGTAGGTACTACTACTAGGCTTTTCTTCTTTTTTTAATCTTGTGTTCGGTCCATGTGTGTGAATATGTTTATATATTTTAATGAAACAAAACAGTGTATACTTTTGCACTTGTGTTGTTTTATGTTTCTGTTTGCTCGCTTACTTTGGTTTTCTTTTTATCCCATTTATTAAAAAACCAGTTTATGTCGGCAGCCAAAAGCTAGGGTAGGTAGGGAAACAGGAAACCAAAACATTTTTTTGTTTTGCCTTAGGCTTTTAAAGTCCCACCATTTTCATGTGATTTCTTAAAATAACAAGGTTGTCGATTGCTTCAAGTCTTGAATTACACTTATGTTGTCTGTTGGGTTTGTTTGCTTTTTTTTTAATGTAAATAATTTATGGAATTCATTTTAAAATACTCAAATGATAGGCCAGCAGCAACAACAAACCATGGCAACATTATTACAAGTTTGCTTTCATTGTCTTTCAAAGTCAAATTACCTGAATATGATAGTTGATACTGAGCTGTCAATCCGGACAATTATACAGCGTTGTGTTGCGGCAGGAAGGAAAATAAACAGAACCAAAAAAAATCAACAGAAACTAAAGGAACTAAAAACTGAGGTCTCCCTAGCGTTTTATGACTCGAGTCAGGCCAATCTGACTACCGTAGCGGCCCCTGGGGACAAACCCCAACCGCGGCACAGTCACCCCCCAACATTCACTGCCAATTTTCGCTAGGGAGGGAGTGATAGACTTAGAATGAGAGGGTGGTGAGCTCCCGCTTGAAGTGTACCAAGCTGGGAGCCTCTGCAGCAGCTGCTGGAAGGGAATTCCAAACAAGAACAGTGTGATTGTTCTGGGGGAAAATAACTGATTTTGAAATTAGTAACTAAATATCCTAGCAAAAATATTGTGCAAACAGATAAAAAGATTATAAAGAGATTGTTGAACTTAGTTGAAGGCCTAGACTCTACTTTCACTTTGAAAACAGTTTCAGTAGGCAAAATCCACATCTGCTGCCCTTAAAAGAAAAGATAAGACTAATCCACTCACTGACTACGGGAAACACCTGTCTAAATTGCTAAGTACTGTCAATAATCTCTGACTGACTCTCCCTTACAAAGAAGATCAAGCAAAAATGTGGATGTTGCCTTTAGTTAAGAATAAATAAGTTAAGAATTAATCAGGCATGGGAATTGTCAGACAAGAAAACTCTGAAAAAAATCCCCCCCCCCCCCCCCCCCCCCCCATCCCCCCCCCCCCTCCCCCCCCCCCCCCCCCCCTGCCCCGCCCCCCCCCCCCCCCGCCACCCCCCCCCCCCCCCTCCCCCCCCCCCCCCCCCCCCCCCCCCCCCCCCCCTCCCCCCCCCCCCCCCCCCCCCCCCCCCCCCCCCCCCGCCCCCCACCCCCCCCCCCCCTCCCCCCCCCCCCCCCCACCTCCCCCCACCCCCCCCTCCCCCCCCCCCCTCCCCCCGCTCCCCCCCCCCCCCCCCACACCTCCCCCCCTCCCCCCCCCCCCCCCCCCGCCCCCCACCCTCCCCCCCCCCCCCCACCCCCCCCCCCCCCCCCACCCATTTTTCCAGCTTTTGGCAGTGTTAAAATATATTATCATAAAAATTGAACTATTTTTTCGCGGAAATCTTTTTTGGGCGCAGAAATCCGCGAATTCGCGGACACTTCACATGCCTGTTTACATAGTCATTGTTATTGCCTTCAGTGTTTGTGTACTTGCTTGCATGTGTGCGTGTTCAGTATTTGTGTTGCGTGCAGTATTGAGTCGTTGTGATTTATTTTAATGGCACGTAATTCTTTTAATTAATAATGTTCTTCATTTAACGGAAATATTTGTTTTTGCTTGCATATTTGTTTGCGCGAGTGTATGTATGTATACATGTGTGAATGTGAGTGCTGTTGGTTATAATTTATATTTTTGATTGCATGCATGAATATTAAAGGAGTCTTTGTACATTTTTTCCTTCAATATTCTTCATTCAATGTGCATTATTTATATAATCTGTATATCACTATATGTTCTGCATGTTTCCGCTTGTGCGTCTCTCTCTGTGTGTGTGTGTGTGTAAATGTGAATGTGATTGTGAATCACATTTTTTTGCTTGTTTTTAACTTTCTATGTTTTTTATTGTAAAGCGCATTGAGCTTTAAGGTAATGCGTCATAAGTCTCCTAAATAAATTAAATAAATAAGAGTAACAGGGCACAGGCACAACTTTCACTTTCATTCATTTCCATACCTCTAAATCTGAGAATCTCCAGGGAAGTAACCCACCTCTGGGTCTCTGTGCATCTGTGGAGGGTAAAATCATCAAAAGGAAGAATCATGAAAATTAGATTGAAATATAATCTAAAAATTTTAAGAATCCTAAGCTCTTATTTCAGCTGAAAATACGACTCAATTAAAAGTGAAAACCTATGAAGGCTGGGACATTACCAAGTATTCTGAAGCGGTTCCCGCTCTACGGCTATGGGGTCGTCGCTCGGTCACTGATTCATTCAATCACGTCGCAGACGACAAATTTCCGCAGACGAAAATCGTCTACAAATCCCGTTACAAAACCAGCCACCAGATTTCACAGTCGCCTTTACTGGAGCAGAATTAGTGAAGCAATGACCTCCTACTTGTTCACGAAGCGTAAGAGTCTGTGAGTCCTCATTAAACAAAATAAAGTTGATTTGTAGTGATTACTCTGTTTCTGGCATCAACCCGCCTTTGAACGGGAGGTGTCTTGGAGTTGTGTCCCTTATCTGCTGACGTCAACAGGCTGGAGTTATCTCTTTCTTTTGCTAGAACAAGTTTCCCCCCCCTCCTTCCCCCCCCCTCCCCCCACACCCCCACACCCACACCTCCCCCACTCTGTCCCCCCCACACCCCCCACACCCCATCACCTTCCTCCCCTGAGAGAGAGAGAGAGAGAGAAGGACCGAGAGAGAGAGAGAGAGAGAGAGAGCGAGAGAGAGACGGAGAGATGTGCAATGTAAAAAATTCTGCAAATATCATTGAATCAAGTTTATTTATAAATAAATAAATCAATCTTAATGCCTCTTATATTTGAACCCTGTGTGTGTGTGTGTGTGTGTGTGTGTGTGTGTTGGTGTGTGTGTGTGTGTCCTTCTGTTTGTTCGCCAGATAACTCACGAACCAGTGTACAGAATCACTTCAAATGTTGTGTGGTGATGTATTATAGTGCAGGGAGTGTCCCATAGAAAATTAGTAACCGTGGTGAACTTGACCTTGGAGTTTGACATTGAAAGAAGTAGTAGAAACTAAAGGGTAATAATTAGGGAATGACTGGCTGGACTGGTTTACACTGGTTACTTCCCTTGCATCATAAAATCTGAGTGAAGGAGTGGGAGATAGCAAAGAGAGAGGACTGTTTTTTTTTTTTATTTTTTTTTTTGTTTTCCAGGGTGTAGTATTCACAAGGGCTAACGTTTCGTAGCGTGAGCGCAAATCGGCCAAAAACGGTACTAAAAAACACTCTTTTGCCGACGTTTGCCGCAAACATTTTTTGGCCGGCTATCGAGGCTCGCAAGCGACATACTATTTGAAAGATCATGGGAAATATGACGTGGACTGAGCATGGAGGAAATACCATGTTCTTGTTTTTGACTGGTACATTACTAGTTTGCTAAGTTTGAGTTTAAAATAATAAAAAACAGTCTCGGACCAATCGGACAAAGAGCTTGTAAATTTCTTTCGCAAACGCTTCCTAAAGGGTTTCTTAGGTCCCGTTTGGCATGAGCGTTATTCGCTCGCAGCGACCGTCTATCTAGGAGGAAACTCGCCCATTGGTTTTCACTGGTTACTTCCTTTGCTTCATAAATCTGAGTGAAAGAGCGGTGATAGGCGAAAGAGCTAGGACTGGTTTACCCCAAAAACTGGTTGCTTCCCTTGCTCCATAACCCTGAGTGAAAAAGGATGGTAGGCGAAAGAGAGAGAGAATGTGAGAGAGTGTGAGTGTGAGAGCCGCGGAGACAGAAAGTGTGTGTGTGTGTGCACGTGCGAAGCGTAGGGAGCTGGGTTGAGTTTCTCTAGATATAACGGTCGCTGCGCGAATAACGCTCACAGCAAATGGAGCATAAGAAACACTTTAGAAAGCGTTGGCGGAAACAAATATTACAAGCTCTTGTTTGATTGGTCAATTTAAAAAAAAAAAAATTAAGCAAACTGTAATGGACCAATCAACAACAACGACTGAGAAAAGCCAAAAAAAAACGCCATGGCGAACGATCGGAATGAAAATTTGTGTTTTACGTCCTCTCGGTCATAGACACATATGGGACATTTGTAAATACAAAGATGGTGGGAAACAATACTGGAAGCAATGCCCGTAGGCAGTTGCAACAACAGTAAAGTCCAGAGTTTTTAACACTATAGATATTTGAGAATGCGAACCGTCGGCAAACGAAGGGTGTTTCTTATACCGTTTTTTGCTGATTTGAGCGAGCGCGACGAAACGTTCACCCTTGTCAGTGAAACTCGCCCCAGGACTGCTAGTTTATTATAAGAAAAAATGCGCCTTTCTTCTTCTACCATGCTTCATGGTAATATTGTCAAATCTGATGGAGATTTCAGCACTGTTTTAATTTATGCCTTAGGCTCTCTCAGCCGAGTTGGGGTTTTTTTCTTCTGTTTTCTGTTGAGTACTAGTGAGTAGCAGCAGTAGTGGTGTTGGGGCTAATATAAGCCTCGCGGCCTTTTCACACCCTTTCTCTTCTTCACTGCCTTTCAACGTCCTCCGCCACTCTCAGTCAGTTAGCTCTTTCAAATCACCCACCAAAACCTATCTCTTTAAAGAAACACTGACGCACCTCGATTAAGTCCCTTGGTTTGATCTGGGTACTGTGACACACATACAAATGTCCCCAACTTGAAATTGAGGCTGTCCTTTAAAATGAGGTTTCGTTTTGAATTTGGGGGCATTTATATGGAAGCCCAACCTGGTCAAAACAAGATTTATATTAAAAGCTATAAGAGGAAAAACACCTGAAACCCGTGATTTTGACAAGTGATCTGGTGGGTCTTTAAATCATTTTTTGAATGTCGTTAATACAGGAAATCTTGCCATTTGAAGATTTGTGTGTGTCATAGGAACGGACCCTAATGTATCTGTGGTTTGTGTGTGTGTGGTGTGTGTGTGTGTGTGTTTGTTTGTGCGTGCGGTGTGTGTGTGTGTGTGTGTGTTTGTGTGTGTCCGTGCGCGCGCGCGCGCGCGCGCGCGTGTGTATGTGTGCGGGCGCGCGCGGGCGTGCATATATGTGTGAGTCAAGCTCTTGCGTCTGCGCGCGCGCCGGTGCGTGTGTGTGAATGTGTGTATATATATGGTGGTGCGACGAGTCTATATCATTTTGTTTCTACGTGTGAATGCTTTGGGTTTAGGGTTTGCTTGGGTTTTGGCTAGTTAGAAAAGTTGCATGTGTGTTTAGCGTGAAAAAAAAGTGTTTGTTGTGATCAGTATTTTAGGGTGGGATTTGGGAGGTGTGGAGATGAAAGGGAAGGGAGGGCTGTAGTATTGGGAGTCTGTTTAATTATTTTTTCTTGTGTATGTTTGTAGTTAATGCTTTATGCATTTTTTTAAACATTTTTGTAATGCGCTTAGAGCCCCATTAGGAGAATAAGCGCTATAGGCCTACAAAGTAGCGTTATTATTATTATTATAGTATAGTTTAGCACAAGTTAGCAGAACACAAACTGTTGTCCATCCTTTTTCTCTCTTCTTCTACCTTGTCGGTGTTAGTGGTGACCCCCCCCCTTAAACGATGGGGGAAATATATCTCTCGTGAGATAAATCCCCTTTCTTCTTTCGAATTGTTTGATGTTTGGGAATAATTCACCCCTGAATATATTTTCACAGGCGTGGGAATCAATCGACCCCAAAAAAAATTTTTTAGTGGAGACAATGTTTCCCCCCCTCCACCCCCACCCGGTTGGGCTTAAAATTTTTTTGTTTCTGGGAAAACAAATTTGTATAAATGTATTATTATTTAACTATTTTTGTCTGAGTTGAATGGGTTCTTTATTCAATTTTTTCGGGGGGTTTTTTGTTGTGATCGTCCGCCATTTTGGAAAACAGTTGAAAGCAATAGTGCAATGGATCTGTACATCGATTTGCTTTCTTCTTCTGTGGTGGTGACCAACTCCGTTATATAGGGAAGACGGGGTAAAAAGCGCATGGGGGGGTAAGAAGCCCCCCCCCAAAATCTCATGAAATGAAGCAAAACGATTTCAGTCTCATTTTGCCCATGAGACGAGCGTTAATGTCTAGCATTCGTCTCATGCTCATGGGCAAAATTGACTGAAATTTTTCTTTATTTCATGAGATGTGAATGGGGGTGGTCTTCTTACCCGCCATGCGATTTTTACCCCGTCTTCCCCTATGGCAATAATTGTACACACTTTAGGGGGTGGCAATAGAAAAAGATTCAGAAGAAGAGTAGAGAATAGAAGAGGAAGAGAAAGTCAGAATACAACATACAACACTTATCAGATTGGCTTAGAAAACCAATTGGGAAAAAAAATCAAGGGAAGGGAACATTAAAAAAAAACAAAAAAAACAAAAATACAACTACAGTACGTTCTGGGGCTGGGATGGGGAAAACTACAGGGAGCTGCCGGCAGCTACTAATTTTCACGTTCGCCCCCAGCAAGCTGGGAACTAGCCGACCCTAGACACTCCATAAGGCAATGCCCAAGCCCCAACCAAAAAGACAAACAAAGACAGAACAAACAGATCCATAACTACTGGGGATGAAGATGGAGGGACTGGGGTCTCAGCAAAGATGTAGATTTACACCCTCCCTCTCCATTTCTCGGTTCTTTCCGTGTATATTGACACTTAAATCTCAATATTATTTATTATTTTAAAAAAAATATAGTTATCGTTACGGTTGTGGCACGGCATGCATATTACGGTGACAGGGATTTATTTCACGGGAGTGTTTTTTTGTCTGGTTGTTCTTTTTTTGCTTAATGAATTTCAGCAGCAAGATATCACTGTTTACTTCTTGTATTGTTGGGTTGTTTTGGGTTTTTTTTGCTGAATGCAGCAAGATATCACTGTTTGCTTCTTGTATTTGTTTGGTTTTTTGGGGTGTTTTTTTGCTGAATGCAGCAAGATATCACTGCTTACTTCTTGTATTTTTTGGTTGCTTTTGGTTTTTTTGCTGAATGCAGCAAGATATCACTGCTTACTTCTTGTATTAGGCTGTTTTTTGCTTAATGAATTTCAGCAGCAATATATCACTGTTTACTTCTTGTATTCGTGTATTCTAGTCACAGAGACCTTATCTCTGTGAAATTCGGGCTGCTCTAAACCCCGGAGAGCGCGTCGCCGCAAGTGCAGCGCCTACCCTTTTTTGGGGGGAGGGGGGCAGGGTGAGGAGGGGAGGGCAGACTTGGGAAGCCTAGCTATCAATTTAGTCATAACAGGCAGCATATTTTCTCCCTGCTCTTATCAACTTTTAACTGCCATGTGATTTTTACGTGCGTAAAGCGCACGGTTTCAGACTTGCTTTAAGTCCCCATCTGAAGGGCCTCGACGTTCAGTTCGATTTTCCTGTCAATAAATTACATACGTGTGAGAATATGTTATGACATGGTTGTAAATTAACCGCCATAACATGGCGCATAAGGATACAGAGGCCATAATTATAATACGTGTGCTCTTTCTTATCTCAGAACAAAGCCAACTCATCATGGTTTAACCGTGATCAGCAAGAACGGGTTTTATGTGTCCCGAATGTTTATATTCATGTTACGTAAAGTGTGTCGCTTAAATGATAATAATTTTTATCAGGGATCCTGTATAATGAAGAGAGAGAGAGAGAGAGAGAGAGAGAGAGAGAGGGGGGGGGGGGGGGGTTATCAGAGAGTGACAGTGCTGGTAAATGAGTGTGGATGTCGTTGTGAGTGAGAATCATGTTATTTTTGTTACTTTATTTCTTTGCACTGGAATGTTGGTAGTATGACTATCTTGTTGATTTGATTTAAAAAAAATTATGTTGAATTTTTTTAATGTTGCTACTGTAAAGTGCATCGAACTTACTACTGTGTGGATTTTAGCGCTATATGAATTAAAATTATTATGTTAAAGAGCCTTTTTTCCAGCTGGCTGAAACTGCATCAAATTGAAATCTAGCTTCAGGCACACATACATGCACCTCTTATTATGTTTTACCATGTGCACTTAACAGTTTGTGTGCACTGGCCTACTTCTGGTGAAGTGCATGTGTACCCATGGTCACATCAGACTTTGTGTGATGTTGAAGGGTTTCTGATACTTCTGGTAAGGTAATTGTGTACCCATGGTCAGATCAGACTTTGTGTGAGGTTTTGTTGAGGGTTTCCGATTCTTCTGGTAAAGTACATGTGTACCCATGGTCAGATCAGACTTTTGTTAAGGGTTTCTTACAAACAAAATTCTCCAGAAAGTACATGTGTACCCATGGTCAGATCAGACTTTTGTTAAGGGTTTCTTACAAACAAAATTCTCCAGCCTGAAGATGGAGGACATGTTAGGAGGCATTTTTTTTTGTTTTTTTATTTAGTTTAGATGGCATAACGGCAGCATGATGCATCTGTGCTCTGGGAGGCGCCATGGCTAGAGTCGCTGCTCGTAATCCAACGAGTGCTGGTCGCGGTGTTGTGTCCTTGGGAAAGATACCTTACTCCTATTTCCTGGTCCTTCGGATGAGTCCTAAAACTGATCGGTCCCGTGTGTGAACACACGCACACCTTAAAGCCGATTCCACTATTCAGTACGGGTAGGCCGTGTGTGCGCCGTGGAATGGATGACACAAACTCAAAAAGCATGCATCCTGTGCGCCAATAGCAGTCTAAACGCAGACTTTGGGCGAGGGGCAGGATAGGCATCCCCAATCAGAAGAAGAAGAAGATGATAGGAAACTTGAGCGATCGACAAGGCAACACTGGCTCGATGGAATCTTTTCCCACAGACGCCTGGTCTTATCACAGGTTAAAGAGAATTAACTCTCATTCTTGAAGGGGGGTGATGGGGGAGGGGGAGTGTTTAACGAGGATTTTGGTTTGGACTTTTTAACGTAATGAACGATTTGAGACATGTACATAATTGACATTTTTACTTTTTGTAGACCTATGAATAAATGTTGTATCTTTGCAACATACTAAACATGTTTAGTGCTGGAGTGCTTTCATAAAATACATGTTTGTATTTGAGAGTGAGAAAAAAAAGTGTTTGTCCGAGTGTGATGCATGCGTCTGTCTATGTGTGTTATGCCTATGTATGTGTGCACGCTTCAATTTGATTTCTAACAAGATTTAATGCCGTATAAATACTGTATGTTGTTGTGTGCATGCATGTATGCCTATGTGTGTGTGTGCATTAAAAAAAATATGTTCGCATGTATACACACTGTCAGACCACTTGACATACGCTAGAACACCAAGGCTAAATCAAAATGTTATGTTCTGCATGGTTGTGCAGGGATTGTCTTAAGCCATGACAAGCTCCTAGCATAACATCATCAGTCTAAAATCCTCCGAAGTCGGAGTGTGGCTGCCAACATGGCTGGGTAATCAAAAACGGTCACACACGTAATGTTCCCAACCCTAGCTGGTGCATTTGTACCATAGTGTTCAAGTGCTTCGGCTGTTGAGACGATCCCTGAAGTCTTTAAGCCAGGGTAAGACAACAAACAACAACAACCATACAGTGCATATCGTTGGTGAAATGAAAAAAACTCGTATCTCAATTTTGAAAGTTTTGAGAAAAATCAAAAAATCTGTTTTAAAAATTAACTGCGTTGACCGCAATTGATTTTAACTATGATGAATATGTTGTTCAAGACATTGCGCGTTTAGTCCTGCATTTTGTTAAAATTACTTTAACCCTTTCACCACCAATGTCGCATTTTTGCTGCACAATGATTTAACGCCCATGTCACTAAAAGGCCTCAAACCAGGGTCTGTTATCCAAAGGCCCTATTTTTCATTTAATTTTGGGAGCTAAGGATAGGCCTTACGCTATACATGTCATAGAGGAATTCCCCATATTGCAGAATTTTTTTTTCTCTACCCAGTTAAGTTTAATGGATTTTTTTTGTTGCTGAAAAATGTCTGGCGGCGGAAAGGGTTAAAAAATTTTTTTTTAGACTTGAAAAAGGTTTTTGTCCTTAACCTTTACCGGACTTCTGGGGTCGCCCACGACCCCTTGACACACAAAACATATCTCTAAAACTATTTAAGCAATCTTCATGAAATTTCACTTGCTTTGTCAAAAACGTAAATGGCTTTTAAGTGTGTTAAATTTCATTAATGTGTATAAAAAAATAAATGACGTAATATAACGTGTAATTTTGATATACCTGTCCGGATGACGGGGGTCTCCCACGACCCCTACTTTAAAGAGACTGCACTGCAGTGCGTTGAGTAGGGGTCGTGGGAGACCCGCGCCATCTGGAGAAGTATAAACACATGGTGACTCTTTGACAAGTAGGGGTCGTGGGAGACCCCCGCCATCCGGACAGGGATAAACACCTCGGAATTTGCTCTTTGCTGAGTAGGGGGTCGTGGAAGACCCCCGCCATCGTGTCCGTGTAGTCAAAAGCATGATCCGGTAAAGGTTATCTAGATCTGAATTTGGGACTTGCGAGTTTTTCTTCTATTTACACAACCTCATTTACCCCAGATAGAAAGTCATTTAGAGATACGAGCTTTTGGTGGAAGGTGGCGGGAAAAATTAGAGAGTTGACTATGCATCTAACTAAAAACAAAACCAGAGATACAAGGTTTTTGAATTTCACCGACGATATACACTGTATTATATATTATGTGAATATGCTCTATGACATACTCCAGACTCTAGAACTAGTTCACTCAATTTATTCAATTCATGTTTACAAATCACAAGAATTCAATACAAACAGATTCTGTAAAAAAAACAAAAAAACATTGTTAAATAAGCAATAAAATTATTTGTTTTCCTGCTACTTGCTTAACGACATTACGACATTACCTACTGCAGTTTTTCTTTGCCATACAAGCAACAAGCATCTTTACTCTAAATATAAATAATCTTCAACAACCAAATTTTTTATTTTCTCTAACAAACAAAACACAATAATATTTACTTGTTGCCAAGTACTCACTTTTTCAGTTTTAGTGAAAAAAAAAAAAAAAGTAAACATTTAGCTTCAGTTTTCATATTTCATTCATTTTACAGCGTTTAAAAACAACACATGCAAAACAAGTTGCTTCACACCATTCTCACAAATTCCAAAATTTTGAATATTTTTCTTAGTCCCTCACTACACTCTCTTTTTTTTTTTAACAAGAAAGCTCATCTAAACCTTAAAGTTTCAAATCTTTAATTTTCAAAGTAAGATTCCCCATATCCAACCTCCTACAGTTTTCTTTCATGCCATGCTTTTACAGAAAAATATTATTTGGAAAAAAAAAGGTGAAACAATTATAAACTAATAAACAAAAATCAAACTTCAAAGGAAATGAAATATATCGAAGATGACGATCAATCTTTCTTTCTCCTTCTCAAAAACTAAACTTTTAACGATCAAGAAATGAACCGTTTTGTTAACAGCTATCAACGAGTCTTTTCTTCTCCTTAAAAAAAACCCTGAAAATATTGACAATCAACTTTGAAAAAAATAATGTTGGCAATCATTCACTCCTTCTCATTAGAAACAACAAATATTGATGATAAACTATGAAATGAAACAACATTTTGTTGCTAGGGGGTGAATCACTCTTTTTTCTCTTTAGAAACTACACACTTTCACAAAAAACGATCGAATAATGAGCCAGTTTTGTTGACAGCAATTAATCCCTATTCTCATGAAAAACTACAAACATGAACACTAAACTACAAACATGAACTGTTTCCTGGTCGGGGATGGATCATTCCTTCTTCTCCTTGGGCTCCTCTCTGAAGTGGAGGAAGACGAAACTGAAGATGACCACGCCCACCATCATCGAGAATGCCGAGGAGTAGTAAGGGAAGGCGGAGGGGATGAAGCGCTCATACTGCGTGTGCTGTAACGGCCACACCGACACCTGGAATAGAAGGAATAACAAAACATTAATTAGTCTGCAATATTGTCTAACTTAATTAAGGGGATGTAGCGCTCATACTGCGTGTGCTGTAACGGCCACACCGACACCTGGAATAGAAGGAATAACAAAACATTAATTAGTCTGCAATATTGTCAAACTTAAATTAAGGGGATGTAGCGCTCATACTGCGTGTGCTGTAACGGCCACACCGTCATACACCTGGAATAGAAGTGAATAACAAAACATTAATTAGTCTGCAATATTGTCAAACTTAACCCTTTCACCGCCAATGTCGCATTTTTTTGCACCACAATGATTTAACACCCATGTCACTAAAAGGCATCAAATCATGGTCTGTTATCCCAAGACCCTATTCTCTTAATTTTGGGAGGTAAAGATAGGCCTTACTTTAAATATGTTACAAAGGAATCCCCAATATTACAGACAGATTTTTTTCTCTACCCAGGTAAGTTTTAATAGGATTTTTTTTGCTGAAAAATGGCTATGGATGAAAGGGTCAACTCATTCAACACTGGCCGATTGCTTCCCTTTACAACCGTTCAACACGAATGTACACTATAGCGTACATAGTGTTTAAACATTCACACTTCACAACTCAGCGAAGCCATGCAACCCAAACTGGTATAAAAGTGTTCCTCTACAGTCCCTTAATAGTTTTCAACCAATGAAATCACTTCCAGTCTATTTTTAGGACGGCAATGAATGAAAACGAGTCACTACCCCTCTCTTCGTCTTCTTTGTCATGCTTTTTTTTTAAAAATCTGCTAATAAAAAAATTTTACTTTGGAATTATAACATATGCTAGCTTTTATTATTATAAACAATACCGCAAATTTTCAAAACTGTGCGGTTAAGCATTATTTTTTAAATAATTTTTATGTAATGATGCGAAACCTGCCTAGTGTTGAATGTTTGCACGAAACATGTACGTTGTAGTCCACTATGAACTGGAATATGCCATACATTGACACACAACACACACCTTTTGATAGAGATGTATGGTGAGGATGCGTGGGCCAGTTTGTTAGAAATGTTTGTACGAATGGTGAGTGAAAAGCGCATTGAGTTGCTTTGCAAGATTATGCGCTATATAAGCATTATTAATTATTTAGTTTTTATTTTTTACCTGTGTGGTGCTGAAGAAGCATGTATATCCGACGCGGTTGTAGTCCACTATGAACTGGAACACGCCATACATTGACAAACAACACACACTGTACACACCTGTGTGGTGCTGAAGAGGCGTGTACATCCGACACGATTGTAGTCCACTATGAACTGGAACACGCCATACATTGACAAACAACACACACTGTACACACCTGTGTGGTGCTGATGAGGCGTATATATCCGACGCAGTTGTAGTCCACTCTGAACACGCTGATGAGGCGTGTATATCCGACACGGTTGTAGTCCACTCTGAACACTGACAAACAACACACACTGTACACACCTGTGTGGTGCTGATGAGGCGTGCATATCCGACACGGTTGTAGTCCACTCTGAACACTGACAAACAACACACACTGTACACACCTGTGTTGTGCTGAAGAGGCGTGTATATCCCACGCGGTTGTAGTCCACTATGAACTGGAACACACCGTACACGTCAGGCAGCACGAAGCTGGTGAAGAACACGCCGTCTGCAAGAGGAACACACACGATCCAGTTCATTGATATGTGCTGTCTGGGGAAAATATTATACACGCGCACACATAGGTGCAACTTCCCAAAATGAAAGAAAACTAAAAGGCAGGGTTGGACCCCGAGGAGGGGGGGGGGGGGGGGGGGGGGGGTGGGCGCCGATCAGGACCGCTGGGGGGAGACAGGCAGAGTCCTGTTGGCAGGAATTCTGGGGGGCTAATGCAAAAGAACACTGAAAGGCAGGGGTTGGACCCTGGGGGGGGGGAGGGGGGCTGGGGATGGGGGGGGCCCGTTCAGGACTCTGGCAGGGTACAAGGGGCAGAGCCCTGTTGGAGGATTCTGGGGGGCAATGCAAAAGAACACTGAACCACTTTCTTAAAAACTATATTTAACAAGGACATGATAATGATACAGACACAGTTTAAAAATTATGGACAGAGACAGTTTGAGTCCTATAAGCCTTGTAAAATTATTGCATTGCCTTTGAAAGCAGTATGGCATGATCATCATGCTGTTTTCAAGACTCCCCAAGAGCGAGACCAGTTCGCGGGATAGAACGACCATGTTCAAAACGCATCAAATCGCTTGTGGTCGATTTTTTTTTGGGGGGATGAATGTTTTTTAAAAAAACCTGAAGTTCAGTTTCAGTTTCTGGTAAAATTAAAAAACAACTGAAAACAACTGAGTTACACCCATGCCAATACAACCTCTTCAGATTCAACCAATGTAATCCATTCTTTCTTTTTCTCTTTAATGGGGTAGAGCTACCCTAAAATAGAGCAAAAATCCTTTTTTCTATATAAAATTTTTGGACTAATAAAATGAATATAATTACATATGCGATTTAAATTTTTGTTCTTTGCATCCAGGTTATTCTTCTTCAGTGCACTCCTGACAAAGGGGTCGATTCATACTTTACCCAGATGACATCATCATCATTTACAACCAATCAGCAAAAGCCTCACAGACAAACGACCAATGAAATGGCTCCTTGCTTTTCCTTTTCATTGAAGTCCTGATGAAGGGGTCAATTCGTACCTACTCCAAATGACATCATCAACATCATGTACAACCAATCAGCTAAACCCTCACAGATAAACGACCAATCAAATGGCTCCTTGCTTTTCCTTTTCATTGAAGTCCTGATGAAGGGGTCAATTCGTACCTACTCCAAATGACATCATCAACATCATGTACAACCAATCAGCTAAACCCTCACAGATAAACGACCAATCAAATGGCTCCTTGCTTTTCCTTTTAATTGAAGTCCTGATGAAGGGGTCAATGAGCAACTTAGCTGCGATTTTTCTCACCGCCAGAGGGCATAACGTTCGTGTGGGGCTAATCCTCTCTATATTTTTAGTTGGGGATAAAGAGAGAGAGACACAGAGTGAGGGAGGAGTCCCACCCTCTCTCTCTCTCTCGTTCTCTACCCCCAACTAAGAATAGCGCGTGATAAGCCCCTACCGGTTGGAACTGCCCCCTAGCGGTCAAATCATCGCCATAAGTCGACCATTCATACCTACTCCAGACGACATCATCAACATCATGTACAACCAATCAGCTAAACCCTCACAGATAAACGACCAATGAAACGGCTCCTTACTTTTCTTCTTCAGCGTGGTCCTGACGAAGGGGTCGATTCTCACAAACTCCAGCTGGACATCGCCACCGTCAAAGGACCGCCACTCTCCGTTCACCAGCTCCTCAATCTGGATGGAGTAGTCCTGGAAAACAGAATGGAATTATTGCAATAAGTCAGATTTCACAACTGTAAGAGAACATCACTCAAAACATAGACAGGAAACACTACCCTTGGTGGGTGGGAGGAAGAAGGAACCTAGTAGGTAATTTGCTGGGTGGACAAGTTTCGTGCATAGCTATTCGTAGTCACCACCTTGTTTCTTCATTGTTGATAGACAGCGAAAGAAATAAGAAGAGTTATGTCTATTTTCATTTTAAGCTCTTCTTGCACCATGGGCGAATAGATTCACCCAAGACATCACTCTACACTCCTACCAAATGCAACAACATTCACCGCAAAGTGGCCTGCCATGTGTTTGTCCGCCCCCCGCCCCCCGCCCCTTTTTAGAGCCTTTGTCACTGTTTCTGCCGTTAAAGTAATGCATACGCACTGTCGAAAAAATATTTACTTCCCTCTTGTCAGTTGAGATGCTACATAAAACCAAGAACGTTAAAAAATACATGGTGTTAAAAGAGTTAATCAGCTATAAAAGCAAGACTTTCAAAGACCGAATCATTTCCACATTGAAGTGGGTTTTTTCTCAACCATCTTAGTTTTGAATCAAAACCTTCCAAACTCCTTGACCCTGGGAGTATTGATCAACGCTTTCCAACATACTGAAAGCTCAGGTGAAAAAGGGTCAAAATACAGATATCAATGTGCTTCTTTCACACAGAGTGACAGACAGACAGATCTTTTTTTTTTGGGGGTGAGAATAATACTGGCTATCCACTCACAATGTCCTGGTTGATGATGTAGGAGGGGTCAGGGGCGGTTTTCCCCGTGCGATGGTGGTTCACCTTGCCCACACGAAGCACGCCCTTCTGGTGGAACACCCACATGGACAGCTGCTGGGCCAAGTCCTGATTGCCTGACTGGGGAAATCTGTCATCATCATTATTGTCATCATCATCACCATCATTATTATCACCATCATCACCATCAAGGGCTCCCGAGGGACCCCCATTTGGGGGTCTATGAAGTACTAAAAATTCTTAAAGGACCCTCTAAAAGAATGTGCAAGGGGTCCCAGAGATGCACTAAAAAAAAAAAATCTTTTTAGCATTCGCTATGCAACTGAGACCCTCTATCCCGCCTCTAGTACCCTCTATACTGTAAATGAAGGAGTACATGGTACCCCTTGTTTTGCGGGACGACTGGGAGCCCTGCCATCATCATCATCATCGTCTCATAATCATTGTCATCATCATCAAATGTTATAGGAAATAAATCTGTTCCCAGTAGTTCACAGGGGGGATTAACAAAATCAGCAAACACCTTTACCACTGACAGCTAATGATATTTCCTCCTTTCTTCTTTCTTGCAGTAGACAACCATCCTCTCATCTTTTTGATGGTTCTGTTGTGTTGGAACTGAGGGACTTCAGTCAAGCAGAAAACCTTCCCAAAGCAGATTAAAAAAATAAATAAAATAAAAAACACACAAAGTTTTTGTCAATAAAAATCTTAATTTTATGACTGTCAAGTCTTTTTAAAAGAGGAAATCTTCCCTGGAAAATGACAAACTTTTCTGCCCATTTTCTTCACAAATGATATGTAGTGTAGGCTGCGGTGATTGAAACCAATTCTATCACTCAACCTCAGTCTCTCTCGGACACACACGTTTCATCAACTATTCCTGTTCCTACAAAACACTGGGAACACAAAAAAGGCTAGACACTCGCATACGATACAGTCAAAGACAACAAACTTAACAACGGTAGCTCTCACCACATGCACACATTTATGTGCACATACACAAAGTATGTGCACACATGCACACACACACACAGAGCAGCCCATAAAGGACTTGTGGACTCACTTGTCTCCCTTGTTGGAGTTTTGCACAGAGGACTGGAAGAACCCGTCAGAGAAGAAGTCTCAGTGCTCCGACGAGACACTACTGGTGCCAGGCCTACAGGCCAGGAACAATGCCGCGCGTCGTGTTCGTCGGATCCCTGGACTTCTTCTCTGACGAGTTCTTCCAGTCCTCTGTGCAAAACTCCAACAAGGGAGACAAGTGAGTCCACACGTCTTTATGGGCTGCTCTGTGTGTGTGTGTGCATGTGTGCACATACTTTGTGTATGTGCACATAAATGTGTGCATGTGGTGAGAGCTACCGTTGTTAAGTTTGTTGTCTTTGACTGTATCGTATGCGAGTGTCTAGCCTTTTTTGTGTTCCCAGTGTTTTGTAGGAACAGGAATAGTTGATGAAACGTGTGTGTCCGAGAGAGACTGAGGTTGAGTGATAGAATTGGTTTCAATCACCGCAGCCTACACTACATATCATTTGTGAAGAAAATGGGCAGAAAAGTTTGTCATTTTCCAGGGAAGATTTCCTCTTTTAAAAAGACTTGACAGTCATAAAATTAAGATTTTTATTGACAAAAACTTTGTGTTTTTTTTATTTTATTTTATTTTTTAATATGCCTTTGGGAAGTTTTTCTGCTTGACTGAAGTCCCCCAGTTCCAACACAACAGAACCATCAAATAGAAAAGATGATGGTGGTTGTTTTAAGAAAGAAGAAGTAGGAAATATCATTAGCTGTCAGTGGTAAAGGTGTTTGCTGATTTTGTTAATCCCCCCTGTGAACTACTGGGAACAGATTTATTTCCTATAACATTTGATGATGATGACAATGATTATGAGACGATGATAATAATGATGGCAGGGCTCCCAATTGTCCCACAAAACAAGGGGTCCCAGGGACTCCTTCACTTACAGTATAGAGGGTCCTAGAGGCGGGATAGAGGGTCCTAGTGGCATTGTGAATGCTAAAAAGATTTTTTCTAGTGCATCCCTGGGACCCCCTGCAAATTCTTTTAGAGGGTCCTTTAGAATTTTAGTACTTCATAGACCCCCAAATGGGGGTCCCTGGGAGCCCTGGATGGTGATGATGGTGATAATAATGATGATGATGATGATATGACAATGATATTCACAGATTTTTTCCCCAGTCAGGCAATCAGGACTTGGCCCAGCAGCTGTCCATGTGGGTGTTCCACCAGAAGGGCGTGCTTCGTGTGGGCAAGGTGAACCACCATCGCACGGGGAAAACCGCCCCTGACCCCTCCTACATCATCAACCAGGACATTGTGAGTGGATAGCCAGTATTATTCTCACCCCCAACCCTCTGTCTGTCTGTCACTCTGTGTGAAAGAAGCACATTGATATCTGTATTTTGACCCTTTTTCACCTGAGCTTTCAGTATGTTGAAAAGTGTTGATCAATACTCCCAGGGTCAAGGAGTTTGGAAGGTTTTGATTCAAAACTAAGATGGTTGAGAAAAAACCCACTTCAATGTGGAAATGATTCGGTCTTTGAAAGTCTTGCTTTTATAGCTGATTAACTCTTTTAACGCCATGTATTTTTTAACGTTCTTGGTTGTATGTTGCATCTCAACTGACAAGAGGGAAGTAACTATTTTTTTCGAGTGCGCATGCATTGCTTTAACGGTTAAAATAAAGAAACAGAAACACGCGACGAAGGGCTCTAAAAGCAGACAAACACATGGCAGGGTGCTTGGCGGTGAATGTCTTTTGCATTTGGTGCGAGTGTAGAGTGATATCTTGGGCGAATGTATTAGCCCATGGTGCTAGAAGAGCTAAAAATGAACAAAAAAAAAAAAAAAAAAAAACCTGCAGAACTCTTCTTATTTCTTTCCTGTCTATCAACAATGAAGAAACAAGGTGGTGACGAAGAAGAGCTATGCTCGAAACTTGTCACCCAGCAATTTACCTCCTAGGATCCTTCTTCCTCCCACCCACCCAGGGTAGTGTTTCCTGTCTATGTTTGAGTGATGTTCTCTTACAGTTGTGAAATCTGACTTATTGCAATAATTCCATTCTGTTTTCCAGGACTACTCCATCCAGATTGAGGAGCTGGTGAACGGAGAGTGGCGGTCCTTTGACGGTGGCGATGTCCAGCTGGAGTTTGTGAGAATCGACCCCTTCGTCAGGACCACGCTGAAGAAGAAAAGTAAGGAGCCGTTTCATTGGTCGTTTATCTGTGAGGGTTTAGCTGATTGGTTGTACATGATGTTGATGATGTCGTCTGGAGTAGGTATGAATGGTCGACTTATGGCGATGATTTGACTGCCAGAGGGCAGTCAAACCGTTAGGGGCTTATCACGCGATATTCTTAGTTGGGCGAAGTGAGAGAGAGAGAGAGAGGGTGGGACTCCTCCCTCTCTCTCTCTCTCTCTCTTTATCCCCCAACTAAGAATATAGAGAGGATTAGCCCCACTCGAGCGTTATGCCACCTGGCGGTCAAAATATCCAGCTTAGTTGCTCATTGACCCCTTCATCAGGACTTCAATGAAAAGGAAAAGCAAGGAGCCATTTGATTGGTCGTTTATCTGTGAGGGTTTAGCTGATTGGTTGTACATGATGTTGATGATGTCATTTGGAGTAGGTACGAATTGACCCCTTCATCAGGACTTCAATGAAAAGGAAAAGCAAGGAGCCATTTGATTGGTCGTTTATCTGTGAGGGTTTAGCTGATTGGTTGTACATGATGTTGATGATGTCATTTGGAGTAGGTACGAATTGACCCCTTCATCAGGACTTCAATGAAAAGGAAAAGCAAGGAGCCATTTCATTGGTCGTTTGTCTGTGAGGCTTTTGCTGATTGGTTGTAAATGATGATGATGTCATCTGGGTAAAGTATGAATCGACCCCTTTGTCAGGAGTGCACTGAAGAAGAATAACCTGGATGCAAAGAACAAAAATTTAAATCGCATATGTAATTATATTCATTTTATTAGTCCAAAAATTTTATATAGAAAAAAGGATTTTTGCTCTATTTTAGGGTAGCTCTACCCCATTAAAGAGAAAAAGAAAGAATGGATTACATTGGTTGAATCTGAAGAGGTTGTATGTGCATGGGTGTAACTCAGTTGTTTCAGTTGTTTTTTAATTTTACCAGAAACTGAACTTCAGTTGTTTTTTTAAAAAACATTCATCCCCCCAAAAAAAAATCGACCAAAAGCGATTTGGGGCGTTTTGAACTTGGTTGTTCTATCCCGGAAGTCTCTCTTGGGGAATCTTGAAAACAGCATGGTGATGCCATATTGTTTTCAAAGGCAATGTAATCATTTTACAACTAACAAAACTTTGTCAGACTCAAACTGTCTCTGTCCATCATTTTAACTGTGTCTGTCTCATTATCATTCCTTGTTAAATAAAGTTTTTCAGTGTTCAGTGTTCTTTTGCATTGCCCCCCAGAATCCTCCAACAGGGCTCTGCCCCTGTACCCTGCCAGAGTCCTGAACGCCCCGCCCCCCCCACCGCCCCCCCCTCCCCCCCCCCAACCCCCCCCCCCCGCCCCCGCCCCCCCCCCCCCCCCCCCCCCCCCCCCCCCCAGGGGTCCAACCCTGCCCTTTCAGTGTTCTTTTGCATTGCCCCCCAGAATCCTCCAACAGGACTCTGCCCTGTACCCCGCCAGGGTCCTGATCGCCCCCCCCCCCCCCCCCCGGGGTCCAACCCCTGCCTTTTAGTTTTCTTTCATTTTGGGAAGTTGCACCTATGTGTGCGCGTGTATAATATTTTCCCCAGACAGCACATATCAATGAACTGGATCGTGTGTGTTCCTCTTGCAGACGGCGTGTTCTTCACCAGCTTCGTGCTGCCTGACGTGTACGGTGTGTTCCAGTTCATAGTGGACTACAACCGCGTGGGATATACACGCCTCTTCAGCACAACACAGGTGTGTACAGTGTGTGTTGTTTGTCAGTGTTCAGAGTGGACTACAACCGTGTCGGATATGCACGCCTCATCAGCACCACACAGGTGTGTACAGTGTGTGTTGTTTGTCAGTGTTCAGAGTGGACTACAACCGTGTCGGATATACACGCCTCATCAGCGTGTTCAGAGTGGACTACAACTGCGTCGGATATATACGCCTCATCAGCACCACACAGGTGTGTACAGTGTGTGTTGTTTGTCAATGTATGGCGTGTTCCAGTTCATAGTGGACTACAATCGTGTCGGATGTACACGCCTCTTCAGCACCACACAGGTGTGTACAGTGTGTGTTGTTTGTCAATGTATGGCGTGTTCCAGTTCATAGTGGACTACAACCGCGTCGGATATACATGCTTCTTCAGCACCACACAGGTAAAAAATAAAAAATAAATAATTAATAATGCTTATATAGCGCATAATCTTGCAAAGCAACTCAATGCGCTTTTCACTCACCATTCGTACAAACATTTCTAACAAACTGGCCCACGCATCCTCACCATACATCTCTATCAAAAGGTGTGTGTTGTGTGTCAATGTATGGCATATTCCAGTTCATAGTGGACTACAACGTACATGTTTCGTGCAAACATTCAACACTAGGCAGATTTGCATCATTACATAAAAATTATTTAAAAAGTAATGCTTAACCGCACAGTTTTGAAAATTTGCAGTTTTGTTTATAATAATAAAAGTTAGCATATGTTATAATTCCAAAGTAAAAATTTTATTATTAGCAGATTTTTAAAAAAAGCATGACAAAGAAGACGAAGAGAGGGGTAGTGACTCATTTGCATTCATTGCTGTCCTAAAAATAGAGAAGTGATTTCATTGGTTGAAAACTATTAAGGGACTGTAGAGGAACACTTTTATACCAGTTTGGGTTGCATGGCTTCGCTGAGTTGTGAAGTGTGAATGTTTAAACACTATGTACGCTATAGTGTACATTCGTGTTGAACGGTTGTAAAGGGAAGCAATCGGCCAGTGTTGAATGAGTTGACCCTTTCATCCATAGCCATTTTTCAGCAAAAAAAATCCATTAAAACTTACCTGGGTAAAGACAAAAATCTGTCTGTAATATTGGGGATTCCTTTGTAACATATTTAAAGTAAGGCCTATCCTTACCTCCCAAAATTAAGAGAATAGGGTCTTGGGATAACAGACCCTGATTTGATGCCTTTTAGTGACATGGGTGTTAAATCATTGTGGTGCTTTGGCGGTGAAAAAGTTTGACAATATTCTAATTAATGTTTTGTTATTCCTTCTTTGGCGTGTGGCCGTTACAGCACACGCAGAAATCCCCTTAATTAAGTTTGACAATATTGCAGACTAATTAATGTTTTGTTATTCCTTCTATTCCAGGTGTCGGTGTGGCCGTTACAGCACACGCAGTATGAGCGCTACATCCCCTTAATTAAGTTAGACAATATTGCAGACTAATTAATGTTTTGTTATTCCTTCTATTCCAGGTGTCGGTGTGGCCGTTACAGCACACGCAGTATGAGCGCTACATCCCCTTAATTAAGTTAGACAATATTGCAGACTAATTAATGTTTTGTTATTCCTTCTATTCCAGGTGTCGGTGTGGCCGTTACAGCACACGCAGTATGAGCGCTTCATCCCCTCCGCCTTCCCTTACTACTCCTCGGCATTCTCGATGATGGTGGGCGTGGTCATCTTCAGTTTCGTCTTCCTCCACTTCAGAGAGGAGCCCAAGGAGAAGAAGGAATGATCCATCCCCGACCAGGAAACAGTTCATGTTTGTAGTTTAGTGTTCATGTTTGTAGTTTTTCATGAGAATAGGGATTAATTGCTGTCAACAAAACTGGCTCATTATTCGATCGTTTTTTGTGAAAGTGTGTAGTTTCTAAAGAGAAAAAAGAGTGATTCACCCCCTAGCAACAAAATGTTGTTTCATTTCATAGTTTATCATCAATATTTGTTGTTTCTAATGAGAAGGAGTGAATGATTGCCAACATTATTTTTTTCAAAGTTGATTGTCAATATTTTCAGGGTTTTTTTTAAGGAGAAGAAAAGACTCGTTGATAGCTGTTAACAAAACGGTTCATTTCTTGATCGTTAAAAGTTTAGTTTTTGAGAAGGAGAAAGAAAGATTGATCGTCATCTTCGATATATTTCATTTCCTTTGAAGTTTGATTTTTGTTTATTAGTTTATAATTGTTTCACCTTTTTTTTTCCAAATAATATTTTTCTGTAAAAGCATGGCATGAAAGAAAACTGTAGGAGGTTGGATATGGGGAATCTTACTTTGAAAATTAAAGATTTGAAACTTTAAGGTTTAGATGAGCTTTCTTGTTAAAAAAAAAAAGAGAGTGTAGTGAGGGACTAAGAAAAATATTCAAAATTTTGGAATTTGTGAGAATGGTGTGAAGCAACTTGTTTTGCATGTGTTGTTTTTAAACGCTGTAAAATGAATGAAATATGAAAACTGAAGCTAAATGTTTACTTTTTTTTTTTTTTTCACTAAAACTGAAAAAGTGAGTACTTGGCAACAAGTAAATATTATTGTGTTTTGTTTGTTAGAGAAAATGAAAAATTTGGTTGTTGAAGATTATTTATATTTAGAGTAAAGATGCTTGTTGCTTGTATGGCAAAGAAAAACTGCAGTAGGTAATGTCGTAATGTCGTTAAGCAAGTAGCAGGAAAACAAATAATTTTATTGCTTATTTAACAATGTTTTTTTGTTTTTTTTACAGAATCTGTTTGTATTGAATTCTTGTGATTTGTAAACATGAATTGAATAAATTGAGTGAACTAGTTCTAGAGTCTGGAGTATGTCATAGAGCATATTCACATAATATATAATACAGTGTATATCGTCGGTGAAATTCAAAAACCTTGTATCTCTGGTTTTGTTTTTAGTTAGATGCATAGTCAACTCTCTAATTTTTCCCGCCACCTTCCACCAAAAGCTTGTATCTCTAACGACTTTCTATCTGGGGTAAATGAGGTTGTGAAAATAGAAGAAAAACTCGCAAGTCCCAAATTCAGATCTAGATAACCTTTACCGGATCATGCTTTTGACTACACGGACACGATGGCGGGGGTCTTCCACGACCCCCTACTAGCAAAGAGCAAATTCTGAGGTGTTTATCCCTGTCCGGATGGCGGGGGTCTCCCACGACCCCTACTTGTCAAAGAGGCACCATGTGTTTATCCCTGTCCGGATGGCGGGGGTCTCCCACGACCCCTACTCAATGCACTGCAGTGCTCTTTAAAGTAGGGGTCGTGGGAGACCCCCGTCATCCGGACAGGTATATCAAAATTACGCGTCATATTACGTCATTTATATTTTATACACATTAATAAAATTTAACACACTTAAAGCCATTTACGTTTTTGACAAAGTCATGAAATTTCATGAAGATTGCTTAAATAGTTTTAGAGATATAACATGTTTTGTGTGTCAAGGGGTCGTGGGCGACCCCAGAAGTCCGGTAAAGGTTAAGGACAAAAACCTTTTCAAGTCTAAAAAATTTTTTTTAACCCTTTCGCCGCCAGACATTTTTCAGCAACAAAAAAAATCCATGAAACTTAGCTGGGTAGAGAAAAAAAATTCTGCAATATGGGGGATTCCTCTATGACATGTATAGCGTAAGGCCTATCCTTACCTCCCAAAATTATGAAAACAGGGTCTTTGGATAACAGACCCTGGTTTGAGGCCTTTTTTCATGACATGGGTGTTAAATCATTGTGGTGCTAAAATGCGACATTGGTGGTGAAAGGGTTAAAGTAATTTTAACAAAATGCAGGACTAAACGCGCAATGTCTTGAACAACATATTCATCATAGTTAAAATCAATTGCGGTCAACGCAGTTAATTTTTAAAACAGATTTTTTGATTTTTCTCAAAACTTTCAAAATTGAGATACGAGTTTTTTTCATTTCACCAACGATATGCACTGTATGGTTGTTGTTGTTTGTTGTCTTACCCTGGCTTAAAGACTCCAGGGATCATCTCAACAGCCGAAGCACTTGAACACTATGGTACAAATGCACCAGCTAGGGGTGAGAACATTACGTGTGTGACCGTTTTTGATTACCCTGCCATGTGGGCAGCCACACTCCGACTTCGGAGGATTTTAGACTGATGATGTTATGCTAGGAGCTTGTCATGGCTTAAGACAATCCCTGCACAACCATGCAGAACATAACATTTTGATTTAGCCTTGGTGTTCTAGCGTATGTCAAGTGGTCTGACAGTGTGTATACATGCGAACATATTTTTTTTAATGCACACACACACATAGGCATACATGCATGCACACAACAACAACATACAGTATTTATACGGCATTAAATCTTGTTAGAAATCAAATTGAAGCGTGCACACATACATAGGCATAACACACATAGACAGACGCATGCATCACACTCGGACAAACACTTTTTTTTCTCACTCTCAAATACAAACATGTATTTTATGAAAGCACTCCAGCACTAAACATGTTTAGTATGTTGCAAAGATACAACATTTATTCATAGGTCTACAAAAAGTAAAAATGTCAATTATGTACATGTCTCAAATCGTTCATTACGTTAAAAAGTCCAAACCAAAATCCTCGTTAAACACTCCCCCTCCCCCATCACCCCCCTTCAAGAATGAGAGTTAATTCTCTTTAACCTGTGATAAGACCAGGCGTCTGTGGGAAAAGATTCCATCGAGCCAGTGTTGCCTTGTCGATCGCTCAAGTTTCCTATCATCTTCTTCTTCTTCTGATTGGGGATGTTTATCCTGCCCCACGCCCAAAGTCTGCGTTTAGACTACTATTAGCGCACAGGATGCATGCTTTGTGAGTTTGTGTCATCCATTCCACCGGCACACACGGCCTACCCGTACTGAATAGTGGAATCGGCTTTAAGGTGTGCGTGTGTTCACACACGGGACCTTGGTTTTAGGCCTCATCCGAAGGACCAGGAACTGGGAGTAAAGTATCTTTCCCAAGGACACAACACCGCGACCAGCACTCGTTGGATTACGAGCAGCGACTTTAGCCATGGCGCCTCCCAGAGCACAGATGCATCATGCTGCCGTTATGCATCTAACTAAAAAAAATGCCTAACATGTCCATCTCCAGCTGGAGAATTTTGTTTGTAAGAAACCCTTAACAAAAGTCTGATCTGACCATGGGTACACATGTACTTTCTGGAGAATTTTGTTTGTAAGAAACCCTTAACAAAAGTCTGATCTGACCATGGGTACACATGTACTTTACCAGAAGAATCGGAAACCCTCAACAAAACCTCACACAAAGTCTGATCTGACCATGGGTACACAATTACCTTACCAGAAGTATCAGAAACCCTTCAACATCACACAAAGTCTGATGTGACCATGGGTACACATGCACTTCACCAGAAGTAGGCCAGTGCACACAAACTGTTAAGTGCACATGGTAAAACATAATAAGAGGTGCATGTATGTGTGCCTGAAGCTAGATTTCAATTTGATGCAGTTTCAGCCAGCTGGAAAAAAGGCTCTTTAACATAATAATTTTAATTCATATAGCGCTAAAATCCACACAGTAGTAAGTTCGATGCACTTTACAGTAGCAACATTAAATTCAACATAAAAATTTTTTTTAAATCAACGAGATAGTCATACTACCAACATTCCAGTGCAAAGAAATAAAGTAACAAAAATAACATGATTCTCACTCACAAAGACATCCACCCTCATTTACCAGCACTGTCACTCTCTGATAACACCCCCCCCCCCCCCCTCTCTCTCTCTCTCTCTCTCTCTCTCTCTCTCTCTCATTATACAGGATCCCTGATAAAATTATATCATTTAAGCGACACACTTTACGTAACATGAATATAAACATTCGGGACACATAAAACCTGTTCTTGCTGATCACGTTAAACCATGATGAGTTGGCTTTGTTCTGAGATAAGAAAGAGCACACGTATTATAATTATGGCCTCTGTATCCTTATGCGCCATGTTATGGCGGTTAATTTACAACCATGTCATAACATATTCTCACACGTATGTAATTTATTGACAGGAAAATCGAACTGAACGTCGAGCCCTTCAGATGGGGACTTAAAGCTAGTCTGAACCGTGTGCTTTACGCACGTAAAAATCACATGGCAGTTAAAAGTTGATAAGAGCAGGGAGAAAATATGCTGCCTGTTATGACTAAATTGATAGCTAGGCTTCCCAAGTCTGCCCTCCCCTCCTCACCCTGCCACCTCCCCCCCAAAAAGGGTAGGCGCTGCACTTGCGGCGACGCGGTCTCCGGGGTAGAGCAGCCTGAATCAGTTTCACAGAGATAAGTCTCTGTGACTAGAATACACCGAATACAAGAAGTAAACAGTGATATATTGCTGCTGAAATTCATTAAGCAAAAAACAGCCTAATACAAGAAGTAAGCAGTGATATCTTGCTGCATTCAGCAAAAAAACCAAAAGCAACCAAACAATACAAGAAGTAAGCAGTGATATCTTGCTGCATTCAGCAAAAAAACACCCCAAAAAAACAAACAATACAAGAAGCAAACAGTGATATCTTGCTGCATTCAGCAAAAAAACCCAAAACAACCCAACAATACAAGAAGTAAACAGTGATATCTTGCTGCTGAAATTCATTAAGCAAAAAAAGAACAACCAGACAAAAAAACACTCCCGTGAAATAAATCCCTGTCACCGTAATATGCATGCCGTGCCACAACCGTAACGATAACTATATTTTTTTTAAAATAATAAATAATATTGAGATTTAAGTGTCAATATACACGGAAAGAACCGAGAAATGGAGAGGGAGGGTGTAAATCTACATCTTTGCTGAGACCCCAGTCCCTCCATCTTCATCCCCAGTAGTTATGGATCTGTTTGTTCTGTCTTTGTTTGTCTTTTTGGTTGGGGCTTGGGCATTGCCTTATGGAGTGTCTAGGGTCGGCTAGTTCCCAGCTTGCTGGGGGCGAACGTGAAAATTAGTAGCTGCCGGCAGCTCCCTGTAGTTTTCCCCTTATCAGCCCAGAACTACTGTAGTTGTTTTTTGTTTTTTTGTTTTTTAAATTGTTCCCTTCACTTGATTTTTCCCCATTGGTTCTAAGCCAATCTGATAGTTTGTATGTGTATTCTGACTTTCTCTTCCTCTCTCTCTCTCTCTCTTCTGAATCTTTTTCTATGGTCACCCCCTAAAGTGTGTACAATTACTTCTATAGGGGAAGACGGGGTAAAAAGCGCATGGGCGGGTAAGAAGCCCACCCCAATTATCTCATGAAATAAAGAAAATTTCAGTCAAATTTGCCCATGAGACGAATGCTAGACATTAACGCTCGTCTCATGGGCAAAATGAGACTGAAATTTGCTTCATTTCATGAGATAATTGGGGTGGGCTTCTTACCCGCCCATGCGCTTTTTACCCCGTCTTCCCCTATTAAGAGGTTGGTCACCACCACAGAAGAAGAAGAAATCGATGTACAGATCCATGCACTTGCTTTCACTGTTTTCCAAAATGGCGGACGATATCAACAAACGCCCATTCAACTCAAACAAAAATAATTAATAATAAATTTCAGAAAATTATCACTGACTTCTCAATATTTTGTGATGAATCCACTGCTCTTCCTGCACGTCACAAGACGCCTGTGAATATATTCAGGGCGAATTATTCCCAAACATCTAACAATTCGAAAGAAGAAAGGGGATTTATCTCACGAGAGATATATTTCACGTAGGCCTAACACCGACAAGGTAGAAGAAGAGAGAAAAAGGATGGACAACAGTTTGTGTTCTGCTAACTTGTGCTAAACTATACTATAATAATAATAATAACGCTACTTTGTAGGCCTATAGCGCTTATTCTCCTAATGGGGCTCTAAGCGCATTACAAAAATGTTTAAAAAAATGCATAAAGCATTAACTACAAACATACACAAGAAAAAATAATTAAACAGACTCCCAATACTACAGCCCTCCCTTCCCTTTCATCACCACACTTCCCGAATCCCACCCTAAAACACTGATCACAACAAACACTTTTTTTTCACGCTAAACATACATGCAACTTTTCTAACTAGCCAACACCCAAGCAAACCCTAAACCCAAAGCATTCACACAGAGAAACAGAATGAGATAGACTCGTGCACCCCAATATATATACACACACACACACACGCACACGCGCGCGCGCAGACGCAAGAGCTTGACTCACACATATATGCACGCCCGCGCGCGCCCGCACACATACACACGCGCGCGCGCGCGCGCGCGCGCACGCGCACGCACGCACACGCACGCACACGCGCACACGCACACACACACACACACACACACACACACACACACACACACACACACACAGATACATGAGGTCCGTCCACTGACACACACAAATCTCAAATGGCAAGATTTCCTGTATTAAAGACATTCAAACTGATTTAAAGACCCACCAGATCACTTGTCAAAATCACGGGTTTCACGGGTTTTCCCTCTTATAGCTGGAAATAAATCTTGTTTTGACCAGGTCTGACTCCCATATAAATGCCCCCAAATTCAAACCGAAACATCATTTTAAAGAGCAGCCTCAATTTCAAGTTGGGGACATTTGTATGTGGGTCACAGTACCCAGATCAAACCAAGGGACTTAATCGAGGTGCGTCAGTGTGTCTTTAAAGAGATAGGTTTTGGTGGGTGATTTGAAAGAGCTAACTGACTGAGAGTGGCGGAGGACGTTGAAAGGCAGTGAAGAAGAGAAAGGGTGTGAAAAGGCCGCGAGGCTTATATTAGCCCCAACACCACTACTGCTGCTACTCACTAGTACTCAACAGAAAACAGAAGAAAAAACCCCCAACTCGGCTGAGAGAGCCTAAGGCATAAATTAAAACAGTGCTGAAATCTCCATCAGATTTGACAATATTACCATGAAGCATGGTAGAAGAAGAAAGGCGCATTTTTTCTTATAATAAACTAGCAGTCCTGGGGCGAGTTTCACTGACAAGGGTGAACGTTTCGTCGCGCTCGCTCAAATCGGCAAAAACGGTATAAGAAACACCCTTCGTTTGCCGACGGTTCGCATTCTCACATATCTATATTGTTAAAAACTCGGGACTTTACTGGTGTTGCACTGCCTCCGGGCATTGCAGCCAGTATTGTTCCCACCATCTTTGTATTTACAAATGTCCCATATGTGTCTATGACCGAGAGGACGTAAAACACCATTTTTCATTCCGACGGTTCGCATGGCGTTTTGCTCTCAGTCGTTGTTGTTGATTGGTCCATTACAGTTTGCTTAAAATAATTTAAAAAAATTGACCAATCAGACAAGAGCTTGTAATATTTTTCCGCAAACGCTTTCTAAAGTGTTTCTTAGGCCCTGTTTGCCGTGAGCGTTATTCGCGCAGCGACCGTTATATCTAGAGAAACTCAACCCAGCTCCCTACGCTTCGCACGTGCACACACACACACACTTTCTGTCTCCGCGGCTCTCACACTCACACTCTCTCACATTCTCTCTCTCTTTCGCCTATCACCCTCTTTCACTCAGATTTATGATGCAAGGGAAGTAACCAGTGTAAACCAGTCCTCTCTCTTTCGCCTATCCCCCTCTTTCACTCAGATTTACGATGCAAGGGAAGTAACCAGTGTAAACCATGGGCGAGTTTCTCCTAGATAACGGTCGCCGAGCGAATAACGCTCATGCCAAACGGGACCTAAGAAACACTTTAGAAAGCGTTTGCGGAAGAATATTACAAGCTCTTGTCTGATTGGTCGAACTGTTTTTATTATTTTAACCAAACTTAGCAAACTATTAATGGACCAATCAAAAACAAGAAATGTATTCACTCCATGCTAGTCACGTGATATTTCCCATGATCTTTCAAATAGTTCGTGGCTCGCTAGCTAGATGACAGCCACAAAAAGTTTTTGGCGAACGTCGGCGAAAGATGTGTTTCTTAGTACCGTTTTTGCCGATTTGCGCTCACGCTACGAAACGTTAGCCCTTGTGAAACTCGCCCCAGTCCTCTCTCTTTCGCCTATCCCCCTCTTTCACTCAGATTTATGATGCAAGGGAAGTAACCAGTGTAAACCAGTCCAGCCAGTCATTCCCTAATTATTACCCTTTAGTTTCTACTACTTCTTTCAATGTCAAACTCCAAGGTCAAGTTCACCACGGTTACTAATTTTCTATGGGACACTCCCTGCACCATAATACATCACCACACAACATTTGAAGCGATTCTGTACACTGGTTCGTGAGTTACATGGCGAACAAACAGAAGGACACACACACACACACACACACACACACACACACACACACACACACACACAGTTCAAATATAAGAGGCATTAAGATAAGATAGATTATAAATAAACTTGCTTCAATGATATTTGCAGCATTTTTACATTGCATCTCTCTCTCTCTCTCTCTCTCTCTCTCTCTCTCTCTCTCTCTCTCTCTCTCTCTCTCTCTCTCTCTCTCACAGGGGAAGGGGGATGGAGGTGTGGGGGGGTGGGGGGAGGGGGGGGGAGGGGTGGGGGTGTGGGGGGGTGGGGGAGGGGGGGAGGGGGGGGAACTTGTTCTAGCAAAAGAAAGATAACTCAAGGCTTTGTGACGTCAGCAGATAAGGGACACAACTCCAAGACACCTCCCGTTCAAAGGCGGGTTGATGCCAGAAACAGAGTAATCACTACAAATCAACTTTATTTTGTTTAATGAGGACTCACAGACTCTTACGCTTCGTGAACAAGTAGGAGGTCATTGCTTCACTAATTCTGCTCCAGTAAAGGCGACTGTGAAATCTGGTGGCTGGTTTTGTAACGGGATTTGTAGACGATTTTCGTCTGCGGAAATTTGTCGTCTGCGACGTGATTGAATGAATCAGTGACCGAGCGACGACCCCATAGCCGTAGAGCGGGAACCGCTTCAGAATACTTGGTAATGTCCCAGCCTTCATAGGTTTTCACTTTTAATTGAGTCGTATTTTCAGCTGAAATAAGAGCTTAGGATTCTTAAAATTTTTAGATTATATTTCAATCTAATTTTCATGATTCTTCCTTTTGATGATTTTACCCTCCACAGATGCACAGAGACCCAGAGGTGGGTTACTTCCCTGGAGATTCTCAGATTTAGAGGTATGGAAATGAATGAAAGTGAAAGTTGTGCCTGTGCCCTGTTACTCTTATTTATTTAATTTATTTAGGAGACTTATGACGCATTACCTTAAAGCTCAATGCGCTTTACAAAAACAATAGAAAGTTAAAGACAAGCAAAAAATGTGATTCACAATCACATTCACATTTGCACACAGAGAGAGACGCACAAGCGGAAACATGCAGAACATATAGTGATATACAGATTATATAAATAATGCACATTGAATGAAGAATATTGAAGGAAAAAATGTACAAAGACTCCTTTAATATTCATGCATGCAATCAAAAATATAAATTATAACCAACAGCACTCACATTCACACATGTATACATACATACACTCGCGCAAACAAATATGCAAGCAAAAAGAATTATTTCCGTTCAATAAAGAACAAGATTAAAAGAATTACGTGCCATTAAAATAATCACACAATTCAATACTGCACGCAACACAAATACTGAACACGCACACATGCAAGCAAGTACACAAATACTGAAGGCAATACAATGATATTAACAGGCATGGGAATTGTCCGCGAATTCGCGGATTTCTGCGCCCAAAAAAGATTTCCGCGAAAAAATAGTTCAATTTTTATGATAATATATTTTAACGCTGTAAAAATGGGGGTGGGGGGGGGGGGGGGGGGATTTTTTTTCAGAGTTTTTTTGTCTGACAATTCCCATGCCTGATTAATTCTTAACTTATTTATTCTTAACTAAAGGCAACATCCACATTTTTGCTTGATCTTCTTTGTAAGGGAGTCAGTCAGAGATTATTGACAGTACTTAGCAATTTAGACAGGTGTTTCCCGTAGTCAGTGAGTGGATTAGTCTTATCTTTTCTTTTAAGGGCAGCAGATGTGGATTTTGCCTACTGAAACTGTTTTCAAAGTGAAAGTAGAGTCTAGGCCTTCAACTAAGTTCAACAATCTCTTTATAATCTTTTTATCTGTTTGCACAATATTTTTGCTAGGATATTTAGTTACTAATTTCAAAATCAGTTATTTTCCCCCAGAACAATCACACTGTTCTTGTTTGGAATTCCCTTCCAGCAGCTGCTGCAGAGGCTCCCAGCTTGGTACACTTCAAGCGGGAGCTCACTACCTCTCATTCTAAGTCTCGCTCCCTCCCTAGCAAAAAGTGTCAGTGAATGTTGGGGCTGTGCCGGTTGGGGTTTGTCCCTGGGGGCTGCTACGATAGGCAGATTGGTCTGACCCGAGTCATGAAACGCTAGGGGGACCTCAAGTTTTAGTTCCTTTGCTTTCTGTTGATTTTTAGTTCTGTTTATTTTCCTTCCTGCCGCAACACAACGCTGTATAATTGTCCGGATTGACAGCTCAGTATCAACTATCATATTCAGGTAATTTGACTTTGAAAGACAATGAAAGCAAACTTGTAATAATGTTGCCATGGTTTGTTGTTGCTGCTGGCCTATCATTTGAGTATTTTAAAATGAATTCCATAAATTATTTACATTAAAAAAAAAGCAAACAAACCCAACAGACAACATAAGTGTAATTCAAGACTTGAAGCAATCGACAACCTTGTTATTTTAAGAAATCACATGAAAATGGTGGGACTTTAAAAGCCTAAGGCAAAACAAAAAAATGTTTTGGTTTCCTGTTTCCCTACCTACCCTAGTTTTTGGCTGCCGACCCTAAACTGGTTTTTTAATAAATGGGATAAAAAGAAAACCAAAGTAAGCGAGCAAACAGAAACATAAAAGCATTATAAGTGCAAAAGTATACTGTTTTATTTTATTAACATATATAAATATATTCACACACAAGGACCGAACGTAAGATTAAAAAAAAAAAGCCTAGTAGTAGTACCTACCTACCCTATTTTTCAAACTGATGAAACCCCAAACAGACATCTTTTTTTTGTGGCCTAATGGCTATTTTCATCTTCTGTCCCTATTATCTAATCTGATTTTTCACTAGTAAATTAAAGAAAGCCTTATACTATTAACTTATAGTGAACATATTTTCAGAGCTTCAGATTGTCAGCGGGCCCGGGTCATTGACCCGTATTGATGGTGATTTGACCCCTCATTTTGTGCAGCAAATTCTCCCGAGAAATTGAGCGGGCGGACGTAAATCTACATCCGTTTGCTGAGATTGTGAGAAATTGATGTACAGACCCATGCACAAGTTTGCTTTCGCTATTGTCCAAAATGGCGGACAATATCAACAAACGCCCATTCACTGATTCAAACAAAAATAATTAATAATAAATTTCAGAAAATTATTATTGACTTCTCAATATTTAGTGATGACTCCTCTGCTCTTCCTGCATGCCACCAGACGCCTCTGAATGTATTCAGGGCGAAATGTTCCCAAACATCTAACAATTCGAAAGAAGAAAGGAGATTTATCTCACGAGAGATATATTTCACGTAAAACCGGCAAGGTTGAAGAAGCTGTTGTTGCTGGCCTATCATTTGAGTATTCTTTTAAAATTAATTCCATAAATTATTTACATAAACAAAAGCACAAACCCAACAGACAACATAAGTGTCATTCAAGACTTTAAGCAATCGACAACCTTGTTATTTTAAAATAAATCGCATGAAAATGGTGGGACTTTAAAAGCCTAATGGCTATTTTCGTCTTCTGTCCCTATTATCTAATCTGATTTTTCACTAGTAAATTAGAGAAAGCCGTATAGAGAACATATTTTCAGATTGTCAGCGGGCCTGGGTCATTGACCCGTATTGATGGTGATTTGACCCCTCATTTTGTGCAGCCAGGGGTCATCTGACCCATGAAGTCTGGAATAAAGTTTTAAGTTTGATACTACAGTACAGTGACACATAATCGGCCAATCATTTTGGAAATTGACCAATCATTTTCTGTAGTCAGGGGTCATGTGACCCATGAATTTTGAAAACAATCTGTATCAGGTAATAGCAGCCCTTGTTCTCAGCTAATAAAGGGCCGGCCGAGAGTAGCTTAATGATGATGACGACTGATGATAAACGTCATGAAGCCACAGTAACGATGATGATGTTTATACGAGAGGCATACCAGAGTGCAGCTGGACAAGGCATTATGATTATGGCAGTAAAGATGATGATGAAAATGAAAATGATGACAATGATAATAGTGATGTTGATCATTTGATGGTAAGACAGGAGTCATGCCGGGCAGGACGCAGCTAGACAAGGCAGCATAGCAATGAAGATGATGATGACGATAACAATAATGTTAAGACAGGAGTCATGCCAGCAGTATGTTGATGACGATGATGATGATGAAGACGACGATTATGATGATGATGATATTGATGATGATAACAATCTTTATATTAAAAGCCAAGTGTCTGTCCGTGTGTGTGTGTGTGTGTCTGAAACACAAAACGGGCCTTATAACTCCGCCGTTTTTCGACCGAATCGCTTCAAATTTGCTATGAGCCCTAACGGGGTGATGGCAATGGCAACCGAGGCGGCCGTGTCATTTGCGCTGTTTGGCAAATGCGCGAAACGCGTATCCACCTGCCTCTCGGCGCCCGTGTCTCCTGTATTTCTGGACGGATTGCCTTCGAATTTGGAAGGTACATGACCGGGGACGGTGACTATCTGTGTGCCAAACCGGAAGCGAATCGATTCATAAACGCGCGCGATATACGCCGCTTCACCTTTTCACAAATAACTCCGCCGTTTCTTAACCGATTCGCTTCAAATTTGCTGTCAGGCTTGCTGTGGCCGGGGCAAAGCCTGCCAGCAAATTGGAAGATAATCGGGAGAGCGCATCACTCTCAGAGCAGCGCCAACGGGAAACGGGGCCTTATAACTCCGCCTTTTCTTAACCGAATCGCTTCAAATTTGCTGTACTCAGCGTTACCAGTACTTGGTGTTACTGTTACTAGGCGTTACCGTTACTAGGGAGAACGCGTCACTCTCAGAGCAGCGCCAACGGGAAACGGGGCCTTATAACTCCGCCGTTTCTGAACCGAATCGCTTCAAATTTGCTGTACTCAGCGTTACCAGTACTTGGCGTTACCGTTACTAGGCGTTACTGGTACTCGGCGTTGTGCTAGTGATGATAATTCTTACAGGAGCGATGCCAGGCAAGGTACCGCTGGACAAGGCAGCGTGGCAGTGAAAATGATGATGATAATATTGATGTCGATGATGATGATGATGATAACAATGATGATAATTCCTCAGGGCTCCCAATCGTCCCGCAAAACAAGGGGTCCCAGGGACTCCTTCACTTACAGTATAGAGGGTCCTAGAGGCAGGATAGAGGGTCCTAGTGGCATTGCGAATGCCAAAAAGAATTTTTATAGTGCATCTCTGGGACCCCCTGCACATTCTTTTAGAGGGTCCTTTAGAATTTTAGTGCTTCATAGACCCACAAATGGGGGTCCCTGGGAGCCCTGATTCCTACAGGAGCCATGCTAGGCAAGGTTCTACTGGAAAAGGCAGCAGGGCTCCCAGGGACCCCCATTTGGGGGTCTATGATGTACTAAAATTCTAAAGGATCCTGTAGAAGAATGTGCAGAGGGTCCCAGGGATGCACTAGAAAAAAATATTTTTAGCATTTGCAATGGTGATGCTGCTGCTGCTGCTGCTGCTGCTGCTGATGATGATATTGATAATGATGATGATGTTAACACAGGAGCCATTCCGGGCAAGGTTCCACTGGAAGTGGCAGTGAAGATGATGATGATAACAGAGATGATTGATGTCGATGATGATGATGATGATAACAATGATAATTCACACAGGAGCCATGCCAGGCAAGGTTCCGCTGGAAAAGGTAGGGTCGCAGTGAAGATGATGATGGTATATATTGATGTCGATGATGATAACAATCATCATATAGTAAAAAGCCAAGTCCGTCCGTGTGTGTGTCTGTCTGTCTGTCTGAAACACAAAACGGGCCTTATAACTCCGCCGTTTTTTGACCGAATCGCTTCAAATTTGCTGTGAGCCCTAACGGGGCGATGGCAACGGCAACCGAGGCGGCCATGTCATTTGCGCGGTTCGGCAAACGCGCATCCGCCGGCCTCTCAGCACCCGTATCTCCGGTGTTTCTGGACCGATTGCCTTCGAATTTGGCAGGAAGATGACCGGGGACGGTGACTATCCGTGTACCAAACCGGAAGCGAATCGGTTCAGAAACGCGCGCGCTATACGACTCCGCCGTTTCTTAACCGAATCACTTCAAATTTGCTGTACTCAGCGTTACCAGTACTTGGCGTTACCGTTACTAGGCGTTACTGTTACTAGGCGTTACTGGTACTCGGCGTTGCGCTAGTGATGATAATTCACACAGGAGCCATGCTGGGCAAGGTTCAACTGGAAAAGGCAGTGTGGCAGTGAAGATGATGATGATAATACTGATGATGATGTCGATGATGATGATGATAACAATGGTAATTTCACACAGGAGCCATGCCGGGCAAGGTTCAACTGGAAAAGGCAGCGGGGCAGTGAAAATGATGATGATAATAATGATGATGGTATTGATGTTGTTAACACAGGAGCCATGCCGGGTAAGGTTCCGCTGGAAAAGGCAGCGTGGCAGAAAATGATGATGGTATTGATGATGTTAACACAGGAGCCATGCCGGGCAAGATTCCACTGGAAAAGGCAGCGTGGCAGTGGGTGTATGATGTGCAGAACACTGAGGACATCACCCAGCACCATGTGTCCACGGCCTATCGCCTGAACCTGACCCCCTGCGTTCCTGCACAGTGCAGGTAATTATGATACACCGTAGTAATAATAATGATATGATAATAATAACATTGAGGACATCACCCAACACCATGTGTCCACAGCCTGAACCTGACCCCCTGCGTTCCTGCACAGTGCAGGTAATTATGATACACCGTAGTAATAATAATGATATGATAATAATAACATTGAGGACATCACCCAACACCATGTGTCCACAGCCTGAACCTGACCCCCTGTGTTCCTGCACAGTGCAGGTAATTATGATACACCGTAGTAATAATAATGATATGATAATAATAACATTGAGGACATCACCCAACACCATGTGTCCACAGCCTGAACCTGACCCCCTGCGTTCCTGCACAGTGCAGGTAATTATGATACACCGTAGTAATAATAATGATATGATAATAATAACATTGAGGACATCACCCAACACCATGTGTCCACAGCCTGAACCTGACCCCCAGCGTTCCTGCACAGTGCAGGTAATTATGATACACCGTAGTAATAATAATGATATGATAATAATAACATTGAGGACATCACCCAACACCATGTGTCCACAGTCTGAACCTGACCCCCTGTGTTCCTGCACAGTGCAGGTAATTATGATACACCGTAGTAATAATAATGATATGATAATAATAACATTGAGGACATCACCCAACACCATGTGTCCACAGCCTGAACCTGACCCCCTGTGTTCCTGCACAGTGCAGGTAATTATGATACACCGTAGTAATAATAATGATATGATAATAATAACATTGAGGACATCACCCAACACCATGTGTCCACAGCCTGAACCTGACCCCCTGTGTTCCTGCACAGTGCAGGTAATTATGATACACCGTAGTAATAATAATGATATGATAATAATAACATTGAGGACATCACCCAACACCATGTGTCCACAGCCTGAACCTGACCCCCTGCGTTCCTGCACAGTGCAGGTAATTATGATACACCGTAGTAATAATAATGATATGATAATAATAACATTGAGGACATCACCCAACACCATGTGTCCACAGCCTGAACCTGACCCCCAGCGTTCCTGCACAGTGCAGGTAATTATGATACACCGTAGTAATAATAATGATATGATAATAATAACATTGAGGACATCACCCAACACCATGTGTCCACAGCCTGAACCTGACCCCCTGTGTTCCTGCACAGTGCAGGTAATTATGATACACCGTAGTAATAATAATGATATGATAATAATAACATTGAGGACATCACCCAACACCATGTGTCCACAGCCAGAACCTGACCCCCTGCGTTCCTGCACAGTGCAGGTAATTATGATACACCGTAGTAATAATAATGATATGATAATAATAACATTGAGGACATCACCCAACACCATGTGTCCACAGCCTGAACCTGACCCCCTGTGTTCCTGCACAGTGCAGGTAATTATGATACACCGTAGTAATAATAATGATATGATAATAATAACATTGAGGACATCACCCAACACCATGTGTCCACAGCCTGAACCTGACCCCCTGCGTTCCTGCACAGTGCAGGTAATTATGATACACCGTAGTAATAATAATGATATGATAATAATAACATTGAGGACATCACCCAACACCATGTGTCCACAGCCTGAACCTGACCCCCTGCGTTCCTGCACAGTGCAGGTAATTATGATACACCGTAGTAATAATAATGATATGATAATAATAACATTGAGGACATCACCCAACACCATGTGTCCACAGCCTGAACCTGACCCCCTGTGTTCCTGCACAGTGCAGGTAATTATGATACACCGTAGTAATAATAATGATATGATAATAATAACATTGAGGACATCACCCAACACCATGTGTCCACAGCCTGAACCTGACCCCCTGCGTTCCTGCACAGTGCAGGTAATTATGATACACCGTAGTAATAATAATGATATGATAATAATAACATTGAGGACATCACCCAACACCATGTGTCCACAGTCTGAACCTGACCCCCTGTGTTCCTGCACAGTGCAGGTAATTATGATACACCGTAGTAATAATAATGATATGATAATAATAACATTGAGGACATCACCCAACACCATGTGTCCACAGCCTGAACCTGACCCCCTGCGTTCCTGCACAGTGCAGGTAATTACATCTATTTCTTTGCCTTGGCTGTGTCAGACCAATTGACATAGGCTAGAACACCAAGGCTACATCAAAATGTTGTTATGCTATGCATAGTTATGCGGGGATTGTTTTTAGCCATGACAAGCTCCTAGCATAACATCATCAGTCTATGATAAAATCCTCCGAAGTCGGGGTGTGGCTGCCCACGTGGCGGTAATAATAATAATAAAAAACCGGTCTCACACGTAGTGCAGGTATGTTCTCATTCCTAGCTGGTGCATTTGTTATTTTGTACGATAGAGTTCAAGTGCTTCGACTGAAGTCTTTTAGCCAGAGTACGACAACAACAACATCATGTATTGTACCAATATGGATGATGATAATGATGACCAGGTGTCCACTGCATGCGATACAGGCTGAAGTCTTTTAGCCAGAGTACGACAACAACAAACATCATGTATTATACCAATATGGATGATGATAATGATGACCAGGTGTCCACTGCATGCGATACAGGCTGACGTCTTTTAGCCAGAGTACGACAACAACAACATCATGTATTGTACCAATATGGATGATGATAATGATGACCAGGTGTCCACTGCATGCGATACAGGCTGACGTCTTTTAGCCAGAGTACGACAACAACAACATCATGTATTATACCAATATGGATGATGATAATGATGACCAGGTGTCCACTGCATGCGATACAGGCTGACGTCTTTTAGCCAGAGTACGACAACAACAACATCATGTATTATACCAATATGGATGATGATAATGATGACCAGGTGTCCACTGCATGCGATACAGGCTGAAGCTGAGCCACTGCCCTACAGGACAGTGTAGGTAGTGTGATCATAGGGATAAGTATAATAGGGGGGATCCTGATTGTTATTGTGACCGCTATCTAATGTAGCTGTCAGACCCTGGCTTTAACTCTTCTAGTGCCGTGTATGTTTTACGTCCTTGGCTGACCATTGCATCTCAAACGACAAGAGAGGAGTGACTATTTTTTCATGTGCGCTTGTGTTGCTTTAACTCATTTGCATCGCAATGATTTTGAATTATTAAAAAAACTCACAAATCACTCCAGCCATACACACAAACAAAACAAACATAAACAAAAAGAGAAATGAAAGAAGATTGCAGGTTATTGTACGCCGGCTTCCGAAATGTTCACGATATTTTGGGGAAAATATCAAATTGTCCGATTTTTATATTTCTTTGCGGTATTAAGACAAAGCAAAGATTCCGGTAATTTGATAGTGACGGAAGTGCGCCCTTTTCACATTTGAGTCTGCAATGGCCGTAGCCTAAGCGCGCGTGGTGAGATTGTTCGTTAGCGGTGAACAATGGCGAGCAAAAGAAAACTACACGAAACCGACGATGAAGATAATGCAGTGCAAAGTGACACCAAAGAAAGAACAAAGAAACTTTATTCCCAGAACAATGCAACAAGTGACAAGCTGAAGCAACAGTGACTCAGATCATTGCCGAGAACAACGTTCCTCTTGCTGTCGCCGACCGCTTGTCAAAGGCAATACCCCAACTGTTTCCAGATTCACAAATTTTTCTTTCTTTCTTTTTTTTGTCCTCTCTCTCTCTCTCTCTCTCTCTCTCTCTCTCTCTCTCTCTCTCTCTCTCTCTCTCTCTCTCTCTCTCTCTCTCTCCCTCCCTCCCTCCCTCCCTCCCTCCCTCCCTCCCTCCTCTCTCTCTCTCTCTCTCTCTCTCTCTCTCTCTCTCTCTCTCTCTCTCTCTCTCTCTCTCTCTCTCTCTCTCTCTCTCTCTCTCTCTCTCTCTCTCTCTATCTCTCTGGTTCTGGTTCTGGTACTATTACGTCGAAGGAGCCTATGAAGGCTATGTACTCGACGGAACTGGGAGAGCGCACTGAGAATTGAATATTAAATTTTTAATTTTTTTAAAATTTAATTAAAAAAATGTCTTTGTTTAACTGTCTGGTGGTGTTGACAGTTTTTTAAGAGTTTGCCATAGGCCTTTTCATAGTATCTGGGCTGGACCAATCCGGTTAGCGTAGCGCTCACCGGGGACGAACCCCGAACCGGCATAGCTCTCTCTCCCCCCCCCCTCTCCTCTCTCAAATGTTTCAAGTCTCTCTAATAGTTTGTGTGTGTGCAGAGCTTCAAATTGTCGGCGCGCCCGCGTCATTGACCCATTTTTTAACTTTTTTTTTACATCTTACTATTTTGACTCCAAATCTTACTACATGTACATCAATTTTGGGGGGGTCCTGGAAGGAACCCAGGGGGTCCTGAAAACATAGGGAAAGGTGGTAGGATTCAGACTTTTTGTATACATAAACTTATATAGAAGAAAAACTCCCTACAGCAATTGAATTAGTTTCTCCACTTCAAACCACTACAAACACAAAGTAAGAGGCAATAAAAGTGTGGTCTGTGACGCTTTGCGTCAATCAACGAGTTTAGAAATGGGACACCAAGGTGTGGGTGGTGCACACAGATAATTTACCCTTTCCTTGAAACATAAACATATTCCATCAAAAAATTGACAGTCTTTATAATTAATTATTCCGGCCCATTATATATGACTTGAAACGACCTTGAATGAGTTTGGAAAAAAAAATCACCGAAACATTTAATCTCTGTATAAGTAGACAGAAAAACACACTTGCAGTGAGGAGTTGTCTTTGCATTTGGTGGGAGTGCAGAATGATGTACCGGGCGAATGTAAATTCACTTTGTGGGTTCCCATGGCGCTAGAAGAGTTTGCAAAAGACGGGGGGACCCACAATTCCAAGTAAGGCTGCTTGTTGTTAAATGCTGTGCAGTCCATTCTTCTGTGTTGTTCAGTATATGAATTATTATTGTCCTAAAATGTTTCAAATATAGTTGTTGTGGCTTCGTGTTCGGCATAAACATTGTTCTTGTTTCTTGTCATGCATTATTAGTACACACAAACAAACAGCTCTACACGACACGGAGTGTAAAGGTGACGTTATTTTATTCACAAGAGGGTACAAAACCAAAACTACTGGATATTTCGGCGAATGCGCCTTTATCGGGACATAGACATACAAGAAAACAGCAAAATTTTTCGCAATATGGTAAAGCCAAAAGGAGGCAAAAAGCATGCCAATCAAAAGGAGCTACAAAACCCCAAGATCAAAAATAAAAAAAAAAACAATACTTTTCCCCTTTACAGTCCAATGCGTAAATGATTTGCACACCAAGTATCTGTTGTCGGTATGCTATGAATGTTGTTTGTTTTGTGCGGAACTGCTTATGACCATTTTTTATTCATAAGGACATTAGACTGTTTAAATTGTCTCTAAAATAACATGGAAAAATCGTAGACTTTGTGCGTTGAACATAGTATCATGGTGTTACTTGATTTTTATTACCATTTTTAGAAAGTACGAGGGGAAGTGGCAATTGTTTTTTTGTTGAATTACAGACGTAACTTTTTTGTTTGAATTTAACAGGTGGACGTAAACTGGTAGGTTTTGTTGAACTTACAAAATGTAACTGTATTTGTTGAAATTACCAGACGTACAACTGTTTTTGTTTGAATTACAAACGTAAACTGTATTTTTTTTTTGTTGAATTTTTTACAAAGGTTGAATTACGACGTTTAAACCTGTTTTTGTCGAAATTTCAGACGTAACTGTTTTTTGTTGGAATTACAAGATGTAACTGTATTTGTTAGTGAATAACAGACGTAACTGTTTTTTTTGAAATCGAATTTCAGACACGTAACTGCCGTGGCAATCCGTTCTGCCTGACTGGTCTGGGGTGAGAAGAAGGCGTGGTTACAGAAAAGAACTGGACGAAAAAGTCAGTGGAACGACTTCTTATCGACCCCCGAGGGCTGAGCGGAGAGAGACACGACGGAGAGAGGTGTGTGCTTAGAGGGGAGGTTATTAGCTAATTGTTTAATAATTGTTGATAATTCGTGAGGGATGGGATAATGGTACACCAAAGAAATGTGGGTGAGAGGAAAAGCTGTGGTGGTTCAAGGGAACTGGACAGAAGTCAAAGTAGAGATGGATTTTGAAACCCTTGAGGCTGAGGGCGGGAGGAGAGAGGTCAGTTAGTTATTGATCGTTTCACTGATTGTTGTGATAATTAATGAAGATAATTATACTTATTTTAATTACGGGGGGTGGGGGGAAAATACCCCTGGGGAAACCCCTTTTAAGGACCTCGAAGAGAAAAAATCATCCCAAATAACGGATCCTTAATTAAAGTGGGGAGGGGGGAAATTGTTATAACAGGGAGGTAATAATTTTAATACTTACAAAGGGAGGGCAATGTGTCCTCAGGAGCAGTATAGGCTTCTTAAGTGGGGGGGCGGAGGGAGTCTTATAAGGGGGGAGGTTTCCACTGTATTGACATGCCCATTCACTGAACGGTCATTGTTAGTTTGTTGGTCTTCATTCGCCTTCTTGGACAAAGTCTTTTTTAAGACGAAAATTTGTTTGTTTATTTCTCATCATTCAGCTGATTATGTCCCAGGGGCCCCCGATGCCCCGGTCATAGGACCATTGACCTATTAAAATTGAAAAAAATTATCCTATTGTCGTCCCCCCCTGTCAGGGACACACATGTCTGATTACATTTTCAACACTGGCAGTGGCACGCTTTGTTCACGCTGTAGTTCAGTTCACAGGTTACTTTAGTTGTCTGGGTGTGGGTGTGTGAAAATCAGTTGATGGTGTGTCTGTGTTCAGGGCAAGTTTGTGTGGGCGACATGCTGCATGGACACTTTGTTGCAGTTTTTAGAAAAAATCAGAGTCTGTGTTGTTGTGCAAAGCAAGTTTGTGTGGGCGGCATGCTGCATGAACACTTTCCTGTAGTTTAAAAAAAATAAAAAAATAAAAGAGTGTGTTGTGCAGGGCAAGTTTGTCGGGTTAAAGAACCTTGGAGCGACGTGTTACGTCAACACTTTCCTGCAGCTGTGGTTCCACAACCCCGCTGTGAGACAGGCCGTGTACCAGTGGAGAGACAGAGACCAGCCCACAGAGACAGGTAGCTGTTAGATTATGAAGAAAAAAACACCCAAAACCCTGTTAAAAGTGTTATGTTATATGTGGATATTTAATAATGCAACGTACTTGATCTCAAACCTTGCTCTTTATGCCACTGAAATGGGGTTTCGACTTTGCTTCTTTGAATGCGTGAACATTTTAATTAAATGATTATGATGAAAGTAGGATGATTATGATGCTTGCTAACAAAAAATGTTGATTAAACTCGCTGAGTTTAAAAACGGATTATATTGTTAAAATGCATTTAGTAGGGTGGGATATCACTTTTAACACAACTTGCTAAATAATGGTATATTAATTTTATGAGAAAAAAAAAAAAAAAGGAAAAAAAAAAAAACAAACACAAAACCAAAAAAAAAAAAAAAGCATACTTTGTGGTTTTACTGATATGACAAAGTTGAAAGGAATTTTGTTTTGTTTCAAGAAAAAAGGCTTTCATTTCCAGGTAGTGCAGAAATTCGAACAGAAAACATTTGATGTTCGTTCGCCGACGTATCGTCTTTACTTCATGTGT
>CM065686.1:57391234-57393734 GCA_017654935.2 Phymorhynchus buccinoides | reverse complement strand
TGGGGGTGAGGGGGGGTGAGGTGGGGGGGTGAGGGGGGGGTGAGGGGGGGTGAGGGGGTGGTGGTGGTAAGGGATAGGAATGGGCAGCTTAGGACGACTCATCACCCTCTCTCTCTCTCTCTCTCACTACGCCCAACTAAAATACACTTCTTTGCGTGCTCAGTTGATACCTCGTAAATACTTCCGATGTCCTTCATTGAACAAGATGACATTATTATTGTCGAATGAAAATGAAAATATAGTTCTTAGAGTTTGTAAATATGTGTATAAGGCATATATAGTCAAGCAAAATGCTCTGCAAGCACTTCAGTAATGTCTTGTTATTACATGTGTCATAATTTTGTCAACGTGAACTCCATTTGTATGGGCCTGTGGCCTAACAAATTAAATCATTTCAGACTTCAGACTTCACTACGCCCAACTAAGAATAGCGCGTAATAAGCCCCTAACGGTTGGACTGCCCTCTGGCGGTCAATTTATCGTCCTAAGTTTCCCAAGGATCAGTTAGCCTAGGGTTATTTTCATACAAAAACTCAAAGCAGACTTTGAGATTGAGGGTGGTAAACATGAAGGGTGGGGGGGACAAAAGTGCAAGATTGCTGCAGTTTCCTGGCAACGGCAGACTCTCTTTCTCTCTCTTTGTCTTTGTCTCTCTCTCTCTCTCTCTCTCTCTCTCTCTCTCTCTCTCTCTCTCTCTCTCTCTCTCTCTCTCTCTCTCTCTCTCTCTCTCTCTCTCTCTCTCTCTCTCTCTCTCTCTCTCTCTCTCTCTCTCTCTCTTAGAGCATACAATCTCGCCCTGATCAACAAAATAGCTCTTGCTTTGTAATGCTTCTGTGACTGAAGGTTATCTTCTTTTTTTTAAAGTTAAATTTGAGGTTCTCAGATGAAATCAACCCCTTGGAAATGTACCCGGATGACGTCAGATGACCTCTAAATGATTGAGGTCAGTGTACAGGTCAGGTTATTTGCCCCCCCTAGGCGAATGCATGTTTTGTTAGTTGAACCTGGGGGCCGTTTCACAGGGGCTAACGTTACGTTGCGCTCGCTCAAATGGGCAAAAACTGTCTAAGAAACACCCTTCGTTTGCCGATAGTTCGCGTGACGTTTTGTTCTTGCCAAACACCGAGCAAACGGCGAACTATCCGGAACTGGTAGGGGACGAATACATTTCTTGTTGTTGATTGGTCCATTAAAGTTTGGTTAAAATAATACTTTTTTTTAGCAATCAGACAAGAGCTTGTAATATTCTTCCGCAAACGTTTTCTGAAGTGTTTCTTAGACCCCTTTTTGCGTAACAGTTATGCACACGGCGACCGTCGTCTAGAGAAACTCGACCCTGGTCATACGAGTGCAATGTCTGTTGAACCAAAGCTTAGTCTTTTGTGGATGACTATGACTCTCAAATTAAGGGACATTTGCATTGGCTCTTAAGGGCCAGCCACACGTCAGCTAAAATCGTACGACTGTACGATACGATTCGATCACGTGGTCTCCAAGAACAAATGCGATTGGCGCATCGAGACCACGTGATCGAATCGTATCGTACAGTCGTGCGATTTTAGTGGACGTGTGGCTGGCCATTTAGTGCTTCAGCGAAAGGGATGGGTTGGACTTTGGGGACCTTCCTCAACGCCAGATGCCCTCAAATCCTTTAGACGAGAAAGTGGGGATGTACCCTGGGCGAGGCATCTCCGCTAGAAACAAATTATATCCTAGCCGTTCAGAATAGCAGCTGCCCCCTCTGCTGTCTGGCAGCCATAGTCGGAAACGACAGACTGGCATACATGAAGAAATAATGTTCTACGCCCTCTTTGGCCTTTCGGCCATGTGGGGATGGCATACATGTGGCCTACGTACGGCCTATATACTTTTGCCAAACGACAAGCCATGTAAGCGCACCCCCATTGAATCAAACGTTTAATAAATATAAATGAATATGCAATATTGTCATAACTGCTGTGTGTAAACGTGTATGCTTACTCTACTTCTAGCTGGTTTAAGCAAATCTGTATTTATTTCAAAACATAAACAGAAAGACAACAACAAGCTCGAAGCTTATACCATGCTCCTTAAATTTACATTGCACAATTGATTGAACAGATGGAGACTGCATTTAAGCCAAGTAATGTAATGATGAACTAAATTAAAAGGTATTATTAATCAATGTCATTTAGAAACTTATCACAACTATCCACTTCTAGCTCAGTTAGGGGAAGACGGGGTAAAAAGCGCATGGGCGGGTAAGAAGCCCACCCCAATTATCTCACGAAATAAAGAAAATTTCAGTCAAATTTGCCCATGAGACGAATGCTAGACATTAACGCTCGTCTCATGGGCAAAATGAGACTGAAATTTGCTTCATTTCATGAGATAATTGGGGTGGGCTTCTTACCCGCCCATGCGCTTTTTACCCCGTCTTCCCCTAGTTGTTAGGATGTTTCTGATTGGCCGAAAGCGTTGGCTTTGGCCAATCACAGACATTTTCTCTCAGCATCGCTGT
>CM065686.1:57368734-57383734 GCA_017654935.2 Phymorhynchus buccinoides | reverse complement strand
CCTATAATGTCCACCTACCTTAACCGGTGTTGCGTGAAATATCTTTTTCGTGAAACACATCCCTTTCCTCTTTCGAATTGTTTGCTGTTTAGGAAGGATTCTCCCCGGAGGAGCAAAGGATTCATCACTAAATATTTTAAAGTCAGTGATGTTTTCCACGAAAATGATTATTGATTATTTTTGTCTGCGTGGCTGTTTGTTGACATTGTCAACCATTTTGGAAAATACGGAACTAAAAAGCGACAGGGGTTTGTACATCGATTTTTCGGTAAAGATATAGATTAACACCCGCCCACTCTATTTCTTGGTCCTTTCTGTGTAGATTGAGCACTTAAATCTCAACAACAAAAATTAAAAGTTGACATTTTTCGTAGCGATAACATGAAATAGGTCACTGTTCCAGTGCGCATGCGCACGGGGACTTATTTCACGGGAGGACTTATTTCTCATGACATCCATTTCTTGGTAAAGATATAGATGAACATCCTCCCACTCTATTTCTTGGTCCTTTCCGTGTAGATTGAGCACTAATACAGAACTAAGTGGCATGGGTTTGTACATCCATTTCTCCGTATAGTAAAGATGTTCTCGGTAAAGATATAGATTAACACCCTCCCACTCTATTTCTAGGTCCTTTCCGTGTAGATTGAGCACTTAAATCTCAATATTTTAAAAAAAAGTTGACATTTCTCGTAGCGATAACGTGAAATATGTCACTGTTCCAGTGCGCATGCGCACGGGGACTTATTTTACGGGATGACTTATTTGTCATGACACCGGCAATTATTGGCATGTATTGGGGTTGAAAGAAATTTGCTTCACAGGGGGGGAAACAACTAGACTTCTAGATTGAAAAAATAATAGCTGTGATGAATCGAACAGAAATAGATTATGTTTCTGATTATTTGGCTACTGGTTGTAGCGGGATTCTGTCCCCCCCCCCCCTCCTCCTCCCCACTGTTGTGTTTGCTCATTGTTTTATCTGTTTTGATGTAGGAATATTCTAGTGAGCAAGAGCAATGTGTACATTAATGCATAAGCCTAGTATCATCATCATCGTCCTAACTCGACGTTTCGACGAGCAGTAGGTGTCTGCTTACACGTACAAGAATTGTAAGCATTAGAGTGTCGTGTATCATCAGTAATGTAGAATGTGTCCATCTAAGCACGTTGTGATTTAAATGGTTAACGCACTCAACTCCTGTTCTAACACAACTTCTTTACCGTTCCCCTCCCATCCCTTCTAGATCTGTATCATCTCCCATTTTCCTTTCCCCTCCCGCCCCCGCGAGCTCGCTGCGTGCGTAATTACTTTATGAATAACAGCGACCGCTCCTCGTGCTAGTCGGCACGCGCTCCCAGTAAGTGTCCGCCACTGCGATTGGCTGAATAGACAAGCTGAGCATGCCACCTATGCAAATGATGTCAATGGCGGCAAAGTGTCAATTGATTGGCGAGAGGAATTGATTTGTTCCCACCAACTCACGTCTGCCTATTTTCTGCAGACAAGAATTTTGGCATCCGGTTTTGGTTTTGGGAATGGTTAGCTTTAGGTTCCAAACATGCGTGAGGGTCTATCTCTTTTAACAAGCGTGATAATGCGCGCCTTCTTTGGAATCAACTTAGACACAAGGACATAGAGTAGGGGTGTCACGACTTTGATGTTAACTTTCCCTTTAAACACCTAGAAGTGATTCCAGTGAGGAGTTTCCACTGTAGACATATAGACTGATGGATGATGGGGGTGGGGTAAGGGGTGGTGGTGGTTGTATTAATTTTCTTTTTTCTCACTTATTATTGTTTTTGTGTTTGCATATTCTTGAATTCTTTAAAACAAATTATAAGAGAGGGATAATACGAATGTTTTATTGAGGGTAAAATGGATAAGCTTCAAGAGCTTCTTTCGAAAGAGAGACAGACAGACAGACAGAGAGATATTATTAATTTTGCTGATAACCATGGATAAAACTATCCAACAGTACAAGATGTAAGGCCGTAAGGCCCTCTTTTCAACCATAAAATACTCACGGTTTTGTTTGGTTTGTTTTTCCAAAACTTTTTATTTTACAATTTCGCCAAGGGCCAACACGACTTGAAACAAAAACAGGCCACTTTTCATAAAATACACACAGAATATGGCTTTGTGTAGACCTACTCTCTCTCTCTCTCTCTCTCTCTCTCTCCTCTCTCTCTCTCTCTCTCTCTCTCTCTCTCTCCCCCCAGACGTGTGGTCAGTTCGTGATGCAATATCCAGTATCCATTGTCTCAGCCAGGAGACTAAAATTAACAAATAATTGGATACTTTTAACTGTGATTTAAATGTAGTCTTTCTTTATCGATGTAAGAGAGAGGGGGGAGAGGGGGGAGGCTACTAATACAGAGACTTAGACCATTTGAGGTCACTCTGTTAATGTATGCAAATGAGGGCGCTTGGCTGTCAGAAGATCGCGAGAATGAGTGAATCTAAAAACCGAGAGAGATATATATACCATAATCACATTTCTCGCTGACCAACGATACAAAAGAAGCTTGGCATTATCATAATTAAAAACTACATTCTATGCAGCAACAACAAAAATCTAATGTCATATGGTGGAAAACTCAAGTAGGTATGCCCTAATCAACAAAGCACCGCGAAAGACATTGAGCGTTCAGATATTTTCTCGCTACAACCGGAAGTAGCTTTGTCACATACAATTCCGGTCCTTTGACGTATTTCCGCTAAAGATTCCCCTCTCCATCCCTTCTTCCGGTTCAACGGGTCATTGCTGGGACACATTCATCGACGTCATGCACATTGTATACCGATCTGCGGCTTGCTCTATTAACTGTGTTCAGAAACAGTTACATTTTTCATTGTCAACAGATGTTCAGACTCCAAGTCTCATAAACAATTCTTTTCAACCTGAAATGAATACGTTCATGAATGCTTTGATGTCCGCAGTAAATGATTACGCAAGTATAAAAATGTTTTATTATCTTTATTGGCTGTATTTACTTCATCACGAACTTTACCTTGTGCTTTTTGTTTTATTTTCTTTCGTGGTATGTGCTTACTACTTCTGTGTCAATAATTCCTTTGATGGTTTTACGACAAATAAAAGAGTTTGAGTTTGTAACTAATAGTAATACGTCCATGGACACAATGGAAAGAAGCAAAAATCAAGACAACGTACACTCGCGAGAGAACTTGAACTTGAACATGAATTGTTTAAAATGAGGATGAACTGAATAAGCATAACAACACTTCTTTTCATCAGGTACTCAGGTCCTGTTGAGAGAGAGAGAGAGAGAGAGAGAGAGAGAGAGAGAGAGAGAGAGAGAGAGAGAGAGAGAGAGAGAGAGAGAGAGAGAGAGAGAGAGAGAGAGAGAGAGAGAGAGAGAGAGAACAGTATTACTCCAGAGGGCTTATGTTTGCCATGGGGAAAGAGTGAAAAGTAACAACGTGTGTTTCGACTTTAAATCACTTACACATCACTGTGTTGCCATGGGGAAAGAGTGAAAAATTTTAACGTTTATTAAAGACCCACCAGATCACGTGTCAAAATCACGGCTTTCATGTGATTTCCCTCTTATAGCTGGTAAGGAATCTTGTTTTGACAAGGTTTGACTCTCATACAAATGACCCCAAATTCGAAACCAAACATAATTTTAAAGAGCAGCCTCAATTTGAAGTTGGGGACATTTGTTTGTGGGTTACAGCTACCCAGAAAAAAACCCAAGGGACTTAATCGTGGTGCGTCAGTGTGTCTTTAAGACCATTAGATCAGCACATGAGCTTCACACATGTACACCAAGACACGCGGCTCGGTCAAACACTGGGCGTATTAAGAGTAGGGGTGGGTATGTGTGACGTAAGTGTCCCGCGCGACCCGCTTTCTTTATTTCTTATCTACACCCCCCCCCCCTTCTCCCCTCCCCCCCCTCGCCTTTTCATTTCTCTGTCCAGCCGCCACGTTAATTGCCCCGCTGCTTCAAACGAACGCCGCGGAAGGGCGTTATCTCTTTCTCCCCGGTCGGCACGTACCACCTACCGAGGTTATCTCCCTTCACCCCCCCCCCCCTTTCTACCGTCTCATCACAAGAAAGTGACAACCACGGTTATCTCCCTTTGAAGATGGTTTTGCCTTTCCAATCACAAGGTTAGGAATGTCAGGAATGTGATAAGGATGGAATAGGCGCGTGATTGTTCGGTACATTTAGAACAGCAATCTTGTGACGTGTGGACTGTAATACACCAATAGCAGGCTTTCATTGTTTGAAAGTGAAGGCTATAATTGGAGTGGTGAGAAAAAGTTGTCACACAAGATGCTGAAACGTAGCTAGAGCAACACTCACAACCAGTCATAATAAGCCCACTAGTAAGTATTATTGATGGCAGGTGATTGAGATCTGGTTTGTTTGACTCTAGTTTTGATCTAGATCCTATGTTCAATGATGAATAAGGAGTAGATAGATATGTTATAGAAAAGAAGTGGTAAACATTCTATTCTATTTATGTGCACTGATTATTTGTGTGTGTGTGTTTTTGACTTGAACACTTTTGGTACCAGAACCGGAGTTTATGCCTACTAACCCTTTTGTCTATTTTTAGTAGGAAACCTATGGGCCGCAATCTTGCACTTTATGATACCATTCCTTTCCAGGTGTTGGATGGAGAGTGATGTTGTCTTGATCACCTTTTATGTTTTACTGATCTCAGTTTGTTAACTGAAATTCAGTTTATTTATTAACTACATGTAGTGCTATTGTACAAGGGAAGCCTTCAAGCCGGTTGGGATTCACTAATTCCCTGCCGACTGAAGCCCCTTGTCTCTAAGCCATAGAGATCTACATCCACCTTCTCCTGTGATTATCAGCAGGGCATCGTGGGCCGGACGATCATCCCGGACTCCACCAAGCACCAAGACGGGATCGCCGCCAAGACGACCCGCACCCAGAATCCGCGAGGAGACCACGCCTGAACCGTGCCATCCCGCGAAGCCGTAACCGGAACGACTGGGAGCTACTCTCACCTGACGAGCAAGCCCAGAACTTCAAACAGCTAAGTCTACCTGACTGCGCCAATCATTTGAACTTTCCTACGGACACCGAAGATAATTAGTAACCCTTCCGGCATGGGGCGAACCTTATAGAAAGACAAAAGTCTTGTGAATCCTTTCGGATTTCATTGTTTTTTTATTCATATTTTGTTTTGGCGCCATTGAGCTGCTTTATTATTATTGTTGCATAATCTTATGCAGATTTTGGGAGTAAATAAAATACAAGTGTCAAATAATCCTGAACCCTTTGGTCAGACTGATGAGAGTGGGAGTCTTGTAATTTCATGTAAAACCCTACTTCTCTCTGTCTGCCATTTAGAGCAAATCAACCACTTGTATTTCTTACAACCATCTGACGAGCCAGAACCCGGGCACAAATATAAATTTATTAGATGAAAAGGGGCCGGGAAAGTTGCTCATCTCCCATACCCTAGAGAAGTGGGCTAAAGGCAAATTTTCTAAAGTCTTCCCTAGAGACTTAGCCTTTTAACCCATTACCTCGTCACATCTAATTGGGGGCTCGCGTCCGGGATATTTTTTTTCATAAAGTCTAACAAATTTCAATTCAAACTGTAGTTCCTTTTCAAAACTTATCTTGTGTCCACTGGGAAAGTTATTGTGATTTGGTTCACTGTGTTTTGATTTGATTTGTTTGAATGCTATTTATGACTTTATTTTGATGTGCATGCTATTTCTGTTTATGCTGAAATAGTTAAGTGTTGTTTGATACATTCAACTCAGCAGCTTTGTTTTTATTTTGAATAGTTGTATTTACAACCATGGCTGAGATTGTTAAACTTAGGAGGGAACTTAAAGAATGGGGAGAATCTCTAGGATTGTCAGGCCAAGAGTTAGCCAATTTTGTCATATCTGAATATGACAAAGACAAAGCTCGGGAGGCTCAAGAAGCTGATAAAACTCGCGAGGCTCAAGAGGCTGACAAAACTCGCGAGGAGGCTGAGAAAGACAAACAGAGAGCTCATGAGGCTCAAGAGGCTGATAAAGTCCGCGAGGAGGCTCAGAAAGACAAACAGAGAGCCCATGAGGCTCAAGAGGCAGATAAAGATCGCGAGGCTCAACAAGCAGATAAAGATCGCGACGCTCAAGAGCAAATCCGTACTCATGAGTTAAGGCAGAGACAACTAGTGCAGGATGCCAAAAATAAAGAACTCGAACTTGAGGCCACTGAGCGAGAAAAGGCGCGAGACCATGAGCTAGCTATGAAGCAGCTTGAAAACTCAGCAGACTCTGAGACTGCTGCCCCTCAAAATTTTCCCCCTCCCATTCATACCTCAGCCATGACCTTCACATTGGAGGCATTCAATGAGGCAACCGAGTCTATCGATGCATTCCTCGATAGATTTGAAAGACTGGCCCAGGAATTTGAGCTTGCTCCGGAAAAGTTCAACCTCAAGCTTGCCCAAAGTCTCAGGGGTGTGGCTTATGAGGTGTACAGCAAACTTCCGTCAAGCCAAATTACTGACTACCCAGCTTTGAAAGAAGCCCTGCTCAACAGATACGAGTTGACAGCTGACGCCTACCGGAAAAAGTTCCGGTCAACCAGAAAAGGTAGGGGAGAGTCCTATGCCCAATTTTCAGATAGACTGGGGAACTATCTGACTAAATGGGTGTCGCTTTCTGCCAAATCAGAGTCCTATGAGGATCTCCGGGAACTGATGGTTGGCGAGCAACTGCGCGAAACCATGTCCCCAGAGTTACGCACCTTTACTGCCGAACAAGGTGCCACAACTCTGGCTGACCTCATCCAGCTAAGTGACCGGTACACTCTAGCCCATGATGAACCTAGCGCCCCTAAAAGGCCAAAACTACAGCAAGTAGTTGGGTCCACTGCTTCACAGCAGAGCAGGGGTAACCCCAACTCCAACAGTGGGTCAAACAGTTCTACCCATGAACGACAACCACTGGGACAACCCTTATTCTGCTCATACTGCAAGTCGAACACCCACAATCGGGATGACTGCAGGAAACTTGCTTACAAGCGGCAAAATGTTGCAACTATGCAAGTCGTCTCGACTTCGCAGAATTGCACAAACCCCTCCCCAGTACAGTGTCCAGGCACACCGTCAGTCGTTGGACAGGCGACTGTCAACAACATCCCTGTTCAGTGTCTCTATGACACTGGACTGTCATGCGACGCAATCGTCTGCGGATCCTTAGTCCCCGCGTCAGCATACACGGGAGACTTCATCTCTCTGCAAGGCCCTGATGCTGCAATCCCCCCATCCACTTTGCCAGTCGCCATAATCAATGTCGACACCAGATATGTTAAGGGACCCATCAAGGCAGTGCTCATGGACAGTCCTGTCTATGACCTCATACTGGGATCACAGTATGTGTTTTTAGGGCACCCCTCTCAACCTGCTATAGTTTCAGCAGCATTCCCTTCTCCCCAATCCACAAACCAACTCCCTCCCTCCTTCCCAAAGAGCAAATCTCCCTCAGCGGGGAAGAAACCTCTCAACGCGGCAAACCAAATTGCCGCGCGAGCCAATCCAGATTGTCCCAAGTCCCCAAGTCCGCCACAACTTGGAAAATCCTTCCCAAGGAATGTCCGCCTAACGACCCAAGACCACTCGCCACAGGTACCTCAGGTGAAAGGCAGCACTGTACCCGCAAACACCCACCGAAGGTACTATCGGGACAGGCCGCCGCACGTACAGCCGTCACCTACCCCTCCCTTTCAGCGAGTGGCAGTCGACTTGGTCGGGCCTCTACCTAAACGGAAGAAGAAATTCCGGTACATAGTCACCGTGGTCGACATATGTACCATGCAGTGCGATGCCGCCCCAATCTCCTCACTTGATGCTAGTCAGATAGCTGCGGCACTCAAAGCCATTTTCGCCCGAATCGGCCTACCAAACCACATCATCAGCAATGATGAATCCAGGCTAAAGGGGAAACTCAGGCAAGAGGTGTTTGCTATTCTGCAATCAACCTTGGGACAACTCAACACAGGATTGCCGCACCAACCTCAGTCGGAATCCATTCCACTGATCTCTAACCCACCTGCTCCTTTGAACTCTGTGTTGCGACCAGATGTTCCACCATTCCAGCCGACCCAGTCTCCCCACTAATTTGTCCCTGTCGCCCAAGTCGAAAGTGGAGTCGGCGTTCCACAGGAAGATTCCGGTACCAGAATCTTTTCTTCGGGGGGCCTCTGTGACGTAAGTGTCCCGCGCGACCCGCTTTCTTTATTTCTTATCTACACCCCCCCCCCCCTTCTTCCCCCCCCCCCCCCTCTCCTTTTCATTTCTCTGTCCAGCCGCCACGTTAATTGCCCCGCTGCTTCAAACGAACGCCGCGGAAGGGCGTTATCTCTTTCTCCCCGGTCGGCATGCAACCCCTACCGAGGTTATCTCCCTTCACCCCCCCCCCCCCCTTTCTACCGTCTCATCACAAGAAAGTGACAACCACGGTTATCTCCCTTTGAAGATGGTTTTGCTGTTTGAATCACAAGGTTAGGAATGTCCGGAATGTGATAAGGATGGAATAGGCGCGTGATTGTTCAGTACATTTAGAACAGCAATCTTGTGACGTGTGGACTGTAATACACCAATAGCAGGCTTTCATTGTTTGAAAGTGAAGGCTATAATTGGAGTGGTGAGAAAAAGTTGTCACACAAGATGCTGAAACGTAGCTAGAGCAACACTCACAACCAGTCATCATAAGCCCACTAGTAAGTATTATTGATGGCAGGTGATTGAGATCTGGTTTGTTTGACTCTAGTTTTGATCTAGATCCTATGTTCAATGATGAATAAGGAGTAGATAGATATGTTATAGAAAAGAAGTGGTAAACATTCTATTCTATTTATGTGCACTGATTATTTGTGTGTGTGTGTGTTTTTTGACTTGAACACTTTTGGTACCAGAACCGGAGTTTATGCCTACTACCCCTTTTGTCTATTTTTAGTAGGAAACCTATGGGCCGCAATCTTGCACTTTATGATACCATTCCTTTCCAGGTGTTGGATGGAGAGTGATGTTGTCTTGATCACCTTTTATGTTTTACTGATCTCAGTTTGTTAACTGAAATTCAGTTTATTTATTAACTACATGTAGTGCTATTGTACAAGGGAAGCCTTCAAGCCGGTTGGGATTCACTAATTCCCTGCCGACTGAAGCCCCTTGTCTCTAAGCCATAGAGATCTACATCCACCTTCTCCTGTGATTATCAGCAGGGCATCGTGGGCCGGACGATCATCCCGGACTCCACCAAGCACCAAGACGGGATCGCCGCCAAGACGACCCGCACCCAGAATCCGCGAGGAGACCACGCCTGAACCGTGCCATCCCGCGAAGCCGTAATAGGAACGACTGGGAGCTACTCTCACCTGACGAGCAAGCCCAGAACTTCAAACAGCTAAGTCTACCTGACTGCGCCAATCATTTGAACTTTCCTACGGACACCGAATATAATTAGTAACCCTTCCGGCATGGGGCGAACCTTATAGAAAGACAAAAGTCTTGTGAATCCTTTCGGATTTCATTGTGTTTTTATCCATATTTTGTTTTGGCGCCATGGAGCTGCTTTATTATTATTGTTGCATAATCTTATGCAGATTTTGGGAGTAAATAAAATACAAGTGTCAAATAATCCTGAACCCTTTGGTCAGACTGATGAGAGTGGGAGTCTTGTAATTTCATGTAAAACCTTACTTCTCTCTGTCTGCCATTTAGAGCAATTCAACCACTTGTATTTCTTACAACCATCTGACGAGCCAGAACCCGGGCACAAATATAAATTTATTAGATGAAAAGGGGCCGGGAAAGTTGCTCATCTCCCATACCCTAGAGAAGTGGGCTAAAGGCAAATTTTCTAAAGTCTTCCCTAGAGACTTAGCCTTTTAACCCATTACTTCGTCACAGTATGGGAAGAACTTTTGTGTGCATGTGCAGTAAGTCACAGACATCGATTGTTCGTGACCGTTTGTCGTCAAAGACAGCAGCTGATCAAGTCTGAACAATCGTGACTTTGATTGAACATTAAAAGAATCTATGTGTGTAGGTTTATATCATGTTGCCTGTATCGCGTTTCATTCTGTGTGGGAGAGTGAAACCGATCGGTGGACTGTGTGTGTGTGTGTTTGTGTGTGGCTCTGTCTTGTGTGTGTGCATGTGTGTTGTGTGTGTGTGTGGCTCTGTGGCTCTGTCGTGTATGTGTGTTGTGTATGTATGTGCGTATGTGTGTGTGATGTAAGACGTGACTTACTTGACTTGACTTATTCCATTTGACTCCTCGTGGAGCATAGGGCCTCGGCAACAGTCTCCAGCGGACGCGGTTTGGGGCAGGTTTCTTAAGTCCCCCCACCCCACCCCCCAGGACGGGCCACACGTCTTCTTTTATCACAGGATCGCCTCCATGTTGTTTTGGGTCGCCCCACCCGTCGCTTGCCTTGAAGGTTCCACTCAAGCGCCTGGCGCGTGATGTCGTCAGTCGGCTCCCTTAGAGAGTGGCCGATCCATCTCCATTTGCGCCTCGCAATCTGTTGGTTTGTGGGGTCCTGACCTGATCGCTGCCACAAGTTCCTGTTGCTGATCCTGTCTGTCCATCTGATGTTGAGGATGTAGCTGCAGGCAGCTGTTAATGATGAAAGTCTGCAGCTTATTGGCTGGTTGTGGTGGAGACTCTCCAGGTTTCTGATGTCTTCATCTGCGCCCCTTGTTGTTGAGAAGACGCTGCCCAACTATAGGTGAAGGAAACCCCCTTTCTAGTCCTTCTCCCTGCAATGTGACGGGTGCCTGTTGCTTGGTGCGCAGTTTCAAGACTTTGGTCTTTGCTATGACGACCTGAATTAAGTCCTGTCTTTGCTGCTTCCTGTTCCAGCTTGTCAGTTTTGGACTGCACGTGTTGGTTTTGAGCGCTGGGTTTCTTTTTCTGTTGCTGAGGTTTCTGTAGCAAGCAAGGTTTTATGGGCTGGGTGTGCTGGCCCCACGCCCAACCCTCCTTCTTTATCCGGGCTTGGGACCGACAGTAGGCGACCTAAGCCGTAAGATATTTTATTGACTAAACACAATTGGTTCCAGAACCTGTGTAGCTAGTATATACACAGGCTATGATTGGTTCATTTCAATATGGGATTTGGGGGGGGGGGGAGGGACATATTGTGTGTGTGTGTGTGTGTGTGGTGTGTGTGTGTGTGTGAGTGTTTGTGTGTGTGTGTGTGCGTGCGTGCGTGCGTGCGTGCGTGAGAAAGAGAGATAGAGAGAGAGAGAGAGAGAGAGAGAGAGAGAGAGAGAGAGAGAGAGAGAGAGAGAGAGAGAGAGAGAGAGAGAGAGAGAGAGAGAGAGAGAGAGGGGGGGGGAGACTGTAGTACTTTACCTATTGTGAGATACACAGGGGACAAAAAGAAAGGAATGGAAGTGCCAAGATAACTCAGATGTTTTATGCCGACTGAGAGTCACTTTATGCATGCTTCAGGCATAAAAGATATTGCTTATGCATCCCTACTAAATCTAAGACTATAGACAATATTGACTAGACCTATTTGCACGTGAAACTTAAAGTACATTATGTTGCTACTCGCTGTAATGTTGGACCACCCTGCTCACATATTGTCTTTATTTGGTCGCTTCTCATAATTTCTTTGCAGCTGACAAAGATTTGTTTCCTTCGCAATAATTCAAATGAACGACTACATGATGTTCTACAGCAATGGAACAGCATGGTACTTGGTGTTTTGTGGAGGACTTTGACTCTCACACTAGGGGGGCAATGGAACAGCATGGTACTTAGTGTTTTGTGGAAGACTTTGACTCTCACACTAGGGGGGCAATGGAACAGCATGGTACTTAGTGTTTTGTGGAAGACTTTGACTCTCACACTAGGGGGGCAATGGAACAGCATGGTACTTGGTGTTTTGTGGAAGACTTTGACTCTCACACTAGGGGGGCAATGGGACAGCATGGTACTTGGTGTTTTGTGGAGGACTTTGACTCTCACACTAGGGGGGCAATGGGACAGCATGGTACTTGGTGTTTTGTGGAAGACTTTGACTCTCACACTAGGGGGGCAATGGGACAGCATGGTACTTGGTGTTTTGTGGAGGACTTTGACTCTCACACTAGGGGGGCAATGGGACAGCATGGTACTTGGTGTTTTGTGGAGGACTTTGACTCTCACACTAGGGGGGCAATGGGACAGCATGGTACTTGGTGTTTTGTGGAAGACTTTGACTCTCACACTAGGGGGGCAATGGGACAGCATGGTACTTGGTGTTTTGTGGAGGACTTTGACTCTCACACTAGGGGGGCAATGGGACAGCATGGTACTTGGTGTTTTGTGGAAGACTTTGACTCTCACACTAGGGGGGCAATGGGACAGCATGGTACTTGGTGTTTTGTGGAACACTTTGACTCTCACACTAGGGGGGCAATGGAACAGCATGGTACTTAGTGTTTTGTGGAGGACTTTGACTCTCACACTAGGGGGGCAATGGAACAGCATGGTACTTGGTGTTTTGTGGAGGACTTTGACTCTCACACTAGGGGGGCAATGGAACAGCATGGTACTTGGTGTTTTGTGGAGGACTTTGACTCTCACACTAGGGGGGCAATGGAACAGCATGGTACTTGGTGTTTTGTGGAAGACTTTGACTCTCACACTAGGGGGGCAATGGGACAGCATGGTACTTAGTGTTTTGTGGAAGACTTTGACTCTCACACTAGGGGGGCAATGGGACAGCATGGTACTTAGTGTTTTGTGGAAGACTTTGACTCTCACACTAGGGGGGCAATGGAACAGCATGGTACTTAGTGTTTTGTGGAGGACTTTGACTCTCACACTAGGGGGGCAATGGAACAGCATGGTACTTAGTGTTTTGTGGAGGACTTTGACTCTCACACTAGGGGGGCAATGGAACAGCATGGTACTTAGTGTTTTGTGGAAAACTTTGACTCTCACACTAGGCGGGCCTTTGCACTGGCTCTAGTGCTGCAGCCAATGGGATTGGTTGGTCTTTGGAGCCTTTCCCCAAAGACAGCTTCCCTCAAATCCTTTTGGCCTAGAGAGTGGGTATGTACTCTGAGCAAGGCATCTCTACTATATACAAATTCTAGCCCAGCCGTCAAAAATAGCAGCTGCCCCCTCGGCTATCTGGCAGTCATAGTCGGAAACGACAGACTGACATACATAAATTCATTGTAGGTGCAAGTTGGCCACAAATTGTATTAAGAAATCTACTCAGTACTCTCTCTCTCTCTCTCTCTCTCTCTCTCTCTCTCTCTCTCTCTCTCTCTCTCTCTCTCTCTCTCTCTCTCTCTCTCTCTCTCTCTCTACCATTTCCATTGTATATATTTTATTGGGAAAAAGGTTAATAAAAGTATGGATAATAAAAATTAAAATCCTGCATGTTTGTGCATTCGTAAAAGCAGTAAGAAAATCTAAGCAAGTAATCTCAAAATGGATACGCCAAAAGAAGCAATCAGCTCAGTATAATTTGTGTCAAAATGCATTTCAACAAGCAAGAAAAATATTGAGCTCTTTAAATTTAAAAAAACCAACAACAAAAGTAATGTACAAGCAAAAAATGAGCACCAGAAAATTCTACTACACCATTCTGATTTGGGGGGGGGGGGGGGGGGGGTTGCTGTCCCATCTTCTGGGCCGTACAGTGGCGTTACTCCCACCGCCGCTCATTCCGAGTCCCAACTCGCAGCCACACCCCGGCTTGTTCAGGTCACCTTTCCGATTCTTAATTCCTCACACATGGATGAGCAAAATAAAAGCACAACCACATGCACAGCTCTGTGAGAAAACGTGATGGTAATTCTTTCAAAAGAGACACACAAAAACATAGATCAAAACCTGTCAGCAACTACAAAAACTGAAAGAAATATAGCACAATAGGCCATTGTTCTTCTTCTTCTTCTTCTGCGTTCCCAGGCAATATGGCCATAATGGGTAAGGTATATAAAATCACAGTACAGTGTGAAAGGATGAAGGTTTTTCTTCTTTTTTTCACGATGCGGTTAAAAATGCAAAACATAACATCTGGAATGGCACGAGACAAGATGGAATTCCAAGCATTCATTGGGTTATCCTGTGTGTTTCGCATTCAATAAAAATGACTATATGCCGTGTAATACACTTCAGCACCATAAACTATAAATGGATGTATAAAACAACAAAGGCCAAAAAATAATATTTTCTTCTCCCCTCCTCCCCCCCACTTCTCTCATTTAAAATTGGAATTTTGAAATAAAAATAACTAAGAAAAAAAGAACTCAGTAATCATAGTATATAGAATGACATTATAATGTGATACAAATGATTATCACTGGCAGATCAGAAAAGACACAAATATCTTGAGACAAAAAACAATGGAACGTTTTTATAGGCTCAAATCATTAAGTCATCATAAAATATTATTTTTAGTCTGACATCTTTATTTATTTAAAAAAGTACTTACTGGAACTTATCAATCTGAACTATCGCCAGTGACAACAAATCATGTTCTCAAAATGTATTGATAAAACTGTTAAAAGTAATAAATGAAAATAAAAAGTAAAAAACAAAACAGTATGAGGAGTCTTAACCTTTGCACATGCGCAATCCTAGCTATCGCAAACTATATCGTACAACATGCACACGAAAGAAATGGTTCTCCATATGACAAATATGAAAGTAAAACAACAAGCATCCATCAAATAATATTCAATCTGGAATGATGAACAATAAATCGGCATTTAGATCTATGCAGGTGGCAGTTTTCAGGGGGGGGGGGGGGGGGGGGGGTCAATATGCCATGTAAACAGGAATCCGCTGTGGTTTCATATAATTCTTCTGCGTTCACAGGTAATACGGCCATGATGAGTGAGTAACGTATGAGTCCGGTTTTCAGTTTTCACTGGTCTCCACGCTGCATTCAGCCGACACATTCCGGATTCGGAGGAGCTCAAAGTAGAAAATTAGTTGGAAGATATGGCAGGAGAATGGG